>CM030895.1:4967500-6167500 GCA_018136845.1 Heterotis niloticus | reverse complement strand
TTCACACAGCGGCATCAGCGTGGGATGAATTTCAGCATTATTGGTGTTTTAGGTGCAATAAGTCCTTTAATGTCCAGCTCAAGTGGTACCTGATAAAGAGACACAAAAATGTAAATATTTTTTACAAAATTCAGCTACGTGTAATTATTTTCTCTATGCAGTTTATTCTTTATGAAACACTATCGTCTCTAAGCTTTGTGTTCTTCATGTCTTGTGTGCCCACCTCGCAGTAAAACCAGCACAGCATCTCTCATAAATTACAACAGAATACTTTCTCTAAAATGTTTCAATTATTTTTCTCATTAATTAAAATATCCCTGAAATATTATGTTGCTTAAAAGGCAGACCCTTTCTGTGGTCCAGAAAAATTTACATGAAGCACATTCATGGCATTTTTTTTTTTGTTTTAACAGTTTAAATATTGGATAAATGGCCAGACTGTATTAGGAGTAGCTCTTTTATGTTAATGAAAATACAAGTTCTAACAAAGACCAAAAAATTGTAGCAATAAATAAGAAATTAAAAGGCCTCACCGTTGTCTCTTTGCAGGTTACAATGTCAAAGTTCTGCAGTATTTCCACAATAGCCAGTTTTATTAGGACAACTGCAAACCTCATCCCAATGCAATTGCGTGGACCAGCTCCGAATGGCAGGTATGCGTACTGGTCAATGCTTTCTTTGTTCTCTTTACTAAACCTACGTGGGTAAGAGAAGGAGCAAAAATGCACAGTTTAATGTATAGGTCCAGAAAACAGGAGAAATATGAACGTTGTTAAATATATTATTCAACAAAAAACAACTATTTGTGAGCATTATTATTTTATTGTGAAAAACAAATATGTTAACTGTGGAACAGAGACCTGCTGAATTGAAATGTCTGTACTTTTACCTTTCAGGCTTGAAGACTTCGGGGTCTGTCCACAGGTCAGGATCGCGGTGCAGAGCGTATGTCGGAATCACTATCACGGTATCTTTGGGAATGGTAATCCCGTTGATCTCCACAGTCTTCTTACAAACCCTTTCAACACGTGCGGCGATAGGGAAAATCCTCATCGACTCGTTGAAGACCATGTCCAGGTATTCCATCTGCATCAACTCGTCGTATGTCACTGGAGCCTTGAAAAAGACAGAATGTAGGTTAAGAATTCAGAAGTCAGATAAGTTTTCTGCTGTAATTAAAAAAAAAATTGCAGTGAAAACTGGACTCTATTTAAGTGCATCCTTTGCAGCATGGCTGTAATAAATCACAAAAAATAATATTGATAATTAATTAGGTTGTTCTAATACACGCTTACATAAAGTGTAATATAATTAATATAAAAAAACTGGTTATATTTCCTACATTACATAGTTCATTAGCACTTCAAGGGAAATTCAAAATTTTAAATTAAATGCCAGTTCAATACATTTCCAAACTTAAAGCAAGGAATAAAATCCTTTAGTTTCACATTCAGTTCTAAGGTGGACTCAAGGAAAAAAACCTTAATTTTACTTTTCTTGTACAACTGCAGTATGACAATTAGCTTCTTCGATTAAGTTACGATGACAACACAATGAAAAGAAGCATCCTTGGTTGGTACCATGCTTTTCCACTTGTTTTTACAGCCCCTTCATCGGTGAAGTGAAACACGCAAATAAAGTGCATATATTTGTTCAATATACTGCCAAACCAAATGTCACTTAAAGAACATGGAATGATGGTTTGTATGACTCAGTTGTAGTACAACCCTTCCTTGTCATAATTTTATCATGAGAAGACAATAGTTCGACCCATTGGTTAGTGACATTTGTGAGCATTAACAACATTTTCTGGTTACTTTTTTGTTCTGCATATTGCCAGTATAGAAAGAAGCATGTAATAACCTTATTTGGAAAGACATTATCAATTTCGTTTTGGAGCTTTTTCATGACATCGGGGTTGATGGCAAGGTTGTACGCAAGGAAGCCAAGAGAGCTGCTGCTTGTCTCGTAGCCGGCAAAGATGAACATCATGGATTGGGACAGAATCTCATGGTCATTCAGCCCTGCAGAGAAGAAAGAAAGCATGAAGAAGACATAGCAGCACCTTGCAGTACTCGCAGTACCAAAAGCATTATTATTAGTACAATAATTTCATAATATAAGAAAAAGCATGGATACGTTAACGTTTTCTTGTGAAAGGTGAATGAAAACAATAGAGAAGAGAGTTCTGACCAGTATCTCACAAGTTACACAGTTGTAACCAGAGTTACAACTTTTAAATGATATGAACAGTCAGTGTGTGATAATTTAATTATTTATATTGAATTTTCTTCATATTCCTATTTTCTGTAATTTCTCTTATGTGGAGCAAAAATAGCATGCATTTCCTGTTACACCATTAGAGGCCAGCCTTACAGTGAGCTTGTAATTCATTATAACAGACCGATGTTTTAACAGATCCTGTGATGTAGCTGGTGGTCTTGAATTGCAAAAAGACTTCTGGTCCCAGTTGTGTTTGTAAGATAAGGTGCCGGTATATCGAGAATCATGAATGTTTTTGGACGATACTATGTGAAACATAGGTGTCGCATTCAAAAGGTGCGAGAGCTATGGATTTGAACTTGTGCCATGATTGTAATGATGGGAATATTGTTTGCAAAATGTGCTCAGAAGGCAAATTTATATAATATTTCAGTATCTTTAAAATGCGTTGTTAGAATAAATAACCCCAGACTAAACATGATTTCATAAAATACCTTTCAGTGATTCATTGTTATTTTTGCCCATTTCTTTTTCTGGTATTTGAGTGTCTACCATCAGCTGAAGGAAATCCACTCGAGCCTAAACAGGGAAAAAGCCAGAGCTGAAATTCACAGCTAATTACACGCTTGGCTATAAATTTATTTTCCATTAAAGTTTTACAGACAAAAAGAAGAAAAGTTTAATCTCACTTGCCTTGTGATCTTTAGCTTTACGCTCTGATTTTATTTTCCGAAGTGCGGCATAAAAGAAATCAGTAACGGATTTCGGGAAGAAGGAAACTTCCAGTTTGGATAGCACTGGAGTCGTGAAAGGGAAAAATGCTAGACAAACAAGCACAAAGACCAGTATGAATAACCCAGGTTTAGACTTATATTAGACATTGTAGACAAAAGGCATATATACAGAAATATATATGCAAAAATAATAATATTGTATTACCTATGAACAGAAACAGAGGATTGAGAAAATCAAATTTGAGCATCTTTTTAATGTTGGCCACAAAAGGGTCTTTAGGGTTATTGAGAGAGTCAATGTCAACACTGAAAGAAGTGCTGGTGACAACATCCATGCTGTAGGGCCCAAAAGACCTGTGAAAAATAATGAGTCGACAAAGAATGGAAGACCAAACAACCTTAGCAGGTGTACATGGTATCTGGAGTAAAGCAACATGAAGTGCTGATATAGACAGTACAGTGAAGTACAGTTAGAGATGTCACACTGTCACGTGTAATAGTGAGGTCACAGACATGAACAGCAGTTCCCTACTCACTCTTTAACGTCGACCACTTCATCCTTGTCAGCCTTCTTATGTAGATTCTTCACTAAGGTGTTAGAATATTTTGCCATGATTGAAAACATCTGTTACAGGCAAAAACATTGAGGACAGTATTAACCAGTTTAGTAGTTGCTGGTTAGTATGGTAAACCTGTGATACATAGTTGCAGTTAATAAGTCCTAATTTGTTCCCAAAAGCAGTCTGAATTTTGCAGAATTAATTTCTTACTTATCCCATTATTTCTTATTGGGAAAAAGTCAAATTTTTGCCAAGTCCATTTAAAGTTCCAAGAAAACTACATAAATTTGGAGTGAAGGTAAAAACCTACAACTGAACTTACAACTCCTTTTTTCTTCTACTTCATAAATAAATGCAGGAGTGTTAGATAGCAGTGGTAAACTGGCATTACTGAATTATAAATGTGTTTGATGTCTTTGGAATTAAAAATGTTAAGGCTTTCTAACTCCAGGACCTTGTGAAAAAGTCTGCTTTTGATGCCGTTCAATTCAAGCTTTTTATTTGCAGCTTTCACTTTTAATGAAACAAAAATAAAAATGTTTTATGCATAAAATCTGAATAGAAAATTATAATTATAATAACAATAATAATAATAATAACAATACTAATAATTATTATTATTATTATTATTCCTTCCAAAAATAATACATTATTTTTGAACCAGTTCTACTGGTGGCTAAATGTTTTGCACTGTAGGGTCATGCCAATAATTTCCTACAAAATTGAAGCTTTTATTGCATTGTTATTCTGTACCATCTGTCATTCCTTCCATTTAGACAAGGAGATCAGTCACTTCACTGTTTGGATGTTGTTTTTTAGGGCCTTGCCACTATTGCTTTTTACCACAGTGCTTTGCGTCATTTACAGTCTCACCTGTTATCTCACTCCCCCATTGTCTTGCCAGCTTTGCATTTTGCCGCATGCTGTGTGTGTCAGACTTTATGCAATTTTGTCACGCTATGCCATCAGTCACAGCTAGCAATGGCATCTGACACCAGGCCAACATTCTAATGTGCTAATATTACCCAGCACGCCCACATCTACAAGCCAGAGTTGAAGTCTCATTCAGTTTTGTTGTTAACAGGTCATAATGTAAAATGGGATTCTAAGAGTCTAGTTTCTTATAATTTTGCAGTAAAATGTCAGGCAAACATAAGCTGTTTTGTTTGAATGTTAAACAGAAGCCACAGATGAGTGTATTTGTGTACAGCAATAACTTTCCAAAAATGCAGCAAGAAATTGCATAATAATCAAATATAAAATATACATTATATCTGTAGTGCTACACAAGTTGTGGGTTATCTGACTCGAACCATGCTGACATATCCCTGTTAAAAATGTATACATGAATGTGGGTGACATAATAAAGTAAGAATGTACAAATGTTTATTCTTTTAGCAGATGTTTTTCTTCAAAGCAACATGTGGTGAGTACTATGTTACGCAATGTTATCCTCTACTATGACCCATAAGCTTGGTGTTAGGTTTGTACAGAAAGCAAAAACATAGTACTGAGCAAAGTACTATGTTGAAAATAACCATACTGTATATGAAAGAAATATATGGAAAGGAAATGCGTCCAGTAATGAAAACGCTTAATTTTTACCCCTACCAACTATTAATATTTTGCAGTACTCTTGTTGTAAAAGTTTCTTCATTCAGTCTATCAGTCAGTCTAGAGTTATCGTCATAATAAAGAAAGCCTCCTAAGCAAACTTGCCAGCCTTGGCAATGTAGAATTTTGCTCACCTCCTTCAGTCGACCACTGGTGAACGATGGTGAGAGAGCGGCGCGAATTCTCCTCCATTCATCATCCTCAGCGATGCTGACAGCATCATACAGGGGACCGTTCAGCTGAAAGTTCTGCAGAAAACAACACTTAGGTTTTACTCTGCACACACAGAAATTTTTACTTTTCAAGACAAAGTGGTGAAGCACAAAGCAATTGTCTTACTCTTCTGTTCGTGAAAAAAGTGTAGCATTCTTTGACCAGAATCGTTTTTATCATTCCTAAGTCCATAATAGCCAGTACTGGTTGTCTTGCATCAAAAAATCTGTAGGTGAAATGGACAACATTGCTGAGAACTAAATCCACATGGGACAGAAATTACATGCAAAACATCAAGCACAGAATTCACCGGAAACTAAATAAATCAGTTTCAGTGTTTTACAGTGTACTCACCCCCATACTTTCCCATATTTTTTGAAACACTCATAATCAAAATTGAAGAAACCCTGGAGATAAAGAAAAGGTGTGAAAAAAAGTGGACAAATATAAAACAATTTTCTTTGTTTGCTCTGGTGAAAAACCACAGTACTGTATTTCATTTCACATGGTCACGCTTTTAAAAGTCCAGTTTTTGAAGCTGTACATGTTTACGATGTAGGAATATTATTACCCTGCGGTATTCCAGCATTGTTCCAAGAAATGGCATTGGTTTTGGCCCCGGAATTCCCAGCTTTTTAAAGAATCCATAAGGCCAGTAGCCGTAGCTGGAGGGGCAAGTGAACAGCACAGACTTAAGGTGCAAAGTAAAACAATGACCACAGAGAATACAAAAACTGTTAATGGCATTTTCTTGAAAAAGTCTGAATTTCAAACCTTACATTGTGCCTAAAAAAACAGCAGTTTCAAGCAAAAGTAAAAAGAGTGAAGCAATTCACCTCAGAAAGACAGAAGTGCTGAACACAGTTCAATTTTCCTAACTCTGAACTTTTATCAGTACAACAAAGTTAATATTAAAACTGCTTTGTTTCAAGTACCTACAGGTTTACACTATCTGCTATATGCTATGCGGCACATGGCATTTAGGATAAATATTGTAGCATAAAAACAAACCTCATACTCACATAACAAACAGAGTTAATAACAACAAAAGCAGGGTCCAGGTCTCAGCTGAAAAATACCAGTTGTAGCTCATGGCTGTTTCTGCTTCCTCTTTATAAAGTGAACTTTCAGCTTTCAGCTTTGCTTCGGACAACGGGCACCCAACAGCAGTACCGGGCCCAGCTGACAGTCTGCCGAAAGCGTACAAGCGTGTCCTGTGAGCGATTTGCTGGGAGCCTTTGCTCCAGAAACACAAGCACACAGGAATGATGAAGCACAGGGAATCTTGCTCAATATATTGGGCTCGTGTTTGTGCAGCCACACACGTGACTTTTATGACTCAGACAAATATACCATATAAGGACTTTCTTTGTTCTGAAGTCCACTGACAGAAAGAAAGGGAATGGCATCATTCTTTACATCATTCTTTATGCAACAGGTGTGGGTATATAAAGTGCTAAAGGTAGACTTGGGTTCATCACACAAATGTAGGTACAGTTCGTCTTTCTCACTCTTTTCTGACTAGTGTCATCCTTCCTAACCCCCAGCCACCCCTGTCCCTTTAAAATGAGATTATGTAACACTGTGGGACAGAAGTCTTTTGATAAGCACCATATGCTGTACATTGTTAATTGTGCGGATCAGCCCCACGCCTGGTTACTTGCGTTCATGTCTGGACATGTTTTAACCAAACAGGTACAATGTTCTCAGCCACAACTGTGGCTGCTTATTTGTTAGCTCTCTAACCACAACTTGCGGTGTTTCCCAAATGTTATTTGTATTCTAGAGAAATGTAAAAATAATATCAGATTACGGTATTTTAAGAAATAACTGTTAATAACAATACTTTTGTAGTGTATTTGCTGTACATTTAATACAATATATTGGTGTACACCCATTAGCCACAACATTGAAACCACCAAGAGGTGAAATGCAAAACAATGATTATTTTGTTACAGTGGGATCTGTCAAGGGGTGGGGGGGATACATTATACAGCAAGTGAACAGTCAGTTGTTGAAGTCAATGCGTTGGAAGCAGAAAAATGGGCAAGTGTATGGATCTGAGCAACTTTGTCAGGGGCCAAATTGTGATGGCTAGACGTCTGGGTCAGGGCATGTCCAAAATGGCAGGTCTTGTGGGGCGTTCCCCAGTATGTAGTGGTTAATACCTACCAAAAGCAATCCAAGGAAGGAGAACCGGTGAACCTAGCCCGTCTGGTCCGATCCCATAGAAGAGCTACAGTAGCACAAACTGCTGAAAACCTTAATGCTGGTCATGACAAAAAGGTATTGGAACACACAATGCGATAGCTGTTTTGCACAGGTATGTCAATGTTCGAAATAAGTAAAAAAAAAAGGCAAATCATGACAAGTTTCAAAAGGTTATGAAGTAATTACATTTCTGTTAACTCAAGTAGTTTCAGGTCTTTATATGATGCAACTCAAAAGCAACCACAAAGCCACCAGTCAAGACTATCAAGCACAGTAACTGAAACTACTACTTGATAGTCTTAATCAGAGGCATTGTAGTTGTTTTTGAGTTATATCATATAAAGACAAAATTCTGCCAGTCAAAACCTACCATTGACTAAAAAAGTAGCTAAAAGAGACAAAATGTCCTCATCTTTGTAGCAACGGGTTATATTCGTAAACAACAGTTTTATTGTACTTGTCCCATTCAGAGCTTAAAATGCTCCCAAAAGACAGCATACAGTGAATTAAGACATTTTACAAGACTTGGCACGCACCGCATAACTTTTGTATTTTTCACAATGGCATTGCTTAGAGGTCTCATTTTACTTGAATTAAAAAGAAAAGTGTTCGGCACCAGTCGGAAAAAAAACAAAAAACAAAACAAAAAAAAAAACTGAAAGAATGACTGTGAACTCTGGGCGAAGGTAAAGTAACAGAAATATTTGCATAATATTTATGACAAAATGCTATTTTACATATTCCTTTCTAATTTCACCTATTAGCTTAGAATTAATTCAAACTCTGTCAGCATGCCCAGTTGGAGCTACAATGGACTCGAGCTGTAACTAAAACCATGTAAAGAATGTAAAGAAATAGGTCATTTGGTTCACTTATTGTTTGCTGTATGGTAAAACCTGTTGCGGAGGTGGTGAATCAGTTGAGCTCACTCCTCTTATGGAAGGAGTGGTTCAGAAGTGGCTGAAGGCAAGCATAGCTTAAATAGGTAATTCTTCATGCACAGGGTTTTAAATAATGCAGTAAAATAAAGCTTCGTTCTGTGTGTGTCACTTGTGTTGAAACTAAGAGTGAAGAGTGAGTCTTATGAGAACATTTTTACCTCACATAGGTATGAATTTTAAACCAAAAAAACCCTAGAGCTCTCATGTACAGTTACTATACTGCATGTACTTAATCTTACATGTACCCTAAACATGTCAGGTGTTCATTCAACATTTCTGTACAGAATAGAACTTCATTGAAACTACTAACTATGAAAAGTGAGCAAGGTAAATTTGAAAAACTGGAGCTGTCAAAAAAGAGCAGGCAGGTACACAGAACATGAAACATTTCACGGTGGGCACCCCATAAATTACTAACTTCGCAAGTAAAATAGACAACAGGAAAACTACTAAGGCCCTTTTAACAGAAGTATGAGCTACATAAATGTAAATATGAAAATAAATGTAAAAAATGTTACTGAGTCTGTAAACCATCACCCCAAGTATTTCTCTACTTTTGTACCACTAGTGCCAGAACCGATGTGTCAGAGAATTAAGACTTGTCTGATAATTTTGGGTACGAACATATGCCGAACCATTGAATAATAATGATAATAATGACATTAATTTAACTTCAATGAAATGTATCGAATGCTATCACTTAGTAACATTATACCCAGTTGTTGGATTTAGAAAAGGGGGGGTTGTGAGTGAATTTCTTTCATATCATTTTTAAATACAAGGTGGATTGTGGGAATATTTATTAACAAGCTATATTGAGCTGTATTTGCAATTTATTTTACTGACAGGCAAACAGCTCAGATGAAAGATTATGGGGCAGTGTAATCAACTTTGTGTGCTCTGGCAAAGTGCACTCTGTGCAGAGTTGAGCGATATGGGAAGTGATAGGAGGCTGAAAACCAAGGTGACACATGTTGACTGACTTAGTGACATTCCAGATCAACCTGGAGCTAATTCTCCAACACCACAACATCCCAATATCAAAAGATTTATCAAGACTTTTAAGTTTTTGACTGTGGACAGAACAGATGAAACACGGCATTATCTATGACATAATTTTTACTTTCCAAATATCTACTAGTTTCTTACTATGCTCTACATTTTTCATCCAAAGCCTTTTAAAACATTGTATTTTGGTCGGTATACATCTTTATGGTGGACAGCCTTATTTAATTCTTCGCTTTTGGACGCTCATAAATCATACAGAGTATAATGTGAAAAACCAGTAATATTTGAAAGAAACACATTAGGAAAGGGAACGTGTAAGCGCAGGCAGCTTCTTCTGCGTTATAAAATAAAGCAACGTGTTATACGGATTTGTTAACCCTGCAAACAGCCAAAGTCATTGTGGATTTTTCCTTAACAGAGTTCTATAACCATCATAAAGAATGATGTCACAGAAAATTGTGTAATCTAGCTACTTTAACTGTTGAAACATTAACAGAGTTTATATCCGTTTTTCATCCAGAATCTCATATGTAATGAGTAATGACATCAAGTAGAAAGCTGTGATCTAAACTTTGCACATTTTTAGCTGGTAAATACAGAATCTTTAACCTAAAGAGAAATTTATGCACTAGTCATTCATAGCTACATTATTTTATTGCATCAGTATCAGATTATCACTAGGAAACATTTAAAGCAGTAAAGCATTCCTGTGAATGTTGTGTGTACTTTGACACAGTTTAGACTGTGGAATTGCTCTGGGAATGGCACAAGACTGCACACTGTTGAAACTCATTGCCAACATCCATATACAGCAGGCAAAGTGGGTGAAAGTTAGGTTAGCCTGTGAGATAAGCAGCATTTTATTCAAGGCATAACATCTCTAACTGTTGGTAAAATATAAACTTACAAGTAATTCCCAGACATTCTTCAACTATCAAACACCTTTGCTGAAATAAAATATTTAATTTGGGTTTGTCTTACAAAAACTTAAAGAGCTGAGTTCCCTGGGACTGCCCAGGTCACACAGCAGGCAGAAACTTAAAAAGTGAATCAGCAAACTGTTACCCTTAAAATGGCTGAATTATGTACACAAGCATCATTATTGCAGACTAACACATTTACTTTGTCATTATTGTGTGTGTCTGTCCTGTAAAATTTTTTATTGATATTTTCATTTTGCAATCTTTCTGGCCAAGTGTGTGTGTGTTTATTTGTAGTTTTTTGTGTGAGAAATGGCCCGTTTGTGTTCATCTTAACTAATCAGTTGGAAACTGCTTGGAGACACATTTCTCAAATGTGTGTATTTGTACCTGTGTGTGTGTGTTTGATTTTGCAAAAACAAAACTTAAGCTGAGAAGTATCTGTGTGCCAAATTTCAAATCTATGGCTTGAAAAACAGAGCTGTGTATAAAAGCACAATCAAACAGACAAAAAGAAACACACAGAGGTTCAAGTTTATAGAATAAATAAAAATAAATTTGATTGTAACCTAAAACCTTAACCTGTGACAATTCTGTTATAAAATAAATATTTCATATCGGGAAGACCTAATGACTGAAGAATGAAACTACTGCAGCAACTGATTTTCATTTTTGATTTAATAAATCGCAGAAGTGCAAATCATTAAATAAATTTAAAACCAAACAATGACCCTGGTAAATATGAACAAATCAGCAACCCTAAATTGACAACAGCAAAAAATCATTTTCCAGGGAATGGCTGCTTTGAAAAGTGTTCTTCTGTATGTGTCACATGGCAGAAACAAAGACAACGCAAAGTCAAACAGTAAAAACGACAATGTCATGCAACCATGGCAAACTTGTACCTTCTTCTTAAATTTGTACAGGAAAAGTTGATACAAGACATGCTTTCTGGTTGTATCATGAGGAAACATTTTGAATTTCTTTGACGCATTCGCCCGCCTTGTTCTCATGTAACTCCTCGCCAAGATGCCTGCTATTTTTACACCCTGCCCCTCGCCCGGAACAACGAATGAGAACTGCCGCTTGGTCCAATAGTGCTGCAACCTAGAGGTAAGTGTAGACCTATAGATACGGCCAAGTTCCTGCGAGACACTTACACAGCACTCAGCCTCCCTTGCACTGATGAATTATATTATTTATTTTTCAACAATGCAGCTCCTGGTTGGCCAGGCCCATATCTGAGCTGAGACTGACGTATCATACTGAACCTATGTTTGATGAGAAAACCTTTACTCTTGAGTGATCTGGCAGCCCACAGCATGCGTGTATAGTTCGGGTACAGACCACGATAGCTGCCAGGCCCTGATGAAAACGTACAGCAAATATGAACAGTACACTGCTGTGCAAATTGTCACTTGATTTTTCAGGGCCATTTTATTAACTCTAAATGAAAAAACACCACACTGTTGTGTACCATGCTAAACTTATCAAGGCCTACGGATAGCTGAATGCCTGAGACAAAGATGTTTGAGGATCTGTGTCATGGGCAGAGAGCCCTTTGAGGAAATTGTTTTCTCTGTATATTAAAGAACATCAACATGTATAAACATGTAGAATAGCAAGATTTATAAGTGGGTGTTGATAAGTGTGTTTAACGGCAATGTAAAGAAGGTCAGATGACTTCTGAATACTGTCTGTATAAAAAATAACTTTTGTGGAGGTGTACCTCAAGGCCTCTAACTTTGTGTTCATGGAACTTGCTACTCTTGAAATCAGTGATCTATACAATGCTACTAGGTCAAGTCCATTACCAATTTAGTGCAGCAGACATTTCATCCCTCACCTGGTGAAAAACATGCCAGCTGGTTCAACATGTGGATGTCTCCTTATCCTTGCCGAGGGTCTATATTCTATCTTCATACAGCGTCTCCTCCGTGTGGCCCAGCAGCTGAGGAATGGGACCACTTCCCAGAATGCTCCGCCTGCAGTGGTCAGCAGCGCTTTGTATGTCCTGGCATGGAAACAGCTCAATTCAAGTCCATGTTTGTGAGTTTGTTATGTGTGGAAAGAGCAGACACACTGACCAAATGCATGGCAAGTCCATAGTATATGTTCACCAGATTTCTCTAGCTGTTCTAGTACGTCATCTTATTGTGCTATAGACAGCTTCATATCTACAAGTACACTAGTGTCAAGAATACACAACAGAATGTAACAAAATATACAGTAGGTATAAATATAAAGCAGGATTATCAGAGGTATGAGAAGAGATGTTATATATTGTGCCATCTTTACAAACAGATCTGCCTTTTGTTCTATGTCTTTCAGCAACATTAACAGAACAGTACAAAATTATCTAAAATAAGGAGGACTTACAGTATAAGGTCACACAGCCACCAAGGTCTACAATGAACATTTAATTTGAGTAAAAAAAAATACAAGCAAGAAAATATAAACTCATATGCCATGGATAAAGGAAAGGACATTCAGTTTAAGAATATTCACAGATTTCAATCGTCTTTCAAAAATATAGATCGATTTTTCCACCCAGTTCCGTTACACAACAGCATTGTAGACCCTTTCATTTTACCAGGCATAGTTTTTTTAATGTATAATGCTCTCTTTCCACTTATTGGTTGCCATTTACTAACAGGTTGCAAAACAGGTTGCAAAAATGGATGGTTGTAATGGATGAATATAGAACTACACCAACTTGGCAAGAACACTACAGTAAAAATTTCATCTGTACAAAATTGATCCTAAAAATACACATATACATAGTACATATTGCTAACCTAAAAAAAATGAACTGAAACAATGTTGCAATTACCGTTTTTGCTGGTAAAAAAATACCAAAGAACTAAATTGAAAAAATAAAAGTTGCAAATGCACATTTCTTTCCATTAAAGCAATATCCATATGGCTTAATAGTGCAGTCAGTGTGTGCAAAGGCAGTATTTTTTTCATCTTCAACAACCGAAAAACCTTGTTTATTACATTTGTACAAATAAGACAAAACAACATAATATCTTCAAGTGAGGAACTCTTTAGACTCCAAAAGGAACTGATGTCAACACCGATGACAACTTGACAATAGTTCACAATTTAGTTCAAAATTTCAAAAGCGTCCTGTTCATTTGACCTTCCTTCAGTTTTACTGTGGGGTTACAACAGCAGGTTAAGTCATTACAAGGACTGCGTTTTTTGTACCACCTCTTGCTTGTGAACATTTCCGTCAGTCTCTTCTCTTTTAACATCAACAGCAGTCAGCTGCTCAGCACGGAGTCACAACCTGCGCCATTTCCTGGCTTCGTTACGCTTGCTACCATAAAATTTTTTGTTTCCTCTAAATTCAACGTACAGGGCATTTGGCTTCCGAAGAGAACTGTGGGTAATATGATTTGGGTTATCGCCTCCAATAAAATGAGTCTCGAATAACCAAATTTTAAGGGCAGTCCTTTAGATTAGAACACCATCAACGTAATAAGCTGAAGGAATTTTTCGTAACCCTTTTAAGATGGAATTTCACTTCATTGGTCAGGCTTATTTTGATGTAGATCCAGAAACAGTGCTTCTGTGTGATTCCTTAATTCAACTTTCAACGCAAATTTTACGTTTAGGTTTCAACTTCAAATAAGCGCATGGTACGTAGGATTGATAATATTAAAATGCAGTCAAAAGGTATTGTCTTTTCACTTTCGCAATGGAATTTCTTTTTCATTTTGGATACAAGGAACATCTGTGTAGAACATTCCTTCACTGTTGAAAGCAAAATGGAGCTGAAACAGTGTGGCGCTTCTCCCTTCTTTCAGTATGGAAGTAAACTGGCTGGTTATAATGCGAAAAGGGTGTGTATCTCTGCTGCAAACAGCAGCCATGTTCAGTCAGCACTTATGACTTATCACAAACAATTCACTCCGATACAAATGCTTCCGGTGGCATCAAGGGTGTTGGCTGCTCGGCAGTGCCCTGTAACGCCCCCTCCAACATAGTGCCTCACACAAAGGAGGAGAACCCTGTGACAGGAGTCCGTGAGCCAGGGGCAGGCTGGCCTGCCGCTGTGTACACTCCTCCGACGCTGTGCTGGGTCACCACCGTCTGGTAGTAGGCTTCATTATCCCCGCTGGCGCACTCCTCATAGGCATAAGCTGGTGTCTGCTTCAGGCCCTTCTGCTGCCGCTTCCACGAGTTGTAGTAGGTGGGGTCACTCATGTAGTGGTTCACGAATGAATGTTTGGGCTGCTCATCCTCATAGTCACTGTCTGTGGCCTTTCGGAAGAAGAGATCGGAGACAAAAAAAATTAACAACCTGGCTATAAAGATGAAAAATATCCTCGTTTCGCAAAAACATTTGTCAACCTCTTTCCCATTCTTCCTTTTTGTTGTTTTTCAATGGCACAAGAGGAAGGGAATCTAAGTACAAAGCAGTAGAAGAGAAGAAAAATGTGGAAATTAAGAAATAGAGGACTTCCCATCACCCAACTGTGAAGCTGTTCACAGCTCTGCTTCCACTTCCCTGCTATAGATGGGAATGACCAGTGTGGAGCCTCTACAGTTTTAACTGAGGCTCAACTTGGCCCTCTTCTGAATGACGATAAGAGTGTTCAGGTACCTCTGACTCTGAGATCTCAGCGGGCTTCTCTGTGAGTGTGGTGGTCTCTGTCAGGACAGCTCCATTATAGTTGTTGCACAAATCCTCATCAGAGTAGGTCAGGCCCCCAGGGCTGGGCCGTGGTGGGGACCTGAGCCCAGTGAGACAGGAAGGAAGCACAGAAGTCAAAGGCTAAACCTCACACACAAACACACACACACACACACACACACACACACACACACTCAGTGGCACCCACTTCTCTGCACACACACTGGTAAATTAGCCTCAACAGACAGGTGTTACTGCAACACCTTCCATTTCACACACTCTATACTCTGTGTGCTACATCAGAAATTTTGTTCACTTGTCTTTTCCATTAATTTAAATTTACATTTATATGCCAAGTCCATACTCTGCCTGTGTTGATGGTGGTCTGATGTTACATACGTATATAAAGATCTAATAAAAGTAACTTATTTTTTCAACTTTGAGTAATATGAATAAATGATCAAAATGTTCTCCAGGGTGTTCTGAGAAAATGTGCCAAGAGCATTTGGTAATAAGGTTTATGCCATACACAAACATTGCTTCGTAAATGCCCTGTAATTATACCTACAGTCTGTGAGCCAATGTTTCGACGGGACAAGGCACATTAGATATTGCTAAGTAGCCAGATGGCTGCCCTGGAATGACCTGAACTCATCTGACTGCCTGATGTGTCAAACCCTTTGACGTAAATTTAACAGTGCATCACACCGTGACTCAACCCTGCTTGTCATCTTTGAAGGCTTTCTTCACAAGGACCGACTTCTCTAAATTCTCACTGTGACAGAAACATTAAAATTACCAGTGCAAACGGTAAAATTACAACACCAAGCCACTGGGCTTCCTCACCTTGTCCCGTTCTTCTTCAGAAATGTGCTCTTGACATTCATGTGCCTGTTGTTTAGCTCTAGTGCAGTGAAACCTCCATTGTCAAGTGTCACAGACTCCTCCACGGTCGAAATATGATTTCCTGTGTTTATAGAAAAGAAATCTGTATTAATCGCAACGGTAACAATGGAAGAATAATCCTGAACTAGCACAAATGACACTGGAGCGAACCTTACACTGTCATGACTCTGTGGGTGTAAGGTGAAATTAAGTGGGCAGCATGATGAAATCACGCTAGGTACAGTATAGTGTTGGTAGGAGTGCTGACTAAGCCTCTGTAATGGTCCACTGTACTCCTCCCTCCATGTGTAAATGCTGTCATGGTTTCCCAAGCAACACAGATTACAAGGGCCACTCTGTACAAACGTCACTTGTTGTTTGCCTTTGTGTTCTGACTTGGCCATGGGTGTCAGGTGTGCAGGGTGACAGCTAAAATGCGGAAATGAGGCCATGGAGTTTATGGGTGATGGTTGCAAGCAAGGGATTGTGCTTCTTCTCACCAGGGCTGCAGCTCTTGTATTTTCTCCTCTGGCCATGCAGTACCAGCCCAAACACCACCAGAAGAACGAGGATCAGACCGCACAGCACCATGACGACCAAGAACCACCACTCATCATAGAAAGGTGTATCCAGCTGGGCTGAGTACCAACAAACACACAGGGGCAGATGGCCAAATTACTCCCAGGGGTGGGAAGGGTTGGGGAGGCAATACATACACTTAACATGAAGCACACAGGCACCGCACAGTCTCAGTACCAGAAGATGGCAGCAGAGATTAACAATTGGAACATTTCTAGAAGCTCTTAACACATCTGCCCCTCCAGTCAGACACCATTACACTCAGCAGTTTCTAAGGTTTTAGAGGTTTTGATCTTGTGTCGAAAGCCAGTATTATCAAAAAGACAGTATCTCCACTAACCAATACTGGCCAATATTTACACAGCAGAAGGCAGATATATCTCTCACAGAGTTCAATGATGGCTTATTAAGAAAAGATCTATTCACTATATGAAAGGAAACTGGCAACTTCAAGAAGGCCCACCAGCAATTGACTTGCTTTTGAACAAAAAATGTCCTTTGTCCCAGTCAAATTAAGAATTGCAGAAAGTTAAAAATGGCTGCATAAAATATACAGGGCAAAATGGCCCTTATCATTTTAACTTGTCTGGGTGTACCCAGTTACATAAGAGGCAACTTCCGTAACAGCAGTCTGTTCGCAGTAGGTGTTTCACGCTAAGATCTGGGAATAACGCACACGATAAGAAGACAAAACAAATCCCTTGACTGCACCATCTGACATGTTTTGGGTTTCAAGCAGAATAACAAGCTGTACAGAGCAAGACTTAATAGCAACTGTTTATATCAAAGAAAGCAACAAAGGATAAAGGATAAAAGTAGGAAAATGATCTTATTCCAACACTTTTTGTCTTTCTACAGTGAATTTAGTGTAAAATTTACTATGCTTTAACTCCTTCATAATTACTTCCTTTCTAATAACCTTCCTCATTTTCCCTTTAGAATTTGCACTGCATCTTGCTTCTTTTATCATGACTGCAATGAAATGTTTTTCTTATTAACTGGTGCTCTTCAAGAAATAAAATATTCCTTAATTGTTGTTCACAGCCAAGTTGTATTAAATGGTTTGAATATTTGCACTTATAATTAATTACGTTTGCATTTTAAATCACCCTTGATAACAAATCAAGATTGAAGTGAGCCGACATGTCATGGAAAACAAAGCTTGTTGTCTGCGGCTGCAACGTATTAGGAGACAAAGTGTCTTGTTGAGCAAGTCTTGTTTAAAAACTTAAACTGCATCAATTATTGCGGTAGTAATGTCCTTTAACAGGCAGAGACAGAGGGAAGCAAGGTGTCATTACCTGACATGGCAGGAGATGGCATGCTGGGTTCACCGTAGCCAAAGTCATTGACTGCGATCACCCTGAACTCGTAGCTCACCCCCTGCCTGAGGCGCTCCAGGCTCACTGAGTGAGATGTACTGCTGGGGGACAAGTGTTTCACAAAGGTGTCCCACAAGCCCTCGTCTGCAAACACAGCACGGCAGAATGTCACATGCAATGTAAATGTCATTGAAGAGAGAGGATTCTGTTTCGTGTTCTGGGATGTTTTCCTCGGAATTGCTTCTCTGCTGTGAAATCTTGCTTTGAAGGCATTTAACCATGCCAAAACCAAAACCATGAAAAAATGGTCAAAAATCATACGAATACATACTAAGTAAAAAAAAAAGATGAAAGGGAAGAACTGAATCTATAGGAGGCGTGCATGTGTAAAACTTGAATTAATACACAATTGCTTGTGTCACTGTCCAGTGTTTACAGTATATGGAATTGGATAATAACAATACATTTAAAACAGTTTTCTGCGACTGTGTTTCACTCATTCGCAAAAAAATTCACATTACAGCTCAGCATTTGATCAATGGAGTAAGTCTTCACCTGAAGGACGGGCCTCTATTACATAACCAGTGACAGGGCCCCTTCCTGTGTCTCCCGGTGACCAGTGAACAGTCAGAGTAGACGGAGACTTCGTAATTGACATCTGTTTGGGTGAACCTGGAGTTCCTGAGGGTGCAAAGAAGAGGTTTTTGTTCCAAGAGAACCATAATGGTGCCGAGAAGAGTGCAGGTGAAATGCAGCCTACATGTATTCCAGGTCAATATACAGTAGGTATATTCATGCCAAATTTACTGTAAACACCTTTTGGGCTGATCACTTGTGTGCAAGGAAGCAGAGAAAGTATTCAGCATCTGTCCACTTTCTTTCAGTGAGGATGACAGAGCTACCACCCGCTCATCAGGAAAGCAGTTAAAGCAGACCCCAAACAGCTTGGTGCTTAATGACTCAAATCAATGAAAATTTGCGGTGTTGCCTCTTTGGTCAACCAAGCTCTTCTGAGGTATCGATCCAGACTTGATTAAGTGCTTTTCTGCAGTGAATCCCTGATGTGTCTTTGGAGATCAAGACAATCCATAAACTCCACCGGGTTTAGCAGCAGGCATGATTGCTTGGCTGACTTCTGACAGGAGGGCCTCTCACCTTCCACTGGGGCAGCTGTGATGTTGGCCTCCAGCTCGCGGCCGTAGCTGATGGTCTTGGCCTGCACTCTGAAGCAGTAAGTCACTCCCTTGGTCAGATCTCGCACCTTCAGCCAGCGCTGCCAGTTGCCTTTGATGTCTACTGTCACCACCTTGCTGACACCTGCCGCATAGTCACACCAGGTTATCTGCGATTAGTATGGAACAATGACAGTTTTTAGCAAATCCTGTGCAACTATAACATTTGTCCAACATATTTAGTTTAACTCCCCTAAACTTGGGGCTTTAAAAACAAAAATCCTGCTGAACTTAGCTGCAAAGACTTAATACCGAAAGACAAAAGGATGAACTTTCATTCATAAATGTCTGCTCAAACAGAAAGGCCTGAACCACTTCCAGCAGTGAAGAAAGCACATTACCCAAAATAAGAAAAAGATAGAAACAATTGAACACCGACGGAGAATACATGATCTGTAAAATTTATGAACTTTTTATCCATTAAAAATGCAGCAAGACCTGACTATCACCATGAGAAGAGGAAGCTGAGACGACAATAGGATTTCCGATAACTGTGTGGTTAACCGGCTGAGAGGATTCAAAAAACCTTTTAATTAACAGCAACAGATGAATACGCAGCTGAAGTTAACTGTGTTTTGTATCAAGCAAAACTAAGAGTATAAATTAGCAGATATTTCTGTGAAGAGAAAAAAATACAAGTTTACAATTCTGTCTTGATTTTTTTTTTTTTTACAGATTTTTTACATTTGATCTTGCCATCTGCAGCACTCCAGCATGTTCCAGGATGTGGGGCTATTGACATGTACACCTCTGATTAAAACATGCACAGACCTGCTTTGTTCTAGGCGCTGAGGGCCACCACACAGGAGACTGCAGGGGAGGTGCATCGCTTGCTGTTGGCAACCACCCCCCTTCAGGCACCTGAAAGGTCTACTGAACGGGCTCATGCAGTGGGCGGTTAAGATACCCTGGCTGATAACCCTCTCCCCCGCGGCCAATTATGTATCGCTGCAGCTGAGCTTGGCCTGAGCATGGGAAAATATCTCTTCCTGGTGGAGATGCCCAAGAGCCACTGGCGCCTTTCGTCTTCTTTTTAAAGCTGCACCTCCCTGCTACTCACAAACCACATCTCATATGCCAGACTTGAAAGAAAAAACAATGGAGGTGGGAGGGATTTCTGCCAATTTTCATACCAACAGCCAGAACACAGACTTTGTGCTTACACTTTGCATACATGCAAATTAAAATGACATGCTTGTATATCTTCATGCTCTAGTATCTCTTGTACTGATTTATTGTGCAATATTGGATTTGTTCAGGAAAATCATTTAATTGCTGTAATCACTTAAAATCTTTTAATTCAGTGTATGTCTAACATACAGTGCATTCAACTAAGTTTATGTCAAGGAATACCTTTACTTCTATACTGAATTTAGTGGATAACTGCACCATACCCTTAAACGTGGGGCCATCTTACAGTGGCCTAACTAGAATAATTTACAAAGGCTAACTTACATTACTTCCCATTAATCAAGGCCATGTAAACAGAGGGGTTGACATTTAAAACCATCAGACTTGAAAAGGTCTTCTGGCTAAAGGCATCTCTTTGTGCAATTAAATGAATAAGACGCCCAAGGATTTACCAAACTTACACAAACCAGGTCCTAAAACACACTGTCATATTCCCGCACACTCTCACACACGGCTAATAATTTACATCCTAAAGGCATTATGAATATGTTCTTTTATCTAAAGCAAGTTACATAGACCACAGTTTTGTAATTTTGGTCGGGCACTTAAAAGTGCTTGGATTAAGTTCTCCGGTCAACCATCAGTTCACATTCTGAACTTTGGTTGCTCTTTTCTGGGCTCCTCAGGACTCTGTCCTCCATCAGTAGGGCTGAGGGACTGGACACTCACCATGTATGGGTGCAGAGGGCTCGTACACCACCCTGTATCCTTCCACAATACCGTTGGGTGACAGAGGAGGCCCCCAGGAGACGTTGAGGGAGCTGGAAGTAACCTCAGAAAAGGTGATGAAGCTGGGAACACTGGGAGCTTGGGAAGACATAGGATTCACTTCAGTCAGATCCGCCGATACTGGCAATGACTATGGTTGAACATTTATTTGCACAGCCTGGGTTTGCAGCTGACACATTTATAAAGTGCTGCACCGAGGCGGCCTGCACTAGTTTAACACTGGAGGCACTGCGAGTGACATTTACTTTACATTGTAAATTTTAAGGTGAAGATTATCATTGTAATTGCCCATTGCCACCTCCTTGTCATGCTAGTCGGCCGCCTCTCTTTATATGTGGCCTCTTCCCTTTATTGCTCCTTTACATAAACCAAGAGGGACAGATTATTAATAGTAAATATTTTACAACTGGGCAGCACTGGAAGAGGACCATCATTAATGCCACTCTTTGCTAAATATATCCCATGATGCATGCTGGGAGAGTGCATAAAGGCATGGAGCAGCTCTGCTGTACGACTTTCAAACATTCCCCTCGCGGTCAGGGCCGATCCCTCACTAAATTACCTTATCAAAATGAATCGGTTCCTCTTAATGAGGAGGACAAGGTGCAAACAGCAGAGTGGTTCGGTGATTAGCTTATCATTCATCTGCTGAGTCCGTTCTTTTAATGGGGGAGCCCCCGAGCGGGGCTGGGGGGACTTCTGTCGAGTGCTGAGGACCACCCTGAGAAAGGGCTCAGGCACCCGTGGTAGCATGCACATCTGAGAGCCAATTCAGCAACACACGTTTGGTCTTCTGCTTGTGTTAATCCCACTGCATCCAGGGGTGCCAACATGGAATTAGCAAGAGAGAAGACTTGAAGGCCAGCGGCAAGTCACTGCTTACCTGCCTGAAGGGTGCGCCCCCTTCTAGGCTCACTGAGAGGGCCGTCCCCTGCAGCGTTGAAGGCCAGCAGCCTCACCATGTACGAGGTGTAGCTGGTCAGGTTCTTCAGCCTTACTGTTGTTTCCGGGAGGAACAGAATCTTCATCTTCTCTGTCTCATTCTGGTTGTCCTTTTCCCAGTAATATATCTGGTTCCCATGGCAGAAAGACGTGAGCCGTTAAAAAAAACCTAGTTCTCAACCGTGTCAAATCCCTCAAGCCTGAACTGCAGGCGTCTCATTTCCATCTGTGAATTCTATTCCTCAGCAAGGACTTCAGCGTTCCAATGCAACAAATAGGCTCATCCATGTGAAAGTAATTAAAAAAAATCCAGACTTTAGGTTTCAATTGAATTTCAACAGCAAGTCGTTTTGCCAGTTTTAAATCAAATAAATAAAAAAGGATGAAATACGCTAAAAACAAAAAAATAACACATGAACAAACTTTGAACAAGATTTAAAAAACAATTTCCTTGTGCAAACATGACCAGAAACATCAATACGCTTTCAATCCATAATAATTACACTGTCACCATTCTACAGTCAATTATATTGACAAAATGAGCCCAAACTCTATCCAGTGCAACAGAAGTGAGAAATAATTTGAAAAGTGCACTTAACTTTGGATTTGGTCTTCTACAGGTATTGTTCACTCTGTTACAACATTATACACAAGGTTATCTGTCACACCACAGACAAGGTGATTTGTGGCGCAAACTAAGAATTGAATGCAGTAAAATTCACTGTATAGAAAAAGAGGGAGGCATAGGATTCTCACAGAATCCTGATTAGACTCAGAAGGATGCCGGACACAAAGGACAAAACCTGTCAGCAAGTTTTGTCCCTATAGTGAAAAAGTAGAGAACCGGTTTGCACGTGTCTGCTCCCATGGATTTACCGCTCAAGTCAGCGCTGTCATTTACAGTTATGCGCTATTAACCTTGAGTACTTTAAAAGTAGCCAGAAGGGGTAAATGACTGAGGCTTCACGTAAAGTGTTTTAATGCCCAAAGTAGTTCAACACAGCGATTAGCCCCCTCCTGGCTGCTGTGCGCAAGGTGCATTTCGCAGCAGTGCCCTCACCTTGTAGCCCTGAATGTTGCCGTTCTGCGTTTCCACAGGGGGGGGCTCCCACACCACCTCCAGCTGTGTCGATGACAGCGGATTCACCCGAATGTTCTGGGGAGCCAGGGAAGGGGCTGTGGGAGCATGCAAAGGTCAGGGACAGCACCAGGACAGGATTTGGTCAAATGTACATAAAGAGCAGCAAAGTCCACTTGAATTACATTGATTTACATAATGTACTTCATCTGTTCTTTGGTTCTCCTGTGCATTGAGAGCAACATTACTCATAAAAAGGACTTCACGGTCATTAAGAATTTGCTGAAAAAAGGAACCAGAGAAACAATCTTTCTTATGAAATGCCTGGAAATTTTCAAATTATATTTTTAAAATGTCATTTTGAAATTCTAGTTGTATTAAATTTCTGCCTCGCTCTTTTTTTCTTTATAATTCCTTATTTTCCTATTAAACTTTCTACCTCCTGTGAAGGCCCTACAAAATTTCACAGGCCCTGTGCCTAAAGTGTCTAATGGTAAATGCAGCACTGCACACTACAAAACAGAACAGCTGAAACCAGACACAGGTTCGCCACAGATTCATCAATCGATCATCTATGAAAACATGGAAAACAGTAACAGAAAAGCGACCGTAACCAAGTTGTCCTGTGTGGCAGCTACACGTCACATGTTCGGGTCTTTAGCAGACCGTAAACAATGCAAGACTTTCACAGGGCTGCAGGGGTATTGTGTCACTTACATCAATTTTTATCTGTATGAACATGTGAAAGTGCAAAGAGGATACAAGACAAAAAAGCTAAAATTCAACATGGTAAAACTAAGTCGAGTGACATAGGTTTGTATTGGGAACAAAAAGGATCTCAGCACTTCAGAAACTTATCGATATAGACTGAGCAGACTGTACAAAGCTTAAACAAATGTACAGTTATGCAAATACAAATTTAGGGGTCTATTATATAATGCTCATTATAAAACTTAATTACACAGGAGGGAATGCTAATTTTAGAAATCAATGCACCCTGATATCTTGCCATTGCAGAAAATGCTTTCAATCTGGTTCTCCTGAGTGGATCTCAGTTCTTATCTGAATTTGTGTCTGTTTGGTTGGTAAAATCCAGAGATAGGTATCGACGTATGTCAGGCAATAGACTTTGGCAGTAAAAAAAAATTTTAAAAAAATCTTTGAGACTAAAATGACTGCAGCGTGTGGTGGAAACAAATGAAAGTCAAGTGCGCATGCCGCAACAAGGGTTTCTGAACTGGAGAGCCTTGTGCGAGCTCTGGCAGAAAGAAGAAAATGAGATGTGAGATGTGTGTCTGTAAATACTGATCTGCAAAGAAAAACTCACAATGTGTTTTACAGATAAGGAAGTATGAAAGATTGTCTTGTCATTTTCTTATAGTAGTGATATGACAGAATGAAAACAAAAAAGAAAAAAGTGCCAAGGGGCAAGTTACAATATCTGGTATAATATGTCACAGTAAATATTGTACTCTACGTGGCCAAAAGTATGTGGACACCCCTGTTTTAGCCACACCCTTCAGCACACAAGCACATTGTAAACAATTGAATGCTTCCTGTTTTGTCGCCACGGTTTGGGGAAGAAGCTCCTTTCCTGCTTCTGCATGACTGTACCCCTACCCGTGCACAAAGCGAGTTCTATAAACGCATGGTTTTCCCAGGTTGGTGCGGAAGAACTTGAGCGGCCTGCACAGAGCCCTGACCTCAACCCCACTAAACACCTTTGGGATGAACTGGAACACCGAACGCGAGCCATACCTTCTTGCCTGACATTGGTGGCCAACCTCACAAATACTCTTGTGGCTGAATGGGCACAAATTCCCACTGCTGCGCTCCAAAATCTTCTGAAAAGCCTTCCCAGAAGAGTGGGGACTGTTTTAGCAGTAAAGGAGGGTGGACAACTCCATATGCCCATGGGTTTGGAATGTAATGTTCCACAAGCACATATGGATGTGATGCTCAGGTGTCTACATACTTTTGGCCATATAGTGTATGATTCAGCTGAACCAATGAGAAGAACTTAAGTATCAGATGCAGCACACTGGAAACACAATGTACCATCCTCCCAATTAACCAGGCATAACACATGCTACTAATATAAGGTACTGACATAAAAGTAGTGATTTTGAGCTCTGTAGCATTTAGTCCAAGGGTTTCATAGAGCAGGTAGCTCTGTGTGGAAAAGTCCTGTTATACAGAGCTCTTTCTGTTCAATGCGTGCTGGCTGAAGACAGATGAGGACTGAAGATGAGACACCCAATGACACAACCGTTGGTGCTGAAAGTGAGAGGGATGACAAGTGACTGAGTCCATGACAAATGACTCAACTGATGACCACCAGCAACCAAGTTTAGCACCATGATGGATGCCTGTTGGTCACAATACTGATTGTCTTGAGCCATGCACCTCAACTTGCCACACTGATGGCGAGAGGTCGTTCCTTGACATAAGCACAGATAATCTGTAGAGGCCCCTGTTTATTTCACATTCAGAAATATCAAAGAGTCTCATGGTGAAGGCAAGGTAGCAAGTCCATTTGTTTGGCTCTAACTCTGCTATCTCTGCAGTGTAGTCTCATAGCCAGATTACTTCTAATGATGATGTTAATGACCTTAGCCAGGCTGCCCTGCCAGCTGCTTGGGTTCATAATAAGAAATTCATATTTACTGCTTCATTAAACCCCCACGCCGCTGCAGGAAAGTACGGTTAGTGCAAAAAAACTGCGCCGTAAACTAAATCAATTTGTTCACAACTTTATAACATGGTGAAAGGAGTTAATAAATAACCGCAACAACATCTGGAGTCCCTTATTGATTGCTGTTTCACCTTCAGTCGAGTGCTATTAAAATGAGGAAACAGTGGATGTGACAGCTAACATTTTTCCCCCTGCTTTCCTCTTAAAATGAAGAAATGTATCCATGTACTGCATAATAAGTGCATTCATCTGCTTTGAAAAGAGGTCATGTTACGGTGTAAGGACTAGCAGCAAGCTGCAGCAGCAGCTATTTCACACAGTAATGGTGACGAAGGGCACCTGATTGTACTTTCTGCTCTCACCCAGGGCATATGTTTATATATTTTCCTCATACTGAAAGTGCAGCTCAAGCCACAGCACTTAAATTAAGACATAAAGCTGCACTTTTTAAACATGTACATTTCAAATCAAATTAAGAACATTCAATGTTTCACTTGTATTATGTATAATTCATTGGGAAATTTCTACAAATTCTTTATTGACAATGCTCATCTAATCTGAACATCCTTTCTCTGTTGTACTGGTCTCAGTTGGCTTCAGTAATTCGATTTTGCTATGCTCTATATATCAGACACGCTTGCGCCAATGTGACAGCTCTGTTTTGCACGGTCTGACTTTATCGGGGGCGGAGGGGATATATCTAAGCTCAGCTGAGCGATAGCAACGCACGACTCTGTTCATCCTGAAACCTGCAGTGCCTATGAAGTAAGAACAAAGGCCACTTGCAACATGCAGAGAAACAGGCGTTCGAATGGAACACTCCTACAACCTTTGTCATAAAACATAAATAAAGGAGTATAATTATGCAAAAGTGCAACTGTGCTGTATTTAAATGCTGTGGTGAAGGGATGACAAAAAAAAAACAAAAAAAAAAAACATACTAGCTGTGCTGCTGTACTTCTGAAAGAGGATTGTCCCCAAGGCATAACTAATTAAAAGTAAATGTATGGCATTCTGTGTGCCCCAAGAGCACAAACTGGCCCGATGTTGGCTTTCTCCTACGTCACTCGCTTCCTCCAGTCTGGAGACAGAGCCCAAGGGCTCACATCTTACATGCACTTCTGCATTCAGATTCTCTACAAATGGCAAAGGATTCGGGTACCTAATTTACTGTGCCATCGACTAGCTGGTACCAATACTTATATAAAGCACATCTGGACTGGCTTTCCGGGTCAGGCGGCTCAGGTGTTTGTCTAATCGCTCGCATGGACAAAATTTGCCGTTGTAAATCACCCTCCCTGCAGCATCTGTCATCATCCGCTGCACTGAGCTGGGGTCACTGGTGTAATGTGGGCTCGCTCATTTAGGTGTATATCGGTGCATGTGCACTACACTGTAATTTACATGACAGGCCTCGGAGAACAATCCCATCACCTAATTAAACGATGCCGATTCATAACAGAGACATTCAAACACCGAAATAATATGTTTATTCACACTTCAGCGATATAGCTGCCCAGACCACGGTGTCATCTCCACGCCGCAAATCTGGAGAGAGAGTTCGGAGACTGGGTGCCTTTCCTATAAACGACTCGGTGAATATTAGACTACCGTCAGACCCAGCTGAAATGAGAAATCTGCCCTAGCGGAACAGAAGGTCACGGTGCGAGATGAGACTCCGCTTATTATCCATCTGACAGCAGACAGACACCACCAATTCACCAATCTATTAGAAGCGCTCTGGAAAAAGCCAAATGGATATTGGCCAAGCACAGCCCCCATTTGTCAAAAAAAAAAAAAAAAAAAAAAAAAACCCATACACACAACAGGCTGAAGAACTTTAGGGACTATCACAACTAAAACAAAACTTTTATCGTGGAAGCAGAAGGTAATTCCGGAAAGGACTACAGTTCTTTGCAGAGTGGAAAGCCTAACAGTCATTATAAAGATGCCATCAAGCTGTAATCTGCACTGGAGCAAAACAGAACTCCCTTGATAAATGTGACTACCTCTCACACCTGAGGTTGATCCTGACTGTGAGTGCATAATGAAGATAGCAAAAAAGCAGCATAAAAACAGCTTGCCAAAATAATTCCAGCACAGTATAAATACCACATGCCCAATGGTGCCTTCGCTAAACCAGTCACAACCAGGGATAAAAAACTGCTCTTCCCGACCCTTTGCCAACCACCTCACTGTTACAGTACTTTCCAATGATGGCATTAATTCCAAATAGCGCATTAGTTGCTAGACCACTAACATAGACCATTTTTAAGGTGGGGTCCACTGTAGTGAGTAAAGATTATTAACAGCAACTGTCAGATGAAAAGATTCCTAAGCCTCGGGTCAAACAACAGTAACTTGAAAAAAGGAAAGCTCACATCTGAAGGACACATTCAGCACTCACAAATTATGGAGCAGCAAACGGTGCAATGTGCCGTCTGCAGTAGTTTCAAACAGCCAAGCCTCTGTTCACACTTCAGGGACTCATCTGTGCTGGGTAGGGGGTTAACTAGAGTCCAACTGGCGCATGGGAGAACCCTGTACTTCACACCTGTCAGCTCACCTCAGGATCCCCTGCTGACTTATGGCCACAGCGTGCAGCTTCTGTTTTCAACTGCCCAAATGAATGGATCGTTGCCCTCACTTTGGATTGGACTGAACCACTGCCGTAACAGGTAACACAGCACAGAAGAGGTGGAATCGCACCTCACTGCTGTTTAATGGATTCATTCAGTGGTGAAAGTTAAGCAAGGTGGGAGAATGTCAGAACGGTTGACCTCCGGCAGAAGCGGCGGGGCCATCACAGGAAGGAAGTCGTGCTTTCAAGCGATGTCATTTTGAGAACATGAAGGTGGAGAAAAAATATCTCGTACATTTTGATGGCTTATGAAATATAAACATACCATAAATGAAAGCAGAGAACAAAAAAAAAACTAAATGACCTCTTGAAAACCAGAACTGATTTGTATGAAACAGTGCCAGCATTGTTAATTTTATGCCAACATTATGGCTATAAGCAGTCCACATTAATTTAATTAGAGCTTTAAAATGGTTTTCATTGGCAGTGTTTACTGATAAATAAATCTTGTACATTGCACAACATATTATGCCTCCTTTTCATGTTTGTGCTCCTCTCTAGTGGTCATTACTTCAAGGGTACTAGCTGAAGAGCTGTTCACTAAAAACATCCAAATCAGAGGAGATATCTGTTTGCACATATCTAGAACATACAGTTTCAGTCTGCATTCTCACAGTCATTTCCCACACTGAACTGTAAGAGAAGCTGAGAAACCTCTGACGCATTACCCATGTGGAGCTCTTCATTAGTCTCTCAGGGCGCTCATTACCAAAAGAATTAAAACAGTTTCTTCTATGACGGGTTTCATCCTTGGATCCCGAGATTACAGTTACGCTGGCAAACGTTGGTTTGGTTGATCTTGTCTGGCTGTACACTTGATCAGAAGCCAATTAAAAAAATGTGAGGGGCTTCTTTAGGCAGTCTGCCTTTTCATAGTCTTCAATATGTTTAAGCATACAGGGTCTAAAGAATGACAGGGGAATTGTTCTTCATTTCACAGAAGAACTGACTTTCTATACCTAGGATTTACAAAGGTTTTACCAGCTTTACTTGATGTTTTGTGAAGACTGTTTCGGTCCAAGTGCTTTCGAGATCGGACTCCTTCACCTGTACTCTTTGCGCATCTCAAATGTAATCCCAGAAGTCACTGATCTTTCCGAGAACTTTCAGAGAACTGACACTTACCTTTAACCTCCAAATGTATGTTGCGTTCACCTTAGATTATCAGAGTAAAAAGACAATACATGTATTTTTTGGTTACCTGAAGACCTGAGCTGCTTTCAGAGATGAAAACACAATGGGGTCAATATGAACCCACAACTTCCTGCATGCATATAGAGCGGAAAAGGCGTGCACCTGCTTCTCCTACGAACACTTCCACTGGGGTGCTGGGTGGACTCTCTCCAATGATGTTGTAGGCTGTCATTACAATCTCGTAGCGTTTGTACTTGCTCAGCTCTGAATAAAGTAAAGAAAGTAATTCTGAGAATTCAAAAAAATAAATATAAAAACATCAACTTGATCAGACATAATTCCAGGAAGTCACAGAAGAAATGTTTTACAAATTAAAGTGCTATTTTTAAGTCATAGCATCTGCAGCAATTATACAACATAATTACATTAACTTTACAAACAGTATAATGATGAACAAATACCACCGAAACATATTATTCTACGCCAATTATCTTTTTGTTTTACAAAATAACATGAAAGCAAACATTTATCTTAATTTCACTTAAATTAGCATAAAAAAGCAGTTTTTCATTACTGTAATGATCATCGTGTTAAAAATAAAAGATACATTTCAAAAATTCCTTTTTGTGACTGGTTTGAACCAAGGCATGCTTTTAACCCATGGTGTCACGTTTGAGTTTTTATATGTTACGCTGAGGAAAATGCAATAACAACTTTCCTTGAAGCTATACAAGCTGCCTAACAACAATGAAAATTACCAGGCAACCCAGGCAAGGTGACAATAACGTTGGATAAGTTAACTGTTTGCTGTTTTTTAAGACATTTCCATGGTTCAGCCGCCACCAGGTATGTTGATGTATAGTAGCCTTATAAGGTAAGCATCTACTTACTTCATGGTGATTTTTTTTAATTCTGCAAAATGTACTAAATTCACCTCTTAGGCATTTTATGGTGTTATCAGATTATCAGATTACAATTATAAAAACTGGCTTGTACTAATTTCACATTAGTAATCAGATAAAAAATGATGCACAACACTAGGTTCACATTAGTATATTTCCGCACCCTGAGTGCTTGTGGAAGGATTTAAGAATCCGTACGGCACTAAAAAATGTGGAAATGCATCAACTTCTGAGACTCTTGGCCACATGGGGGATCGTTACGCATACCTCTGACAATCTGGAGGCTAAACTGTTTCTGGGTTTTTCCGACAAAACAGTCAAATTAGAGGAAGTGCATGTTAACACAGAACAGGGTGTGCATTTGGGATTATGAACTTTAGCCAGAGGGAGCATGAATATTTTGTTAGAACTTCAAAGCAAAGCACACTCAAATAGGCTGGCAATTAAAAGAAACTTACGTGTTAACTCGAATTCTGTTAACAAAGCACTGCTTACAGTCTTGAAAGTGCTCTTGGCTGTTTGAGGCAAACAAAGAGAAAGAGGCCTTGTTACATCTCAGACTAGTTAGTATCTCAGAACAGAAATCTATCACCGAGACAAAATATCAGGATAAAGCCTTTGTAAGCATATTGCATTTTTTATTTAGCCCAAGTGATTCCCAACACCGGATACTGGCTCATCGTCGTCTTTACTGCTTTCTGGGTATCACCATAAGGAGGATGAATTCCGACAAGAATAGCGCTTATTGTGAAGAGCTAATGTACCGTCTTAATGTGCCTTACAATACAATAAAATATTCAATAATAGTTGTAATCTTCTAATGTCTATTATCCATTCAAAAAGTTACCACTGGATGCTATATTATGAAACTAAACCCTGGATGGGATGCCATTGCTTTGGAGGGTGTAATTCTACTAAGTTTTGGCAGTAGACGTTTGATTCATTATTACTTTAAACTGAAATACAATACACAGGCTCCTCACGTTACAAATGGTTGAACTACAAATGTTCAAAAATCCAAACTCTTTTAAATTAAACCTATTTAAACTAATTAAACTATTTACTTTTAAGCTGCAGAGTGGCACAGTGATTTACACTACTACATCAAAATGTCTGTGTGGGCCAGTGTAGGTTCGAGTCTAGTCTTTGTGGAGTTTGCATGTTCTTCTTAGGTCTGTGTAGGTTTCCACCCACAGCTCAAAGACATGTGTTTCAAATTAACTGGTCACTGTAAATTGCCCATAGTGTTTGAATGTGTGTGTGGTGTGGTATGTGTGTACTGCAACTGGGATCTGGGGAAAGTCTCCAAAACTCATGTTAAAAGATTCTTGGATAAGCCTGAGACCTTCGTGACCATTCCAAGTAGTTAAGAATGGATTTTTTATCCATCATCATTAAAACTTGGATAGCATTTTTTCATCTATCTATTGTCTAAAATTCCTGTTTATGTCAAAGCAAATAAAATAATTGTTTCTGCTAATAGCCAGCAGTATGGTACATCTAAACAGAATAATAGTGCAGGACCACCTTAATACAGATGGTGGTCATAGTGTTTACAGTATCTAACGCTCCTGAAAGTAATCACCAATAAGCTGAAAAACTTTTCACACGTTGACGGGATGAATCTATAAAAAAAAAAAATCTGGAGTTCTGTCATTTTAAATAAAAGTTTAGAAAATAGTTTTACAAATTATTCTTTAAACTTACTACACTGATATCTGAAATTTTTACAAAACCTGTTAATATTTCAAGACGCATGTGTTATTTAGCTTTTATTGATTGTGACTTAGTGGCAAAAGTGACTTTGGATTTACAAACTAAGGAGCACTCTAAACATAGTTATAGAATTTTTCTATGGTTTCTGTTGTTTTTTTGTGAAATGTTTACAACATCTCTCCAAATTCTGAAGAGCTTTATTCATATGGAAGAAGCCTGTGCAAAATACACTGTATTCAGCATGTGTACGTCTCCCGCTGGGAGCATGCTAATGGGGGATAACATTAATAGTCAGAGCATCTTTTCTCAAGGGTTAAATCTATAAAGGATAGAATGATGCTGTATTTTTTTCCCTGATCAATGACAGCACATTAAATATGAGGAATGTGCATTTAATCGTTGTCAATACTAAATCCAATTTGTCAGGACAGACTTAATTCATAATCCCTTGTTAAAAGGATGAGAGCTCTGACAAGCTCAATGGTGAAGTCTTCATTCAGATTTCAAACTAGCACAAAATTTTCATTTAATTATTTTCAGTCATCTTAGGAGAAACTGGGGACATCTGGGGAATGTACTTTCAGACAACAACAAAACAGCGGGAGTTTATGTGCACAACCTTGGTTGTGCGCGAGTAACTCAGTGGCTACATTTTTAGTATCTTCCAACTAACCGAGGCCACAAAAAAACAATTAAATTAAAATAGCCCCAGTGGAAGGTTGTAAGGTCAGAAGATGACACATCTATGATAAAGAAATCAATTCATTAAAGTTCTGGTTCTTTCCTACCTGTAATTTCTGCTCTTGTGGCTGAATGGTTAGCCGCTGCTTTGGAATCAGGTGGGATGTTCTCATATTGCAGCTCGCGGTAGTACAGGCGGTATCCCACCAGAACCCCATTCACATTTTCATCCTTAGGTGGCTGTGGCATGCGAGAAAACATTAAAGGTCACTGACATCCACTTTCAACTGTCTCATTTTACCTGTCAGTCCATTTACACAACACATATCTCTTCTTCAACAAGGAAAAAAAAGATTTTCTGAGATTTTCAGGCTGCAGGATGCCAATTTTTGGTAACCTATTGCTGCTGCGTTCTTTGGCAAGCTTCACAGACACCATCACCCCACAACCTCATCCTATATCAAGTAAAAGTGAAAATTAAATATGAGAGGCGAAGAATCATTAGGTCATTACAAAAGTCTATTCCGAAAATCATTAACTTGACAAAGCCATATTGATAAGAAAATCGCATTCTGTGGAGATTATCCAAGACCCTGTAGGTCTGCATATAAAGATTTCTGCAGCTAATTAAAGCTGCATTTTACAGTGCACTTCGGAACAGATTTCTATACAATATATGTATTAATTAACAAAGGGTACCACAAATCCCTATATATCACCACCTTCCATGTGGCGCAATGAAACCCAACAGGCATAACAATTACTAAATTGCATTAAGCTACAGAAAACAGGAACGTTTCCTAAAGGTTGCTGTACAATTTGCAAAATGTCAAACAGATAAGTGACAAAGGTATGGTTATTAGGTGAGGAATCTTCTGGAAAGGTCTTGGTCTTTTGAGAAAATATGAAGTGACTTATGACTCTAGATACAATTTCACTAAGGTCAGAATAGTGTACCTTATTAAATTTGCTGAGGGGCTACTTTTAGTTCATATTTGCCACAAAGGTAGACATACTGCATATGTCCTTTCTTGCTTACCATTTCTAAGTTTTAAGCATATACATGAATAAATATACTTTTATTCTGTTTAAAAATATCTACTTCCTTACAGACATTTCTTGGCAGGACTAAAAATGTGAGATTTGAAATCCATACCTGCCACTGAACGAGAACAGAGGTCGTTGTGGACGGCTTTACAGCCAAAATAACAGGTGGCTCATCAGGAACTGCAATGAAACAGGAAACACAGGAGGATTCAATTACCTCAACTGGACACGCCTCACCTGCTTCGTCCTAATAAATCCTTGAGCACAAAAAGGACACAAAAACTCAAAATTTCAACATCCCATACAGTGCAGCTTTGTGACAGCAATTGTAAGAAAATGTTTTAATCTTTCACATGGAAAAATGGTTTCTGCAATTAAGGAGAGAAACATTGAAATGTGGACCTTAATTTTCCTCCATCGGTTTACGTGACATTTCACAGCCATGAAGTGAAGCATTTTTACCATTGCGGTGAAGGAAAAAAGTTGTAACACCCAGGAAAGTGGCACTGTAGTGTCAGAAGGCCAAAACAGGAGTGTGTGATGGGACCAGAACTAACGGTGCCCCTTGCCAGCCATTTCAGCGCTAATAAACAGGTAGAGTTCTGCAAGAATCCCCAAACCTGCCAGACAAGTGACAGCTTCCACACAACTGTGATCTATTATTAATGCTGCAGGCCACAACTGTCATCCCTAACACCCTCAGCACCCCTTACAGAATCGCTCAGTTATGCACTAATTCAAGTTAACCAGCTTATTCACTAATTTATTCGGCAAAACAGGTAAATCTCAGGGGTGTGCCCTAACCTTAGGTTATGGGGAACAACCATATGTATGTTTTCATGGCGCATAAAGCACATTTGGTCCATCATTTACATGCAGTCCTCTAAACTCTGCTATGCACTTGTATTTTTTAACGGAGTACTGTGTTCCAATAGCAGTCACTGTAATGGAAGGCAGTGCGATCAGTGAGGGGTCGGCCATATTTCACTGCTTTACTAGATAGCGGAAAACAAACGTAAAATCAATAGCGACTCTAACGGGGTGTGAAGGTCTGAGTGAAACAACTGGGCCACCGCTCACCGTCCTGCAGGGTTGTAATTGCATCTGTCTCCCTGCTGTAGGCGCTGTCTCCAATATCGTTAGTCGCCATCATTCTCAGCTTGTAGGAAGTGTAGGGCTTCAGCCTGAAAGATGGTACAACCTGAGAGTCATTCTCCTGTCCTTCAAAGTAGCACTTCACTTCAAAGTGTGGGGACTGGCCACCCCTGCAGCTAAACACAGTCAAGGAATTAAGCACCTGCTCATCGCTGCACCCAACAGGACAGGACTGTTAAGTGGGATGTATGGAACAAATAACAACTAGAAATAAACAGCATGCACACAATGACAAGACACAAAGAAGAGGAATAACCTTTGAAAGTTTCATCAGCCACACAATAACATAATAAAACAGGACACACGGGTGGTAAGGTAGGTTTTGTTGTAACAAAATGATCAAAAGCCGAGATCTACAGTAAACAACTGTGCGATACTTGAAGAGTAGCAACCTAGGCAAGAATAAAAAATTAAATTGCTCCGAGCTGCAACAACGTATGGCATCGTAACCTAAAGGACAGATCCACCCTGATTCAAAAACTATTTCCAAGTACCACTGTAAAAGTTATTTGTCTGATTGAATGATTCATCCATTGTTTTTGGCAAAAGTTGAGCTAATGCAGACTGAAATAAAATGACACTGCTGCGGTTTTACTTGCCCCTCTAGGTAATGCTGATTGTGCCATTCGGTTTGGAAGCTTGCACGCCAATGACAATTTGGCTCTAACAGACTGTGATTGAGCAGCCCTCCCCCTCTGCTAATCACAGCCAACTAGAGAGGGGTCTCAGACCCCAATCATTCCCAAGGATGCCATCCACCATGGAAGACAGTGGCAACCACCTGTTGCCCTGTCAATCCTGGAGACGGGGAAGTTGGGGGAGAGAGGTGAACGGTAACTTCTGAAGAGTCAGGGGGAGATTACGAAAATTGGCCGAGGGCACGAGTAATTATTGCGATTCGTTTGAAATGCCGCACACGTCACCTCGGAGCCCGCCTGTGAGACAGCTCTGATTATCTCTGTGCTGGAGAATTGCTGACCCTACAAGCTGCCAATACACTCCGGGTGTCTGAGCCCTAATCTCCACACAAACATTGTCGTTTATCCAGAGACGGGCCTGCTGACCCTATGGAAATGCTGTGTGAGGGCAGGTAAATGAAGGGAGAGGAGATATCATTATCACGACTAAACATCCCCAGCGATCCAAGTGTCCTTATAATTTGCTAATAGCAGCATAATCATTGGAATGGTTCAAGTGGAATACACGCAACGCTACCACATCCGTTGTTCGTCACATCTCTTCCCCCTCAACAAATAACACTGAGATTAAGATTAACGGAGCACTCATTGTGGAGGAAAATCCTTCTCGGTTTTTAATAATTCCCCGGTCAGATACTGACAGGGCAGTGCCACACTGAGACCTCTGGCATGAGAGCAGGTGGGAACAGAGTTCCGTGAAAAACAACATGCCACCAAAGAAAGTCCCTAAATTGTATGCGCCAAAAAACAGCTAAAATAAAATCACGGAATGTGCAGTAATTATTCCAGGGAGCAGTATGTCACTGTAAAACAAAACTGTTGACAGGTATGACAAACACAGGTAAAACGGTGAACTTCATTTTTTCTTGCGATCAAAACAAATGCCAACATCCAGATTGATTTAAACAAGCAAATATTTACATATTCAGTAAAATTGTAACGAACATTAAAACACAGTTTATGTTTTTGCCCTGCTTTTGACAGGCAGAGTTGAAAATCAGGAAGTGAAGGAGATGTGTTCGGGCTGGATGGGTTCGAGGCTCACCGGTCCACCTCCCAGCAGGTGCTGTTGTGGCTGATGGTGGAGGTGTGTGTGCTCCATTCGCCGGCAGGCAGTTCCCGCACCTGCAGGGTGAAGTATCGCACTGGGGATGAGCCATCGCCACCTGGGACCCAGCATAGCCTCAGACTGCGTGACTGTACTTCCCCCTGGGGAATGGTCAGCTTCTTTGGGGGCTGGGGCCGGTCTGCATTGGGAGGGAGAGAGAGAACGAAACAGAGAAAGAGAGCACTTGCAATCTTTCTGTAAGGGGTTAACACCACAGACATGCCATCGATTTGCCTGCGAGCGCCGATGGTGTAAATAATTGCACAGAGGACTTGTACAAGTGTGGCAGCGCCTGCTCTCACAGCACGAGTCCCCAAACACAACAGCGGCACGTGTCGCCATCGATTTCAATAGCAGGAGTCAATACGGAGAAGTTTAATTGTTTAATTTTAAAGGTAGATTCTATTGACTGTGATTAAACATGCCACGTGCGTAATAAAACCCATATTGACTGGAATGATTGACTGTAGACAAACTGACAAATTGTCTTTCAACATGTGGAGAGTCCGATTAACCAACCTTCATTCTATTTTTGCATCTTTGGCAGACTTTTCGCTACTTATGAAGACTTATGACTTATGCTCTGGGCCAAGTAAAGGGGCTGGTACACACTGAATGATCAATGGCTGGTGATCTTACCGCAGAATTTTAGCAGACGACCAACGAAAAAACTTAAAATGTACTTATTTTTTCAAATTTTCTTTCAACTGTTCAATTTAATGTACAGTCATGTGAAAAAGAAAGTACACCCTCTTTCAATTCTAAGGTTTTACGTATCAGGACACAATAAAAAAATCATTCGATCCTTAGCAGGTCTTAAAATTAGGTAAATACAACCCCAGATGAACAACAACACATGACATATTACACCGTGTCATTATTTATTTAACAAAAACTAAGCCAAAATGCAGAAGCAGTGTGTGAAAAATTAAGTGCACCCTTACTGCTTTCCATAGGAATTAAGAGGGTAAGGAGCAGCCAGGTTCTGCTAATCAAACGTACTTGATTTACTCATCATCAGCAAGTGTGACCACCTCTAAAACCACAAGTTTTGGCAGTTTGCTGGTCTGGAGCATTCAGGTGTGTGTTAACACAATGCCAAGGAGGAAAGACATCAGCAATGGTCTTAGAGAAGCAATTGTTGCTGCCCACCAATGTGGGAAAGGTTATAAGGCCATTTCCAAACAATTTGAAGTCCATCATTCTACAGTGAGAAAGATTATTGTGGAAAACATTCAAGACAGTTGCCAATCTTCCCAGGAGTGGACATCCCAGCAAATTCACCACAAAGTCAGATTGTGCAATGCTCAGAGAAATTGCAAAAAACTACATCTCAGACTCTACAGACCTCAGCTAGCATGTTAAATGTTAAAGTTCATGACAGTACAATTAGAAAAAGACTGAACAAGTATGGCTTTTGAGTCGGCCACGAACTCCTCTGTATACCGAACTATTCTAGAGTCAAATGTGAGGCCATCTGTCCGACAGCTAAAGCTTGGCCAAAATTGGGTCATGCAACAGGGCAATGATCCCAAGCACACCAGCAAATCTACAACGGAATGGCTGAAAAAGAAAAGAATCAAGGTGTTGCAATGGCCCAGTCAAAGTCCAGACCTCAACCTGATAGAAATGCTGTGACGGGACATTAAGAGCTGTAAATAAACAAATGCTACAAACCTCAACGAACTGAAGCAACGTTGTAAAGAAGTGTGGGCCCAAATTCCTACACAACAATGTGAAAGACTGATACAGTCATACAGAAAACAAATACTTCCAAGTTATTGCTGCTAAAGGTGGTTCTACAAGCTATTGAATCATGGGATGTACTTAGTTTTTCACACATGGCGTCTCCATTTTGGCTTCATTTTTGTTAAATAAATAATAACACAGTGGAATCTATTGTGTTGTTTTACACCTGAGGTTAGATTTAAATAATTTTAGAACCTGGTAAAGACCAGATGATTTTTTTATTATGTCCTGATACATAAAACCATAGAACTGAAAGAGGGTGTACTTTCTTTTTCACATGACTGTATAATAATGCAGCAGACCTGCATGAGCTGTACAGCAAATCCGAGTGGACCACGACATTACAAAAAGAAACACGGCGGTATGGAGTTAAAGCCATAATGGGATCGACACTTCAAGAAAGGACAGTAAAAGTAGGGATCTGACTGCAGGTGCTTTACCTGCTCACAGGTCGCACTGCTCTTAGCTGATCACCTCTGAAGGCTGCCCTGAGTGTTTATTTCCACCATAAACAATGCTGCTGTACTACATTTAAAATACGTTATTGCTGACTTTATTTTAAAAGACGAGCTAATTATATTAAGCGGTATAATGTATGGATGGAAGTAAAACTTACTGAAAAATTACCTGCAAGGATTGTGACGGACAGCCTCCTACAAGGAAAAGAGCAAACCAGCTGCTGGTGTTGTCATGCCGAATAGTTCCAATGCAGGAGGGCTCCACAGTATGCTGGGGTTTTCTCAGACTCAACTCTTAACTGCTACACTGACATATATAACTAGGTCATATTTCAGCCTGTTTTACACTAGTTTCTCAGGTGTCAACCAGGCTCAAATTAAAATGTATTCTCTTAAACCTGCAGGAGTCAAGCCCCTGAGGGTCAGAGCTGTGCAACCCTGAGCTACTGTATGGAGTCATTGTGTTGGATAAATGGTGTCGAAAAAGCACAGACTACAATTCCAAGTGACTTCCTGAATGTGTAAGTCATGCAATGTGGTGTGTGAATGCGTGTGTGCGAGCATGGGATTGTTCCGTAAAGTGGCTGCGTCACCTCGTCTCTCTGTGGTGATCACCACAGCCTCTTCAGGTTGACCCCAGCCTTGCTGAGTCCTGGCAGAGATGCGGAAGATATAGGCGGACTCTGGCATTAGACCCGTCACCGTGAACTGGCGGGTGTTGGAGCCCACCTCCACAGTGGTGAACTTATTGGGATCACTGGCGTCCAGACGATAGGCTATCTGATACCCTGAAAGACAGCAATATAGAGGATCTGTAAACACAAAGGTAGGTGACTGACTGCCCGACAGTATGATACCCGCTGGGAAAAAGTAACAGTAATCTGCAGTGGGTTACATTAACTTCATTTAATTTTCATTTTCACAGAATAAAACTTTTTCTGAAGCTAGCAAAACTAGTGTATAATCAAAATACCACCACTTGGTGAAAATGAAGAGCAATAGTTTATGAATCTCATTGTTAAACTTCACAAGTAAGATCTGAAACACGTTAAAAATGTAAAAAAAAGTTCTGCCAGAAAACTTGAGATGAAATTGAGATCATGTTGGCAAGCTACTTCTCAGAGATGAAGTGCACTGCAAAGATCTTATGCATACACTTCTAATCTCTTGCCAGATTATTTCAGTGCATTACAGCAAACTGAGAAAAAGAGAGAGAGAATGGCTACTAAACGCAACAGATTGCAGCCCTAGAGTCAACCTTCCACTCATGAGCCATTTCACATCTAAACCACTTCAAATCTTATGCTCCTCTCTAACAGAAAATAGTGCCCATTTAACCTTTGACAGGATACCCATATGGGTGCTGTCTCCTCAGTATTTAAAGAATTCAATCCACTATTGTGTTCTGTTCAAAGCCTGTTCAAGCCCTGTCTCAGACTGATGACATTTTACTATTACCAGCTCCCATAGTGGCAGGCAGACATGTCGGAATTGAGTGAAGGTTAAGTGGCTAATAAATATGAGATGTGGACAGTTTGCCCAGTCGGTAAACCCTTTATCTTCCCTGTTGGGAATTGCATGTCCTACAACTCTGTCACACCGGATGCGAGTGAATTAACGTGCCTCGATGGAGGGCTGTGGTTTATCTGCGAGTCGCCTGCCGCTGTGCAGGCCATTATTTAATGGCCGCTTTTCCTTCTCTGCCTCGTCCCCCTTCAGCTGCTGCTGATACAAACTAGGCCATCCCCAGTCCCAGATCATCCTCCACCATGGGCCTGGTATTTCATTAAAATGCTCCCGCAACAAGCAAAACAACTGAGGCAAAAACAAACCAGTAGCCTTCCCTCCAGCCTCTTTTATTCACATGGTCCCTGTAGAAGCAAACTGAAGAAAAGAGTTTGGGCTGTTATACTTTTTGTTCCTGCAGAATTACGACCCATGCCACGGTTTTTCCAGGCCACATTTGAAAAAAGCTCCCCTCAGTCTGAGCAGCAAGCCGTGTAATTGGTTAGATGGCCACCTCCACACCCCTAGAGTTTTATATCCTCAACTCATTGCATGGTGATCACTGATCCTCAGCCAGCCAGTGACACCCCAGTGGTCACCCTCAATGGCAGGCAGGGGATGAAGTCCAACATGACTGAGAAGAAGTCCACAGGCCTCCAGCCACTGAATACCCCAATGTGGCAGAGAATGGAAACAAAAAAAAAAAAAACCCTCAATACTTGTGGCACCTTCCATTCAAGTTAAAACCAGGTTTTTTTGGTCAAAAGTAACTCATGTGTGACCAATTTAATGGCAATTCAACATAGACTTCAGGATGCCAATGTCCATTACATCATTATAAACCTTTAACAGGTTGACAGTATAATAAAGTCAAGAGTTTTTAAAAAGTCTGGTTTGTGGTCAATGATACAGCCCATGTCGTTTCAAACTTTCACTGGTATTACATGTAAATATTTAATATGGCTTGACCGGCATGGTACCAGACAGCCATACTGCGAATAACAACGGATATTTAAGATCAGTTCTTGAGGTTAGCCAGATGGAGGGTGTTTGGCGAGACAGTAATTAATAAACTGCAGAGCGAGAAAAAGCCAAGGTAAAAAGGTAAAATAGAAACATCTCAGTCGGGGGCCTTACAGAAGCCAAGGCCATTATTTATGCTTGCTCTACTTATTTTCACAGATTGATGCAGGTTTTTGCAGTATCTATTCAATCACAGGATCAAGCTGCTGTTGTCAAGGAGACACCATTATCGCAATTCAAAAGCACCTGATTGTATTATACTGCGATGCAATAATGCATCATGCACATTCGCTCCCAAAAAGTGTAATCCTGTCAGCACAGGCATTATCTTTAATCAGATTGTGAGACATTTTCCTTTATGAAGTGTGTAAGAGGGACCAAAATAAATAACCAAAAAACCATCAGTGTGTCTATCTATTTGCTTTGTATATAACGCAAAATATGAGACTGCTGTAATTTATTTAATCATTCAAATGGAACATTTTGCACTGAACACTAAATGCTTCAGCGGTGTATGACTAAAGTGGCTACAAGTAAGCACGATGTGACTGAATGTCCTAACGGGAAATACAGTTTCAGCTGTATGAAGTTTGTCTTGGAATTTGTTCTTAGATTCAGTTCCGTGTTTTCACAGCTGGCCTTTGCCCGCGTCCTTTTCAGTTCAGTGAAAAACGAGTATTCGGAAATCAGGCGGTGGGCAGATTTACACCGGATTGCTCAGTAGCCAATTCAAAAGCAAACGCAGAATGCTCCCCAGTGACATTAATGGTCAACATTTGCTGAAATCTGAGAGAGGGAGAAAAAAGCAGGATTTCGATGGTTCTGGAAGCAGGATTAAGGTCTGAGCCCAGCAAGGAACAAAATGGGCTTACAAGACTTAAAGTTAAATGCCTGCACTAGCCCACATTTAAAAAAAAAAAAAAAATCAAGTGGGGAGAAACTTACAAGGAATAAAACAAAGGTGCGGATGTGACCTTTTCTATAAAGCATTACAGGAGGGGAGTTGGGCAGCAGAGCACAACCACAGGAGACTTGAGTCTGAACTGTGAGATGGATGCAACAGTCAGCTTGAAAGGCTGGGCAAGCGATCATTCCCTTTCCTCCTTAGTTCTACAAGCAATCCCTGTCGACACCAGGGGGTCCTTGCCAGTTCTATAGCCCTCTTTTCCCCCTTTTCTGATGTGGCACGTTCCTCTCCTGGGCTGGGATCCAATCCAGGAAGCCACAGGTATTTTATTGGTACAGAAAGACATGCTGGGCCTGCCAATTTAAGCCCTGGCCAGAACTTGCACCACAAAGCTTTTCATCAAAGCATTAAAAAAACAAGATAGTCAATTTCTTATATTGCTAAGGGCAGAGGGTCGATACCAACCACCTCAGCATTACAAATGACAGCCACCAGCGCAACTGGTTCTGAGATTCATAAAAGAATTTTACCGATATCAGATTATTGATATCAGAAAGCTGAAAGAGATATCACGAGATTAATATGTAATTATTACTATGCAGCAAAATCTGCCTGAGATACTGCATTATAGTAATATGATGCTTCAGTTTAAATCTAAATCTTAAATCTAAACCCCCAAAGTTCAGTGTGAGGAATGTGCATGTCACCCCCACTGGTAGTGATGGTGTGCCAAGTCATCTTTTCTGCAAATTTGTCCAAAACCTAAAAACTTACCCAAAATTGATAGACATAGCTGTTCACATTAATCACATCTTTCCAAAACCAAAGAACATGAATTGCATTCTCAATGGAAAAGTTAAAGACATGTGGACAAATTAAAACTACAACTTAAAAGTAGTAAAAGGGTAGAGAAATGAATAGTCTCCATGTGCTGTGAACAGTATGATTTTGCCCAGGATTTAAATGTACTTCCACTCTGGTATTATCTGCAGCAGCTGTAGTTCTCCAGTGGCTTGATTCAGCACAGGATGCCAGTCAGTTTAATCAGTTTATTGCTAAGCTCTAATTCTCCTCTTCTCCCACGAAACATGGAATTAATATCAAGTGCAGAATCACACCCCCCAACCACCTTTCTAACCAGTAGTGTCCTGTTGTGAGCCTTCAAACCAGAGGTCCTGGAAAGAACATCTATTCACTTTGATAAAAAGCTTTTTCATCTAAGTAAAAGAAAATAATACTACAGTGTGCAACACATAAAAATATCCATTGTGGATCCGAAACAAAGGTTTTATTGATTTAATTTCATCAACTAATCATCTGTACTCATCTCAAGAACAAAGTGAAGGAATTGAATACTGACAAATTTATAATAGTAACTGGTCCTGTCCACAAGCTCTCCATGACCTGTTGGACCTGGACCCATTTTCTCACAAGGGAAGTGCAGTCTTGTGAACTTCCGAACTTATTCAGACACCCTGATACTGTTGTTTAAAGTAAAAAATAGGGAGTGTTAGCTGGGTTTCACTGTGTGGGGGAGTGCAGCTCAAACATGTCACTGTATCAGTGTGACACAGGGGGGAATTGTGCCACACTTCGTGTTTGATGGTGGTACTTGGGGAGATGTCACCTGTCACACTTTCGTTTCTGGTCAATCTGAGATTCTGCCCAAGGACACACAAGGGGAGGTGTTTGTGTGTGTGTGTGAGAGGTGTGGTGGATTTTGTGCCTCTCTTACCCAGGATGATGCCGTTGGGGTCAGCTGGGGGCTGCCAAACCACCCTTAGAGATGTCAGGCGGACCTCTGGGAAGACCAGCCTCACGGGTGGACCGGGAACTGTGGTGGGGAGGGTGAGAAGAAGGACAGAAACTATGAGCATTTTCAAACTGGGTAATCCTTTCATATCCCCTTCAGAGGCCTCACTCACATGCTGGCCGATTTGAAATTGAGTCAAAATCTGGTTTTCACACAGTTGCAGCATACTATCATGCCAACAAAAAGCATTGAAATCATTAACACGGTTGTTAGAGGCCTATATGCATCAATTCCACCTACTTTCCCAGAACCTGAGCTTCTTGCACTGAGTAGGGGCGCAATCTCTGGCCTTGACCCAGGCCTGCAGCCAGCGACTCGGTAATAGCCCATTTCACACTGTCACCCATCCTGCCGGTATGGATCTGGTTTGACAGGAGCCCCCCCCAGTCCCCGGAGGACTGGCAGGTCATCACCGACAGCTTTCCTACACCAAAATCCAGTGATGACATCCCTTTGTGAGGCTCTGAGCGAGGTTAGTTACACTGATTGCAAGATCCGGATGGAGTCTCCCCTTGGGCAACAGCAGCGCATTTATAAATAATGAGAAGAATAGAGGGCCTACAGGGAATCGGGGGATGCTCCTGCAGTTAAGTGCCCCTGTTTTCCCCCTGCATGTTAGTGACTGATGCGCTGCGGCCCACTGGATCAGTACCTGTCAGTCCTGACAGTCTGACCTCAGCCTGCCCAGTACATGAAAACCTGAAAGACATTTGGATATTTCTGTCTGTAACTGCCGAGTTGTGATGTGCGGCTGTAATAAGGAAAAGCCTCAGAGGACAGAGCTGTGCGTCAGTGCTGATAAAAAACAGTTAAAAGTTGAGGCAACGCTTCAAAACCCTGAGAAGAGGCGTGCATTTACACAATCAACGCGGTTTGCTTAGTTCGCCTCAATTGAAGGGATGACAGTCTTGGACAACATTCACTGTGTCCAATTCAAAGGCTGAAAAGCATGTTGAACTGACAGCAAATTTAGAGCTTTTCTCTAAATGGCAGCTTGAAAAGGGCAAAACGCTGCTGTCCGTGTGTTTGTGAAGGGGCCTTGCAAGATGCTTTCTGCTATGTTCTTCACACCATGCTCAGTGTAAGACTCCAATCAGTTCTTCACAATCTCTATGACAAATTATCTTGCAATAAGCACAAATCCTGGACCACGCTGGGTGGAGAGGATCCTGGTGGCTGTTGAGCTGGTGCTGGGTGGTGACAGACTACACAAAAGCAGCAAGGACAACCACCAACCAACAACAAGGTGCCTGCATCCCTTGGCACCTGTGCTCTTATCTGTTCGGTAAGTTCACACCTGGCTGGAAAAAAACTGCGCGGGAGTCCGAATGACCTCTGGTCTCACCTGCGACGCACACCACCTTCGAGGACCTCCAGCTGGTCCACAGTCTTGATTATACGGTTAAGACAGCCGCTAGGCTCACAGCCAGCAAAGCCATGTCTTAATCAGCCTGAGAGGAACAAATGCGTTCCTTCTGCAGATTACCATGTGGACGAGAAACACTAGCACCACAGCTCAGTGTCCAGCGACTTTCCAGCACGCGTGAGAAATGTAGTGGTCAAAATAACATGGCCCGATGGAGCCGCAGATGCATAGGTGATTAATACAATGTCCTTCCCTGGAGGGGAGCAAAGTCTGCCAGCACAGATAAAAATAAAAGTGTGATATAATGGGGGAGAGGCCTCTTCCTCTGGATATCTATGTCCACCATCCAAACTCCCCCCCAAAACCCACCCTTGTGTGACAGACCAATACTTCCAGCTGCCAGGTGTTTCCTGTCATACCCTGGGGTGACAGATGGCATCAGGGATATTACTGCCTGCAGTTTCAGTCACACGGGATCCACTAACATGAAACCTACACAGTCAAGACAGTAGTAGGTGAAAACAGTGACTTTGAGGTCCCCTTCCCCACATTTAATTTTGCCTTTGGTAGATGGTGCAGCAATGTACATGTAATCCGGCAGCTTGGCAAAATCATACTTCCCGCTATGCAGATAGATGAGAACAAAGCACACTTTGCGCACCTGTTATCCCACCAATTACCTATTGCTGAGGTTACCTAGTAATAGCTGGCTGTGCACATACTTGTTTTTACCTTGTTAACGGTTAACTGTAATTCACCTTTTTCAAAAGCACCTATTAGCATAACATTGTCTATTTCATGATTTGTAGGCATTATACATCATCATACACTATCATCATTAAGAACAAATGCAGTTGGAGAAAGAAAAGGAAGTAGAGGGTTTCTTTGAAAACCAGTCTTACATGCACTTCATAATTATTTCAAAAGTTACTAAATGTTATTTAAATTATGATAGGCCTTTTAGTGACTGTCAAATCTCAGTTGGGCATGCATTCGTTTCTCCCCAGACTGTTAAATGCAGTGTTCTCTGCATGGACAAAAAAGCGGCGAAACCCAACCGAGGAGCAACACCAGCATCAGTTGGCTCAATTTAATTAAAAGCAGCCTTGTTTGCCACCTGAGCGGCTTCCCGCACGTTCGCAAGCTCAGCTTTTTAATTTAGCTTCTCAGCGAGCTTTCACCGTAAAAAAGAGGTCATAGGGACCAGGGAGAGGGCTGAGGATAGAGGTGCCCAGCTCCTCCAAGCCCACGCTGTGCAGCTCGCAGTGAAGTAACGGTGCACCCTGCGCTTCTGTGTGCTGCTTCTGCCATGCTGAGCCATGTTTCATAATCAGGAAAGCAGTCACAAACCTGTAGGCTTAACTCCAGGAGGGAAACAACAACTGCTCCCAAGATCAATAACCACTTTTCTGCTAGCATAAGAAAACCATAATTAAAGCACTGCTAGCATTGCTCTTATTTATTTGTCCTGTACATGCAAGAGGTTTAATGTAAGAGTCTCATTTTCTGCTGATGCTTCTACAAATCATTTGTTAGGATCATTTGTTAGTTACTTCCATTTTTAAACACCGCTATAATTATGAATGTCATTTAAAAAAAAAAATAATAAAAACAGAATGAGCAAAGGCAAAAACAAATGACATAAAATTGAATTAATTTTTACTTTTCCATATCATGCAGATGCCAAAATCAGCCAATCTTATATTGCAGCAGCTGGTGTAGCGACTAAGGAACCAGACTTTGGTGACAAGTTCAAGTCCCAAGATGCAGTTATATGGGGGGAAAAAAAAAAATCGAACACTTGAGATAGATTCAAACATTTGAAATATTTAAAAGCAAAAAACACGAGACAGAGCTGCTCATTTACGATCAACCAGCAAGTCTAGTGGTCAAATGAAATGCCAGTTGTGCACGCTCATCGCCAAAGACAGCAGAGCATTTTCAATGCTTCTGCGGGTCTGGGTCAGGGCAACAACATGAATCCACTGTTTCCTTGCCGAGTTGAAGTGGTAGAAAACTGGTTTTATCTTAATCTTTTTAACGCTTCCATTTGGCTCAAATGCAACCAGGGAGTTTTGGCAGCTTAAGCAGGTTAAGCCTCTGCTGCTGTGCCAAGATCTTGGAAGTCGGCAGCTCTTGTAGGAATGAATCAAATCAAATGAATCAGCAGCAGCAGTTGCAGCAGCAGCAGCAGCAGCAGCAGCAACAACACCACCACATATTGGTAAGCATCAGTTTTGTCTCTTCCAAGGTTAAGAGGACGAGTACAGCAAGGCCAGGGACACAGCTCTCTCCCAGGAGGTTTTTGAGAACAAAGAAAGGGAAACACAAAACCACGTTTGCAGAGACAGCACCTGTCGGTCCTCCACTGGTTTCAGTGCTGGGGATTTTTGTGCTCAGTGTTTTATAAAACCCTCTGGAAAATATACAACATAATTCTCATTTGTATAGCAAGAGGAACAATGGAAATAATTCTGCCTTATAATCATCACAGGTAAACAGCACTATTAAAGGGAATAACTGGGCCCATGCAAATAGCAATAGCAATGTGGGAACATTGCCAAAATTTTTTATAAAAGCTCTTACATGTTATCATTTCTATTTACACTGCGGCTTTAAATTTCAAATCAACGCCTGAATTCTTCATTCTCCTGCATTTTGTGTCCATATATGTTGGCAGCTAACCCAACATAACAAAAAAAACAGATTTGTAGGTAATATGTTTGCATGGACAAATGAATAAAAAAAATTTGCCTGTATATGACAGCATTTTCTAAAAGTGTGGAATCTAGCTCAGAAATCTATAATATGCATAATGCCAGAAAATGTTATATTATTATAGGTGGTTTGCACGTCTGGGTATTTTCTGATTGCAAAACCAGAGTTTACCTTAGTTAGACAGACAGACAGACAGACAGACAGACAGAAAGACACACACACACACACACACACACACACACACACACACACACACACACACACACACACACAGAGAGAGAGAGAGAGAGAGTGTGCGGCACTGATATCTCAAAGGCCCTCAGTTAAATGGTGCTCCAACTTTATAGATGTCAAAGACACTTGTTTGTTCCTTTCTTTGTGCCATAAATCTGTAAAGATAAACCCTGTTGGGTTGTTTTTTTTACTCCTCCTCGGCACTGTGTTCACACAGGGACAATAACAGGCCAAGTGATTTCTGAGTAACGGGACCTCTTGGTCTGCTGCTAGTAATCTTAATAAATACCCTTTTCCAGGAAGAGACAAAAATACAAACACTGACCAATCTGTCATCATCAGACATGCCATCCACCGCTGTACAAACAGTTCTGAAAAAACCAGAAGTACAATGCCAGTGTGTGTCACCACCACAGCCTAACAAGTAGTGCATTAAGAGCATTACCATGAAACTGGAAGGCAACACAAATTACAAATCTCTAATCCTTTGTGTGGAGACATTCGCCATCTTCCAAGATTATGTTGGAAACTAACAGTAAGAAGAAAATGTAATTTCCTTGGTTTCTATACCCCTCCACACCCCCTTTGTTGATTAAACAGATTTCTGCTATCATTTTATGCACGAATACTCCACAGATATATTTTCTGCACAATCATTTCTTATTGAAAATTCCTTCTCACACTGAAATAAAAAGGTTACTGTCCAAAATGATGTGATTTCTTCTGTTTTCAAGCAAATGTTGAACTTTACCAAGCAATATCATGTGAAGCATTACTAAACATCTTAATTGATGGATTATTTATGCTAATTTTTTAAGACACTAAATAGCACTGAAAGGTGTTTTCCCATCATAGCAGATGGATATCACAGCCAGTTGCATAAAAATATTAACTTCAGAAACAATTAAATCAGACGTTTTGACAAGTCATCAGCATTTCCAAAAAACTAACCTACAGAGGGTTTAACTATCCAAAGGATATGTGGGGACACATTTATGGGACCACATGCCACCCCAAAAAAAGCAATTTTGAGATCTGAATTTGAGATATGTCCTGAATTAAAATGTCTGTAATTTTTTATTTTGGTTTTTACTCTTTTTATATAACAATTTCCCACAATTTAAAATTTAATGATAAAAATTTTAAACAGTCTTCAGCTATTTCAAAATTTCATATAATGCATTACTGCTACCAAAGGCAATGACTACATACAAACATTCAGAAAAGTTTTTTTAAATCAAAATATTGTTTTGTGAGTTTGATGCTGTAGAAAACTGATTAAATAAAAGCAAAAACAAAAAAACAAAAACCAAGAATAAACCTATGAACACTTATTCAACACATATACCTCAAAATTTTGGGAGGTGTGTGGTCCAAATGAACCGACCCATGTTTTTGGAGGCTGTACAAATGTTAAGGCCCAAGAGGAGTGAATCTGGACTGCACCCATAAATCCGACTGAACACCCTGAAGCCTGCAGGGATATCTGCAGGGTATCTTCAACTAAAGACCCTTTATAACTTGAGGCAGTGACCAGTGGGCTCACCCACACGCTACACACACCAGTGGGCAGATAAAAGGGGGCTTTGTAGTCTACTCGTGATCATGCAGGCCTCCGGTGCTGCTGTCGAGTTCTGCTCGGTGGCTAAGTGACATGCGTGTGACCTTTAATCACGGCACCGCAGTCCCAGAGGACCGTCACCGCTCGGAGGAGCTCAACACGCCCCTCATGCTGCAGGTGTTGTTGCATCAAGTGGATTAAACTGGTTTTTGCATCCTGTGCATTGATTGGGAGTGCTCAAACATCATTTTTGTTTATCAATAATTAATTCAGAAAGGGCAATTTTCAAAAGAAATGCTTCCCACATTTTTAAAATAATTAAGGAGGTCCATGCCAAGATTTTCAAGATTACATGTATTGAATAGTTGTTTTCTCTGCACTGAATAATTGCGGGATGATGAGGCCAGCGATAGAAAAAAAAGGCCGTTCCTAACACGGATTCTCATTCCACTCCACAGAAATCAATAGAAGGCATGCAAAAACACAGCTTTTATCAAAAGAGATGGAAGATGCTCGGCTTGAATGGGAACCAACTCTCATTTGTCAGTGACAGAACAGATGCTGGCCTGGGAAAGACTGGGGGAAGAGCCCTGTTGTTTGCAGGAGGGTCGCTGCAGGAGAGGATAGCACCCTGCTCAGGGGACAGCGCCTCAGCCTACAGCAACAAACAGACTCTATGGGAGGCAGATGAAAGAAAGGGGGAATGATTGTGCCAGTGGAAGGAAGCAAAAGGGTGGAGATTCTCATACCGTCGTCCTTGGACCGCTCCAGCACTGGGGGGTTGCTGAGTTGCCCGTCCCCTATGCGAGTGAAGGCCAGAACCTGGATCTCGTACAGGACATACTTGCGCAGATTCCGCAGCAGCGCAGAGCGGGTGAGGTTCCCTTTCACCACATGAACCTGGGGTTCCGAGCCCGAGTCCTTCTCTCTGTACAGCACCTGGAGAAGTGCAGACGTGCGCGCACACATACACGTGGACACCAACACGGACACAAACATGCAATTAACAGGAACAATCAATCTGCCTGACAGTTTTCCAACCAATTTCCCCACAAAAGCACCAGTGACAGTGGTCAGGGTCTTGTTATTTAGTACCTTCAACATCACGCCAAATGTGTTCTCAATTATTCTGAACGCATGACGGCACCTGATGTGATATACGGGCATTTTCCAGGTCTGGGGTTGGGTGCAGTCAGGCTGTGTGATTTAGGCCTCGTGCGTTTCTGGATGCCAGTCTCAGACAACCGAAAGTTTATCTTCAAACCCACTGAAGTGCATGCGCATGTGCTGAGAATATTTCCAACTTTTTCTGGTCACGGTGGTGTAATGTACAGCATCTTCAAAACAGGGACCAATGTGAGTGACGGTGATATTTATGTGCTTAATAAACAATGTTATCAATATGTTGAGGGGAATATTACAACATATTTCGGTGCTGGGAAAATAGAAATTGCATTTTTTGCTGACGGTATTGAAATGCATATTAAACTTCAACATGAAAACATAAACATATATATCAAAGAGCACCAACATCCCAAGGTCCTGTTTCAACAGCATGATTGAAAGAAGTCAATAAATTATTTGCTTTCTGCTTGCAGCCACTATGCCCGGGGCTCTTCTTGAACTGCGGTTGGATGCTGGGAAACTCCCTATGTACATCAGCTTGCATTTTGTGGCATCCTAATTTTTTAATACCACAAGGCCTCTAAAAGCACCGAAAATATCCAACATAAATCAGCAATTTCCAGCAAACTACATATGTAATATAAATCCCTTTAATCAAGTATCTGAGAGTGCCATTCTGCCCCAGACATGATTGAACTGCTGTATCTAATTGACCAGCTGAAGTGTAGGCTATATATAATATATCTGCCTGCTGCGCTGCTGCTTGCTGTAAATTCAGACCTTCTTCCTAAGCACAAACAACAAAGTCTGGCATCAGACTTCAGCAAAGTTAAAGTATGAGGAACTGCTTCCAAAAATGCACACTGTATTGTCTGAATCACTTTGAAGTTCCACAAGATACCAATTACTGTCACAGCAGAATATTTGTCCCAGGACAGAGTGCTGGAATGCAAGGCAGAATACATTATGTCATTAAGAAAGGACCAGGAATTCCTTCATCTGGCTTTCCTTGTTTGATGTTACAGGTCTGTATCCATTTTGGAAGGGCTGTAAGCAGTGCGCCATCCTTTTATGGATGACAGGGTTGTCAAAATATATCAGTCTGGGCTCAAAATAAGACATTTAATGATGCCGAAACCATTAATGAAAGGCTGAAAACCAGTATCCATAAATAAATAAATAAATAAATAAATAGACAGACAAACAAATAAATAAATAAATAAATAAGACAGCTGAACAATTTTTAAAAAAATTCAGTGTAGACAAATACTTTGTTGTTTGGTGATACATGTATTGGGTAACAATAAAGAGAGCATTTTAACTTATCCTCTCATCAAGATCATAGATAGAGATTATTTAAAAACTGCACTGTGTTTATAAAAACTCCCCTGCTTTCATGAGGTAAAAAAAACACAACATCCACTATTACACGAGGTTACATCATTTTCAACAAATACAGCTTGGTAAAATTTTAACTTCTTGTTTACTAGGGAAAAAAGGTAAAAGAGTGGGCTAGTAATTCAATTTCATAGGGATTCAAATTTAATTTGTTGCATGAAGGCAACATTACAGTGATTGAATTGGGCTTTTACTGGTCATGCACTACTTAAGAGTTGCTCTCTAAATAGACAGATAAAGCTAATAAACCGATACGCTGATGGGAAGTGATCACCTTGTCATGTTATTTATAAATCCATATTTTAATGTTACAACATCACGATAGTCCAGTGTTATAATATGCTCCTCTGCCGTCATTTACCTTATATCCCAGGATGTGTCCATTCTTCTCATGCTCGGGCACTGGGCCCCAGTTGACCAGGATCCTCGTGGAGCTCATAGCTTCTGCCGTCACATTCTCGGGAGACCCCGAGGGCACTGCAGGAAACATTAACGTTGAGTTCTAACATGGCTCTAATCACTACATGAACTTCAACTGTGATTAGTCCTCCAGGTCTGCTGCAGACAAGGCGCTTGGGGAGGGCCCTCCAGCAGTGTGAAGGATGGTAAAAGTACAGGACGTTAATGCATGCAAGGGCACGTGCTGGAGACCGCAGGTCATTGCACACCACGGTAGAGCTATTAAAAGGATGCACATATTCCAGTGTAGCCCGTTTTCATCAGGCACCTCTCTCCAGGCAGCGTGGAGAGATCACGCACCTTGTTTCGCATATGATTTCGGCATTACTTCAGTGCCACAGACGAAATGTCAGCAGCGTTAGGAAATCAACCTGTAATCAAACAGACCGCCTGATTTCGGATGGTTAACCCGTGCGCTTTAAATTGGATCATTAAAGAGAAATGGCCAAATCCCAGAGCAGGACTTTTAAAAGCACAAAGGTCTGTGCATGTGAAGTCCACCTGTGGTCAGGTAACATGAGAAACATGGTAGAAGCAGTGAGAAAGGAAAGGAGAATAAGTGATGTAATTTGAAAAGACTCATCAAATCAAATATAACATTTTACCTAGATACGTAAAAACGTGCAGAAACAAGACATGAATGGGTTAACAATATAATCAAAATATAACAAAAAAATACATTAATATTTTGCAAGAAATGTTAATAGCGCTAAAAGGAATGAAACTCACCAATTAACAAGGTAACATTTTTAATGTAAAATGCAGACATTTAGTCTGAATACAGCACTATTTTTCTGTAACTACAGCCATAGCTTCAATTCTGTCTGAGATCAAACATTTAAGCCAACATAAAATAAGAGATCAACGACCTTTCATTACTGAAGGACGCACAAAAATCTTCCCCTGCAGTATCCTCTCATCCCCTCCTTGTTGGGAGGCAGCTTAAAGGCACTTGTAAAAAAACAAGATTCAATACAGCCCCACTTACTATTCACCGGCAGAGCTTTGTTATCGCGAGGCAACATTTTTTAAATGATTGGACAAATTTTTAACAAAATATCTACTTAAGCAAAGGATTCAAACAAGCAAAAAAACTCTTCCATCCAAGGAATATGAAAAGTACAGCATATAAACAATTGATGAAAAGCTTCTTGCAAGGACTCAGCTAGAAAATGACAACTGATCAATCATGAACAATGCCAGCATTATAATCATTTCTACAGGAGGTGCCATTTCCGTTTCATAAGCATGTTTCAGTCATAAACACACAGTCTTATTAGAGACAACTCATACCTCTCATGACCTCTCATAACCACTTTGCTTCCCTAATGGACTTACACTGCACATCACAACTCTTTGAAGTTGTTTCTAACATTGAACAAACTCAGAAATAAATCTCATCAAACAGCCAGTCTTTTTGTGCCTGAGATGTTTTTAAATCTCTATTTTTGTGGACTTTCACGGTGAAATCTACACAATCCGGAAAACAGATTTTTGTATCATACTGCTAATGCATGAAGACTTGCAGTAACAAACACAACACAGTAATACGTTTTTCATCTTTTGTGCAACTGTAAGGTGGTCTGCAGCATTAGGGTGTAATAAGGAACATGGAATGACTGAATCAACACCTTCTCAACACAGCTGAGAACAAGCCCACAAATGCCCTTAGAGTCTCAAATGCACTCCTGAAAGCTTAGGTTAAGGTTCAGGCAAGGCTCCTCAATAGCACAGGAATGGTCTATGGTACACTCACCTGACTCCCGTGTGCGGCCCTTGACAGATTCACTCCAGGGCCCAGGTCCAATTGAGTTGAAGGCCTGGATCTGCAGCCAGTACTCAGTCCACTCCTCCAGACCCTCCAAAGTGAGCTCTCTCTCCAACCGGTCATTTACAGTCCGGATCTGTGGCTCCCCCCGTTGGTCTGCTCTCCACAGCTTAATACGGTAGCCCACTGTCTCTGGGTTACCATTGTACTCCGCATCAGATAATGGCTGGAAAGGAGAAGACAAAGGACTTGCACTCACTGGACCATGTCCCGTTCTCTCCAACTCTGAAATGCTGTTCCCTGTCATCACACTTAACTTTTTTCTGGGGTATCAAAGTAAATTAACTTTGAAATCATTCAAGTTTTTAAAAGTAAGATACTTAGAAACGGCATCACCTAATGTCTGTTCCCAAAAAAAAAAAAAAAAACACAGATGCACGTCATAATTTTACGCATATCTTAAAATTATTTTTTTCTTCCTATGTTAGTTAAGGTTGTCCAAAATGCATACAATAATCGTAACTGTTCATCGTATCACAGTTGTCAATTCTGACGGCAACCCAAGAAACTGGAAGCAGTTGGGAATACAAAAAAAGATGTCAGAACAGAAATATAGACACTCTCCATTTTTATGCTGACTGCAATCGTCCTCAGTTTAATCACTGACAGCAGTACATCATCTTTTTTTGTTTCATATGGAAATAACCAGAAACATTAAGAGCCTGCACTGGACTGCATGCATTGTCAAAGTGTTTCATACAACGCTACAAAAGATGAGTGACAGTAAGGCACAATTATATCATGGGACTAGATCTAGATGTACTGGCTATTTGTACAAATCCACTAGTTGAAGAGAAGGATATTCTGAATAATTATACAGAATTTAATGGAACAAGGACAAAATCAAGGAACCTGCGTTTCAGAGCTGGTGCACCCAAGAAATTCATTACTACTGAGACACCAGAGAGCATGATGGTAAAATAAAGCTCTTGTTATAGTGACACTTTACACAGACTATCACTTGCTCTGTGATGTGCACAAAATGGTTTTCACACTGTGCAGAATGGAGCTTTTCAGATTGAAATGACATTCTTTTCGCCTCATGAAATGAAAATGCTTTCCAATGAGTTTATTTATTTAGTATCTTTAAAACTATTCCCCGCTTTTCCTCCCCTTGCATGGCAAAATTCAACATATCTTTGTAATAAACAGGCGTCAACAAAGGACTCACATTACACTGATTTTATATACCGCAATTCATTTCACTAATACCAAACTTTTTATGCTTGTTTCCATATGATCCTGTTGCCAGCAGGGCTTTTGCCTCTTAAGATAATGAGCTGGAGGGACGACATTTATTTCCTTACCACCCATCGGAGCCACAGGCTGGTCTCACTGGCCGTTCGCACGGTCACACTGCTAGGGGCCACGTCTGGGGGGGCCTGCAGTGTCTGGATCACGCGGGAGGGCTGGCTTGGGGGACTCATCCCTACTATGTTCACTTGCTTCATTCGGAATCTGGAAATGTACGGTCAATTGAGTTTGTGAACCATGTACACCAGGGAAGCAAACAAGGCCGCCACAACACAACAGCAATTAATGTAAAGTCACTGCTCCCAAACTGTGCGGTCGGTAAATTCACTCAGGCTCATCCTAGACTCATGCTGAGCCTTACAACACAGCCTCACTTTGCATTTGGGTTACATCATTAGGTAGCTCAGGCTTTGGTTCCAACGTAGCAGACCATGCCCAGCATCATTGTTGGCTAGGCCAAACTGGCCGGCAGCTACAGCAGTGCCCCCTAGGGACCTCTCTGGAGCCTGCTGGTAGTGACTCCAGGTCACCTGCATCATGTCAAGAACGCCTGGCATCCACAATAAATGCTGCAACTGTATTAGTTGCTTTGTATAAGAAACAACAACAGGCACAGTGTGGATTCATGCAAAGAATAACTGCAAGAAGGATCATCAAATCGTTTCTCCATTTGGGCTTCATCAAAATCTGCCAAGGTTACTCAATTGCAAATACTACAGTGCACGAAAGTTGGTTGCAGATCAAAATCCCATTATATTCTGAGGATAATGCTATGACAAAAGGACATTGGATTTTTTGCATACGCATATTTGTATATAGACCCTCACGATTGATTTGGAAGGTCTTTCAAACTGAGTTTTAAGCCAGGTATACAACCTGAATTTGCAGCAGAACCCATCTTAAATAAAGGGACTACAAAAGGACTAATGGCTTCAAAAATGGCAGCTGAGCTGTTTTTCCACAACAGTGTGTGCAGTCTGGACTGTGTTAGGGTGAGCACTGTTTATGAAATGTCTTGTCACTTGTCAGTTTTATCAAGGTTATTAAGGTTTTATAGCTGCCTTTGTAGGAAAGGAAGAATAAAAGAGATGGAAAATGAGTGACAGCAGCCACATCAGATGCTATTTATGTACAACTTGCGTTGGCATACTGATGGCAAGTGACTTAAAGGTTGCTGTCAAACCACGAAAAGTAAAAAAAAAAAAGAAAAAGCGATGCATTAAACAGTTTAAACTTTAGAAGAATTTTAAGCGTTTTAAAAGTATTAAAATTTATACATTTGAGAAAGATCACTGTGAAGAACTTGCTTTTTAAATGTGTTGTTACAAGTGTACTCATATTTGGATTATGAGGTACACCAGAAAGCAGAACTTTTGCAATAAGTGTTAGTTATTCTTAATGTTACCAGACACCTTTTACACTTTTCCACATTAAGCTGCAGAAAGACCTCACTTTATTGACAACACTGGAGCCTGTATTGTTTCTGCAGCCTAAAGAGATTAAATTGGTGGATTGATTCAAGCAGCCTTTAACAGGGAGTGAAAGCTAAACACACTACAAAAAAAGAACATTACAATGTTACCGATAGTGAGTGAAAGGGGCTAGGTTAGGAATCTCCAGCACTTGAGCATCTGGCTCATTCTCCTTCTCGTAGAGGACCCTCCAGTCTTCGTCATCGCCAATGCTGCCCACCTGTATAACAGACAGTTCTTGGTCAAATGCTCTCCCTCCTGCTGGCTTTCACTCAACCACCCATCTGTGCTGTGCTGCCCCCATCCCTGCCCTTCAGGAGCCTTGGGAGGGAGGCCAGGAGTACGGATCCCTTCACAGATGCAGGGCCTGGGGCTGGTATGGAGGGCAAGTCCCCCCCCCACACTGCTCCTGAACAGAAAGCCAACTGCAAACACCACAGCTCCATAAAATTCAGTTACATAATGCTCCACGGAAACCTGCTGCTACCATTCTAGACTTATCTCAAAAATTAATATAATTAAAAAAAGATCTAAGTGACTGGAGTACCACAGTAGAATAAGAAGTGGCAGGACTTAGCCACGTATGTGACTGCATGAAATGTATTTCAGAGGGCAATACATCATCCCCATTACCTCCCTCCCATTTTCTCTGACACCATCTGTGCCATTTCAGTCAAAGCCCTCATATCCCAAGAGGCTTCATGCATTCAATCAGAATCAGCTCTGCGTGTCACATGCGTTTGGACGCACAAGCCATATGTGGCAGGTTAAAATCTGGCCAGGCCCACTCCTTGCCCACAAACCCCGAAAGCCTTCATCAGGATGAAATAAGAACCAGGTGTGGCCAACTGAAGTGAGTGAGTGTCTTCACAAATAGAGTACCAAACAGAAAAGAGAATTTGAAAAGAAACTTATGAGATGCTGTGTTTTAAACTGTGAGGTTGTTACAAATGTACTCACAAGTGTTCAGACAAGTGTAATGGTTTGAGCTTGCACTGCCTGTTGTTTTACTGTTTATTTCTAGGGTTAGTTCTGAGCTGGGTTTTCAAACATAGGCACACACTGCTTATAGTTTAAACCACTGATTGAAATACATTTGACAACACTGTAGTAGATGGGGGAGATGGGATGATTCAGAGGTTGGATGCTGTCACTTAGCAACTTTAAGGATACAGGCTTGAATATGGCCCTTATGCTACCTGTGAGTAGTTTATACAACTCTTTCTGTTTGTGTAGGTTTTTTCTAGGTACCCAGGCTCCTCCCTCATTCAAAAGACTGGCTGTGCAGCTTGACTCTAAATTGCCCTCAGTATCAGAATGAACATGAACGAGTGCTCAATGATGGAGTGGCCTTCCAAGGTGTACTGACCCCAAACCCCATGCTTCTGATGGCTAGCTTCAGATCAGTATAACTTTAATTGGATAAATGTGAGATGAATCAGAATGAATGAGATAAAGACTGGAAGAGAAAAAAATGCAAATGCAATGCACACAAAGATTTGCCTCTGAGGATTTCATGTGTATTAGGAACTTCAAAAGTTCACAAAGATGGCTCTTATTACCAGCAAAATGCTAAGTATACTAATTGCATGGGCTGTAGAAATGGCACAAGCAATATCCACCATGGATAATCATGGTGATTCCGTTTTCCTCCGATGATTGAGAATTTAGCGTCTTGGGTGCCATAGCCAGCTAACTTAGGACAGGGTTCTGGGTCCATGTCTGCTTCCGCACAGGTTGCAACATTTCCACATGCCCCATAAGCTTGCAAAGGGAGGAGAGGGAACAATGGATGTGTCTTATTGCACAGCATATGCAGAAAATTTGAAGACTAATGAACCTTGTACCACTAACATCTGAACCAGCAATGATGAAACTGATAAACCAGTGAGTTGAATTTTTCATAGCGTCTGGACAAGGACTTGGATGCTGTGAATAACTTGTGCTACTTAAAATTTCAGATGCATTGAGAAGGAGCAAGCATAAGCACATCAAATGTTAAGAGGAGCACAATGAAAAAAAATTTTTCTCTTCAATGAGTGTTAAGTATCACTGTGAGGCTGGAATGGTACACTGAGTTTTTTCATATGGATGTCCATCTTCAGTGCTTGTTCAGTTCTAACAGTAACATCTGTACTGTAATTCTGAGCTTCTTTGTTGTCAATTTTTGGCTAGCACCTCCTGTCTCATAATTAATATTTGTGCACTCTAGACCTATTCACAGATTTCAGATGTATGAAGGCCACTGTGGCAGAGGTTAACAAAGTACCTTTCAAACTCAGAATTAATTTAAAAAACATTTTGTATGGCAAAAAGAATGTAAGACTTGAACTAAGGCACTGACAGTATTTAGCCTGAAACCACAACAATGTAAACAAATTCTGTAAGAATACATTTTGAGAAATGACAGTGAAATACAAATTTCTTTGATGGGCTATGATTTTATTCTCAATAAATAAAATGCTAAAAACCTTTCAGTAACAGTTTTTCTTACAAAAAGATGGTTTGATTTTAATCTTAGCACTTATATTGGCTTCAGCTTTTTATCCACCCATTTTCTAAGAAAAAATCTAGCTGAATTTAAAGGTCAATGTTAAATACTTTTAATCATCAGTTGTATTAAAACAATGAATCTGGACCACAGTTAATGTTGCACCAACACATACTGCTGTAGTTGCTAAAGCCCTTAAATATCTTTGTCTATGTTATATATACTGTATACATACATAATCAAAGATATTTAAGGGCTTTAGCAACTACAGCAGTATGTGTTGGTGCAACATTAACTGTGGTCCAGATTCATTGTTTTAATGAAGTGTGTATATATATATATATATATATATATATATACACACACACACACACACACACACACACACACACACACACACACACAAGTACCTAGCAAATTCATAACTGTTCAGGTTTATTACTGTATCAAGTTCCATTACAGAAATCAAGCAAAAGAACAGGCATAAAAGTTGTTTAAAACCTTAAAACTGAGCTAAAAGCAAAAAAATAAAAAGGAACTACTGTAGTTTCAGCTAAGCAATGTACAGTGCAAACCTCATTCCTGCTGATTGATATCTCAGTGATTTCATTATTGAAAGCATGGCTTATGAGACAGAAGAGTCAAACTCAATCTCTCTACTAACCTGGCCCTCAACAATCCACTTGGAGATAGAAGTTTTCCCATCATCCCCTGCACGGAACTTCAGTGTGGCAGAACGAGGACTTATGTTGGAGATAACAATGTTTGATGGAGGTCCAGGAAGTTCTGAATACAGAACAAAACATACAAGGGAACAAATCTCATGTATAAAACAATGGTTTGGAGGAACAGCAATCTAAAAAGCAATTAAAAAAAAAACATGCTAAAAACAACATACAAGAAGCTTCTCGTAGACAAGTTGCCATCTTTTCACATAAGCTATAATTTCCACATATCTACAAAGTTCAACAATAATGGTTTGTATTTTAAGTATTGCACTATTTTATTTTCCTTTCATGAATTTAATTAATGGATTCATAGAAGAAAACTGAATATCAGCAGATAGCTATTTCCCTTAAGCTTTGCAACTAACCCTAGTTTTCACATGGCTTACAATTTGCAGTTTATCAACAGGGATAATGGCTCCATCTTGGCTTTTAGCCAGAACTGTCCATACATCATTTTACGCTGACAAACAGTGTGCCTCTGAGCTAGTTTAAATGAATACTACTTCTTCACAGCAAGTTTTGATTCATGACCGAGCAAAAACAGCAACTTATCAGCTTTCGCAAAGACAACGCCAGCTTAAAAGATCATTATTCATGTTTATGCTGATCCTTGGGCAAAGCTCAGTTTTACTGCCTGCCAAAATGGAGGCCTACAGAAATGCACTTCAGTTAAAGAGGGCCCTTGGCAGGATAAACTAGACTTGAGCAAATAAAACATGTTGCGAAACTTGGTAGGTGATCAGACATAAAACATGAGGTGACCAAACTGATTTACTTTAAAAGTTGACAAAGCTTTGTCAAGTAGGGAAACATATGAGGGGTTCATTCTTTGGGTTCGTCCTTTTGCGAAGGCCCATATGTGATCATACAATTTAGCTTATGGAAGAGAGAAAGGGGCTAACCTGGCGGGACCCCCGAGGAAATGGTGGAAGAGGTCACAGTCCCCATGCCAGCATCAGTCATGGCCGCAATCTCTAAGGTGTAGGTGGTGAGAGAGGTGAGCCCTGTCACCTTGTACTCCAGTGTGGTGTTGCTCATGGTGCGTGACACTCGAGTGGAGGTGTTTCCCTGCACCTCCCAGGAGACCTTGTAGCCTGTGGGACAACAGAGCTCACTCGGGGTGGAAAGTCACACAAACAGAAAAGCTTTGTATAAATAGCACAGATTCTTAGGTAAAAGCGGACATGCTGTGGCATAGGAGCAAGGTGCGGACTATATTTAAGAACAGACTGGAATTACATCTTGGAATAAGAAACCAAGTTAAAGTGCATTTACTTAAAAATACTTTTTAGTTTACCTGACAAATAGGACACACACACATATATCCTTAAAATTTCCCCCCTACACTGCAAGATATTTCTTCCAAGTTAAGCCAGATGTTCAAGGGTGCTATAACAGAGAATCTGGTGAAACTTGAACTGGGAACCTCCTGTTTTCAAAACCTTAATCCAAGTTCTCATCTACAATCATGGATCAATGCCTGTCACAGTAGTATCACTAATAAATAATAAATAAATTAAACGTAATTCCTGCTTTAAGTAACGTGCTCAGCTTCTAAAATTCATATGGACCTCTCTTACCCCTGAGAAAAAGATGAAGCTTGATCATGTAACCAGAAGCAAGAAAAGAAAAATGGGGTTAAAAGAAAGCTGCAGGCTTTAAAAGGGCAAAAGGTCAATTTATCAAAAGGACTACAAAGTAAATAAAGTCTATTGAAGAGAGACACCATGTAGAACTTTGAACAAAGTGATGCTTTCACACTGACAAAATCTGAAGGCCCAGGATACAACTTCTTTGGATGAATAAAAAGTGTGTAATAGTAACTCAGATGGTGGACTATGGTCTGGTACTGTCAGTATTCGGCTGTTATCTGGCTCCAGTTTGCTGCTCCCACGCCTGTGTCAAACAGAGACTAATAGCCAGCAGAGGTCTTGGATAATTTGTTGTTTATCAGGACTATATTCTCCTTTAGTCAGCAATGTTTCCAATCACACACTGTCCTCTCACATCGGGGCTCTCATACATCAAAGTTTGCACCAGGAGACCCTGCAAAGGAACAAGTGCACCCAGCACGAAGCTGTCCACACTGCTAATAATGGGAGCTGTTTAAAATTATTTCAGTTCAATCTACATTCCACCCCATTCACTTTGCTTCACTGTGACTCATTGACTTTTTACAACTCTTGGGCTTCTTGTCCAGCTGCCATGTGCAATGCAAATACAAGATTGGCCAAAATTCCATCCTGTCTGAGACTTATCCTTGATGAATATTGATGTGCTAAATAAACAGAGAGCCATATTTCTGTCCAGACTGCTCAAACAATATTGCTAGTTAATAGCCTTGCTACAGAAACCCAATGAAGTGTTAAATGGAACTGTACCTATTAACAGAGTTGCAATAACTTGAAAATCCTGCTAAATTAAATGGAAAACCTTTAGGAAACTCACGAGGATGCCATAATTCAATATTAAACTAAATGTTGATAGAGTAACAAACCAAAAACACAATATGAAACAAATAAAACACAAGGCACAACTCACTGGTTTAAGCTACCATGGGAAGAGAAATTACATCAACTCTCACTCTCTACTGATAACTGCTATACCATGCACTGTCGCAGCAACTCTGGAGCCTATCCTGAAAGCATAGGTTAAGCAGTGTACACCCTGGACGGGACAACAGTGTGATACAGAGTGATATCTCTCTCTCTCTCTCTCTCTCTCTCTCTCTCTCTCTCTCTCTCTCTCTCACACACACACACACACACACACACACACACACACACACACACACACACACACACACACACACACACAAACATTCATTCAGTCACAAAGGGTAATGTAGCATCACCAGTTCACCTGGACTGTCACTGGACTGTTGAGTGGAAAACCCACATGAACAAGGAACTCCACAGACTGAGTCAAATTCAGTCCCAAATCCAAAACCACAGCCCAACAGCTGTGAGGCACTGTTGTTACCCAGTTCACTCCTATGCTATTCAATTACATCAACAGTTGAATAATAAATCTTCCAGTTGCACTCTGTAAGTTCCTACACATCACACAGGCACTTGTAACTGCAGCAGAAATACCCAAAGGATTGGAAGTGATCGATTGGCTGGTGAGGCAGGGCACCATTTTGCATCAGGCACCAAGAAAGGTCTAGCATTGCTGAAAATATCAGAGCTCTCACCTGTGATGATACCATTCTTGTCCACAGGCTCCTGCCAGCTGACTCGCAAAGAGGTATCCAAGATCTCTGTAAAGCTCAGGTGGCCCACTGGACCAGGTTCTGGAATAGAAAAAACCAAGTGGTTTTATGATTACATTAACATAATAATTTACTTAAACTGGGTTATCTATCCAAAATGTCAAGATTTTAAATAGGATAACATTAAAACATATTCAAGAAAAATGATAATGAAAGGACACAGTGTTCTTTCAAAACTTAAAAGCGCAAATGAAAATGAATTTTAAAAAGTATTCCTCTTACACAACTTTTTTAGGACTGTCATAAGCATAACTGTCAAATGTGAAATTTTACAGCAATACTAAAGAGCAGCATAACCACCAAATTCATATCTCTCATCAGTGTTTAGTACTCGCAAGAGGATTAATCTTTAATCAATAGAGCCATGTGATTTGTAAGGGGGGGGGCATGCATTATCTAATTCAATGAGCTGCTCATGTTTTCAATCCCACTTGATCCTTTTCTGAACCTTCGATAAATTTTCTGTGAACATAAATCTGTGCAAACAAACCTATTTCTGATAAATATTTAAATCATGTAACGTGCTGTAAAATAACTTTATGAACCAGAATCATAAGGTAATATAAACAGACTTCATATATAGTTAAGGCCTGTATGACACTGTTTCCCCCTCTATGGTGCACAAAAAAGTCAAACCAGGGACCAATTTCATACTGAGTGGCTGTCCTCATTTGCTTGCTCTCCTTCACATTTCTCTAATGCATTCTTCACAAGAGAAATATGCATTTACATGCGATAAGGCAAAGTACGGAGGAACCAAATTAACAAACAAAGCATCACCGGCAGTGCTAGACTGCCGGAAGTAACCTGAACATCAGAGCAACAAAAGAGAACTGCACTGGGTGATGCCAAGAGCAGTGGCAGCAGGGTGTGTGCAACATCTTGTACTCACTGTCCTCGTGGGTCTGCACCAGCTGTGGGAGACTGCTGGGCCCATCCCCTGGCGTTGTGAAGCACAAAACTGCTGTGAAGTACCAGGTGAACTTCTTCAGGCCGCTGATGTAACCCAGGTGGCGGGCACCATGGAAGTCAGGCGTGATCGTCACCACAGTAACATCTTCTGGCACCTGCTCTGGCCACGCCAGGAGCTGTGGGAGAAACTATGACTTTAACAAGGCCACGGCAAAGCAGTGCCAAATTGTTAAGTTTTTAAGGCATTGTAACATATGTGTGAGATACAAAATAAAATCAAATCCTCTTGTTTCTTTTGCCTTGTCAAGATTTTTGTCAAGAGTATATTTTCTACACATGAACCCTCATCTGCCACTGACACAACCGGTGAAAGAAAATTTGAACAGTAATGGATTTTCTGTCAACTGAGTCATATAATGTAACAGAATGTTTTTTAAACTGAATTTAAAGTGTTCAAGGATCATGTCATACTAAAATGTTCTTAACCATGTTATTTCCCCCTAACTGCAATTTAGCAAAAAGGTTCTGGCTGCACTTCAAATGGTATCCTTGACAGTGTTATCAATAAATAATTAACCAAACATTCAAACATTGTTTGTGGTGCATTTTTATAAGCAAGTTCTCAAAAATGTCCTTCCACAGTGGTTTTCCTTAGTGATAAAACATATTTAATCTGTCAAAAAGGACTATACTCCCAAATCCCTTAGACTTGTGGTCAAAAAACTTCCCTGAAATCACACATGGGAATTTAGACAAAGATTACTTCGTTTATACAAGTATAAACCACATGAGAATGCGTAAACTAAGGACAGATTGTGTAAGATGAACTTCTGCACTTTTTTGCAAGATGCAATATGGCACTCGTACATATTTTCTGTAATTCACTGCAATGTAGTTTTAAACTGGCAGAAGGATGAAGTTTGATAACAAAAAAGGAATGAAAAAAAAAAAACAATTCGCTTTTGATGTATTATATCCCATGCTTGGAAACACATAACACCACTTGTGCCGTGGAACAGCAGTGAAGCACTAGCAAGTGCTTTTCTGAAGACTTCTGTGCACAGCTGTCACAAATCTATTCAGAGTGCCCAGCTTCTTCAGGTGGAAGCAGAAGGTGTCAGTACAGGAATCAGCAAAGAGCTAGGGCTTGGAGATCAATGCATAAAATGCCATACTGGCAAACATAACACAGCTGGATGTCAAGATGACTCAAAATGTTACCTCAAAATAAACCTCCTAAGAAATTCAGAATGCAACTTTATGTGAAGGTCATCAGCAATGCATTTGTTATGCTTCTAATTTATACAACAGCCTGAAATAATATTTCATATGTCAAAAGTTTACACAGCAACCAAAAGTAGTGTCAAAGGTTCAAGAAGCTACAGAAACAATGTGTAAATGCACCAACAGTGGCTACAGAAACAACCTTTATAACATTTTGCACATGCACCGGAGCACCTGGGTGAAGGTTCACGCTACTATAAAAACAACTCATTTCAATAGTGCTTGAGAGCAGAAAGATAACTTTAGCCAAGTGCAAGAGTATGATTTTTTCATGTCATGTATGGGGCCCAAAAGTATTGCGACTACTAAACTCAGGTACAAAGGGAAGGTTCACTGTTGTCTTGAAGGCAATAATGCTTCATGTGTCAGGGTTTCCAAGGTTACTGGAATCTTGTTCACCAGACGTAGGGTAAGGCTGAACCTCCATTAGTTTTAAATTGAATGTACTGGAGCTAGAACCACGGCCTAAAGCTCTTTTGCCTTTTTTATTTTCATCATGTCTAAGAGGCTTAACAGAGTCTGACCAGGGGAGCATTCGGGTGTCTGTAAGGAATACAGGTGTTACAAACTAAACACCCCAGCTGCTGTGTTTATTCTTTCAGCCATTTATTTATATAATTCTCCTTTCCGCACATAAAAACAGGTGAAAGGAGCACATTTCACTGTGGAAATGATGGAATCTCTCCTAATGTGTGAGAAAGGGGAGCATGACTATTGACACCGGGCTAAGGATGCAGCAATGCAGAAGCAGCTCAAAAACAGCGAAGACCATCCCTTAAGGACATCTTACGAGGTCTGCTGCTTCAATGCGCCGTATATAAAAAAAAAAACACTTTACCTTATACCCCTGATTGATTCCATTGATGAACTGTTGCGGAGGTGGGTTCCATGAGAATTTCACTGTTGTTGAGTTCAAGGCCTCTGCCTCAACATCCTGAGGGGGTGCTGTTGGCACTGAAAAGCAGAAAATTAAAGCCAGAAGGGGGAATGTCAGCCATTGCCACCTTCTTGAGGGAGTGTGCCCTGCACTCAAAGTACATAGCAGTTGGAATCATTAAAGACAAGAAGCTTCTTTTAACATGTATCCTCATTAAAAAAAAAATCCATCCTGCTGCTGCACAGTGGTTCACAGTGGGTGAGTAGTAAGTAGAGTTGCACTCTCCAGGGTCAGGAACCACTTGTGACCACCACTGTAATTGCAGGTGCAGTCCAGTAATCAGGCTATTTTTCTGACTTCAAGTACATGAAAGTGCTCAGAGAGGAAACCCGTTGGCTAAGGCTTTCAATGACTTGTGGAACACTAGGGGACCTAACCCCCCGCTTCAGCAGTAAAGGCCACGCCGCATTCCAGTTCAACCCTGGATTTAAGTAGCAGTGCAGAATCTTTGCTGAGCTTTGCCATCAAAGGGTAACATGTTCCAAAACTGTATAAGCATATACACTGGCTCTGAATTTGTGAAGACAAGAATAGGCAATAACTTCATACTACATGTGTGCCACAATTGCAGTTTAATCTAAAACGCTACCTATAGCATAGGCTGACATATAAAATCAATGACAATGAAGCGTCTCATCAAATGAAAATGGCTGTCAGGAACCAATGGAAATGCGCTTAACTGTGAATCTCTGAACAACAGAACAACTCATGATTTCAATTATCTGTGTCGTGTTTCACAAGGTGCACAGAAACATTTTCCTGTCTTTAGTGAGGTCCTCTGGGGAAAAAGGAGCCTGATAATACAACTGCGATAGAAAAGTCAGATATCAATTTGCCTTAATCTGATACACGACTCTATGTGACCCGGTGGAGAGCTGCAAGTTAATTGAGTTCTAATGGTGGTGGCTTGGATTAAACTGCAGAGGCAGCTGATGTGCCATATGCCAGTACAAATCCCCAGTTGTTCCCATGACTGTGAGTCCCATCTTGGTGGAAAACAAAAGATGCACATTGCTAGCCTGGCCTCTTGGGGAGAACCAAAGAGCACAAGGATGATAGGTACCCAAGTTAATGTCACTACTGCTTTTAACACAAAAGTGCAACTGTTTCTGCAACACGTGTAGGATAACATGTCATTAATTAAATTAATGCAGTTTCTTCAGACCTGAAACAAGGACATTAAAAATGACGTGCAATAAAGTGACCTAGTCTTCAATCACATTTTGTGTCTGTAGGAATGCATTATTTTTGACGGGTCCTTGTCAATGTGCTATAGTAAAAATATATTTCATGCAAATTATAATGTATAGCTTATGTGAAAATTACAGAATGCAGCTAAGTGCAAAAACATTTTATGTGCTGTATGGTGCAATCATGATACAGGCATAATCCTATCTTGGGGAGATTCTTAATCTTCTTATTCAGTTCATTTGTGAGATACCGTAAGTGCTTTTGAAATATGTGACAGGTGAAGCACAAAAGCAATAGAAAACCTGGGCCACAAGCTGCAGAGAAACCAAAGCAATACTTAAGGCAACCCACCATCTTGGTTACAAAATACAGTATCTCTGAGATTATTTTTAAATGGAATGGCCGGAGGAGACGCATTATCAGCATGTAACACAACATGCTACAAACTGACTGACCACGACCCCGTAATATCTTAATCAGCTGTGAAATTCAAAATAAGTTTTGGCTATAAACAAACCAGGCAAGGGCCAAAAACCAGCCCAGTGACTGTATGAGCTGCATAGATAATATTTCCATAAAGACTCTATGGTTCTTACACATAACAAGCTTATCCAAATGGTTTGGGCCATACTGGCAGAGCCCAAGAAGACTGTAAGGTTCTTACTGATAACACAGAATGGGATTTTATTTCTAACGCTTGAGTTGCCCTTTATATCAGTTCAGTAATCCCTCCAAAATTATTATGAACAACAGCAAAAACAATGAAAAATGCCAGGTTACATAAACAGAAAGATATGCAAAACACACCGGATTAATTAAATTAAATAGTTTACTATTCTCATTTTCTCCTGCGTTCAGAAAAAAGCAATTGTATGCTTAATGCAAAGTTAGCTATTTCAATCTTACACTTTTAAGTATTTCATCATTCTGAATGACATTTGAGGGAGGTGGCTCCTTACAAAGATGACCAAGAACAGTTTTAACAACCATTAGTGTGACTGCTCCTGGAGGAACAATGGTGCTGCTGTGTGGTCCAGAAGCAGCCTGACTCTCAATCCCAAGATGTGTCTGACCTCTGACAAAGACTACAGCGTGGTAAATAACAAAACAAACAGGCATTACAGGCCTCTCTGCAAATATTTATAGATCAATGTGCAAAACTGTGCCCACACTTTCCCTTGCTAGTGCTATTTAGATGATAGATCTGTCTGAAGTCTACTTAGTATTAAATTTTACAGTAAATTCTTATACCTTACATAGTTACAGCTGTCATTGTCATCATCAGTGGCTGCCTGTGACCAGCAGCAAAAATCACTGTCCTGTCCAACCACCTGGACATAAATTCTTCCAAGAAATCATTCAGAAGAGAACAGAACATGCAAGGCACATTCATGGAAAATATTAATGGAGTTACAGCTATAATTATTCATATAGCTAACACTTTTCTCCAAATTGACTGACAATGCTACTCTATTTATAGTATCTGTGTCTCTTTTGATAAACAAAGTCTTTGATGGCTCAACACAGGACTTCGAACATTTCCACATTATACTGTCCATCCATCGTGATGCCTCAGAACTATTATCATCCTTTCTGATCTTCCATCTCATCCTTTCAAGACATTAATACTCCCTGTGTATATGCTTGTGGGTTGCAGTGGTGTCCTCAGATTTTTATACCACCCCTTCAAGCTATGAGTCTCAATGTTTTTAATCAGCAGAGAAAAAGCTAAAACAAAAAGTTTACAACCTTTAAATCCCACCGGGATGACTGCATTTCATATCCTTCATAAAAAATATAATGTTAGTGTTGTTTGAAAATGTACTGCTTTGATGCATCAAACCAATAAAATAAGTTACAAGCATAAAGTGGCTTTAGAAATGCAACTGCAAATCACATACCAAAAGTTTAAAAGTTTAATTGCCTCATTTACAGATCCATGTGTCTCACACTGATCCAGGACAGTGTAACTAAATGCTTTAAGAGCTATTTGTTTTCATAAAAATGAAGGCTATCAAAAGTAATCAAGGCTTCTAAGTTAAAAAAGTAATGCATTCTGACTGTTGGCAATTCTAAGCTATACTTTTATTGAATGCTTCAAGAACTTTCACCGGGATCGCTGAGGCACTTATGCATAAAACAAGTTACAAAAAGTCTCTCTTCACTGTTGACTTTTCGCTATTACCTATTATTAGAGTCTATAAATTTGCTCTTCTTTGTAATAATCGTTTAAATGACCAATCAGACCAGAAGTAAAATCTTTTAATGGGTTTTATAGCTTCACCAAACAGTGGCACAGTTTATGACAGCTAAAAACCCACTTGAGTCGAAAAGCCATGATTCATGTTGAGGGGTGGAGGATCAAGCACTGCTGGTCCGGACCATCTAATGATTTGTCAGCGAGGCTGGCTCAAGCCTTTAGACTTGACTGAGTTTAACACAATCAACCCGAATGCCCTGCGACTTGTAGGTCCATTCGCACGGCCATCTGCATGGGCGAAACACACTACCCTACTAACGTTTCTGCACACGGGGCCTCTGACCTTGAGGAGGACAGGCTAGCTGAGAAAACAGGTGCTTGGGAGCTGCGAGCCCCGGAGTGGGGCCTGACTGCTATTGATAGTTTCCTGAAAGTGTTCCTCGTGAGGGAACTTGTTCAGGCAGCCGGGGCCACGGGGTGTCTCACCTCCCTGCAGTGTGTACTCCATCACGGGCTGACTGAACACGCCCAGGCCTGCTCCGGTGTAGGCCGCCACCTGGATTTCATACTGTGTCCAGATGATGAGGTCCCTGATCAGGCAGTAGTTAATCTCGGGGCTGGTGATATTCTTCTGCTGGAACTCTCCAGGAAGGCCAGCAAGCCGATACCTAGAGTAGAGGGAAAAAACCCTTTTTACACCTCAGAACCTTTTTAGGGGTTGTAATTAAAATACCTCCTGCTGTTTATGCATTGCACAAGATTATCTGTACTGACATGTAGTTACTTCTAACTGAATATCATGCTGCTATATAACCTATACACACTAAAACACTGACAGCACTCAAAAGATTTTTTATTATTGAAATAATGTCTGCATTTTGACTGAAATTAATCCTCCGACATATGGCAGTCAATTCTCTGGGTTCTTTCAAACAATAGGACACAGGCAAAAATGCACTCATGACATGTCATGCTACAGCATACTCTTTGGTATGTGTGTGCACAAATCGACACGGAAATGCCCCACAACCAGTAACTAGTCATCACCCCCCAGGCAGTGGGAGGTGTGACCCTTCCTGATCCTTATAGCAGGGGGTTCATGCACAACTGAATCTGAAGTATTTGATGTACTTGAAATGAACCTGTGCTTGTCCTCAATGCAGAGGATGTACTTATACCTCTTCACCTTACAGCCTTGTCTTGAAATATGCACCTGTGTCCTAGACCAGGCTGTCTGTGACTCACAATTATGTGAAAGGGGGTGAAGATCACTATTAGGGAACAAAATACTTCACCCTTGCTCTGTTCAGGTGTTGAAGGACATAAAGTTCAGGTCTGACACTGTGCGAAGCTTATGATCAAGTGCAAATACATAAATATTCATATTTAGATATTATTTTCAGTCTGGCATGGCTTGTGCTTTTTTCCAGTATCAACCACTGATGCGCTGAGCAAAATTTTTGCCAGGCTGGCTGCTAAAGTTGCAAGTCAGCCAAATAAATAAAACATCTCTTAAGTAATCCAAGCGTTCTGTTTTGTGGATGCTAACTTGAGAAAACAAAGTCCAGGAGAAAATAAAACAGTTTTCTATGGTTGACAGTAATTGTAAAAATGGTGAACAGCAGCTTACCTGAGGACATAACCTCTCAGCACACCATTTAGCTCAGGCTCTGGCGGCGGCTGCCACTGCACCATAATGGATTGATTGGTCCTGCCACTGGCCACAATGTTTTTGGGTGGGGCACTTGGTGCTTCCTCTCGTAGCATTAGCCTAACCGGAGTCATCAGGGAGGGAACCGAATTAGACAAGGGTACCAACAGAACATCTTCACAGCGGCCAGGGTCGATACAGACCCCAGGACAGCAATGCTCTCCAGCAGAGGAGTTCCAGACCCCAGCTTCCTTGCGGACTTGCGCCATCACACCTGTAGACACTCCTGCTGAGGGCTAATGGAAGACACAGTGACCGCAGGCCACATTAAAATCTCAAAATGTGGCAGCACTGTCTCGCTGCCTTGGTGATGCATTTCCAGTTTGACTGAAATACAGTCTTTTCCCCTGTATCACATGTGCACAGCCTTAATGGCAAACAGAAACAGTTTTCTGCGGATGTCCGGGGGCCTTTTTTGTCTCTGAAAATGCAGACATCCCACCTCCAAAACTGCAGCAGCGATACTCAGAACGAAGGCGCAGGAAATGTCCCGGGGGAGAAAAGATAACATAAAACAGCGTAAAAAAGGCAAAACTCAATTAGCGTTTAATGAATATCACAGAGCAGTGTGCTCAAGGTTGATAAGCAGCCTGCCGAATGTTCTCCTTCAGATCCTGAGCTTGGGAGCCTGAAGAATGCACACAAACTTACCAGCATATTGGGCTTCGTATCAAACTTTCAAAGAAAACGTCTGATTTTGCTCCTGTGTGGTGTTTTAATTACCACCAACAAACATGACATATTGCTTGCCCTACTACTGCCATATTTGCTTTCACACGCATGCAGTGTTTTGACACCCACAACTTGCACGGCAAAACTTTGCTGCCTACCCGCAGCTACATGCTCATTGGACAATTTACACCAATGTCCCCGGTGCACACTCAACCTTTACGCAATGCTGCACGATGACATTTATTTTTTGCATACACACCATGCTAATGGGTTGTTAAATCTGTATTAACGACTACCGCTGCAGCGCTCCTTTTACTGGGAACTCCGGAGTTTAATGAGGGATCCTTGGGTTAGTTTAGATTTATTGTCCTTTGTCTTCTCATACTTGGGATTATTTGTTATTTCTCGTCGGAAGTCCTTCTGTTAATTAATGCTGTCAATCTCAAATCACAGAAGTTCCTACTCTGATGTGTCTTTGTAAATGGACTCTGTCCCACCCCATGGGAGAACAATACAGCTTGACTGAAAAGGTGCTTCCCCCTCAAAGGTGGCCACTTCATAGGCTATATGCACATTTATACTCTAAACAGGTACTAATGCAGTTGTGTGATTAAAAAAAAATGTGTGAGCCTTATTTTGGACTAAGTATGATCATTAATCAGTATGAGCACATATAGCAAACTCTAAACAAATAAACAACACATCAACAGTATTATAACTTTTTTTTATCACCCCTAGCATGTTTTCCCAAAAAAAGCCTGCATTAATGGCGTAGCAAATTCTTGATGCACATTGAAAATAGCATCATTCATAAACTGATAAGTACTGCTAAATATTTCAATATCTTTTTACTATTTGCAGCAAAAAGATTCATATTGCTGGGAGATATAGTGGCGGAAAATGACAAAGATTTTCTTCTTCCAGGGTACCACACACATGAACAGCTGCTTACACTAAGAGGAGACACTTTAGAGAAAGCAAGCTGCAACAGAAATGAGACACTTGAAATCTGCACTGAAAGCAGCATTATATGCAACACAGTGTTTGTTCTTGGGTGGCTAAGACTTGAACGTTTGCTTGAAATGAGCAACTGCTGGAAGTTGGTTATGCTTTACTGAGCTGTTGGTCAGACCAAGGCTGGAGCTCTTCACCTTCAATGAGCCGAACAAGGTAAAAATGTCTCACTTTCAGGAGGCGACATTGAATGTCATACATCTACATCACTGAGGATTTCCTCTTTTGTAGTGGAGACATGAGACACTATACTTTCAGAGAGGGAATATCATAATAGATGCCCCAAAAACAAGTAGAAATGTTGTTCTTTCCTTTTTTCATTTGCTTTCATAGGAATTCCGTGAAGAGGCATTTCAACAAATCAAGACTATACCTATGTATTTATTTTTTAATTTCATGCTTTGTACCTCAGTTGTATCAAAGTGAATCTTTTTGTACTTATACAATGACACATGGGTGTTTTTCTGTAAAGGTTTCAGAAGAACAATAGTGTTCATGAACTTGCTTATACACCACTGAGTCATTTTTGCAAAGTCTGATTCGAGACCCCCTTAACCCATTTATGCCAGGAGTAGCAAGCGTATGACATTCTAACATTGGTCTGTAGGAAATAATCAAAAGGATGAACAAAAAAGAAAAATGGAGCTGAGTGCCTGATCACTCATTGTGAGTTTCTTAAAGTCATGATTGTGGCAATGAGTGTTCACTTTATTCAGTGTGACTGGAGTGGATTCTCAAGAATCAAGTTGAGAGCTTCTCAGTGGTGGTGAGGAGGCTATACCTGATAGATTTTACAGCTAGTGGGCTTTATACCTAAGGGTCTACTGCAGGCCCACCCTCATTGTTGAATCCACATAGGCTTTCTTAAGCATTTTCCAAGGATGCCTCCTTCTCCTTATATATCAGCTTGTCAAAATTTTCTCATTTTGCTGTATGGCTCAGAAAAGTTGTGAGAAGACAATGTGTTCTCCGTTTATGCTTCAAAGACTGAACAGAGGTCCCGTATGATGACTCCGTACCAGACAGCATGTTTCAGGGTTTTTGCAGAACATGAGAAATGCAAAGTTTAAAGAAGCTCAGCTCAATAATGTCTGATGAATATAAATTGCTCATTTCAGAGTAAATGAACTCTGTGTGCTCCTGAAACACAAGATAATGCCCCCCCTCCCTTCCTGCAATTGAAACAATGGAACTTTTAATAACTCTTGCACTATGAAAAGCAAAGTCCACAGTTCGAACACAGTGGACGACAACATAAACTCTTGATTCTTTACAATGACTACAGGACTACTCTGATTGAACGGGGGTTGGCACAATTCTGCACATACTATAACGGTGGCATGAGTTGTAATAATAATAATAATAATAATAATAATAATAATAATAACAATTCAAGTGCTTGGTGCACACAATTTCATTCATATGAATTGTGGGTACACAAAGAAAGAGGAACTTAAATCTATTTAATTATTTTAAACATAAAATTATTACTAATCTGCAATTGTACCCATTAAAGTAAAAGCAGATTTTGACAGCCCAAGACCTTTAATATAGCAAGTGCAATGGAGGAACACCTACCTGTTGGTCTCTGTGCTGTACTGTCCCTTTCCCACCTGGTTAACAGCACAAACTCTGAATTGGTAGGTACGGGCTGGGGTGAGTCCTTTCACCACCACCCCTGTCAGCACAGGACTTACTTTGGGTAAGTAGATCTTCCAAGGGGAGTCTGGGAAATTAAAGACAAATGAGTCAAGTGTAAGAAAGCATTTACTCCTACAGGAAAGGAATGAAAATATCCACCCGTGGAAATTATAAACAATTAAGTATTAAGTATAGCATACAATTACAACCTTACATGTAACAATAATAATCTTGTGCTTCAAATACATTATGAAACAAATGTATGAAAAGGTCTAATTGTCATTTTGTGACATTGTCACATTATCATTAGTGTGGTTTCTGTACACCCTTGCTCTTTGATGTGGCTCACAGAACCTGCAACCTGCAACCTGCAGGATTCTGGTAGCCTGAAAAATCAGGCAATGGTTTTAGAACAACACTGGGTACCAAACGCCTAGAAAGAACTACAAAAAAAGAAAAAAAATTACAGTCACGGTGGCTTTTTCGCAACCAACAGAGGAAAAAACCTTCAGAGAAGTTTCAAATTTATCTAAAATTCCCACGAATGTGGTACTGTTTCCCTTTGGCTTATTAATGCAACTTCTTAATCACCCAGCAAAGGCATTATTATTAAAGCATTATTAAAACTTAATGACCAGTTTACATAGCACCAATTATGTATCTCATAACTGTGCTAAGACCAGGGCATGCTTCAGATTTAAGGATGTCAAGTTTTTAAACTTTAAATTTTCTTTAAATTAAAATTTAAAAATGACTAATTACAACTCGCTATGCCAGTTTTATTCAGACTGCAACTGTTGAGAGGCATTAGAGGAATTTAAAAATCAAATCAAATGGTAGTTAGTAGAAAATGGCACCAGTAACTGCAGGCTGGGGATGGACTATAATCTCATTTTTAATTTTTTTCTCAAAGACTGAAGTTCATTTAACAACCGGTCAATGAAAAGGCTTGATACTCTGTATCTGAAGAGAGGTCATATTACACAACACTCTTTTTATAAACTAGTAATCTTTGCTGGCACTAAAGCCCATTTTTCATTGTTTTCTTTCTGGAATTCAATCCACTCCCCCACCTTTTTTAAAAAAAATTCTTTCTTTTGTCTGTTGTGTACATGCTATCAGGCCATTATTACTACTTGAGATGAAAGCATTTACACAGCAGATGCTAACAAGGGTGGGACAAGACTTTTGTAAACAGGTTTGCGTTCACTATGATGGAGCAGCCAGACTTTCACACTGACTTTCCTATTCTGCCTTGTTCCACCAAATAAATAATGCTCCAACTATACACAGCAATGTATAGTTATGACCAGTGTTAATGGCAGAACAGCAATCAGGGAAGGACGGTCATCCAACTCACTGACCGAGGGCTGTGCTACACATGGCGAAGCTGACATTCCAGGGGACTAACAGGTGGATGGTGAAGACGAGCGGCCTGTATGTTCTGCTTCTAAGCAGCTTAATGTGGCACATTCATATTAAACTCAACAGTTTATTAATCTCATTGTCCCTCAGGGGCCTAGCTGATTACATGTTGCATCTGTAGTGCGCTTTATTTATTTATTCATCCCCTCTCACCGTCTTCTCTTCCCTCGTTTTCGCTCTCTCTAACTGCAAAACAAATGTAAGTGCCTGGCACTGGAGGGATTAACAGTGACAAAAAAACAATGAAGAACAATAGACAAACCAAAGACAGAAATATTGAAATGTTCTTCTCTCAAGAGTGAAAAGGGCTGTTTTGTGTTCTGGTATGAGTAACAGTGTCTGTGGGGTGGATAGGTGTTCTCAAATTTTCAAAATAAATAATAAAACAAACAGAAGACAAAATGATAACATAGGCATAGTGATCCTTGGGCGACTATAGAGCTGCTAAGCGTCTCTGTGTCCCTTGTCAAATGCTGAAGCCAGACATGCTGGTTGACTTGAACGGCCCCTGGAGCTTCCTCTGTAACGTACCGCAGTTTAGGCGGTAAGAGCTGGATTTGATGAGCGGCAGCTCCTTTCCACAGGCGTACCCAGTAAAACACAAGTGTTCACTCCATAAGACAAGAATAGCTCTGGCAAACAGGACTATTCCTACCAACAGGGGGAAGGTGCCGGAAAGACAATAATTTAACATTTTTATTGAATGAATGAACGAACGAATGAATAGTCACGTCAAAGAAATTGTTGGAATTTGTATCTTAATTAAATAAAACTGTTCTGGTATTTTCACATTAAAAATCAAACTGATAGCAGATTGAAGCACACAGAAGGCAAAGGCAGATTTACCATCTCGCCTAAATGTAAATATACAAGGCTTCAGCAGCATGTGTAATAAGGAAAACTCGATTTCTGAGTGGCAAAATAGAATCTGCAAAAAATTATTTTAAAAAGTTATAAAAAGGATTACTTTTTGACTCCCATTTACATTTGACTACAACGCATTCTTGCAGTTTTCTTCAGATTTTTAGCTTCGAAATGCCGTAGAAATGCACAAATTGATGTTGACGTTTAAAAATCACCACAAGCGTGCACGGCTTTATGGACTTTGCTTAGTAAAGAACACAGACAGAGGGGTGGTTGTTACTTTGCAGCACATAGTGGAAAAGGAAAAAAACAAAGGTTTGAAAATTCCCTACTAGCCGCATTTCCTCATTCAGTTGCACATGTTTGCCATTTTGATTGCCTCAAAATAATTGGTATTCTAGACTCTGAACTGACATAGCCTTCAGAGGAGTCCATCAGTGACAAAGACAGTGCTTTAAACAGAAGAGCTGGACAGGGTAAGCAGAGGGAGCTCAGCTGCCTTGCAGTAATCAGGAAGGGGAGGACACGGCTGACCTGAGGGATGTCTCTGCGAAGGCTGGCCAAGCCCAGCAGCCAGAAGCTGTACCGATGGGCTCCAAGGCATGCCAGCTCAGAGGGTCCCTATACTCCCACCTTCACCACACAAGGAGGACACCCACCAGTAAACCAGTCCATCAGCACATAGCACTAGACATTCACAGGGGTGAAAAAAAGGATATGCAGGGCTGCCAGAGGGCAGAGAAGGTGGCGATATGTTGCTGCCAACGTGCCTGATAGCTAAAAGCCTGCAATGACTTATTTTTGTAGGAGGGAAGAAAGGAGGACAGGACATGCATTACTTGAGGGCAATCATCTCAGTTCTGTAGTCATTGTTTTTTTCCCCTTTCCTCTCCATTGGAAGTACTCACTGTTTTCTGACAGCTCCACCACATAGTGCAGCAGGGGGCTGTTGCCATCAAAGGGCCGCACCCAGGTCAAGTCAACAGTGCGGCTGTCGGTGGCATTCAGTGTTGCCTGCAGATTCCGTGGAGAGTGTGGGAGCTCACTGGACAAAAGAGATGCAGGACAAAAGCGTGACGAAACATTCAAACCTGGTTAATTCTTCACCCGGTTAAAACCATGTGCAGGATATTCTGTGTATGACTTTATTCTTTATTGATTCCTTTATTAATTATTTCTAGGAATAATACCATCACTGGTGTCATATTTTGTGTCAGTCTTTGCCAGTAGCCTCACAAAATCCTTTATTTCTCCAAAATGAATGCCAGGGAGAGCACTAACCACATCGCATCTTAAGGGTTTGGATTCACTGGTTCGTTTCACTGGATATGAAAAATGAGCATTCATACAACTGACATGCTGTCATAATGAAGATAATCCAAGATCCTGGCTTCTTTTGTAAGTGGGGCCGAGAACTCAGAAAGGCTGAGGAAAGGCTGGAAGGAAAAGGCCAATAAAACCTATGGAATGTAATGCTGCTCAAGTCACTCACAGTGATGAGGCAAACAGGCAAACTTGGACTGAATTATGGAGCAGCCACTCTCTTTCAGAAGAGCCTCAGCTGAATGGCAGGGCGCAGTCCTCGCAAGTGCACTTCAATTACACAGAGACACTGCGAGATACATTTCTGCATTTTCCTCATCTAAGATGTCATCTATTCAAATCTTAACCAACTTCCTAGTGTACAAAATGGGAAAAAAAAAAAGAGTCCTAAAATTCAATTCGACAACCAAACTACCGGTACTTCAAAACTGGTAAGAATTTTCATGTTTGTTTAATTTTAATTTCCAATATAAATATATTATAAGTGATTAATGTGACCTCTACCTGTCTAAGCAATGTTTAATTCGTAAGCGATAAAGTTTAATTAAAAAAGTATGCTCTCCAACAGTAATTTTTAATTTATGAAGCTGCTCTGCAGATATTACAGAAATATTTTATTAAAAAGCAAGGAAGTGACGGAATTAAAGGGCTCCCCGTCAAAGGGACAGGGCTGTGAGGCTCGATTAGCTTCGCTGACTTACTGAGCTGCTTGTCAAAGAGGAATGACAAGCTCACAAGAAAGGCTGATGGGGATCCCAGTAATGACCCACGCAGTTTAATTCGGCGGCCCTACATTCACACACGCATGCACGCACGCACGCACAGTGTACATGCACACTTTGTGTATACTGTATAGGGCTGCATTTCAGCAGATAACCCCTTTCTTTGGATGACTAACCATTCACATGAAAAGCGGGAGAGTCATTTACTGTTACTTTGTCTAACCTCCTTTCTCTAGACATTTTCCAGAATAATTAAGCTGTCTCTAGGAGATACAAATATGTAACATGTGCTCTAATAGCACTATAATATCATTGGCCGGCCCGAACTGTAGCTCATTATTCAAAGGGAGATAAAAAAACGAAATCAATACGAGAACAGATGAGAATAAATAGAGCTAAAGGGCACATTTTTCACACAACTGGTTCTCTATTAGAGAGATTCTCGGGATGTGCTAGTGGGCTTAGGTGGGTGCACTGCAGCTAGAGGCAACCGCCAATGCAGTCTCCTAGGATGAACAAAGAGCTGGTCAACTCCTCTATCCCCCTCCTGTTGGAGGGCAGTGTGTTTCTGGGTAATCCTTTACTTATGTACACATATGCCAGAGGAAAAGGAAGCTTACACAATGTCTTATACAGCTCAGCAACCTTGTCTTCAGAAAGAGTAATGCTATCATGTTTCCTGTGTTTCTTCAGGAGAAGGTATTTCTCTAGAAAATGCTACCCCCACCCCATTCTGTGCCTATGTGCAAATAAACCAGAAATTGTAAAACTTATATGGACTATAGAATAATATTGTAGTTGTACTAAGTTTTTTTTTGCTCCTGGAAGAAAAAAAGCAATGTAGTGATAAAAATACTAGAAATCACTCTTTAGTTTTATCATGGCACTGACCAAGGATGACTATAGAGCAGTTGTGCTCCTAAAGACCTTGGACTTGTGAATGCCAGACAAGAGATATTTGCCAGACAGTCAAGTGTGGGGACATAGCGGTGGAAATGAAACACTGTCTTCCTGCAACAGTTCACAATCTGTTCCATTAGCACTTTCCCAAAAACAACTTTTTCCTAGCTTGAAAGGGACTGTGCATGGTTAGTATAAATTAATGATTTGACAACACAGCCATTCAAAGAAAATGATAAATAACATTACCGCGCAAGAGTAAGTCACGGGTGCGGCACATGCAACGTAAAAGCCTGATCAACTACCACTGAACATTCATATTCATTTCCATCAGAGGCAAGATGAGGGATGTTGCTCACATAACCTCCAGACGAGCCGATTTGGAGTCGTTGCCAGCCTCAGAGAGGACGGTGCAAGTGTAGTCCCCGATGTCTCCTGACCAGGTCTGGCTGATGTACAAAGAGCCCTCCTTCAGGGTGATACGCCCCCCGCTGGTTTGGCGCACCACAGTGTTATCTTTCTTCCACACATACCTGAGCAAGAGAAACACCTCGTACTGTTAGTTTTCCAGGGGACAGCAAATGCAGCACTATAGAAGAACAACCACCTCTCAGCAAGAACAGTGCATGAAAAGAATTAGTGAAAACTGTCAATATGTGTACTGTACAGTACACTGAAAGTCTTTGTAAAGGCCAATCATTTTTTAGAAAGCAGTAGTAAGAACTGAGTGGGAAAGAAGAGCGCAAGGATCCAAAATGGGACAGGATTGTCCATTTAAAAGCATCCTTTTTCATCCAATAACACTGAACATGAACACTGCTTGCACACCTGATGGCCACTCTAGGATCATAAGTGGCACCACAGTCGAGCACAGCTGTGGTGCCTTTGATGACACGCTGGTCCTCAGGAACATGTGAGATGGAGGTACGGCCTGAAAAAGATACATCCGTAGTTACCGCAGAGTTGAGAAAAGGGACCTTTTTACTAGCATCCCGCATCACTGTCTGCTACATGAAATGTTCAGTGGAAAAAGTGAAGACTGTACAAAAGTTTAAAAAAAATCATACATTTTTAAATAAAACTGTGTTTCTCTTCCCTGAAAAAGTGTAATTTGTTGAAGAAGCAGAAACTAAAAAGGTTGGAAATATCAAAAAATTCTGAAAGACAGTTCCGGTAAAGGGAATGCCTAATTTTACTCATTAGACCAAGAGGGAAAGCGAAATGGTCAACATAAACATTTTGACCACTAATGCATTAATTCTCTGGCACAGCAAACAGCATTATTCAGACATTTTCTCTCCAATGAATGATGAAACGTACAACGGCTGAACTGTGAGCAAAAAAATTGGTAACAGCAGTATACATTTCATATCTACAATGACAATTAAGGCACAGAATAGGTAGATCTTACAAAGAGCTTTATTGTTATATTATCCTTATTTGAGGAACAACAAGAGGTACTGAATATTTAGTAACCAAAATGTGTCTTACTCCAGACAGTCAGAGAAGCTGTGGCACTGATGGCTCCATCGGAATTGCTGGCAAAGCAGGTATAGTTTCCAGCGTCCTGCAGGGTGATGGGCTTCACCTGCAGCCCTCCTGACTCCAGCAGGGAGAATCGCTGAACCTGGACGGAGCCACTGGCCAAGACCTGACCACCTGGAAGAAGAGAGCGCACGTGCAGTGCTTACTGACCGGCCGTCCCCCCCAGAGGGTTATTTTGCAGGTGCTGCAGAAAGCACCCTTGGGAATCCCAGTGAAGAGGTGCCACTGGCAGCTGTCTTATTAGAAAATGCTCTACTATGTGTGCTCTCAAAAATGACTTCTTACATGGGCATGAGTCTGGCAATCTCTTAATGAATAAAGCCATGAATGTAAATGCAATCTGAATCTGAATTATGTTGTGAACATTCCCTAAACGCAAAAAGCTTTATATTTATTGCACGAACCACAGCAAACCATAAACAATTCTCTAAAAATATATAAGCAAATGCAGATACAGAACACAGGTTTTAGCCTTGTCATATATTAAATTACAGCCAACACTGCTAAAGACAGACTTATCTAACCTGAATGATGCTCATGCTGCTAATGCCTTTGTTTGCATTGTTGAATGCTTTGCTAATGACTGCCTTAACAGCATACTGACATGGTACACTAAAATAAATGAGAGCGTTAATGAAACTGATACGCAGCCTAGGTGTGAAACACAACAGACAGGCCGTACCTCTCTTCCACACAATCGCTGGTTTCGGGGCACCAGAGACCTCACAGGTGAATACAGCCGCTGCCCCGTCAGTCACTGTGATGTCAGAGGGTGCACTTACAAAAGCAGGTGCTACGCCTGGAAAACAGAGCGACAGCTTTGACACATGCAGGAAGCTGAGAAGAACATTCAGAGAAGCATTACTATTTACATTCCATCCTGAGTATTTCCCATGATGAAAATGAACAGAGGCTTTTATCGGTGCATCGAAGACGTGTGCTTTTTTATCCTTGAGACTGAAAAGTCTCCACAATGTACTGTAAAACATGCAGTAAAGAACGCGGTTCCATCAACAGCAGAACAAGTTGTTTTCTTAACAGACTTTTACATCAAAGTAAACCGTGTGCACCCTGTACAGTATGAACATCATGGGCATTGAGAGCTACAAGGAGGACTTGGCTGTGCTTCAGATCAGAGCATTGTTGACTTTCTGCCAGGACTAGACACAGACTCATGTAGATGGGGAAAGGAACTGAAAGATCAGTACAGGTTTGTTTTTAGCAGCAGATCTAACACACTGTTGTGTCTATACAGATGTAGAGGAGCTCATGAGCTCTTCTAGATCACTGTAAAACAAATAGGATGCAAAAACAAAGACTACCCTGAATACAAGCTGGCTTGATTTGGAACTACATTCAGAATGAATAACTGTTCTCAGCAAGAAGATTTGAAGTATCTCTGCCACGCGGTCTAATGCGTAGCACGGCAGCAACCACGTTCTAACAGGAAAACAACCTGCACATTGTGTACTGATACAATATATTTTTTACTGAAATATGTTTCTAGGATTTCGAACAATGCTGCTTCAGCAGGTTTGCATAAAAAGTAGAGATTTCTTTGCAATACACATGTTGGTGTGATTCGCTGTGGTTTTCAATGGAAAACCTTAAACAACCCATGCAGATGGGAAACACTTAGCATTAAGCATGAGGCCTAAATCGAATAGAAGCAAAACAGAAAAATCAGATAAATAATTTTAGCCGTAAATCCAATTCACAGTAGGGTTCTGAGATGAAGAGAAGCAGCTTCCTAACTGGAAAATGGAACCGATTCCTGCATTGCGCTGCATGTCGCTTATTTATAATCTTTGGTCATTTCTGTCTCAAATAAAGCCAGGCAGGAACGAAGCGGCAGGGGACTTGCTATCATCTCAAGGTTTTAATTAAGTTAGTCAATACAGTGTTTGAGAGCGTGCAATCGATAAGTCACCGCCGAGCACAAATCCAAGCCACACAAGGATTGTCGGCAACACATTTCGCTGCAGAAAACAGATAAACGGGAGGTAAAATGGTTAATTTTTTCATTACATCTATGCACATCGTTAGGTAACATCTGCTAATAAAAAAAAACACTCAAAAAGCATTCAATACCCATCTCACGGGAGCCGGTAGGAAGCGGCATGCACGTGGGACAAACAAATGTGCACAACAGCAGTGTACGCAGATAGTGCATACACATGGGAATGCACAGTCAGATTTTACCTCAGTCTCTTAAAAAATAAAATTCTAATTAAAATACTGCTGGTCTGTAATTAGATTTTTTTCTTTTTCTGCTGTAGATTCTGAGTCTGCTTTCCGTGGTGAATGAGGACAAGTAGAAAGCGATTCCATGGAAGCAGAGAGCACTTTGGGTGGACTGAGCGAACCGCGCTCCGTGCTTTGGCAGATAAGGAAACCCTCCCCATCCTTCATTTGTCAGTATTCATCAGGTCAGGATAAATGCATAAGGGTGGTCTTCTCTGGCCTGGGGGGTAGGCCTTCTTGGCCCGAGCACGATCGATGCAGCTACTGACACACTTCACACATAGCTCAAACTAAAGACAGAAACAACAAAATCAAAATAATTCAATATACTACTCTAACAGAGAGTACTGTGGGTCACACAAGTTACATACTGTGTGAATGATGCTGATCAGTCAAAGCTTAACTTACTTGCAACGATCAGGTTAGTGTGCACCTGCACTTCTCCGGCTGAGTTGCGGGCGAAACACTGGAAGATCCCCGTGTCGCTAGGGTTCACCTTGCGAACCTGCAGGCCCATGCTGGGCATAACCTTGTAGCGTGAGTTGTTCAGCTTGTTCAGGGGTACTGAGTCCTTGTACCACTCTACCCGGGGTGGGGGTACCCCTGAAGAAGAGAATAAAGGGGGGGATTATTACAAGGTACAGTGTTCGGAAGCAGACTTACAACATGAACGAACAACTTGAGAAAACAACTTAATATCTTAGCTGTATAAATGTATAAAAGAATAAGTTGTATTCGATCAAAGCAACAGTTCAGGAACAAGAAAGAGCTAATAATACTGTAAATAAGCTTTATAATAAAGTTACAGAAAATTATAATGATTAAACAAACATTCAGCATAGCACAGGAGGAAGAGGCTCCAGCTGCTATCAAAATGAGCTACGGTTTAATTTACCCAGCAAGGCCTATTTAGCCTAATAATGTGATGGTCACACATGCAGAGATTATCGTATCTCATGGCATCAAATCTATCAGATACATTCCAAAACCAGCAGCACACTATCAAACTTCACATTTATTTAACCACAGAAATCCTTTCAATCGTAGTCTCACGAATCTGAGGCCAAATGCATGCCAGCTTGTCCTATCTGTGCACATAGCCCCCAGGGTCCTTAAGTAGTAATTATTTCAGTGATATCCCTCATCTAGCTGAATACACAAAAAGGAATTACTGCAACATTTTAATGTGTCTGGCAAACCTCAAAATTGGTTTCATGGCATTTCATTGAAAACGGAAAAAAAATTAACGCTTGAATGAAAAATACAGAGACAATTTTTTCATGAACCATGCTATGCACAGAAATACACAGATTCAAAGAAAGATAAACAATGCTTACTTATATTAAGAAGTGAATGACATTCGATTACAAATGGAATCCACACCTTTCACCTTGTTGTTACATAGAGACCTAAACAAAACTTAACTAATTGTGAAACTTGTCCATATTCATTATCCTTGTTCAGACTTGACTTATTCAAGTCAAGAGTATGGTTTTGATCAACGGTATTTTACATCACATGACCTGGGTATAGCTGCCCTTTACACGGTGCTAACAGTAGCGTTAACAGTAAGGCGAATATGTCTGATAGTCATCTGAGTGTGACACAGCACGAAAGCGGCACTCCTCGTGGAAACCCTCCTGTGTTCTGAGAAGAGGCGGTGGGACGTTTATGAAGCCTGTTTCACTCAGCAGGCCACTCTCTCTCCAGCCCCTCTCACCGCTGCTTACTTATATCAAGGACCTCTCAATACAAAGCAATCGAAAAATCAATCTGCGGACATCCTGAGGCTCCCCAGATTTAATTAAACAGGCGCAGTGCTTGATTACTAATGAACCGCCATACTGCCTCACACACTGAAAATGAGAACCCAGATCTGTCAGGACCATTGCTGTTTGACAGAGGATACAGCACATTGCTTGATCTTCATCAGCAGTACAGTGTGAGTGCTATAATGCAATTAAAAAAGCAAAAAGTTTACATCCCTGTACGGTGCAACTCATATTATGAATTATTGCATAGGTATGGGTGGACCTCTTCTATCTACTGAAAAAGATCTATATGTGAGGAACGGGAATTGAAAGCAGAGCAGAGCACTTTTGTCCAATGGGTCCAATTAATAAATCTTTAAAAAAGCACTTGCAGCTCAAACTTAATGTATGTGCAATGCATCTGGCACGTATAGTCAATACCGTTGCAGTAAAAATGCCATGATAACAACACGTACTACTTTTAACTCTGCAACCTGACCTCTTCTGCTTTGTACTGTTTAGTTAGACTAAATGGCCAAGCAGCTAGTGGTCTTGGTGGTTCAATCAGGCACCGGAGGACATGGGATTCTCATCCAACACTTGTCAAATCAAAGTGAGTAGAAATGGTCCTTGCAGCCGATTTGCTTGGAACAGAGCATCACAGAGCCAAAGCAGGGACACAGAGTGCTGCTTTGATGGACTGCCACACTGGTGTCTGGCGTACTTTAGCTAGTATTTCTAATACAAGTCATAAATATAACCTAGAACTGTGGAGCCTTCTATTGCAGCATAGCTCTAACATTAGGTTATTGTCAGTTATACGCAACAGAATAATCATACTGTATGAGAAACTTTGTGCAAGATTGCAGTGGGGTTTGCCAAGGGCTCACCTCTCGCTTGACACTGAATGTCAACATTTTTGTCCACCTCTCCCATGGTCCTCCTTGTGGGTTCTGCGATGAAGAAAGGTGCCTCTGGCAATCAAGACAAAGAAATGCAGCATTTAAAGGATATGTAAAACTGCCAGGTTGCTCAGATTTAACTAGAAGGAGTGGAGTAACATTGCTAAAAAAAAAAACAAAAAAAAAAAACAAATATTGCTGCTGGAAACATTACATGACAGCTAAGGTGGTACCATAATCTTCATGTGTTGTAAGCTTCATTTTAAATAAAAGGTTTAAATCAAGGGGTGGGATGCATGTCGGCAGTTCAACACTTGTTGTTACCCTTGGGTCAGTGCTAATAAAACTACTGAGTGTGCTTCTGAATTTAAACTGATTGTTAGACTACATAAAGCTTTTTCCGGGGTGAATATTACAGTTACGTCTGTCATGTAAGCAAACAGCCGCATTTATTTAAATAATAAATGGTAATTACACTGACAGCACCAAAGTTTTATGTGTCAAATGTGCACAATTGAAACAAAAAAATTATAAATATATACTTAATATACAAGTTATACATCAGTGATGTATAATTGACAGACTAATTCTCACGAACAGAAGGCAAGCATAAATTTTCACAACAAATAATTTCTGGGGGAAAAAATACCTTATTTGTAACATGCAGTGTATGAATGCTGATGCCCTATTTGTTTGCATTTTGCCAATAATGTTTGTATACATTAAATTACTTCCCAGAAAAAGAAGCAAAGATGGCAGTCTTAATGCCTTGGGCTGTTTGTTACTGCTCATATAAATCAACTCACTGAGAACCTGTTCCTATGTTTCAATGTCTGCACAATGGGGGGATGGTAAAGCTGAAGCTGGGTGATTTAAACTAGATGATGCCTCTGCTTAGCATTCACACTCCAGCTCCATTGTAAGAAATATATTATTGAAATACATATTATTACACAATATATTATGTTTGAAAAATGCAGACTAAATTCAACTGTGTCCCTATGGCTCTGTAATCCCCAAACAGGAGAATACCTGTGACAGAGAGGTAGGCCCGGGACTCTGCAGCCTTGGTGCTGCTGTTGAGCAGAATGGCTTCGCACAGGTACAGCCCAGCGTCTGCCGGTGTGGGGTTGGCTATGGTCAGCCTGCGGCCGAAAGTGCCCATGTCACTTGGTAGCTTCAGGCCATTCCGCTTCCAGGATATAGTGAGTTTCTCCACCGGCCTTTCATCAGGGGAAACACATGGTAGCATTTACTTTAAAGGAGCTCAGTGATGTCACAAATCTGGGTTACCATGCAGAATCACAATATTTTCAGTCTTCTAATCCATTTTGGAAACTGTGCATTTGGATTACCCTTTGGTTCACACAATTATTTTTTATTTCATTTCTGGAGATAAATGGACAAAGGACAAAGAATTCACAATAGATTACATAGGGTTTGTTTGCTATGCCCCATCAGCTTTGGAATCTACTCATATTGTCTGGAAAATCTTGGCACTACTGTATGAGGTCAGTAAACTAATGGAACCAGTATAATTCAGTGAGCAACTGGGGATACACCTTTTGGACAGTTATCTGTTCCACAAAGACAAAACACAACATCATCAATGATTTTTATATTTGAACTGAAGGAAATCAGACTTCACAACACATTTAGTATGTAATACATTTTGGGAGCTTTCCTAGCAGGACACTGGTAAACTGTTATGTGATCAGTGGTGAGAAGGCCCCAGGAACACTAAGTGGCCATTATGCCTTGGGTGGGAGAGAGACGTGGGTTCTCTCCCCTCCATTGCTGACAGTGACACCTGTAGTCGGCTGGGTGCCTGCTCCATCAGGGCTGTGGGTGGAACCCAGGGAACAGCTCTGCCCTTCAAGTGTGTCATGTCACCCCATGAGGCCTGTAGCCCACAGAGCTCACAGCTTGCACACTGGAGGATGTGTGTCTGTTTGCAGTCGCCCTGAGTTGGCCAGGTGGAGACATAAGTAATGGGAAATTGGCCAAAAATAAATGGGAAGAAAAAAGTACTACTACTTGCTTCGTGGTGTAGAAGGAAAAAAATGGAAACCTCTCATATTATGCGTACATATAATGCATCTTAATTATATTCAGTCATCCTATTAATCTGCTTTTCAAAGCTCCAGTGGGATACGTGGCACTGGGGGTCTTGGACAGGACCTCCGCCGGGCCACACTAACAGGCACTGACCTCGCATTAGCCACACACTCCAGCGTCGCCTCATTAGCCCCCATCACCACTGTCGTGTTTCTGGGTGGGACCACTATCACTGGGGCAATAAGCTCAGTGGATGTGTCCGCATCTGTTCCTGAGAAAGAGAGAGAAGGCGGAGTGGGCAGGATGAGACCCATGTTTCCAAACCAGTGACACATGTCGTACGCCAAACCTCAGCCACCCATCACACTCAGCTGCCTGGACAGCTGCACACCATGTGGCCACAAGGTTATGTTGCAATGCCCTAATACACTTCCACTGAATGGGTGTGCTTCAAGGAAAAAGCATGTCCTCCACACAGCGCACCTAATCCATGTCATGCAGAAATAACATTAATTCCTAAATAAATGGGGCACGTGTCGGTAAGTGGAGCTATCTGGGCCATTACAAACATGTAGTACAGCGGCCCCAGTGTTATTACACCTGCTTTATCGCCAAGGTCAAGACAAGCCACAAATCAGATTCAGAGACAGATCCTCTTTCCCTGATGCTTTGGCGTGCTGATAATCGGAGAGGCTACAAAAGGATAAACAGGACTTACTGTACGTCATCGAGCACAAGAGATTGTTTTAAGCACTTTAAATTTAAAAAAAAAAGGGTGAGCCGGTACAAGCCTCCTAAACTGCAAATGCGCCCCTCTCCCCGAATGCAAACGGTTTAAGCCGGCGGTCCTCTCACACGAGCAAGATGAGCGCAGGCCCATGTTTTTTAACTTCCCTCATTAGCCAAAGACCCCTTAAAAGTGGCTGCTCCTCCTGGGATGAAGGAAGTCTATGAGAACAGCAGGCACACTAAATAATTGATAGGCTCCCTGGCAGTGGTCCCAGGGAGGAGACTGGGAAAGGTACAATCTAAATGTTTACTTGTGGATCAATGTAAATCAGCAGACCTAAATGCAGATTGCCAAAGAGCAACCTTCTTAAAGAACGATCCGCTCATCCTTACACTACATCAGCCTGAATGTCTGAGCAAAGTAATTACGTAAATTGTTACTCCTGGTCTTACATTTAATGTCATTTTCATTATACCGATATACCTATTTGATGAGATGTGTTTAAAAAACCTCAAGCAGCAACAAACCCATATACAGTATTGTACAAGAAACTGGAGGACTACAACCATAAACACATTTAAAAAGAGAATTTAAAATTAATTCAAGACTTTAATGTCAAACACTTAAATCCTTTGATACTGTCATTAAACAATTTTAAAAAGGTGATTTATGAAACTAGCTTTTCAACTGATTTTTAATGTTACAAAGAGTAGAAGTGTATTACATTTTCAGTAGGAATATATAGATGTTAAATAATAACAAAAAAAAGCTTAGATGCAACTTGAATGAGATGACAGAAAGGAAATCAAACAAGTAAACAAGTGAGGAAACAAAGAAATTGTTATTACTCCTGTTAGACTGGTGTTTTTTTCCAAACAAACATGAACTTTTCAAATGTTTTTAGCTTGCCAAAGAGCTGAAAATATATCATTTTTAAAAAATTGAAATATATAAATTTTAAATTAAAAAAAAATCTTGGACAACTTATTTTATACACAAAGAAAACACTTGCAAACCAACTAGGAAACAAAATGGCAAAAATTGTATGATTCTAAAAAACTAACTATTTAAATTTGACGAATCCAGCAATAAGCAATAATATTTGTTTACCTACATTACAACTGTAACAATTTGTCTTTCAATATTTTTGAAGACCACTTTCATAAATTTCATGTCTCCTTTGGTAATAAAGTACAGTCTATTCTATGCACTGTCAACTCAACCAGAAAGTTAATCAATCTGATGAATCACAGTCGTCAGCCCTTAAACAAAGCAAGGTGGTTTCCAGAAAAAAGTGCTCAAGAGACAGTAAAGTGAGCACGACGGGCATCACCACGATTAACTTGCTAGTTGTCTTCTCCCTCTTTAAGGGAAGAGCTCCGTGTTGTACTGTTGTAAGCACTATTTGATAAAATTTAAGAGAGAGCGCGACGTTTCAGGGTGTAACTTAAAAATCAAACAGCAAGTGGCAAAAAGTCTCAAACGCACCACAAGCACATGGAAGAGCACCCTAACTTTGAACCTGGAGACCTTGTTCCCTAGAGCCTGCATACAAACGTCTGTCTCCTTATTTAAAAAGATGCAAAGGCCCTTCATGCTTGATAGTGTTGTGCTGCTAACAAAAATATCAAAGTGAATCGATAACTGGATCTCGGCAAAAACTGTCATCTGTATTACAATGTGCTTCAGGTGTATGTTCTGACAGAAGGACAACAGGGAGTGTTGACCGCTGTCCTCTAACAGAGGCTCAAAAGAAAACCCACCATTGGAATCTATCTGGTGACTAAGGATAAAGAATCTTGCTGGACAGATTAGGGCAACAAAAAAATCCTGCTCCTACATGAATTTTTGGCAAGATTACAGCAGGTCAAGATATAAAATTTCTCAGACAAATTCACTACTTGTGCTTCAAGTCTTCAGTAATATTCCCAGAGGTCCACAGTGCAGGGCACACAGACACAGACTGATGGCAACCTGTGGATTTTGAGTGAACAGGGACTTCGGTGAAGAGCAACCTGCAGGAAGATATTCTGCGCATGATGGTGTTCTTCTGCAGTACTTCAAACTGGGCTCATGAACACCACACAGACTGAGTGCAGAATAAGTGAGAGGAGCAACTTCCAGGATATGCAGGGCTGTTTGCGGTGCAAAGGACGGTTCGACTTTCAGAGTGAAAAGTGGCAGAAATTTCCTTAATGTAGTAAGGGCTGGAGTGTTACGCCACCTTTCAAACAGCAAGGCTGGAGAAGGGGGGGCTTCCTACACCAACCTCTGGCCCACTGCTCCAACACCTCCCCATGCTTCAAGACAGACGAGAAACCAATAATTTGATCCTGTGCACCAGGGATCTGGTTGACTCTGCTCATTAGTTTTCTGTGTTGACAGGCGATGTCATGTAGCATCCTTTAGCTCCGGTAGTTTCATCTCCCTCCACAGAATGTCAAAAAAGCCAAAAATGAGATTCAGAACGCATTACTGGGGGGGGAAAAAAACATATTTCGTTCCAGGGTCCCTCTGGCTGCTTTATTCTCCAAGGGTCTCGCAGAGACGTGACTGTTTTAGTATATTTACAATAGCCAACAAAAAAAATGTTTGTGGTTCTATCACCAAGCATCTCCCATTTGCTAGCCTGTATGGTCCACACATGCCACATGTCACAGTTTCCTAGTTGTATGGACATCGACAATGTAAAGATCAGCAAATGATGTCAATGGGCTTATGTCTGTGGTTAATTTCTGTCATGTTCTTAAGATTTCAACAGGTCTAGTTCTGTAGGGCATTTCCACCATGACCACACTGCTTAGGCATCTATGTGACAACTGCATTCCAGTGGTTCTCTGCTCTGTCTGGCTTGGACTGCTGCTAATTGACACCATGAAACTTTTCTGCTTCACACATGAGGCTCACTGCCTGGCTTTAAGTGAACCACACATATATTACTGTATAATTTAAAGCGCTGTGAGCGGAAGATGGCATGCTCATGCTGTGAAGTGGAAGAACTGTCAGTCGAGTATGCATCTATTAGATAATCTTTGGTGTTAAGAGAAAGGGCACGACAGCATACCAAGACTGAACAAATACATCCGCATTAAAGCATGAAGTACATAAGGAATTCATGCAACAAATGCAGCTTTAATTTTATAGCTTCAAAAGTTGAAAAAGCAAAAAAAAAAAAAAAAAAAAAAAAAAAGAAAAGAAAAAACAAAACAAAAAAACACTCTGACGCCAGCAGGTGGAGCTAAAGGAGAAAGCTGTTTCTGGTAAACTGCATGGCAGAAAGGTGTTTTTATCCATGTAGCAAAACTGACTTTGTGCAAAAAGATCTTACCAAGAGGTCCTCGATTCTTCTTGTTTACTGTCCAGCAGCAGGGCAAAGGAGAAAAGAGAAAGAAAAACAGCAAATTCTATAACTATGAACAAATACGATGCTCACAGTCAGCAACGCTGAAGGCTCACGCAGATGAAGCTAGAAGAGCAGTCTTACCCACAGCACAACTTCTCAGTAAACTCTGAATGGCTCTGCTTGCTTATACTTACATTCTCAGTAACTAACAAGTGGAAAGGTTATGTATATCTACACCAGTAATTCTAAACACATTAGCAACTTGTAACAGAAATATGTAACAGAAAAACAACTGCGATAATTATCTTTAGCCCATGTTGCAGTATTAAATTTTTCATAAGACAACTTGCAAAAATGAAGGCTTTCTGTTCAGAGTGTAGACAGCATCCCTGCCTGTACAGCTATTGCAAACTGCTAAAATTGAGAGTGACATCAGTTCTGCCCGAAGTAGAATTTGGAACACAACATGGAAGAAATGTGATCAGTTTACCTGAATCTGTGCCGTGGCCTTAATTTAGACAGTGACCTACTACATTAATTCATCTGAGGTAGAAAGAGCTTATGTATCCAGGGCAGCAATAATGTTGCCAAACAGAAGAAAAGAAAGTTTGATGAACATCGGACAAGCTGTCAAATTACCAACACAACAGCACAGAAACCATGAAACAGAGAGCAATCCAGGAACTTGGGACATCTACAACGCATAGTTATTCCAGTGGAAATTCAAGACATGAGGCACTAGAGATGCATGAAGGAAACCACACATATGCCTCCACACACATATATACATAAATGCTTTGAGGCATGCAGAGACAGTATGTCGAGTTGCATATTGGTTCATTAGTTCGGGACATAGGTCAAACAGGGAATAAGCCAAGGGCTGTGGGTAAATTATGCTAAAGAGTTTGAGTCATCCTGGCAAGCCCATGGGATGTGTACTTTCATACATTTATTCAAATGTGCAGACACAACCAAATTCCTATGTAGGAAAAGTAAAACTATGCAAGGGACAAGCACATTACAGAGGGACAATACTGTTGTCACAGATAACAAGAGTCATCAGTACCATCACCAAATATGAGCAGCAAGGACATACAGCCTGGATTATGATAATACATTGCTGCTTGTCCCTATATATTCAGCATGAAGCCTAAATGTTAAGTCATGAACCTCTAAGGTTTAGGCAATAATATAGCAGGAACACAGCAAAAGCAGCTGCCACTAGCGAGAAGCTCAAACTGCCGCACATCAGAAGAGAGACATCTTCACACTCAGGGTGAAGTCCTTGATGAGGCATGTCAAAGACCAACAGCAGAAAGCATGTTCTGTACGTCCATTTTGGAGAGAAATACTATGTAAGGTAAAAACATGCTTGAAAAAGCAACTGTTTATGACTTACACATTCTGTGCATTATCAAAGGCAAAAAAATTACGCAGTACAAAATCAGAAGTGACTCATAGAAATGTTGACGAAAGGTAGGCATCTGTTATTTTGAGTTATACCCCGAAGTACTGGAAGACACCGGCTCCATCTGAGCGTTTCACTTTGGGTCAATAGATCCCAGCGCTGCTCCGCACAGAGGAGATGAACCCCAGAAGTGGGACGGGATCTCAGACATAGCAAATAGAGACGGAGAGCCCATTACCAGAGAGCCGCGGCAGGCCCTGTCTCCACAGCGTGTTTCAGTGTCCCCGCGGCTCTGTTCCTGTCGTGCCCTGTCATTGTTATTTTGCTAGGTGAACCAGGACGATATGCCTCTTTGTTTGCCCATATCCCAGACCTTGCCTCCTGGGGGAGCAGGGAGGTGGTGGGGTGGAGAGGTTCGCATGCAGCTGGCAAGCACTCAGCCCTCATTTAGGAACCGCCTACATAAATACAGCTGCACAGGGCACACGTCCTAGGGCTGTGTATTTATTTCAGATTGCTCTCCTTGCGTGAATGATCTGTATTCACGTATTCCTGATTGTTTATCCCCCGCACTCTACCACGGAGAACCACCCCGGTGGCCCCTGCCCAGGTCCCGTCACAGCATCCCACAGTTTGGCTACTCTCGCTTAGAGGAATGCGGTTCCAGGCCAGTGGACGTCCACCCTAACTGAAGGCGAGCTAACACGTCAATATGTGTTTGGCTTCAGATGGCTAAAGCAAAGTGAACTGCGTTTGACCTGAGGTTGCCTTCAGAAACTCTATTTTCCTGCACATTTGTCCTGTTCTCCACCGACTGTAATTCGACGAACCAGCTTTGTTTCCTAAACTCTGCTTGCTAACAAAAAACATCATATAAATTCAAAAGACCTTTTGTCATTCAGAAGCTCTTTAATTTTAAACACCACGTAGCCAGAATTTTTTGCCCTATTGCGAGTCTTTTTAAAAACAGGTTCATGAAGCACAAGGCAGCAGAAATAATTACACAGCAACGTGCTCCGCTACTCCTTGGTATTCATATTTACACATGCAATTTTACTGCTCCACAGATATGAAGCAAGGCAGCAGCAGCTGAAACAAATGGGAGGGAGAACATTTAAATTCTGGAAATTAACAGCTTCAACATATAACAAAAACTGGGCTGACGAGAAAACATTCAAACTTTCTTATTCTAATTGTTTCAGTATCTTTTGTTGATGTGAAAGGAAATTTCCATTTAAATTACAGGCTGAAAACAATCTGTGGGGGGGGGGGAAAATCTGGCTGCATAAAGATCACAATCATCAGTCAGTCAAACAGATGTCAGCAATTGTTTATCTACATAAAAAAAAAAACTTCAAAATACTCTTCTCTTCTGAATGTATACATCTTTCGAAAACTAACATTTTAAGAGGCCACGAATCCAGTACCACAATAAATAAATGAACAGGTAGAGGTCTGAGCAGGATATCGTTGCCCTGAAACAAAGCACCTGGCTCACTGACCACAAAACCAGTCAAGCTGGTCCTTCAGCGCCTGTGTGCTCGCTTTGTCTCATATTTGCCACACTAGTCACATTACCCTAAAGATATTTAAGGACTAAATACTTAACAGCATCCTCTGGCCAGAGAGTTGAAATTTCTACAGCACACATAGCACATATATTTTTAAGCCTGACTTGTAATGATATGGATTAAGAGCGGCGGGGGGTAGGGGCAGGCGGGGGTGTGTTATAATTATTTAACAGACAATAGTGCAGTTGTTTTAAGTATTGGCAGCCTGCAGACTGTACTGCAATGCCCAGGACAGGAGAATGCTTAGTGACGTGTGGGACTCATTAACAATGGAAACCATCTCAGCTTCCTGCTGCTCAGGGTTCACACAACCCCCTCGCATCCTCCCCACTTGCACACACAAACACACACCAGGCACCTTCTCTTGATTTGGTATTCTCTCTGCATGGCCTCAGCCTATTGATTGACACATTCACCTTTGTTACGCTGCAGATTGCTCTTGCGCTCTGACACACACACACACACACACACACCAATTGGTGGTGTGTCTCCAAGCTTATGTCTAAAACCTGCCCAAGAGCTTGGAAAATGGTCTAAAAACCTGCAGTTACAGCATCTGGGGGCTATGACAAGCAGAAGAAGATGAAGAAAACGACAAAGAAGAATTAGAAAAGGAAGATAATGATGAATTTCACTCAGAAAATCCTGAAATAACCTTTATCTTCTACTGGGTGCGCATGTTATACAAATAAATCTAGAAGTAGAGTAAATAAATGACATCTTTCAACACTGTCTTCCGAGGGCCATGGTGCCTCCCAAGTTGGTACCAGTTTGGTTTGTCAGCCAAAAGGAACAAAAGGGGTCAAGTAAATTTCTCCCAGTGGTCAAAATCCTTAGCATCAAACTTATTTATCATCACAGACAGACAAACGTCTTCGTATTTTATTCAAGTTTGCAAAGGAAATGCAAATGAAATGGTTGTAAAATTCATTAAATAATGCAATTAACTTAAAATGAAATAATTGTTCTAAAAAAGTATTGCCACACTGACAGAAATAAGAGGTCTAAACATAACCAGACATGTACAAAAAACATAATTGTGTGGTACGTGTACCATCTACACACCTGGAGCAATTCATGCACCACATGGGTTAAAAAACCCCACAAGTTATATCTGACTGCTTTAAAAAGATTCCAGACTTAAAGATAAAACTAAACTAAACTTAAAAAAAAAAAAATCATTTTCCACTTCTGTGTCACGTTTCTTTCTTTAGTTCTGAGTCCTATTGTATGCATAGACATTCTATGCAGTTAATAATTAACAATAACAGAACCTCTTGGTTCAGTGAAGACGTTCGACAGTGAAGCTGGGATATGTGACAGAGAGGGTCGCGTATTACACCTCTGTATATTTAGTAACCTCTGTTCTTCTGTCTCAGTTGCTCCTCTTTTCTCACGTGCTCAGTTTCATTTCTTGGCTACTATTCCCACATTACTTGGTTGTGCGGTGAACACTGTTCCTTTGTTGGTCTGTAATCCACTATACCTGGTTGAGAGTGGGCGTGCACAGACACACACAAGGAACTGTGAGATGTTAACACATTTGTCAGGAATCAGAGCTTTTCATTCAAGATAATATTTCACAAACTGCAGGCTGCAGTTTCTAAAAACGCCATTTGATACCCCTGGATGTAGTGGGTATAGCAAAAGTTTGGAAAATTTAAAGCATAATTTATTTACTTTAGTATTTTTTTTTTGTATGGCAATGTATACTGCGTTTTTATAACATAATGTAATGCGTAACGAACATGTAATGTACTTAATAAAATACAAAACAAAGTCAGTCTGAATTATACATACATACAGTACAATGCAGAAAGCAGTGAATAACTGTTGGTGATACAGCTTGATCAGGACGCCACTACAAAGGGACTTAGCTAGCACTGGTCGGCATTACTATTATGTATTAATGTTAAAGTTATTTTCTCCATTACTCAAATATTTATATTTCCCCTTATACTGTGCTTATTTTTTACATTCATTATTTTTCTGGAATATTTTTGTGTTATTCTGTCAATAAAAGTCAAAATATGGACAACTGAGGTCTAGAAAACCGAAGATAGATAGCTGGCTGAAAGAAAGTGCTTCATTAACTGTATCATACAGCGTGAGGCATGTGGTGTACAGTACAAGGTAAAGCTAAAGTCCACTCAAAAGTACAACTGTTTTGGGCATTTCACAGTCGTAACAGCTGCTTTTATCATTTCTCGCTTGGCTGATGCATGACTGATATGTACAGCCACAATACATATTTTACTGCCAAACAATTCAGGCTGCATGATGTATTATGTTCAAGGGACTTCAGTTATCAATATTCAGGTTACAACTTCATATCTGCACCCGCTACTGTTTCTATATGTAGGGGGCAGCAGGTAGCAGGGTGGTAGCTACAGACATCATCCTACAACTTAAAGACCTGCTTCCTTAGCGTAACAGCAAGAGACTGGAACCCACTTCCTCCTTGCTACTTATCCTGAATTGCTACTTTACCATATAAACAGGTAAATTCCTAAAAACGACTTAAATCCCTATAAATTCCTTTTCCATATAAACACTGCACTGTAGGTAGTGTGATGTACAAACTTGACATAAGTGACTGTGCACAAAAATTACAATAAAATGAATACATAACAATATGAACTGAACTGAAAAAAATATGCTTTGAATGTGCCTGGTTTCAATTCCTTATCCTGTGGCCCTCGTCCAGGTGCTGCACAGCTCATAATTGAATTGTTTGCGGCTTTTTGTTTGCTCCAACTATAGTTTATACAGTTTGCTAAAATGGTATATTGTTTATATTTAAAATATATTTAAAATAATTTTGAACCTCATCAGGAACAGTGAAAAGATATTGACTGAGATTTAAAATTAATATCTATGTTATAATATCTATAATATCTAAAATTAATATCTATAATATAAAATGCCATGCCTTTGTGGTGACTTCTAAAAGTTATCTTGTGGTTTATTATTCAAGTGTATCTAATCATGTTATATTATTTAAAAAAATCATCTGAAAGCAGCTGTAATAAAAATGAATCTACACAATCAGAAACGCGGTGAATGGAACGCATGCATGTAACGTGATGTAATGAACACATGCTGAGCCCAGCAATGAATAAATATGTTGCTCTCTTTGCATTAATCTTTTCTTTAAACAGTCTGTTTAATCGTTTTGAATCGCCAATCCATCCATTATCATTAACCAGTCAATCCTGGGCAGGGTTATGGCCTGAGGCTATGAAACTACACCCAGGATGGGACTACCTGTCCACTGCAGCACTGACACACGTACACACTACAGTTTAACCTAATTAACCAAAAACACGTGTCTTTGGATTGTGGGAAGAAACGAACGTTGACAGAGACAGAACGTGCAAACTCCCCATAGACTGAGCTGGATGCTATAAAACCGCAGTGCTACTCATTGAGCCACCATCCCACCCCATTCTGACTTAATGCAGTTCTATTTAACATTCAGAATAACAGCAACTTCTATTTAATGTTTAATATAGATTAAAATAAGAAGTAATCTTCCTGAAATAGACTGTAGGCAGGATAAACAAAGTGTACAGTTTATTAGTTATAAAAATAAATTTGGAAATATTGTTAAAAAATTAAAAATTGGAATTTTGTACATTTTTACAAGCAGAGCTCACTCATTCACTCCTCACTCACTCAGGTACGTATCCCACGTGCCCTTGCCAGGCTTCCTAGGAAAGGTAAGGACTAGGAAAAAAGGGTACACCTTGAAGAGGACACCCATCCATGGCATTTCACCACCAGATCTTCAACATTGGCCTAAGTGCTCGCTTAAAAAAACACTCATCTTAAATACTTATACACCGTAATTTGTGTACTACAAATTGCTCTGGAGTGTAAGGAGTATACTGTTGTCCCCTACTGAGTGTAGACAGCCTAGCGCTTACTGATTTTGAAGACTCTGGAGCATTGTGACCCTCACCAAGATTAAGTGGTTAATAATAATGGATGGAAGAATGGAATAATTAATGCATTCCGTGGCACGTATTACATTTTTTCTGCTACAATGCAAGTTTTACAGCTCTTATTACCAGATGTGCATGCATCCAACAGTTCAGATTTAATAATACTAAGTGCACTTCATGACAAAAAGCTGCCTTGAAGTTCACAAGAAAAGGTTGTTGTACTTTATTGAAACTACTTTTGTCTTAGGTAATTTTTATCTGGCACCTGGATGCTGTACATTTTTTAAAGAAAAATTGGTCTTTATTCAATTAAGTAGAGCAGAATAATTCAAATTTAACGAACATTCACTTCTAAAAATATGAACAACAGCTGCATCTCGACTAATTAATGAAGTTAACACATTTATTACAGACAGTGAATAATAACTTTCAGATGGCAAGTAATTTTTGCCATTGTGGGCTGCTTTTTTGATCCATTCGGGTTTGTCAACTTCGTTACAAAACAAGGGATGCGTCATTATTGACAGTTACATGTACATTAAACACAATAAAGTCTTACAACTTTTAGCTACAATTAATTTCTGACAAGTAGTTACTTACATATTACAGTATCTGCAGAGTTTAAAAGCAGCTCGAATGAACACAATACATGACTTCTTAAAAGCAGCTTGATTTCTGCTCAACTGATGATGAAGGAAAAAGCCTGGTTGCATTGCTTTTGGGGGAAAAAACACAAACGGTTTCTCTTATGTAGACCCTGTAAAGCCAGTGGAAAGACAAACTGTAAGATGCTCTTGGCTACTGCCAATGACCAAGCAGCAGTTAAACAAATGTTATGACCCATCCCTAAAGGGAGGATGGCATGCATCATACCTGCTTTCCATCTTCTCCAACACGTATCTGTTGGAATATAGCCCCTTTTGATCGTTGAGTAATTCAAGTAATTAGAAAGATAATAATAAAGAAAATAATTACAGAACATGTACTATATTCACATCTATGTCAAAAAAAAAATTCAGGGAGTTGTAACAGCTTGGCCAAGTTTCCAATTTTCAATTCATGACCTTCCAAGGAGTAATGAATGCAATGAATAGAAGAATATTCAAAACTATAAACAAAAGTCAAACATGGAAACAGAAAAACCGGTTACATACATGTTAAATCTTGATTTACATGTACAGTACACCAATTACAATATTGCTATGACTTTAATGGGTTCCCCATGTTGTTGCTACAGCCATTATGTTTAAATGAACAACAGAAAAGTATCCTGACTGGCTGTTTCACAGCCTGGTATGGCAGCTGTAGTCTGTCAGAACGTAAAGCTCTACAAAGAGTGGTCAAGACAACACAGAGTATTACCAGGACTGATTTGCCAGCCCTGCAGGACCTCTACACACAGCAGTGTAAGAAGGCAGCCCATAACATCTTAAAGGACCACAGCAACCCCAGCCACAAACTATTTTATTTACTCCCGTCCGGAAAACGCTTTCGGACGAGAACAAGCAGGTTCCGGGACAGTTTTTTCCCCCCACACAATAAGACTGATGAACCACTGACCCCTCCCTTGGACAGTGAGACACTGTCCATCAGTCTGTCTGTATGTCATGTATGCCGTTATCGGTTTGTTTGTTTGTTGTTTGGTTGTTTATCTAACTTATTTAACTTCTATGTATATTTATTAGTTCTTTTTCCTTATTTATTTTTCTTAATTTCATTATTTATTATTTAATTTTCTTATATCTTATTTATATATTTTTATTTGCTGAGGATGTCTGGAAGCAACACGTTTCATGGTCACAACACTGCTATGCTGCTGTTAGTGCACTCATGACAAATAAAACCTTGAACCTTGAACAACAAAGTGTCAACCAAAGCTTCTATGAAGCGCTGATAATAATTTATGAGATCATACTGTCTTATTTTCATACCACTAGTCTCCCAAAACCTGTGCTATGGACCCATGTACAAGCAGGATGTGACTCTGCGCTCAGTGGTGAAAGCAATCTCCCAGTTTTATCACTGCCCTCCCAGTATGGAAATCAAGAGTGCTGGAGCTCTCGGTTCCTATGACCTTGCTGCCAAGATTACAATACCGTTCCATTTATTTCCTCTTGAAAATCACAACCAGCGATGGGCCAACTTGGGGCAGAGGGCAGGAGGGTCTGTGGGGTGGGATTAAGTAAACTATAGAGAGATTAAAAGACCATTGATCTTGCCCTGCTCCATTTTACCGTGGTTCATTTTTTATCTCTAGTGATTTTCTAATTCCCTTCAAGTTAAGAAGGAAATGGCTATGCTACGTACACAAGCTGCCACATGGAGATACACTATCACCTCTGTGCATCGGGCGGCACTGACAGCCACAAACAAAGGTTACATCAACAGAATGCGGACATCCTCGGGGTTCGCTTCTCCTCAGCAGGGGACATGTTTGCCAAGGAGGGGTGAACTCCACAGGACAAAACACAAAACACTCAATACAGTATATTTTAGGTCTATTTGGAAAGATATGTATATGGCAACTAACAATAAATGCTCTGTAACAATGATTTGGTTAATTCTCTCATTGACATTATGAACTAGCCTTAATTACAGGCAGTTTGTAAACTCAACCGGATCTTTCGGAACATGTTAAAACGTACAAAAATGTTTAGCAAGCGGCTGCCCCATTAGCACTCTTAGATGTCTTGGCCCAGCATTTTGGTTTCTCAAGGTGGGAAATAATACTGCAGGCATTGAAGAGACTGGTTCTCAGGCAGTCATCTGCCAGCATCACAGCCACAGAGATGAATTAACACTACTCGGGCTGTGAAAGCTGGAAACTGTGGTCTCAGCTACCCGCATGCAGGCCGGCCATCGCACTGGCACACACGCGCTCCTGCCACTCCTCACAGAAAAACGCTGAGCGTCAACATTTTCTGAGCCGGGAGCAGTGAGGAGTGCAATGCTCAGTGGTGCGCCCTCTGAAATTGGAAAATAAGATCCTGCGATCTGGCAATGCAATTTAGCAACCGCTCATGAAATTCTCAGAGAAATAATAACAGTTTTTTCCTTCTCTCTCAGGAATCTTTGTATCACAACAGGTAAAACAATTGAGAAGGGCCTAGATCCAAGCAGGATACAAACATTCAACTTAAGTAATGCTAAAACCGCTCTAAGTGCAGTCCATATTATGGAAGATAAGCCTCTTGGGACAGAGGGGTTCTTAGAAATGTGACACTCTTGCTTGGACTGGAGTTCATCTCCATGTAAAAAACACAAACAAAGGTCCTGAAAGCTTATCCCCACAGCTCAGTTTATAGGGTTTCTGTACAAATTTAATATAACTTAGTAAATGGAAAAAGGTAACACATTTGAAAGCAGAGTTACATTATTTGTACAACAGTGAGTATCTTAATTCCTTATAAGCACTCTCCCATTTTTGATCCATTTTAAGGAGTTGAGTAAAGATCTGCAAAAAGGGATGTAACTTAATGTTGTCACTGACAGTTATCAGGAGCTGAAACTTTGTAAAGGTCATGAAAAAGACCAATAGTGGAACCAACATCAGTCTTCACATGCAGTAACACACAGTTCAGGCTATTTTCAAACGTCTAATATTCATGTTTGGCCACAGAAGGTAATGAACATTTTATTGGTTTTCAGAAGGTCACATTAAATGTACAATTTATAGCCTAGCTAATTCTTACAAAATTTGAGTATCTATTTCTCACTGGGCGATGATGGGTTATTTCCGCACTGCCGCTACACACCAAATCACATCATTGTTCCAAATTGCTAAGTCAAAATACAGAAGAAAAGCATGACATGCAAAATACAAGTAGAGGAAAAAGAGTTGAAGTTGACAAGATGTTTTGATTTTGGACACCATTTTTGCTGTTTGATGAGGTCTTTGATCACTGGTGTGTTTAGGTTAACAAGCAACAGCAAAAGCATATTGAAACAGAGCTGTGAAATAAGCTGTGGATAATAATGCATTGATCAAGTCAGTTGTTTAAAAAAAATTTGCATCGTGGCTGCATCACCACCTTGTCCTATGTTACATTCGTGAGACATCGGCAACTGAAAAGCCCCTCGTGGTGTATTTCTTATACATTTTACTTCTTATCAGCATTTTTGTGCTTTTATGACCGTAAAAATGTTGAACAATACGGTTTTTAAAATGTCAGCAGTTCAGGAGTCTACGGTTTGATTGTCATTTGTAGCACTGGCCTTGGAGTGGTAGCAAATGACAAAATACCAATAATATTAAAGTAACTGCTTCTCTGAAGCCATTGCATTAACATCCATTGTCTCAAATGCCGTTGCAAAATGGCTTTTTGCAATTTACTTCCAAAATGGTATAATAAGGGACCAGGAGTCCTATGGGCAGAATACTAAATATTAGTGTGAAAGAACATGGCCTTTCTACGCAATGCAGCCTCCATTGTTGCATACATTTAATCAAAATTCAGAATAATTACTAACCCACAAATAAAAAGTGAATTTGTGAAGGGGGATGTTCTGCAATTATGTTTGCTGTACATAAAATTATTAAATGAATATTTATTATTATGTTGCTTCAAATTGTTTGGAATAGGTATGTTTTTTTTTAATGTTTTTTTTATGCAACTCTCACTGCAAGGCTGTACTACTGACTACTAGACTGAAAGCTCATTACTGTTACTAGGAATAAAATAATCTGTAGCTACAAAGCAAACAAAGAGGTAAGCATAATAGAAATAATAACCATCAAATAAAACTTGATTATGGGCAAAAATAATGCCCTGAATTATTTTATAAATAAAGGAAAGGTCCTCACCTCACAAGTCCATAAATAGTAAACTATAGCATGTGAATAACTGCTATTTAGGAATCTGAATAATCTCTGATTTGTTCATTTTCCAAAATAAAGAAGGGAAAAATTACAATGTCAAATGGTAACATATTTAACCGAACAATGACGTGAATTGTAAGAGCCACCCGAGGTGCTTTATACTTAGTTAAACATGACAGCACTCAGCTTCGGTGACAGACTGCACTACAGTGCACAGTACACATTATTGCCTTCAGAGCGGCCAGCAGTGGCCTACAAACAACACCTTGACTCCCTACACAATGGACCTCCTGGATTTACAGTTCGGAATTTTGACACACAAAAAAGCAACAGAACAACTACGTATTTCCATAGATGCGTTGTGTATATACTCAAGACGCCATTTATTCATCGTACAGAAGAACAAGAATTCCACTCTGCACCAGGGTGACTTCTGATGAACAGAAATTGAAATGTTTTTACTTAAAAATCGATTTCTCTTTCCACAGGCAGCATATTTTCCAGACCAGTATACATCAGCTCTTGGTTAACTAGCTGAAAAAACAGGAGAATTCAAATTCCTTGCAAGGCTATTTAGGTTCCCTGATATTCTGGACACACATTGCTAAGCCTCTGTAATTAACTGCAGAAGATTAATCCTGAATGTTTCGGGATGCTCAGCAGCACCGTTCCCAATACAAATGATTACACCGCTGGAGTGTAAGTGTATTACCTGTTATTCAAACATACACAGGATTAGCTAGGGTCACATTCGATAGCTATATTACCTCCGAAGGTAATACCCTATGCGATTGTTCCAACTTACTGAATCTTCTCAAGTGCTGTTGGGATGTGCTTAAGTAATCAGTAGCATTTCGTAAGGCGATGCATACAAGCTTGTTTACCACATAAGCCTTTCAAAGGTGGTCCTGAACCAGCACACAAATCAATGACTGAATAAATTCATCAAGAATCATAACTTTAATTAATTCTCATAATGAATAAACTCGGACAAATTAAAACCTTTTTCTTAACTTTGACTTTCTGAAGTTTTTTAATTTGCTGGTTTTGCTTTGATGAGTGCTTTAACAGTATTACGCTAAATCTTCCAAGTGGTGCCTCAGAAGAGGGGACAGCACTTTTCTGCGCCGAGATAACTTCACGGCGCACATTAACCTCTTTCAGAGGCAATCCTGGGACTGTGTGACCCATGAGGAAGTTTTCTTATACTCTCTCAAAGGTTTGGAGATATGACCTGGAGGCATAGGGACATGGGATCTGCCGAGAGAAAGACGGCGAAGGGGGGACCTATGGCAGCAGAAGGACGAGTGAGAGGGTGACGGCCTGCCATCTACAGCCTGGAAATTCGGAGGCTGAAGGACTAGGAAGGTCACTGTAATCACAGCACTCCTAAAGTCCCCCCAGGACACTTATCGTTCCCTGATTGACTACTTTTGTTTGAACTGTCCCTGTTGACACTTCAGGCATGCAAATGTAAAATGAGCCAAACGTATTTGATTATTGAATCTCTTTAAAATAACACGGTGTGGGCCATGGCTGTGAATGTCGACAAATCCTCCTGTGTACAGAGTCCTGAGTAGAAGTCGTTTGTCTTAAGCAATAGTCCAGTACACAAGTAGAAAGACTGGACTTTTGGAAAAAGGACTGCGGCAAGGGTCATTAGAGGCCTGCAAGGTGCTCTGGCAATGTGGCACAGCCAATGACATATGAACCGGTCCGATTAATGGAAATCCTGCACAGGGTTCATCTATTGTACACATATTCATATTATATCCATACACTTGCGCAAAATATCCAGAGACACTCAAAAGCTCTGCTAGCAATTACCAGACATTTTATTTTTGTACCGTCTGCTCCTGGCATCATGAGTTTACTTGGCCTAAAAATACACCACCTGAGCCTAGGCCTGTAAACTAACCCAACACACAATTAAACCGCCTGCAGTCTTTTACAGATGCACGTGGGACTCCAGGATGCTCACCTGAATGCACACAAAAGCCCGCAAGCAGCAATCCTAATCACATTTCTTTTAAATACCTTTAGTTAACAATTCCATTTGTGCTAACAGAATAATTACATAACCCATGAGGGTTACATCTCCACCTTATCTTGCGGTGGAGATGTACAGGCAGGGCTTAAGCACACATCTCGGAGAGGCTACAAAGAAATTCAGACAAAACACTACACCCTTTTTTTCTCCAGCTATTTTAACAGGTAGGACGTCCAACAACACAAAATATAACTGCTTTTCTGTTCTTTTTCTGAAATGCACACAGGGCCAGCTTCCAAATTCATGAAGAAAGTGGGACATGCAGAGTGCTTTAAGAAACAGTCAACTTAATAAAAAACTGCACTATATGCCTGCTGGCTGAAAAACATAGCATTCTTGCGGGATCCAGCCTGTGACCAATATGCAGGAAAAAAGAAGCATAAAGTGTAAGATCCACTACATGAAATTATTAAACTGCTACATTTTATGAATACATATTTATTCTTCACATTAACTATTCATATGCATTACAGTGCTAAAGTAGTTGAGATTCCCAATGACTCACAAATCTCTGCCTGCTTTAAGTCAAATATTGTTTTCCATTACTGCTTCTAAGTCATTATCATCCTGTTGGCATAAAAGGCTGAGGCTGTTATTACTCTAAAGGTGCTATTCTCAACCCACTGCCCCCGTCAACCAATGCAACAAACATCAGTGTTACTGTAGCTCGACCTACTTAGATCTGCCTTTACATTAGCTCAGTATAGTCAGCATGTTAAATGAGTTAAACGAATGACTTAGTCACTCCTAGAATCAGAAAAGAAAATGTTGATTTCTGCATTTCTTGTCACTTCTTACTCAGATAAATGTGCAACGCACAACTGCAACTCAGAGACCCTGCTTTACATCATCCCCAATGGTAAACTTTCTTTATACAAACAGAAGAGCATGTAAAAGCATAACGCACCTTTTATGTAACTCTTATCTTGTGTTTTCCTTCTTTGGTAAGATAGGTAGAGGTTTAATTTCCATTTTTGTTTTATGGCAAAAAAATGTCCACAAATGCAGCCCACTGATGAAAGGTAATGAAAATTCAAACATAAAGAAAAGACTGTTTACCTTCCATTCATTGTGATGCTTTACAGAATACGGTCTGCACTGCTAAGAGCCAGACTAGTCTCCCCACATCTATTACTGAAAGTCCCCTTTTATTGTGCATGCGGTCGAGTAAATCTCCCAGATTCATCTTATATTACTCCTAGTCTGGAGATATTGTCATTTTTGAAACTGAATCAAAAGACCATGGGATGCACTCTGTTCAAAGAGGAAGAGACAAACAAAGACAGTTTGGGTACCTCAGAAGGTAGGAGGCTCAACGGATTGCCTGCTCGTGTCCTTCTCCATTCGAGATACATGACAACTAATAAAATCAGCGATATTAATAAGTAAATAAAGATTCTCGCAAGGAGAAAAAATTCTGAATATAAAACCAATTAAAGGCAACAGTGAAAGGGAGGGAGGGACCCCACAGCTTGAAGTCAGGGCCAATTTGTGAGTGGAAGCCCACCACTCAAGAAGAAAGCAGCAGTTGACTTTTCGAGAACAGAAAAAATCAGCGCAAACAAAAACAAGAGAGCAGGCAAAGGACAGAAGGACAAAAAAGGGAAAAGAGGGCCATGATTGTTTCTTCCCCCAGTAAGCTTTAAAATAATCAGCAACAAAATCAGCCCTAGCCTCCTGGGAGAGCCTCCACAGCAGAGAAATCTACCATTTGTTTTGGTCTGATTTGCCGCCAGGAAGTCTTATAAAAACTTTATGGATGTCTTCATTAAATCTTAACAACAGGATTTACATCTTAAAATATCTGAAATGCTGCACTTGTCTTTCCCCTCCCTTGCCGTTCTGTGTGTCCCTACTGTGCGGTACTGCTCTGTTTTCTCCTTGCCTGTCCCAGAACCATGGGCACGTGGGCACGGCTGCTCTCCATGACCTGCTGAGGTGTGGTTTCAGACAAAGGTCAACTCATCATTCATCAGGAGACAAGGTAGGTCTTGCTGACTAAACTTTGGGCTCGTTGCATTTAGCCTGGCCTAAAAGGTTCAGGTAACAGCAGGAGAGAGCAAAATTTCTACAACTGCCTCCCAACATCAAAGCTGACTTTGGAGCTTGAACATGCCAGAAGCTCTAGAGTTTAATGGTGAGTGACCTCTCACTGCAGAACAGGAGGCTGTTATGCATATGACGCTATTAAAAAATGTGAGATATGAAAGAAAAGAAGCAGACGTTTGAGATTTAGAAAAACCAAAACATATCAATATTTCATGTGGATATGGCCACAACACCAAATCCTATTGTTTGCCTGACAGATAACTTCAGCATGAACAAACATATAGCCTCATTTATCAATTCGTAATGCTCTCTAATTTGTATTTTGGACAGAAAATAGATATATCTACCCTCAAACGGGCAAAAACTGCACTTGCAGTCAATTTTTAAAGCTGCTTGAAATTCCCTATTTGCTCACTGTAACTGAAATTGTAGTAAATAAAACTTTGAGAAAGTGAAAGATAACCAAGAGTGCACTGTGAACAGCTGTCTAGGAGCAGGAACACAATGCAGTTTTCAGCTTTTGCATCTGCTTGAAGAAAATATAACTTCTACTGTTCTTTGATGATTCAAAAAGTAAAAATATATAACAAGAAATGACTCTAGGCTCTCTATGGAAGTTCTAACTTTACATAAGAGAAATAATAGATTTAATGAAACATACAATGTGTAGGAGAAACTGTCATAAGGTGGAAGTGATTCAGGACCACATCTCTTCAGGAGATTTCTCACAAGACTGTCCTCCACAAACAGGAGAGGACAAAGACTGAAAATGGATGAGGGGCACTGCTGAGGTGACACCAGCCCTGTGCCGCTGACAGCCCCTCTCAACATCACTGTTTTTTTTTCTTTACCTCGCTTAACCCCCCTCTCCCTCCACACCCAGGGCAGAAGGAAGCTACTAGTCCATACTTTTCTGAGCACCTGCATTTATATACCAGAAAGAAGACCAAATAAAGACTTCGTGGTGGAACAGTTCTATAAGCTGACTGTGAACAAAACTTGAGTTGTCCTCATTATGTTTTGCACTCTCTTCCTTCTCCCCAAAGTGATTTGGCACTCTTCCATAGCCCCTCCAAAAACGCTGGCATTTCACACTAGCCACCTTCACTCTAAAGTTCTCAGTAAAATATTCATAGAACAATATGTTCCTAATACAAACTTTATTAGCTGTGAGCAGCTTAACCGACTGTCCTGTTGAGATCAAGATGGGCAGCTTACTGAACTGTGCACTCCAAGGTATGGATCTGGTTTTCTGACACCATCCTGCCACACCAGCCATACGCAGTGAGTTTTCTATCCCACCTGCTCTTATCGACACCTATGAACAAGTTACGCTGTTCAACGGCTCATGGCGTGCACAGTGGTAGCATGTGTTTATGTTCACCCCTCCTGAGATGCTGTGGGTGTTGTGGTTTTAGGGAGAGACACAAGAACTGGGTAACTGGCCAAGACCAAACTGGGAGACAAACACATTATATACAGACCATCCCTTGCGGTAAACAGATAATTCCTGGAATTGGTTAAAAAGCAAGCTTTTAAAGCGGTATAGCTCATTCATGGATTTTTTTTCCTTCTCTAGTACAATACAAGCAACACACACACACACACACACACACACACATACACACACACACACACACACACACACAGAGTAGCATGTACTGGGTGAAAACACAGCCTGATGTAGGTGGGTTTCCAAGCTGAAGTGCACTGCCTGTTTTACAACCCACTGACTGACTTTGACACAGACACAAGGTGGAATTACATGCCCGACTGCGTATAAAACTAAGATCATTAGCAACAGTAACATAACAACTGAGTAGCTCAACATGAATGTCACTCCTAACCAATAATGCAACAGTCACTTGATGTTAAATATAATAGAATTTCCAGACCATTAGAGGTCTGGTCATAACATTTACAACAAACATTCAAATCTAAGGCTGCAGATTCAAAAGTGCTACTGACTGCTCAGTAGAATCTCAGAAATGCTTCTAAGAAATGAAAACGCAATGGAGCAACATGTAGCGAAGCAAAACCTCTGCCTGCGCGTCAAAAAGGACGCAAAAAGGAAACAGCAGCCACTACCATTTGCCTCAATTAGTGTTTCTGCATCCCATTTCGACACATTATTTCATTAATCCCAACGGTGAGCTCAGCACCTCGACTGGGAGTTGTATGCCGTGCAAACAACAAAGTTTGTTGACAGAGACGGTGGAGCAGAGATGAAAGTAGCAGAGCCTCCAGAAACGAACCGCGCTTCACTTCCCTTCTGACTTCGGTAGGGCCCCCCCAGCGGTCTCTGCACCGCGACACCCCGACAGCTTGTCGGAAGAGCAACGACGATAGGCTGCCTTTGTCGCGCCTGACAGGGATCTACTGGAGGCCAACCGTGACTCACTTTTCAAATGACGAACTGAAAAAACCATCCCCACTATCAAAGGCCTCCAAGACGAGATTTAATTAAAATGTGAAAACTTCACCCAAAACTGCTGCAGGCTGCGTGTGGCCATTAAAGGTGTGAATGACGACAGCACCAACCAGTCCTCTCTCACGATTGGAAAAGATAAACACTCGCACACAAACACGTCTTGTGGTCAGCAGTGAAAAACTTCTTCCATTTATAATCATGACTGTCAAGATTTCATCGATGTAAAAGCGTATCATAGCGTGTCGAATTTATCACCTCAGTAAGGGTGAAAAGGGGCGTAATCGGCAAGAAAACAAGGACAAAAACAAGCGAACAAGTCACGAGCCTCACATCGCCCCCACTAGCGCTATCTTCAGTCGGCGCATGGCGACTTCCTTAATAGTCGTGGCCAGCTTCCCACCAGGAGCCTTTAACAGGTATGTGAAGAGCTCAGAATGACTTCTGACATTCAGCTCATCTGGTTTTTGGCAAGTTTATATGACAATGTGCAAGTTGTGGCAAAAAGCTGAGCTAGATTCTGAAATGATGCATATTAATAATGAACTTTTGTCCCCCATATTCTGCAGCAGGGCAAATTATTTCTCAATTTTTTATAAAAGGTGTTTTAAAAAAAGAAAAAAACTAATGCCTAATCCTTCATATGCCAGGTTGTTAAAAGTTCAGTCTGCAGCATTAATTTGAAATCTTATTTGCAGAAAAAGTTTTCGTCGGTTCACCAAGAACTTCTCAGCCTTGCGATAATGGCTAGTTTCATGCAGGAACTTAATGTAAGCTTCCACTGAGATTGTACTTGGTGCTCTTAAATAGGACTTCCTCTACCAGGAGGAATTTTCGAAAGCTTCAAAATTCAAAGATAAAGATGTTTTGGTACAAACGACTGCTACTGTGTTTGTGTCAAAGGTGTTCAAAAACAAAAGGAAATTTTTGTGTCTGTAGCAAATCTGTTTTAGGTTTAATATCAAATTAAATAAATTTGGTTTATAATGAAATTGATTACATCAAGTCAATGTGGAAAATTTAAATATAATACATACTTCATTAAGATGGACTTCATAACATTAATATATTGTAATTGCATTATAATTATAATATCACCTGACAATTCTTAGTAAAACACAGGATAACTGAATACAGCTGAATGAAACATTCAAGTTTTTACAGACATGTACTCGTTTCTGCATTTTATATACACGCAAGCCTAACAGGAGATGTATACAGCGTTGCATAATAAAGTTCTTATTTAATATTTAAATACATGAAAAATGTACATAAATCTAGAATTTATGACACTAAATGAAGGTTTTTAGCACTCATTTCTAGTAAAGGTTCAAGGTAACACTACCACTGCAAAGCAAAAAAGTTTGCGGTCTGTAAAACCTTACTAATGGCTTGACAGATGGTATGACTTTCTCAGTGTTACTCGCTGGTATCTTTCATTATTCATAGGACTGCCATTTTATAATGTTAGTGAGGCAAATAGGAAAAATCTCTACATTTTCACGGATTCAAGCCGAACAAAGGCCGATTCCAGGTAAAGTATAAATCACATGGGTTCATGGGGATGCATGCAAACGTGGGCATTAGTCCGTACGCCACTGCAGGGAGCACAGAGGTGTGCTGGCGAGAGGGAGTGAAACACCTGAAGAGGTAGAGGACTCACACAGCAGGAGGGCTCAGGTAATAAAACCTGCTGTCCCTGCCAGCCCTGTGTTCTTCTCCCTCTGCTCCTCGTACAAAAAGCCACACAGAATTCACCAGGACCATTAAAAAACTGAGCTTTCTGGAAACCACAAAATGGCCTGGCTGGATGGGAGAAGAATAAACTAAAACCTGGTGGATTTTATCTTTGTACTGGCCTTACAGTCACCTGTCGAAAACTTCAGGGAGAATCTGCCCAACTGAAACGTTGACTGATGTTGACTGTTTGCTTAAGAAAAATGGCAGTCTGTAATGCTCCACACTCTTTCCAGACTCTAGGAATAGACTTTTCCTCATCATTACTGTCACAAATTTGTCAATGGAATTTTGTTCCTAAACAGACAAAAATAAATATTAGTTTCCAGTAAAGAATTTAATTATCTGTAATTTTCTCATTTTTCCTGTTAAATTTAGGTGTCTATAACCGCACCCATTAATCTCCAAAGGACCTAGACCCTTTCTAATTAAATATTATTACTGTGCTCCAGAAAAAGAAATTTGCAGCACATACGAGTCAATTTTAACCGTAACAGAACATGTTTTCTTCAGTCTTACAATATTTGACACGATAAATGTGAATCCTGTCCTATTTGTTATCTTAAAACCTGGGTAAACTAAATTACACTGCAGACAGGTTAAACGGGTATGTCAGAAAAGTAATTAAACCAATCCAAATGATGATGAAAAAATAATGATAAATAATGTCAAACATGTCAGCAGCAGGGGTCTCAGAAGATGCCAACATTTTCTGTCACTCCACATGAAGGAAGACCTTCGATACTATTTTTGGTCAGCACCACTGTCTTGCATGAGTCATCTACATACAGCCCCGGGGCTAAAATGTGCATTTCCTGTCTGTATATTTACTCACCTGCAATACTCAGGTAAGTGGACGGACTTGTCCTGTTTTCGCCGTTCTTTTCGTTTACTGCTTGGACGCAGTACCTTCCAGCATCTGCCGCAGATGCTGCCAGAACCACAAGCTGATTGTCCAAGGTTATTGCTCTGCAGGAAAATATGCCCGAGACAAAGGGAGAAAAAAAAAAGGGGGGGGGGGGGTTAGTTTCAGAGGCCACAGATTCTTAATGCAAATTATCTGAAAACAGAAACAACCCTGTATTTAAGTTTAACACTAAACTTACAGGTCACTTTTGTTGCCTATAAGCACACTCATTTTCCGGTCAGTCTGACCACAAATATTTTTGTTCAGCACCACTGTGAAGTGTCTGTGACTCTAAAACACTGTGACTCCTTGTTCTGATGCAAGGTAAATACGTGGTGCAGATTGGAGCAAAAGCAATTTAGCTCAAGCAGAATTACAATAAACAAGCCCATAGCTTTTAAGCACAAAACCAGTTTTTTTTTCCTTGTGTTCAGTCAAAGTTAAAAATCTTTTTCTGGAATGATGTGGGGAAACCGTACAGCGGAAGTAGCATCAAATTTAAATTTGTCGGGGGGCAGGACCTTTTTCACCCTGCTACGTTCCCTAAATTGGCAACTATCACTGGCGATGAGAAATGTAGGGCACAGATAGACAACACTTTCTTCTCAGTGCCCAGAGCAATATTGTGAATTTTATTTAGATGGACCCATGGGGTGTACCAGTCTCTTCATTGCCATTTTTTTCCTCCAAAACATTTGACACTGAAGTTGTTGTTTGCGTCGTCCCCTGGCTCTAATGAATCACACCTTCCAACGAGAAGCATCACCATACTCGAGTCTGCGGGTTCCTTGATGGAAGCCTCACAAACGTATGGTGTGGAATGCATACACACAGATAAAAACAACCCAAACCACAGCTCAACAACCCAAACAGTTTACTACAGAAACATCAGCAGAGAGGAGAACGTACTCCTTTCATGCCGCTCCCTATAAAAACATGACTAAAAACAGTTTGACCTTAAAACATGTATTTTTAGGTAAATATGGCCCAAATTTAACTATATTCTGTGCCTTAATATTGTATTTTTTGAAAAACTTTGCAGATGCTGGTTAAAGATTTTTTTTTGTGTTACTGACTAAACCTTCAGTTACAATGAAAGGATACTTGTTATTAAATTAAAATAGTAGACATTGCAATCTACAGTGGATATTAATCTCAGTGCAAATCAGCAGCTGCTCCACAGATGCCACTTCTCTCCTACGAATTAATACTGAATAAATATACTGCATGTTTCCAAGCTGAAGCAAACTTTCTTGTAATAAAGGAGGTTCCAGGCAACGGATCACTACCTCCTTTCCCTGTTAGCTGTGATTAAATGAGGATTAAGGAAAAATCTATTAAAACAAAAAAGCAATTGAAGTAGAAGCTTGGGTGGAGACTGGATAATGTTGATGAAGATGTATTACTTTGCTGTTTGCGCTTAGAGACCTGGCTGAACGTCTTGTCTCCAAACAGTAAACATAAAGGACATAAAGGCACCCTTCACAGATGCCAGGTACAGCTCTAAAAAAGTCAAATAACCTTGCTTTGATTACCTTTTTAATAAATGATGTTGCACAAACAGGAAACATCTTGGCAGGCACTAGAAAAAATTTACATTGCGGTGCGTCTTGAAAGTGCTCCTACTCTTCCGGACTTGTTCGAGAGCCAGTATTTGGCCCTAGAATGTGCTAATGTTGCTGTGATGACAAGATGTTAACTATACTGACAGATCGCTGGTAAAGCATGTAGCACCTGGTTTTGCCCAAGAAAGAAACATGCGCTATCTGCATACAAACTGATGTCAGGATTGGTTGAAACTCTTCAGATTTGCACTAATACAATTCTCCTGATGAATGGTTACTGCTAGGGGTTCGGTAAACACAGAGCACAGTGAGAGATAATGGGCAGCCTTGCCTTGTAAACCCCCAGGAGTGTGCGGGCCTTTGATATCAGTCCAGTTGTAATTACACATGCTGCTAGCGAGGTATATGCAATTTTAATCCAGCTTTAAAAAATAGAGCTAGAAAGCCCACGGTGATCTACAGAAAATCTGCAACAAAAGAGCTCTATCTCTCCTCTTCAAAAACCGTGTCTGCATGCACTGACACCAACAACTTCATCCCCCACAACACCTGCACCCAACTCCTATGAAGCAATTACATCCATTAACATTCTTACGATTACTACGACACATAATTTTTGTAAGGAACTGCTAAAAACTCAAGGAGGTGTTTGGGTGACTGGAGCCCACTGTACTCCATAATACACGGTGCAGCAAATACGGCACGGAGTCAGTGAATGTATCCAGTGTTCAGCGCCCCACTAAGACTTTTGACAGGCTTCACCTTGTATTTTTGCAAACCTCCACCAAGCTTGCTTCCCTACCTTGACACACCAGAATTGCATGGAATAAAGCATCGCATTGTTCAGGAACATAAAAATGTTATTCGTGTTTCCAAGAAAGAAAAAAAAAAAACATCTTCAGCTTACAGACTGGGACTCCAGTCGGGTACAGCTGGAAACATACGGTCATCCCTCGGTGTCCAAACTCTTTACAACCTAATTTTCTTTATATCAGCTCTTCAAAATTAATATCAGTATCTGAATGGAAACTTTTGCCACTTTGAATTTTTATTCAAACCTTACCCATATTAAAAAAATGAAATGTTGATAATTAATTAAAAAAAATCAAATAAGGTTACTTTGCCCTTCATTCAACATCTCTGAACAATAAAATCCTGCTCAAACCTCGTACATGTATCCTGGTGGCGGCACTAACGTTCAAAAATATCCCGTACTGTCCATCGTGTACCATGCATTATAAGCATGAAAATTAATGACAATGTTTAGTGTTTTGGTGTTTAAGGTGTTTTAACATGTTGAAATTATTGGTTGATTGTTTTTGAGGGCTGGGAGCACATTTTTTCCCCTTTAAAATAATGGGAAATGGCCATGCAGTATCTGAAAAGTTCGGTATCCAACAGATTTTCAGGAACAAATTAGATTCGGATACCGAGGGATTACTGCATTCAGAAAGCATTTTCAGTGCTCACTCTGTGTTGCTTATATTAATTCCTATAAATTGTGTCATGCTGTGGCTGTTTCTATGAATGTTCAAATAATTTTTGCGGCTCTCTCCTTCACAGAGCATCTAGCTCACATGGCTAGCATCATATCCAGTCCTGGTATAGCTATTTGTGGGGTGAAGGCGACCACAAAAGTGGAACAGATGATCGGTACAACAGAACATACAGCAAATCTCAAACTTTTCTGCGGTGCCTTGAAAGCAGAACATAAAAACGAAGAGCAAAAACCAAAAATCTACCAATTGACATGTTGTCATGAATTGACAGGGAGCTCTTCCCCCTCACAGTCACTCATGGTGTTTCAGTCTTTGGACCACCTGTCTTAGCCCTGTAACACCCTGTAACATCAGGTAGCTGATCCTCATTAGTGAGAAAGATGATCAGGTGAACCTCACCCCATTCCACAGTTCCTCCTCCAGCAAGATCACGCTAGACAGGGGCTGTACCCACATTGTATAGACTACTTTGGTTTGTTTCTCTGATGCTGTGATTTTGTTCTCTTTTGTTCCCTAAACACAACAGTTGTGTTCAGAGACATTCTTCATAGCTTATGACATTATCTTGCTGGAATGTTCTTGCAGAACTGCACATTCAGATCTACTATTAGATTTTAGAGTGCTACACTTGCTATTTAGTGTCCCACTCTTGTTCTTATTTTTCTTAATTTCGTGTAACTTTCCGCATGGGAACATACACATTACTGAGAGGACAACAGCAATATTGTGATAACTATTGAAAAACATTTAGGATTACATTTCTAAGCATCACTTGTGCCTGCTTTCAGAATATTGGCTCACTTGTTTTCATCTACTGATCCCAAATCAATTCTGTTCAGTAGTCTCGCTTGTTGGACAAAGTAATTAAAATGTCAGCAGCTCATATTGAGTGTTTCAGTTTCTGCTGAATATCATGCTGTGTGATGCTCTGCCTATACACAGTGATTTATGATGATAATTATAACACGTGTCCCGGAAATCCTGGCTACCACAGACAAAAGATCTCTCAGTGCAAGTGAACTATGTCATGGAAGTTAATCTATTGAAAACATAGATATTATACAAGATATACAAGATAACCTCCAAGAAAATAGAGATAATATAGCTTGAATAAACATCCCAAGTGTCTCTTAAAACATTTTTATTCCCCAGAATTTCTGTTTTTTGGTTAGAGTGTGGCTCTCTTTGAAGGAAACAGAAGAAATAAGACCTAAAAGCGAATAAAGATAAACAAACGGCTCTTTTATCTTATTTTCTCTTCATATTAGGTTATTAACCTTTTTGGCATAATAAGTGTTATTATTAGTAATCATTTTAATAAGTTATTAGCAACAACCAACTATGTGGCAAACTGACTGGTATTCTGCTTATCTAGTATAGCCAATGTAAAGCTGTAGCTGTTAGGTAATAAGTTCATTTTTTGCAGGACAACATAGAAGCAACATCTCTGAGAGGTTCTCATTAGATATATTAACCATACTTGGGGTGCAAAAATAAGCTACTACTCTGTACACCTTTTTTTAGTTTATAGAGTATAAAATGGGCAGCCCCACAGTCACACAATGGGCAATGATCAACTAACATATAAAGTATAAAGCAAAATGCGTAAAAGCACAACAAAAAGGCACCTTCATAGATAGGAAACCATTTAAAAATTAAAATTGTATCAACTCTTTGTCCACCAGTCGTGAGGGAGGTTGTGGAAGTTTCTGACTTTTTGACTAATGGCCCAAGTAATGAGTAGGTTACTGTCACAGCTCTTCAGTCAAGACTGAATCGTAGCAATTTTCCCTAACTCTGATATTTAAAAAGTGTCATTTTTCTCAGCACTTACACATCATTTTCCCACATTTTGATTAACTGAAGATTATTGGGTTATTGGGTGCCTAGAATGTCATACATCGAGCATGCTCTTTACTGTTCTCCACATGCCCATCATAGGCCTGTGCTGTTTTGCTCTTTTAAGAATATTTGCATAGTTTATTCCACCTTTCTTAGAATATGTGTGTATTATAACCACATGCAGATCAAAGTCCTTCCTCCAGCAACCCACCCCATCAGCTCCCTGTTTTCCCAGGGGCTCATAAATAACATAATTGAATCCAGTCGTTCATAGCTGGGAGCCCATTGCAGATCTTTTGGGTAGCAGGACCTTAAAACCGGTTACATTTAATACACGAGGTAGGTACATGTCTTTGACATACACGATCACACTCCTCTGAGAAGGTTGAACACACCAATGTCATAGAGAGTGATGCACGGTGGCCATAGTGATGTTCAGACTGTAATAACAAAGTATTTGTCATCAAACTTTATTACCTTTACACTTATTGCATATATACAGTAATGTGTGTAGCACTCTGTGTGTGTTCGGTAGTGGCATGTTTGGGCTGTTCGAGCTGCACAATATAACTATGCCCTGCATGTGACATAAGAATGTCCTTTGTGTGACCCAACTACGTGTGTGTTTTGAGGCATTATTTCAAAGGCCGAAGAAGACATTTTTAAGATACTAAGTGGCCTTTTTAGCATTTAATGAACTTGACCTCGAAAAAACCTCACTTAGTGTGAGAAATACCAGAGTGCCAAATTTCAAATCTGTGGCTAGAAAACAAGACTTGTAAAAGAAAAACAGACAGAAAAACAAAGAGATTGAGCTTTACCAATAATACAGACATATCATAGCTACATGTAGAACAATGTCATTTGCAAAGCAAATCTTATTTCTATGAAACTTTGTAAGTTATGGAAACATTGACCTCAAATTAAATTAGGAATGAAAACCACTTTTGCCTTCACATAAGTAGGATTTAAACAACAAGGTACTGGACCCATATTACACAGGGTTTTTTGTCTTGATCAGTTTAATCTGATTTTTAGTGACGCATTCATTCTGATAGCTTTGCCTCACATCTCATCCAAAAGATGCTCTAATGGCTTCGACTCTTCATGCCATTCGAGTCCAGTCAGACTGTCATGTTTTTGGAACCAGTCTGAGATGATGTGTTTTGTGACATGGCACATTATTCTGTTGGAGGTATCAGTTTTGGGAAAGGCAATACTGGCCATGACAGGATGAATCTGGTCACCATCATTGTTTTTGCACTTTGCAGCATTAAAACAGTGCTGAGCTAGTTATAAAAAGTCCAGCATGCCCCAAGAAAACATTCCCACATCAATACACCACCACAGGTCTGTCCCATTAACACCAAGTAGGAATGGTCCATAGATTCACTTTTCATGCCCATTTCTGACAATACATCAACATGTAGCAACAAAAACTGGAATTTTACAGACCTACAAATGTTCCTACATTGTTCAGTCATATGGTTTTGGTAAATCCACAAGAGCCTCATTTCCCTGCTCTGAATTTGACAAAAGATGAACCCAGCATATTCTTCTGTCACTATACCCCATCCTCTTCAATGTTCAGTGTGTTCAGAGATGTATTTCTGCTAACTATCATTGTACTATACTTGCTATTTTTGTGCATGCAGATGCATACTTGGAACAAATCTGGCCATTCTCCTCTGATCTCTCTCATTAACAAGGTGTTTTTGCCTACAGCAATGTTGCTGAGTGGATCATTTATTGTTTACTGCACCACTCTCTGTAAAAGAAATTTTTGCTTGTAAACATTCCAGGAGGGTGGCCATTTCTAAGATGCTCAAACCAGTGGGTCCAGCACCAGTGATTGTGCCACATTCAAAGACACTCAGACCACATGTCTTGCCCATTCACTCTGCTTGTATGCTTTATATATTGCGTTACAATCATGTAACTCACTAATTGGTTGGAGCAAGCTGCATGTGTAAACAGTGAAGTGTAGTGTACCTAAAAAAGCGGCCAGTGAGTATATCCACTATACATACTATTTTTTTTGTTTACGTTACATCATTTTTCAATGTATAATTTCTTTGACTAGACATACCTTGTAGTTTTCAAACATCTCTCTTTTCTAACTGTATAAAATAATGCAGAAATACTATGCATCCATAATAATACTGTTATGACAAGATCTTCCCTGAGACCTGAGCATGTATAACTTATATAAAACGGCTTACGCAGAAAAACTAGGCACAGCATAACCTTTTCTCAAAGTGTACATATACTGTAAATTCACCCTGCAGGGCATAATAGACTGCTTTATCAAAGTTTCTTGCAGAGAACTGAAAACAGACGAAGATGGAGTGATGAATCAAAGTTTTATCGTATGCGTACTTTCTGCAGCAACCTGCTGTCAACTACCAAAACATATTGAAAAGAAAACTTTGTGTATTGAAGGTCTCTGTTCAGCAAAAAAATGGAGTTTGTGTACTAGAGTTCCATTTTAACTACAACATAGCGTAATTTTACAACACTTTACAACCAAGTAGACTGTGGCGTTGCCTTTTCAGCAGTAGGTGAGCCTATGGCAATGCTGAACCTGTTACAATCCATAGTACTACAGTGTAAAGAGTATCCATCTAAAAATTATCTGAATTAAAAAAAAAAAAAACAAAAAAAACCCAAAAACAAAAACAAATTGTTGGTGCTAGAAAGGTTTATGCCCCTTCATACCTTTCTTAATTTTTGCATTAAGAAAAAAATGTGATCAGATTTTCACACAAGTCATAAAATAGAGTGCCCAATAAGACAAAAAACACACACTTATTACACATTTAGTAATCAAAATGATCAGAGATAAAACGTCTTAGTGGGAAAATATATGGGAGCTTCTAGGATTATCAGTCTATTTAAAATGATAATCGGAATCAGGAATGTATGACAATCAATGTGAGTTTGGGTGGCCCAGGTTTCTGGGGACCTCAGAGAAAGATGTTTGCCAATCAGGCTGGAAAAAATCACAAACCAATTTCTAACGTTTCTGGGCTTCACCAACCCACTCAGGCTTGGGTGTACGAATGGAGAAAATTCAGCACCATTGTTCCCTCTCCCTAGGGGTGGTCATCCAGCAAAAATTATTCCAAACTCAAGGTATGCAATACTCTAGGAGATCATAAAGAACCCCATGGTAATGTCCAAGGATCTGCAGGCCTCTGTTGGACTGGCTAATGTCAATATTCATGAGTCCACCATTTGGTTAAACATCAAATAAGGAAGGTGGTGCATGGAAGGATAGAAAGGAAACTCCCAAGGAGAACACTGCTGCCCCTTCTAAGTCCACTAAAGACCACCTTGGATGAGCCAGAAGGACTACTGGAAGAATGTTCTGTGGATGGAAAAATTGAAAAAATAGCTTTTTTAATTAAATGAGAAATGTTATGCTTGGTGAAAACCTAATACTGCATTCCAAGAACCTCATCACAACCGTGATACATGGTGGTGGCAATATGGTTTGGCCCCGCTTTGCTGAAAAGGAACCAGGACAACTTGCCAATTATTGACAGAACTATGAATTCTAGACTGTGTCAGCAATTCTACAGGGGAATGGTGGGGTATCTGCCTGTGACCTTAAGCTCAAGTGAAGGTAGACTTTGCAGCAACATGATAACCCAAAAGACACATGTCAGTTTAACCCAGAATGGTTGAAACAGAAGACATTTCATGGTTTGAGTCAAATTCTACACCTTAATCCAATGGAAATGTTGGGACAGAACATGAAGTAGGGAGTTCATGCAAGGAAGCCCACCAACATCCTTGAGTTCTGTAAAGAGGAATGGGTCAAAATTTCTTCAAGCCAATAAGCGGAATTGTTCAACAAATACTGTATGCATTTGACTTGACGTCATTGTTACTCAAGTGGTCACACCCAGTTACTGAAAACATAGGTTCACATACTTTTTTATTAAGACATTTAACGTTGGATCATTTTGATCAATAAATGAAGTTTTTGTGTTTTTTATTGGTTTCTCTTAGTTCTTAGTTGGTTTCTTTAGTTGAAGATCTGATCACATTTTAGATCAAATTTAGGCAGAAATTTAGAAGGGTTTACACATGTTCGAGAACCATTGTACATAATATTACACCAAAGCGAGCAAAAAACCACCTCGTTTTTATCTGTGTGCATTGGGAAGAGATGGGTAAAATATTAGGACTGCATATTAAATAGAGGAGGAAAAAACCCTTGAAGTTTCACCTTCATACAACCCCTTGAGGACTGTCAGGAAACTAAACATCACCGGGTAGGTGTGTCCTTAATAATAATGCAGTTGTCAGATTCATTTTATTAAAACTCAGATGCATTCAATTAAAGTTCCAAGTAATCAGGGCAGTTGCTCCAACCAAGTCCCCAAACTTATTAAGTGTCGCAAATGTTAAGGCTACAGGACTAATTGAGGCAGTGTGGTTTGGGACCTGTGCTCCAAGCTCCTGAGAAAAATCTTTACTCTGTTCTATGAAGCAGGTTATATGTACAGCCTCAGTCACTATCTGCAACTATAGCTTCTGCAGCTAGTTCAACCCTTGAATATCTGAATATTCTGTCAAAATAATACATTTGTAAACCTTCACGTAATTAACATTTCATATGATAACAAAGTCAGCAGAAGACTACCGTGGTTTTTGGTATAATGGAGAATCCAGGAAACTAAGCATGGGTACAGTAGTGGTTCTGCTTAAACAAATGGTTTCTGTTTTGTTTATAAACAAGCCTGGATAAAAATGTAAAGTACCAACAAAAATGCTTATCATCAGTAAAAATGTCTGAATACTCAACAGTATGTTTTGGCTGCTCATTTTCTTGCAAACTTGGATGTCTGCGGCTGCAGTTTACACGAGCACAAATAGATTCAAATCTTACATATTTAACGTCTTTTGGTTTTGCATTAAAAAAGATGCAATTACCAAAAAATGTATTTGCAAGTAACACTTGTAAAAATGTCATATACCATTCCAACTGATCTATTACCAAGTCTCCCCTACATGACTCCAGTATCTCGCTCTTTTCTACATCATCCACAATCTCATATCATACCCTATAATGTTTATACTCTACTTTAACTCTGTCACATTTTGGTCAGCCTCTTTACATTTTAAGCTTTTTCATTTAGCATTTTAACTTTCTCTTCTTAAATCCAGTTAAATCCCTTCTGCTGTAAACCGTGAGTAACATCTCTTTAACAGTCAGCAGCGGCTGTACACAGGTAATACTGCTTGGATATTAATTTTATTTAACTGTACTGAATAACCTATTTTGCCTTACTAAAAAAGTGGTATAAGCAGTAATGAAAATGACATCAGCTAAGTTAGACTACATTTGACTACTTACAGTAACCTAACTATATACCTTGTTTTCACACCAATGCTTGCTGCTATGCAATAGCAACATAATAAATGATCAATTGCCGGGCCTGAACTTATTTAAATCGGCTAAACTGAATGAGAAAAGCAAGTTCAGAGAATGTGTGTGACAATGTAGTATTTTGCTTTTCTTTCATTTTTGGCCTTTTAATTTGTCCCTTACTTGAGACAGTGTTACTTGTGTCTGGATTTTCTTATTGTGAAAGATTTGGTAGTGTAGTGGTTAATGCTTAATGTTGCTGGCTGTAATCTTTCTCCTTCCACCGCTCTACTGCCTGTGAGCAATGCATTCACTCTTAACTGCTCCAGTATAAAACCATACTATATAAATGGGTGAACAGTAATAAATCACTGTAGATGAAAGGGTCAGTTAAATGGCAAAACAATAGCCTCATCTCTGGCAGGCAGTGATCAGCCATCACCTTGCAATCAAAGGACACAAGTTTGAATCCCTACTCATACTGCAGAACCCTGGAATTATTGTCTGAATATAGTTTTTGACTTGTTACCTGTTGACCCGTGCTGTATTTTTGTTATTGTTTATGTTTCTCATCATTTCATAGACAGGCAAACAACAGAAATGAAATATGCTTTGAGCTGGCCCAGGTGTACATGAATCCCTTTGTAAATGAGTTTTTAATTTTTTTTTTTTTTAAAGTAAGAAATACCTTTAGTTTATTGCATTTTGCTGTTCTACCTATGTGTCCAGGTTACTGTGACAGCCCGTGCGCTACTAGCCAGTGGTATACTATGCATTGGCCTATTATGGACTGTAACAGAAACTACTACATTTTATTGCTCGAATTGATGTTATTCCTTGATATAAGGTTGTTTCCAGTATTAATGAAGAATTTAAAGCACTCCCAGAAATTTAGTTACATTTGGTGAGATGAGAGGGGTGTCCTAGGCGTTTGTCTGTAGTTTTCACCGAGGACCATTTTCACTGGCATCATTCCGATGAGGACGAAGCTTGGTGTTTTTGGGAGAGTTGCTAGGGTATTATTCACAAGCAGAGTAATTCATGTTGAACCTCAGAATTTGTCAATTGTCAGGGTAAAGGTTAATTTACAAACCAGCCCTCCTAATCCACAAACAATTCAAGGTATTATAAAAGGAAATTGGCCTTGTGTTACAAAAAAAAACACCAAGACACCAATAGAGCCCACCTCCCACCACCTCCCTCAGGCACCAGCGCTGCCTCAAAGACCAGATAATATGGTAAACGTGGGAGGCTTTCAGCACTGCCTCACAGAGCCACAAAAGAAGCTGTTGCTCTTTAAATGGTTTTCATGACCTTAGTTCTGAATCTTTAGCATATTTTCAAATAGAGGTTTTAAATTCATGGTATTTTTAACCCTGCAATGGAGTGGCATCCCATCCAGGGCAAGTTTCATAGCCAAGCACCTGCGGCTTCTGGGATAAGTTCTGGACAGCCACGACCCTGCTCAAGATAAGTGGTTATCAAAAATGGATGGATGGAAAGATACCTTTAACATGGCACTCTCTAACCTAAAAAATTTGTTTTTATATACTAAATGCTTGTGCACCTATCCACATTTTACGTTCTAAAAAAAATATATATATATAAAATTAATCTAACAGCACATATAAATAATCACAGCACATGTAAATAGTAAAAAGGCCAGCTGTCCCAAAACTCTCTTATATTTACAGATAGAATTAGTCAACATTTTATGGTGCACCATTAAAAGCAAAAGTTGTGGCAGTAATCACACTGCCCGGCCAAAAAAAAAAGTCACCACCTGGATTAATTTAGTGTTGTGATCTGGGGTTGCTTCAGTTGGTCAGGCCTAGGTTAAGCAACGTTATGTGCCCAAAAAATGAGCTCAGCTGACTGAATATACTGAATGAACAGGTTTTTCCATCAATGGATTTTTTCTTCATATTCCAAGATGACAATGCCAGCATTCATCGGGCTCAAATTGTGAAAGAGTGCTGCAGGGAGGATGAGAGAGACATATTTTTCCACACATGGATTGGCCACCACGGAGTCCAGACCTTAACCCCACTGAGAATCTTTGGGATGTGCTGGAGAAGAAGACTTTATGCAGTGGTCCCACTCTCCCATCAATACAAGAAAAATGAATGCAACTCTGGATGGAAATAAATGTTGTGACATTGCATAAACTTATTGAAACAATGCCACGGCAAATGCGTGCCATAATCAAAGCTAAAGGCAGTCCAAAAAAATATTAGAGTGTGTGACTTTTTTTTTTGCCGGGCAGTGTATGTTTGCCTTAGGTTTAATAAAGTTAAGATATGCAGCTGTAGGTATTACTATACTTGACAGAAGTATTCGTTTTCAAACACATAGTTTGTTCCCCTACCTTTTCAATCAAATGTTACTGTATTACTGTAGCCAACCCTTGATATTACTGTAGCCAACCATTGATCCATTCATATTATTAACCATTTTATCCTGGTCAGGGTTGTGAAAACATTAAACTAATGCGTAGCAAGGCTGTTTTCTATGAAGTCCAGTTATCTGATTTGTCACCATTTTCCCCCCTTTTTAAATTCAGCACCAAAAACTGTTCCAACATTTATGCATAAAATTCACACCAGACAAGCTACAGTAATATTACCAAGGAAATAAGCAAAGGAGCATCATCAACCTAAACAAAGAATTTCATTTCTCCCCATCTAACAGCTAGAAACGTGCTAAGAGTTAAGAGAGTATTTTTTACCAATGCTACTCCATGAATGTGTGAACTTTTTTGAAGGCTTACCAGTTTGTCACTGTGAAAACACAGGCTTGAAGTGGAAGGCGTCATCCTCACATTACAGTGCATTAATAGGAGGCCAGTGTATGGCGTGTGGGTCTGCCTTCCCCACACTCACATTGTGAACAGAGACTTGACTTCAAGCTCCACATCACCTCACAATACCAAAAAGTGTGCATAGCAGAATTTAACCCTGCTGTGTACCAAATATAGAAAGTAGAAAACCATTACTTACACACAGGGACTTAAAATGAGGGGATTACTCTGCCAGGAAAGTTCTCTGTGGGCTATTAATAATGTAATGAGAGCCAACTGTGCTGGCTGGTCATTAAATTGATTTCTTTAGGGAGTCGAGGTAGCTGGCAGGGTGGGTCATTTCCCTGTAGCGGTCACACGAGTGACGCCATCAGTATAAAAACAGAGACCTCTCTGTTGAAGCATCTCTCCACACTCGCACCTGTACCGCAGCCCTAACAAAATGAGCTGTATCATGTTGGCTTCCACAGATATTTAGGTCTGTTTGTTGCTTCCTGTTTCATTGCCAATGCCTTGCTATAAACTGAGCATGTTTGGACTTGAGGCATCTTTTAATACAAGAACCTCTCGCCCAATTTTATGTTTTTGATTATAATCCGTGAAAGGCAGATGTTACCCCGGCTTCACGTATAATGATTTAATGTAATGGTTCAGAGGTTAAATAATGTGGCTGTTACAGCCACCTCCATTAACTTAGGACAGTCCTAAGGTGTCAATCTGAAATAAAATATTCATGAGGCCTGAACAAGGGGTTCTCACACCAGGAGCCAAGAACCCCCAAGGAAGACTCAATTGTTTCTGTTCCCTCCTTTCTTATTATTACTCCCATTTATACGCGTTTCACATTTTTACAAAATGTCTTTCCCCGAAAATGAATTTGCTAGATACAGTAGTCTGCATAGTGATTACGGACCTTGAACTGTAAAACAGTTGGTCATTTCAGGATTTTCTGTTATTCCCTTGAACAAATGCTGCAGTGAAGTTCACTGTATCAAATCTCAGAAACTAAATACATAATCTTAGTGAACTGCTTTAGAAAGAAAGTTCATTCTAAGGAGCTGCACAGAGCGATGAAGTGTAATGATAATGATATTGCACTGAATATTCCAGCAAGCGGTATGGTTGTGAATTTAATAGTTTGTGTATTTAATAACCACTGGATGAAATTTTCATACAATTGTGGGGCGACTCAGCCAGATGGAAAATAATTATGGGGGCTGCCTCAAATACAGTGGGAAACCCTTTTAAGATATCTAAACACACACACAACACACACTGCATAAGAAATGCTGTCTTGGAATGCCACTAAAATCGAAAGAGCTTAGGCACATGGGGTACAAACAGGGAGTAACACAATGAAGTTTGCTGAAAGAACAGAACAACATTGCCTTTCCCATCTGGTATCAGTGCAGCAGTCACAACCACGCTATCAACAGAAAACATTTGTCACAAACACGCAAAGTTACACTACAGTTTTACATCTAAACGTGCAAGACAGCAATAAAATAACAGAGGCCACTGGCACAACACCAACACTTAAAAACTGCTTGAGCTACAGCACACATCGTCTTTGGTATACTTTAAAGCACCCATCCATCAATCCTGTGGCAAAAAATAACGCACACCCCATAATCTTCAGCAACCACGAATGTGCATCACAGAACCAACAGAAGGATTTGCTTCAATATTTCCAGATCGGACCTCACAACTGATCAGGCACTGACGGGTGCCACTCAAGACCCTACAGTCGTGGCCAAAAGTTTTGGCAGCGACACAAATGTTGTGTTTTGCAAACTTTGCTGCTTTAGCATTTTTACCCTTTTTTTTTTTTTTTTTACATGTTTCTATGGTATACTGAAGAATAATTATAAACATTTCATAAGTTTCAAAGGCTTTTGTTGGCAAATACATCAAATTTATGCAAAGAATCAATATTTACAGTGTTCTTCTTCTTTATAACTTCTTCATATTTGCTCTGGCATGCTGGATATCAGCTTCTGGGTCAAATCCTGACTGATGGTGATCCATTCTTGCCTTGTTAATGCTTGGAGTTGATCACAATTTGTCGGCTTCTGCTTGTCCACTTGCTTTTTGAGAATTGACCACAGGTTCTCAATGGGATTAAGATCTGGCGAGTTTACTGGCCACGGGTCCAAAATTTAAATGGTATGATCTCTGAGCCACTTCATTATTACTTTTGCCTTGTGACATGGTGCTCCATCATGCTGGAAAATACACAGATCATCACCAAATTGCACCTGGATTGTTGGGAGAAGTTGCTCTTGGAGGACGTTTTGATACCATTCTTTATTCATGGCAGTGTTCTCGGGCAGAATTGTGAGTGAGCCCGCAATCCTTATAATTTCCTGCAGAATTTCAGTCTGTCCTTGATGTTTTCCTTGGAAAGAAGTGGCTTCTTTGCTGCCCTTCTTGAGATAAGGCCGTTGTCCAAAAGTCTTCACCTCACTGTGCGTGCAGATGTACTCACATCTACCTGCTGCCAATAATACTTAGGAAGCTCTGCACTGGTGGCAACACGATTCTGTAGCTGACTCCTCAGGAGGAGACAGTCTTGGTAAGCCGCTTGCTGGACACTCTTGGATTTCCTGAAGCCTTCCTTCGCCGCAATTGAACCTCTTGCCTTGAAGTTCTTGATGATCCCATAAATGGTTCTTTCAGGTGCAATACGCATCTGATCACTCTGCACAATAATCTAAAAACAATGTGAATTGCCACCACAAAAACTGAAGCTGCAAATTTTGCAAAACACAACATTTGTGTCATTGCCAAAACTTTTGGCCATGACTGTACTCCACAGGTTGAGGTAGCAACCCTGCACGAACGTAGCTTCCTGCGAGAGACCCGAACAGTGGGTCGGACAGAATCGTGTTCCGGTCTGCCCGAATCAAAGGCGAGGCAGAACAAAGGGGACCCGGGGTCTTTGTTCTGTACACACCAAACACTGCTGCACCCAGACACATCCTCATCTAACATGCACAGCCTGTTTGTGCATGTGACGCAGCACACCAAAGGAACACACAATAATGAGCACTGGTTTTGAAGACCCAGCTTCCTGGATGTCTCGACCTGAGCCTGTATGAAACTTCAGGGCCCCAAAAGAATTAAGGAAAGAGATAAGGAAAACTGGACAAACTATTATTTTGCCAGTTGTGTTTCTATAACAATTTTGGGAGAGGCTCATGCTCATTATCACCAGAACCATAGAGAAGTTGTACTTCAGCTGCTGACAGTGCCAGGGGTGTTTAAGTGGACTTCCGTTTCTTTGCACCCAGTCACCGACAGAGAAAGGGCTGAAGTGAGCCATCGGGTGGAGAAAAAAACAGCTGATGGTTGGTGATGGGATTCAGCTTTCAAATTCCCCCTAACAGGAAAAAAAACTGTCAGCAGCCTTCTGTTACTGCCACATAAAGAAACATTCCAGTAATCTTGCAAATTCCACCATCATTTCAGAATATGTTACTCCTTTCACAAGAAAACATCTACTGTTTTTAATAGATGATTTTTTAAATCAAATGTCTCCATGTAAGTGATAAATGTGGATTGTTCTCATTGAGAATATTTAATAGGTTGCCTGGCAACATTGCTGGTGCAAGGTCTTTGTTTGCTGCTCCTTCAATGACCAAGCCTTAATTTGCAGAGCTGGGTGGCCCTTATCTGACTGCTGGGCTTTTCAAAATCAACATGGAACTTCTAAAAAGTGCAAATAAATATGTTAAAGACTTTACAGTTCATTAAACGATCACTTCCAACGAGTGACTCACCACACAACAACACAGCCATGTGATTTTCCTGCGGCGTAACACAAAAAATGACCAATATCGAGGAAGAGTAACGTGTCTCTTAAACACTTTCAGAGCAAAATTCAACAGTAAAGATACTTCAGTTCTATCTAGGAAATATACTGAGTGTATTATGACCAATTCTTATTTAAAATTAAAACTCGGACATAACTATCTGAAAATAATGGCATTTTCTAATGTGATAGACCGGTTGAGCAGTGGGACTGACTGCACCAAGCTTTAGATCAATTTGGTAGTTACAGCCATATTGGATTTTGTCTTTCTTAATTTTCCAACGAACGCTTCAGTGACTCCTTTTCATGAACTGCTGGAACAATTCACAAAAAATTCCATATACAGGATCTCTGCAGTCCCTGTGAAGTTTGTTCAAAAGAAGTCTATGTGAAAACAGGCTCACACATACAGTATGACACACATTTCGTCAACCTTTGTTCTTCTGGCTTGAGCATACACACAGGACCAAATTTTTTCTTAAAGTCTCAACAGAAACAAGGCCAACACGACATGAAACAAATAAAAGTGGAAAAGCAGTGCATGCAAATACAGTATATTCCAGCTTCTAATAGCAAGATTCAATCTTAAAGGTTCTTCTTTAACATTTGCATATTTGCATACATATCAGAAAGACATTAGTCAGTGATAATTATTTCTGCTGACTTTGGCTCTTGAAGTTCTACTTCAAAAGTGACCTTTTATCCTCAAAATATTCTGCACAGTAGTACAAGAAGTATTAGCCAGGGGACAGCTGTGCTTCCAGTGAGTCATGAGCAGGATCAAAACCCACTTCTTCATGGCTGATTCCCATCGCAGGACTTGGATAATGGTTCATTTTCACTAGGTAATCACACAGTTAACTCAGTGCTGCAGTGTATCTCACTAGTCAGCAGCTCCCATTAGGGTGCATGGCAAAGCACGGAGACTCAATTACAACTCCGACATTTATTACAACTACTTTTAAAGACCATTTCATTATGTCTTTCAGTCCACACAGCAAAGTGTTGCCCTGCAGTATCCGTGGAGAATCTTCCAACAAATAGGCCTGTTAGACACGTGCGATTCGAGCTCGCCATTGGCCCAGGTGTCACCCCCTTCACTCCACACCATGCTCTGTCATCCCATCACTGTCAGCGGTGACATCAAATCTGCTTGGATCCTCTTTGCACCTCTTGTCAAGACCCTGCCATTCCAAGACTGTCCCTTACATTAAAATTTCATGTATACCCATCCTGAAACGTGGTACAGGAGGTCTTAACTGAAAGCCAGGCAGAGAAATGTGGTACACGTAAAATACAACCATCAATATATCATTCATTGATAACTAAGTGTTTTTGAAGACCACAGTAGAGTAAAATGTGGTTTCAAACCTGTGGCTTCTACATACTATTCAATAAAGCCATCCCTGCAGGCTACTGATAAATTTACACATCCAGTGTTTTTGCAGACAAGACAAAAATGTGGATAATGTCAAACACGGTCAGCTGTATTTGTATTATTTGTCATGTTGGACAGTCAGTCAGATATTTAATCGTAGAAAACTAGAACACAGTCATCTACCTATTCAAACAGTGACAGTTCTACAGTTGCAAGCCACTCTGAGCACGAGTGACCAGCGTGAAATGTAAATTATGAAAATTATGTGTGTCTGTCAAAATATGCTTAAACGTTTAATAGATGAACAATGCAATTTAAATCATAATATTCACAATTAAAACTGTTTTATGGTGCAATGAAAAACTTTCCACAAACCCACACATATGTCAAGTGGTAAAAATTTCACCCAAAATAAGAGAACTGAATATCTGGCCTTAATTATTTAGCTTTTCTGTGGGAAATTTTAATAAGGACTGATGAACCATTAAAAGAATACAAAAAAGATATTTCAGTAATGGTGAAAATAAACTATGGATTAAAAAAGTAAGGAAGGCGGTGCCTACTTGAAATTACCAGAACAATGCAGTATGTCAGCATCCTTCCAGGAATCTTCAGTGCATGACAAAGCACACGAAACCACAACAGATCCACAGAGCAGTTAGTGGTTCTCATATCCTCACAGTTTTATTTGCTCATTGAACTATGCAATAAATTCTAATTTTAATAATATGCCTTTAGTTTTAACTATGTGGTAGACAACACGTAAAACGTGATCTTCACAAAAGAAGTCCACCAATTAAAAAAAATAATAATGTGGTTATTTTGAGTAAAGCTGCAAAACACCCCACACATTTTTTTAAACAAGCAAGCAAAAAATATGCATGCAGTTGCATGGTTCTCTATAGCTGATATTCCATTGTTTTTTTGGTGCAACTAGGGGGGTCTTAATATCTGCTGATTATACAATATTAAGAACAATGATGTTCTGATCAGTTTTATTATTTAATTAGCACTGATGTTTAGTGACATTACCTTTAACATCAGCCCTTTTTTGAAACTGAATTAGCTGTATTGAAATTTCCTTTAATCTGATTAATAGTAAGATCATTCAGAGCCAATAAGAGTCCCAGAAGAATGTGAACAAACTTTGGGCTTTAATTAAATGGAAAGAAACTCCAGTCCACTCACTAATCATGAATGACAAAAGCTGACACTAATGGTGGCTTCTGTTCTTGGCAGAAGGCCACATGTATTCTGCTCAAGATGCTGCCCTCAACAGCAGCCTGAATTTAACTCACCCTTAGCATTTCCTGCACAACCCAAAACCCTGACACACACTTCACACTCTTCCACACTTTATTGAAAAGGTGCGTGCATATGGTAGTGCTCACTGGTCTGTACAACTCTATGTACTCGGAGGTAATGGTTTTGCTCAGAAGAGAAACACAGAGGCAGAGCTCTGCCTCACAGTGCCTGGGTTGTTCCAGTGTGGGCTCAAATCCAGCTCAGCGAGTGTGGAGTTTGCAGCACCGGTATTTGTGCAGGTTTCCTCTGGGTGCTCAGATTTCCACACATGGTCGAAAGCTGTGCGTTCCAGGTTAATTTGTATGTGGCTACCCTGCAATGGGATCCAATCAAAAGGTTTCTGCTACTGTGTTTGCTCAAGTTTACTTTATGAATACTGTTAGCATTCTGTGGTGTTAAATAATATACATCTTTAAAAAATGCAATTTTAGTGACACGAAGAGACTTAATGCATTTCTGATTTGTATCTCAGCTTCAGGACCAAAAACCCATTGGCATAGCCTAATTGAGTCATGAGTTACCATTGCTATTTTTTTATTACTTGCAGCATAAGAATCCTGTGCACTGACTATGGAAGTGGTTCTATTAGTCCATCAGAGAATAACATACTAATCTTGTATTCATGTTCCTATAAACTACAGTAATTTGATTTTAAAATGATCGAGATACTCTGTGCTGGGGAATTTAGTAGGATTGGGAAATGGACAGTCTTGTTCTTTTTGCTGGACATGGCAGCCGAATTTATACAGGTCATTAGAGCCCATACCCTCTGAAGGGAGGGAAGGGGTTTGGTACCCAAACAATGAATGCTTTCATACAGAGGGTGCATAATGTTACAAGTTTGGGTAAGTTTCCCATATTTCAAAACAAGCTCTGGCAATACTAAACTCTTGAAGTGCAACTTGAATGAAAAGGCCACAGTCACAAATTTCAAACAGTCCTTATGTTCCTCTTGGGTATTTCCAATTACTTCAGTGCTTCCTTTGCCTTTATTTTCCTTGAGCTGTTTCTACTTGGCTTCTACACACTTTCTTCTATAAAGAATTTACTGTAAATGGGAATCCAAAAATGGGCCTCTAAAATTATTCAAACAACATCACATTCAGTTGCTCATCATAATTTATGCAGTAGCAGATGTACAAATCTGATATAAACAAACTTTTTTAGCAATTGTTGAAACTCTCATATAAGAATAAATATTTTTTAAAAATATGTCAAAATGAGACACAAACACCCTAAAACTGGCAGCACAGTGTTTACTAAAAAAAATCCACAACCCATATGTCCTGATTCTTCACACCATCCCACATCTAGCCATAGTCACAGGTTTTTCTATAAACTGTCATCTGCAAAGTGTTTTGACTTAAAACTTACAAAAAGCCCTATGACTGTTCTCCGTCCCTACTAAACTGCATGTATTCTATGAGGGAATCTGTGGGATACCTGTTTTAACTTCTTTTATGACCTGTGCTAACCCTGAAACTTTTTCATATACTTATACTGTGTGAATATCATTTAACTACTGCTTATTATTATTATTGCTCTTATTACTAATTCACTTATTTTCAATGACTGCAGCCATTTGCAGGGCAGTCTCTGTCTCACACACACAAACACAAAATTAGTGGCTACACTACCTGCTAAACCACTGACCTACCCCAACCTACTAATAATGAGTTAAAGCTTCTCTAACAAAAACAATCAAATCTGCATTTGGAGGCCAGTTAGTTTGTTACACTAAATGTAGTGCAGCTGAAGTTAATACAGACTAAAATTTGCACTATACAAAAGTGTCAAGATCTTTTTAAAAGGCAAATCAACCGGAAATGAAGCAGACAACCAAGATTTCTGTTCATTTCAGCAATCAAATATCCATTCTATCTTATTGCTACACTAGTCTGTAAATACTTCCTTACGAGACTTCTGCTGGCTAGTGAAGAACATACTGTTGAACAAAGATTGCTGAAAGATTCCTTGATCAGCAACAGTTGACACTTTTGTCTCAAAGTACGTGAAGCAACTCACGCACAAACAAACAAACAAACAAAGGTTAATAAAAGTATAGATGCTCACTGCTATACAAGTGCCCCTTATTTGTGATTATATCTTACTGTAACAATTTAACCCTGAAAATACATAGCCAGACCCACAGAGAAACACCAACTGTCTTGCAGTAGGATATATTTTCACTTGAAATGAAAAAGGGGTGTTTTCATATCTTATCTTCTGGGATTATGAAAGGTTTTTTTGAAAACACCGAAGTAACAGATGTTTGCAAGAAGATTTTTACTGCGGTTCTTTATTCATGAACTGCTTGCACTTTCTCTTCAAGACAGCAGAGCAGGCAGCATTTGAGAGCACCCCCACGACCATTGGAAGAGCTGAAAGGGAATATGGATAGTAGCAGAACATAGATTGATAATGGTACGAAGCATAACCAACAACGTGATGCTATGAACACTAAACATATAGAAACAGTTGTCAATGTTCACAGATCAAGCACAGAGGGGATGGGAAGACTCCACCTACCACTGCAGTAGTACATGTATTTTGCAGTACAGTGCTGTATGTTTTCCACAGCAAGATGTGTTCACTGTTGCCTACAGCTACTGTATTTGAGTCACTGAACCACCATAATGCATCCTAACAAAACTTAACAACCGCTGCTGTAACTTTTGCTCATTATATTCGTGGCATAGTAGGTATTTCAATCTGGCTCCATCTGAGCAAAGATTTCATGTTCTCCATGTGTTTGTTCGGGTTTCTCTCCACAATCCAAAGATGTGTTTCATGCCAGCTGGTGACTTTAAATTGTCCTTTGAGTGTGTTTGCATGACTATGTGTTACTTTACTCTACTATGTGGCTATACTAGATACTAGCTTAATGTAGTATATGTAAGAATGTAAGTTACCTTAGACAAAGGCATCAGGTAAATACAAAATATTATTATTAAATTTAACAGACTAAAGAGAGAAAGATATTGAATACAATAATTAGATAAAAACAGAAAGATTAATATGAAATCAGTTGGTGAAGTTTCCCCCCCCCCTCCAAGTAGTACTTCTTTGGGGCATATTAGCATTATAATATGGGATCATCTGTACTTTATTTATTTAGCAGATGCCATTAACCAAAATCACAATGTATTTTATAAACAATTCATTATTATCATCATTTACTTTAACAACAGAATAGAACTGGGCCACAAAAAGAGACAGAAATAATATACAACTAAGTTAAACAGCTTTAGTCAGCTGCACATTTGTGAAGCTTCTGGTGTAGACCACAGCAATGAAGAAGTGTCTTGCCAAATATGTAAGCACACATAACCTACACTCCATAATTTCATCAAACACACAAGAGATGCAGAAAATCAAACTTTTCTTAATAACCTTGGAATAGTTGGATGAATAATTTCCAGCAACTATTTACCCTGCTGAATTCCCAGCAAAAATTAAAGGACCTTAAACTGCCTCACATTTAAAACACAGCTGAGGCATCCCTGGAAGAGTTCTATGAAGGGAGCTGGTAATGTGAATGAATTTAAAGTTTGGTTCCTGGCTAGTAGAAGAAAGGCAGATAGTAAAACTTTGGCACAGACAGAAAATCATTCATTGCCACTGAAAGTCAATGTCGCCATGACTAAAAGCATCTCATATTAGGCATCACTGCTGCTTTAAACATGCCATAGTGTTGAAATTGCATACTTGTAACTGAGCAGAGAGATAAAATGTGTTTTCTTTTTGTTAAACTGTAAGTATAATCTCTTCTCTTTTCCCTGGGGTACAAAAAAATTTCTCAGTTGTAAATAGTTACTGTATATAAATCATTATTTGGCAGCCCAACTTTACCACTGAAACTGATTCCTATTTGATATGCAACTAAGCATGTTGCATTCACCATTCCCTTTGACTTCCATTTGCAGGGGGGTTAATGTGTCAAGGGGAGGTCTGAGTTAGGTGCAAAAGAGGACTTCTCAAAACTCCCTCCGGATATCCGTTGACCTACTGCCAAGCTAGAAAAGTGCAGCATAACAACTATTTTTTTTTGGATCGAAATGTATGTAATTTTTTAAATAAAACCTTTAAAGTTTTGGGTAGCAAGAAAATGAATGCATGCCAACTCACAAAGGTTTCAGCCTAACGTAAAACCTAATTATGTGCAAAATTTGTACGACTTAAAAATCATTTTTTATATTCTGGTTTAGGACAGCTTAGATTTACTGCACTTGGGCTTTTATTTTTCCAGGCTAGTGTGCACAAGGCAGCTTCTGGCATGCTTAATGCAAAAAAGGCAAGATATTCACCACAGTAATACAACTACTTGGTTTCTTTAAATCGGTCTACTTATAGAATTATTTCCTCCTACACTGGGTCAAAAACAACAAAATAGTGCTTTTTATTAAAATAAATAGCTTCTTATCAAGGCAAGTGGACACCCTCACAGTACCATCTGACATTTATTACTATCCACTGTGAGAAGAGGGAAGTACAGGGGGAACAAGAAAAATTCGCATTTACCACCCAGTGGCTCGGTAGCCTTGCAGTCCTACAATTATCTTAATGGGCAGTAATTACTGCTGCCCTAAATTAGAAAGATGATACACAACTGTTTCAATGACCAGGTCTTAAATGCCATTTACTCAGCATCATTCTGATATTTTGGTCATGTTTTGCCTCAGTTTCTTGAGCTTTTAAATAAATGAGTGAATGGTAGTGATGCCCACTCCAAGGTACAGATCACATGTAAAGATGGCAGCCTGCTGATAACCCATTCAGTATTGATCTGCAAAATTACTTCCACTGAAGAACATTATGCCATTACTGTAATTCACTGGTGAGAAGGGCTGTTTCTAATATGAATTGGATTTGTTCAGTGCAACTGAGATCATTAGCTGTATTCCAAAAATATATTATCCTGAGAATTTAATTTTGCCTTAAATACATTCTTTTGTGTGAACTCATAGGTTGTTCTACAAAAAAAGAAAACTGCTGTAGAGTATTTCTAGGTCTAGAAAGGCTTAAAGAGAGGAAAAGAGGACAAGTTCTGCATTTTGTACATCAATTAAGAAACAAATATAAGTGATATTTCACCTTGTGTGAATTAAAGTAAAACATGGTTAAATATGCCCTCTATTTTCATCTTGATAGCATATTTTCCAATATTTCACAGCAATTAACATAGAGTAACTCATGGCTGCAGAAAAAAGAATAAAACACTTGACTTATGCAAGCATTATACAACGATCAGCCACAACATTAAAACTAGCTGCCTAATATTGTGCAGGTCCCCCATGTGCCACCAAAACAGCTCTGACCCATCAAGGCATGGACTTCATCAGACCTCTGAAGGTATCCTGTGGTATCTGGCACCAAGACATTAGCAGCAGATCCTTTAAGTTGTATAAGTTGCGAAGTGGGGCCTCCATTGATTGGACCTGTTTTTCCAGCACATCCCACAGATGCTCAATGGGATTCCAAGTTCTAGGGAATTTGGAGACCAAGAAAACACCTTGAACTCTTTGTCATGTTCCTCAAACCATCCCAGAACAGTTTTTGCAGTGTGGGAGGACCACTGCCATCAGGGAATACCATTGTCATGAAAGGGTGTGCATGGTATGCAACAATGTTTCAACCACATGAATGTCAGCAGAAAATTGCCCAGAGCATCACACTGCCTCCATCTGCTTGCCTTCTTCCCATAGTGCATTCTGCAGCCATCGCTCCCCCCAGTAAACGACACACACCCACCCAGACATCCACATAACTGTCAGACCAGACCTTCTTACATTGCTCCATGGTTTAGTTCTGACACTCACAGCAGCACACCCCCTTACTCAACAAGCTGCGATGCACTGTGTGTTTCAACACCTTTCTATTACTTTTCTATCCTTGCCAGCATTAAGGCTTTCAGCAATTTGTGCTACAGTAGCTCCTCTGTGGGATCCGACCAGACAGGCTAGCCTTCGCTTCCCATGAGCATCAATGAGCCTTGGGCGCCCATGACCCTGTTGCTGGTTCACCGGTTGTCCCTCAGACCACTTTTGGAAAGTACTAACCACTGCATACCGAGAACACAACCACAAAGCCATCACAATTTGGCCCTTGTCAAAGTCTTTCAGATCCTTACGCTTGCCCATTTTTCTGCATCCAACACATCGACTTCAACAACTGACTGTTCACTTGCTGCCTAATATTCCCCCCCCCACCCTTTGACAGGTGCCATTGTTATGAGATAATCAATGTCATTCACTTCACCTGTCAGTGGTTTTATTGTTGTGGATGAACGGTGTATACTCAGAAGATTGAAAATGGGTTACAAAGCTGAATATTAATGACCATTAAAGAAAGAAATGCTAACTGGTTCGTTACAATTACCTCTCAGGGAAACCTTACTAGTAAATGCAGATTAATTTCTATGCAGAGACAAAAGTAACAAGAACATTCATGGATAATGCATAGCATTAGTAGATTGTTTTGAACATACTGTACATTTCAGAGGCTTCAAAGAAATGTGAAGAGCTATGCTTTTCAATGGATTTACTGTAATGCACACACCCATATACTCTGTCCCTAACAGGACAAATAATAAGTACAGCATCAAACTTATTTGTTGCTGGATCAAACTTGTTAGCCTAGTTTATCTTGAACATACAAAGTTAATAATTCAGTAAAATGGATTCAAAGCCAAGGGGTCCATGAATGTAACCAAAGAACCCAAGAATAAATCCAGTAAGATCAAAGGGCATGCCCCAACATCATTTACAAAATTAATAAAAAAAAATAATTGAATATTGTTACAGGAGTGATGGTGCTAAGCTTGAGAATTATCAGTAATCAAACTGTTGTTCATAGTTACAGACTATTAGCAGGACAACAACTTTTTTATGTGGCAAAAAAGTTTTTTTAAATGCAAATTTTTGATTTAATGGTTCTTGACTTTGGAAAATTGAAAATTTACTATAACAAAATTCATCTGAAGCAAGCGCGTTAAAAAAAATTTAAAGTTGTGCATTGTGCAAGTGAAGCATAAATGCAGTAATGTAGTAACACTAGTGTACCATCAGATGTTTCTTTTTGGTTTCCTTTCTCATGTTTACTTTGTATCTACAAGTCTGTTCGGTGTCTCCATTTTAATTTCAAGTGTAGTCCAGAAAATGGGGCCAAAAGGGTACAAAAACGTGTGATAAAAACTGATAAGAGGGTAAGAAAGTCAGAAAAGTACACACAATAGAAGAGAGAAGTTATTAAAATGATTGGGCTCATTACAGTAAACTGGATTATTTAAATTATTTTTATGTTTAAATTGTTCACGGCACTTATTTTTTTAAACAATTTTTTTTTTTAAACTAAATATTCGTTGCTGTTTACTAGGCAAAAGTATTGCCTAGCAACATACCCATTTAATGACTGTAAAATGTACCAATTTGTGACACAAGAGGAGAGATAGATGCAGGTTTCATTCTTCTCAACTCTTTATTTTTTAAACTTTTCCATTTTATGCTCACTTGTATAGACATGTCTGATCTCCATAGACATGTCTGATCTCCTGATTGTGAACGCTGGGGTTGGCTTCAGTATGGGTGTGAGGGAAATAGGCCTAAACGAGGGATCTGTTGAGTGCTGTCAGGGAAAGCAGAAGCTACACCAGTGTCTGATATCGGTGAGGTGCATGGCAAGAAGCGTGTGCGCACACAATGCATGTGCATATATCACCCGCATGCTACAATGACCTTATAAAGTCTATCCATCCATCCACTATTATAACCGCTTAATTCTGACTTGGATGATATAAACTGTTTGATATTTAGGTAGTAACAATAATATAAGTGTACAAGTTTTTTTGTGATATTTGAGAAAAGTGGTTTGGGATTTGGGATGAGTTAGAAATGCATTATTATTTTTCCTATTTAAAATGAAGATTTTGGTAACCAAACCTTATTCTGAAACAGATTAGCTTTGTCAAGCCTTTGTTTCATTTGTTTTCATTACAAATTATGGAAGATTTTTTTATGCCTACATGTGTTTTTCCTGTTTACTAAAGTAATTTCTATGACGCATAATCTAAACTTTTTATAAAATTCATAAAGTTGTTGATATATAGTATTCATTTTTGGGACCAGAAGAGGTGTTTTTGAATTGTTGAAAGATGTCATCATCAGCATTGCCATTACAGTATGAATGGACAATATTAGGACTTTAGCCCTCAAGCTGGACTCATATAAGAACAAAATATATTCAGGCTCTGCTTTAGATTCAGGGTCTAAACCAATAATATTGCTTTATAATCTATAACCTGCTATTGAAGCCAGTCCAGAATTTGAAAGTTGGGCCCACAAACCCCCCTGGCCAAGATTAGTTCTTACAAGTTATTTGTGACTTATGCAGAGAGATGCAGCTTGCCTATTTGAAAGAGCTTAGCCTGTGTGTAAGCATACAATGTTTTAAATATGAGCCAGTGGGAGAGTAGTAAAATAAAGAACAGTAGCTGGCAGCGAGACAAAAGCAATTTGTTGCAAGCCCCCAGCTGCTTCACAAAGTTACTTGAGAGTGTAAACTAATGCAAATCATGGCATCGTTTCACCTTTCGTACAGTATTTTTTATTCTTGCTTGGGTGCATTTGGCACTGTAGGTCTTTGAAGACTGAATAGTTTAGCACCTAAAACTTGAGTTAATCATACCGTTATGGTTTTTCTTTAATCTTGGATAAAAAGGGAGACACTATTACATTTGAAATACTGAATTCTCTTTACACAAAATGTCTGTACAAACTTGCCTGAAATTAATGCAAAAATATCACATAAAACTGGAAACCAAGGAATCAAAAATGTCTTAGACCAACATTTACATTGAATTTTCAATAATAAAAGCTGTTTTTTGCTTTAGAGTTACAGGACACGATAAAAGAAAGTCATCTACATGGATATGAAGTGTACTGTGTCAAGGCTGTTGCAGCATTATTAACCCATAAACCCTTGCTGATTTGAAAAGTTACCAGTCTGTGACAATGCTAACAATAACAGCTAACTGTTAGCACCCAAGATATTCACCCTGTCCAGCATGTCTGAAAACTGCTGTGAGAAGGCTTCTGTTATTATCATGAAAAAAGGCAGTATTTGGCCTGGACTGCAACCTAATTATGCTTATGCCTAACCAACAGCATATTAACTGACAGAACTGCAAAGTTTTTCCACATTAACCACAGGATGCTTGTCAATGGGCCACAGTACTCAGAAGCAATTTATTAAATTCCTTTAAGTGCCTGCAATTTACATGATGTGCTAAATACATGTTAATGTTACAGTCCAAGTATATTTTATGGCCTTTGTTAAGTTTTAAAGACATTACAGTGTAAAGCAAAACACCATGAGATCTTACACAGGACTACCTAATATGAATTTTTGTATACCTATTAACCATTTCTATGTCTTAATAAATATACAGGCAGATAAATACACACACACACACACACAGAACAACACATGAATCTCTTTAAGTAAGTGACATATACAACCCAGTTTTCCTAACACAACGCAAGATAAATTTAACATTCCGCGACAGGCTTCCCCTCGTATACCAGCTTAATATTAGTCACTTTGCATAGCATCAGTCTCCGTGGAAAAGAAACTGTGACTATAAACCTGATTACATGGCTTATTTTGTAGGGACATGGCTACCTGGACGTAGAGGGTGGCTTTTTGGCGAACGTGTCTACACACGTGCGCCAAAACTAGCCTTTAGCCTCGGCAGCGTTAACAATGCCCCGCTGTGGTTCGTTTACTGGGTCCTCCAAGGCCAGCTCCTTGGAGCTCGGAAGGCGTAATTCATTCAAATCCTCGCCTCGCTAACACAACTGGAACGAGGGGTGGGTGGGGGGCTGATTTACCTGGCTGTCATTCTAATTATCTGCCGTGTTTCAGGCATAGCACAAAGGGGAAAGGGGGGCTCCGACGAATGCAAGGCTGTTTGCCACCGCTGCATCTCGCGCTCGCAATCGCACTCGCCTGAAAGAATGAGTCCCCAGCCACGCACTCTCCCTGGGGAACACGCTCTGCAGCTAGGAGGCCTCGACACCTCGCGCTTACCTTGTTTACAGCGACACAGGGTAGAAAAGCACGCGATCAAACACAATTTCAGGCAACTTTTTTTAGTCCCCCATCTGCTTGATGGCTCTTTGACACGCAATGTATCTGCAATAGTGACAATTTGAGAATTGAATTCTATTGCCACTGAATTTTTTGCCATTACCGCAAACAGTTTCTTTCTTCATGTGCATTTCTTCAGAGCCTCACACAGAGGATTTCCAAATATAAACTGTAAGTATAATAAAGGTGTATTTCTTTGGAACATATTTTTATACAGTGGAAATGAAGAGTTATGACTCAATTCGTGTAAAAATAGAAACACAACAAACAGTCCCTTTTAATAAGGGGGAAAACAGAATTGCAGTAAATGGGTAAAATGACTGCAGCAGTGAGACTCGTGGCAATCCAGACAAAATACCTGGAAAATGAAGTCACAGTGAACCCATACAGAATTACAGGCAGATCACTGTAAACTATTTAGTTTGAAATTGCAAAATTAAATAATACATTTCTATAAATATTACTTATTCTTTCTGTTAGTAACACTTTTCATATCATTAAGACCAGGAAACTACTATGACAAAAAAAAAAAAAAACAAAAAAAAAACAAGGGATCATTCTACAGAAGTTTTAGGTTACTTACAGTGATATTTCTGCCTATCAGAAAAACTGTCAACATGTCAAAAAAAACCAGAAGGAATAAAAAACTAAGGGAGAAATGTGATGCTTTTCAGTTGTGAGAATTTGTTCGCTGATCTGAAAATGCCCCTAAATCAAATGAAGTGCTAAGGCTTCAAAATGGGGTAGGAAAAAAAACACCAAAAAATGTATGTTTTTAAACATCAATTTTCAACCAGCCGTCAATGTTGTCTCTTAGGCCAAAGCATTATGTCTCATGTTAGTAAATCATACTTTCTTTGACAGCAGCTCCGATCCATATGAAACGGAAGAAGTAAAATCACACATCAAATAATCCTTCAACCAAGTATGCATCATGCTGTGGGGAAAGAACAACCCGTGCAATTTAGACATTGTCTTCTGAACATAAATTAGATTGATCCCCTCTGTGGGCATGTAAACAATCACTGGGCAAGACGACTCATTGATGACTGTTTATGATACCGGATGAAAGGAAAAATCGATGTCTTTTCAGCAAAGACAAAAGCAAAAGCATCTACATGTAAGTGGGCCCTGAGGAAAAAAGGGCTGCGGGACCGTAACCTTTTCCCCATACCCTCTTCAAACGGGGGCCAGGCCTGCACGATGCTGTCAACTGAAATTAGCAGCTCGCTAATGATCGATCTGTCAGGAAGACAGGTAATTAAAAGTCTGATCATATCATAATTCGGGATGATTCTGCTAACACTCAGTCTAAAACATCTAACGGCAGCAGATGACAAAAAACACATATTTGACACAACTGACACTTTCTGTGAAAATGTGTATCGGTAATTTTGTTAATGATTGGTGAATAATTAGGTTTAATATGGTAATTTCATAGCGGCATTTCAATGGGTTGAGGTTAATGCATTAAAGCAACTAGGAATATATATTTACTCACAGTCAGTTCTCACTATTCTGGAAGTCTCTGATTTGGACATTGAGTCATTTCTACCAGCTCACTGTACATTTGTAGCGTTTGGCATTCTGACATGTTTATTGCCTTAATTGTTAGTTCTCTTATAGTATTTACTTTATTCTTGCCTTCCATCTGAATCCCCAGTGATCTCAATCTCCTCATAAACAAACAGCAGTTATTTTCCTCACCATCCATCTGCCCTTCCAGCAACATCATGCTTGTGGCAGCATTTCTGTATTTTTAATTCAATAAAAAAGTCATTAAAAAAAAACTTAACTGTATAAAATTCTAAATAACTTGTTTTCTCAGATATACACATAGCATACAGCTGTCATGCATTCTGGTCACTGTGGTTCAGGAGTCCTGGGACAGCAGAGAGGTCACACCCCGCAAGCTGGGGAACACGAAAGGCTGGGGAAAGAAAGATACCATGGGGAAAAGTGCTGAGTTGGTGTTAGCACAGGAAAAAAATGGGGGGGGGGAGGCGTACCAGGGTGAAAGGTGGGGTTTAATTGTATGCAAGGATGTCGAGCACCATAAATAAAGAGCGGGTGGGTAAGCGAGGTGCGGCTTATCTGAAGCTCACAACTCCAGAGCCTCTGGAAGGAGGTCTGGCAATTTCCCGTAAAGGACACGCTGAAAGATGCTTATTTCCTCTGAGCAGGAGCAGCCAGGAGCACGAGGTAGGTGCAGTCAGATATCAGTCCATTCTGACTGTGAACAAAGCAATACTGCTCTGGCGGTGAATTCCAGTAGAACCCAGTAAGTAAAATCAAACATTACTGTCCTTTATTGAAACAGGAAAAGAAAATTGCTAAAAACTATCACTACTCTACACAATTTTCCAAATGTGCCCATTCTACCTGTGTTGGATTTACTGTTTCAGATGTGTATCAGTGAATTCGATGAGAATGCATTTTGTGCTGAAAGTAATGGCACACTTTACACTTACATGCCCTCTACACAGAAATGAGGACTGAAATGACTGTGTCTTAATATGGCAGCTGTGAGAAATGAGTTAACATTAAGAAACTAAGTTGAGTTAAGGGTTCATTTGGCTGACAAGTGCCATTCATCTCCCAGGCAGAAGAAACGCCAGGCCTGGGTTTTCTCCTGCTGAGAGCCTTGGAAGAAAGCAATGAAAAATAATCTAAAACAAACTGTCAAAACACAAAAGGGAAATTACTGTGGCATAAGAATGTCGTAATTATGTCCTTATAGTACATTCTTTCTTAAAGAGCACCATTAAGGGTTTGTTCTCGGAAGCAATGTTCAGCATACACCCGTTCCTCACATAATGGGGTTAATTCATTCCACAAAGTCACCCCATTAGATGAATTAGGTGAGGTTGTCAAACTGCCATTATTTCAGGAGGAGGCAAACAAGCAAAAAGTCATATGGTAAAAAAAATTATTTCCCCTAAAATTAAATACCAGACTAAAAACATGTTGTATATGGCAAGGATAAAAAGTGAATAAATAAAATTATATTTGCAGCAAAAATCCATGTTTCTAGATTTGTCTTTTACTGTTTGACTGATTGATTGAGTAAAAAATGATGAATAACTACTTGTCCGACGCAAAGTCACATGGGCCTAGAGCCAATCCCAGGAACACAGGGGACAGTGCAGAGTACAACCTGGACAGAAACACTTTGCTAACTAAGAATATTTGTCATATTAAAAATGAAAAAAATAAGGTCGGTGCTTTTGTGTTTCACTCAACAAAGCATGTAGACGCAGTGCTGTTAGAGGTGCTGCATAGTTGATGTTGAGGTTTAAGGTTTTTTTACACTAATGTAAGGGTATTCAGTTATGTTACATTTTTATTACACGTTTTATGTAAGTTAAATAAGTTAACACAGTGGTTACGTGTTTATACTTCATTCCAACAAGTTAGTATTAAGGGGAAACAGATAATGGTTAGAGCCTAGAAATGAAAAGATTCAGCTTTAAATCCATGCTCCTGCTGTATGTAGTTCCCTTGAGCAAGGTTCTTACCAGTGTAAGTTGCTGCAGAAAAAAACCTAAATGAATTATTCATACAAATAATATTGAATGTGTTATTTCAGTTGTGATTTACAGTATATTTACCTAAATTGATGGCTATGGCTGGTTTAGACTATAAGTGTAACAAAAAAGTAGTAGGAAGTATATAGCTGGTTTCGCTGAGGAAAAGTGCGCCTGTGTTAATAAACTGTTTGAAGGAATATCTGTCTCCGTGCAAGGCCTGTATGAATACAGAGGAGTCCAACCACCACTATACGAAACCTACTTGTATGCTAGCGGTCGTCGTTTCCAATGTAATGTAGAAACTAATACGTTAGATTTAGCTTGAAAATAAACAGGCTGATGGATAGTACTGAGGGACGTAAACTTTTGGCGAGTGGAAACGTGTGTATTTCTGTCCCAATACATCTGATAGGTAGTAATGTTTTTCTACAGAACAAAATACCTGCTGTAGAAGTAAAATAACCATGTAACAAGCAAAAATGCCATTGCACAAAATAATAAGCATGAAAAAAGTGCATATTTTTTATAAGCTGATCTAGCGTTTTCTTGTTATACAACTCGTGTTACATCTACGCTCAAAAGCTGACCTGTCAAACACAAAAAGTCCAAAACTCGCATTACCTAAACACAGAATATTACAATATTCAGTGTGGAGAGACGGAATACAATACATGAAAAATGCTATATTGCACTAACCAGACAATTTTTCCTTTTTCTGTAAATACTTCCTCTAAGTGACATCTCCACCATCAGATTGGACTATGAGTGTCTACGTGATCCAGATGCCACAATAATCCAATTTTAAATTGTGTAATTCGAAAATCTTGAGTCTGCACACTGCTAATTAAAGATGTTCATAGTGGTTTGTACCCATTTAGCATGGTATTTCAAACATCCAATTAACATTAAAGTCAGTACTTTACTGATCCTGTTCAGAGCGGCTATACACAAAGCCTTCTGAACAATTTTAAGTTAAAAATAAAGCAACACAGACACGCATATGAAAAAGTGAGTCTAGTTAATAATATGATGAGTGTGTGTGTGTGTGTGTGTGTGTGTGTGGTTTGTTTGTTTAAAGAGTTTAAAATATAAAATACAGGGAGCATCATGGCTCAAGAGGTAGCACTGGTACCTCACAGCTCCTGGACTCTGGATTTGAAAGTTAAGTCTAAATCCATCTCAGTTTATGTGGAGGCTGCATTGTCTTCCCAAGTTTACATGGATTTACTCCTAGTGTTCTGGTTTCCTCACAAAATCCAAAAGAATGTGTTTCAGATGAATTTGTGACTACAACTGCCCACAGCGTGTGTGCTGTTGTGATGCAACAGACTCCTGTCCTGTCCTAGGTGTACCCTCCCTCAACCCAAAGTTTCTGGAATCGCCTTCAGACCACTATGAACATGCTTTAGACAAACACCTAAGGAACAACCCCACAAAGATAACAGGAAATATAAAGCTACCTAAAGTATGTAAACATAAAGAGACAAACAAAGGCAACACAGCTGTATGGTTGCCTGTCTTCAGCCTTTATGTTTCCAGCTCCATGTGCCAGTGAAAGCTCAGCAATTCCTGGTTAAGAAATAATTGGAGCCTCATGCTGAGTAACCCCGAACAGCGTACATCCTCACGGGGGCTGCAGACATACACTTAAAGATAACAGCCAGGTAAAGGGCAGACAGCAGTGGCTCACTAGGGAAGGTCCAGTCGGATCCTGCTGTTTGACTCAGTGCTCTGCAGCCCTTGCGCCACATTACACGTGAAGGGTTATGCATAATGCTGACGTGAGAAACATCGGTGAAAACATTGACAGGGAAAATAGTGTATACACACAGACAAGACCCTGCTGAAGCCTACGCTTTTTCCAGCACTTCAAATAGCATGCAGTATTCATGGTCCACCAGCAGACAAACAATGCTTTGCGCTTGTCAACAGAATAATGTTTCTGATGTGAAAGAGAATCTACTCTGTGGTGCACTTGTGCGTCCTTATTTATTTATTTTATTTATTTTAAGGCTATCAAATGCAGTAACTGCATGACCTAAAGAGAACAAAACACTGAGAGCACAGAACCTCCCACATGAAGAACCACTGCTTGCTCTTTGCATAAGCACTATGAAAGAGGGCCGCGGTTCTGTTCTGCCTTATTTTTCGCTTTGCATAAAATTAGCATATGTGTTAGAGAAGTATGTCTACAACATGTTCAAAACAAAACTGTGAAATTAAAATGGACAAAAGCTGTAAGCCCATTTCAGTCTAGCGCGCGCGCGCGCTTACACCAGTCCTATGCACTGTACGATCTGCCACAGTTGGAACGAAACAACCCAGCAGTGATGTCTTAAAAGTCCCCTATTTGCTTACAGGCACTAATGTAAACTAATCCCGTTTTCCAACATCTTTCAAAAAAAATCTGAGATCAGACTTTCACGCTGTTGACAAATCATCAGCTCATTTATCACACCTGGAAAATATACACCTGAATTCTGTGTTGAGTACTTCTATTAAACTGGTTTTCCACATGACCCAAAAAGGTAGCATAATTTGCACCTCAAACCTGTGAGCTGAACAACAGGGCAATATTCATTTTACTTTCAAATACCTTGCTTTTAAGTTTAATGAAGTATTGACTTACACAAGAGAGGTGATGACAAAGACAGACCTCCTCCAAAGGGAAACATGGCATATCCACGTACTGAACACAGTATCCCTGGTGGGAATGAATGAGGATGCTTCAGTAATGTATTTTGTTGAGACTAATGTCTGTATGGGTTAGGATTTATGCTTTTCTGGGATTAATTATATTTTTCTCATATTAGTACTGTATTAAGCGTGCCAGCGTGTCACTTTATTATCAGATGTGAGGTTTTCTTTTGTATGACCATGGTGTCATTTCTGAAATCCTACTGCCCATTCTGTACAGATAAAATTAACAATCATGTCTTGTAATGTAATGAACCTATCAGTTGGTTTCATGCTGGTCCTCATTCTTCCAGTCAGGTGTCCCAATGTACAACACTCTCTGTCCAGTGATTTTCCTTGTTATATGAGATGGTGACCACATGGCAGTGCATTTTCTCTACTTATTTATGATACATTAATGTCTGGACACACCGATGAGGCCCTGCGGCCAAAACACGTACATGATTAAATTTCACGTTTAAATTTCACATCGTAATGAATACAGTCACGTCCGCGAGAGCTGTTCTAGTACATTTTACTCTGACTATCCACACAGTTTGAAAGATTTGGTCAGAAAAATGGTTCAAGAACAGAAGGATTAGAATTAATTCTAGGAGGACAGAACAGTTAACACATCCGAGTGACACACTTTAATTCTCTGCAAAGAGCTGGCTGCGTAACTCAAAGAACTATGATCTACCTGTGACACCATGCATGAGGGTCCACACAAACTCACGGTATCTGAAGGCTCAGCATACACAGATATAGAAACATCTGGACAGTTTTTAAAAGATAGATCCGCTTTAAGTATGAAAAGCCAAACCTGATCACTTTATTCTGCTAAATCTAAGGGATAACAAACAACAAATATAATTCCTCAAATTCTGAACACTCAGATCAAACCAGATCAGATCAGCTAATCCTGGCTCTCAAGGCAGCTATTTGAATTAGCACCCAGGTGACTAATGGTGGTGACAAAAAACAGGCTATTCCTGGAAGGAATTTTTTTTTCTTGTTAATGGGGTGGTTATTTTTCTTCTCGTCTCAAAGGCCAAGGTAATCAGCGTTACTGCAACATCCTGTCAAGCCTCTGAGGCCCGATGGCGCAGCGTCTCGCTTGTGCCCAACTAGCAAAGCCAGCCTGAGCGTTTCAATATGTCAGATGCAAAATCGAGAGCTTGATCTCCCCGCTCAGAACAGATCGCTGTCGGTCTGCCCACACGCTTCTGTCGCTCTCAGTCACAGGGAGATAGGTCTGCGCATCTCTGCTGCATGAAATGAGGGCTAGAAGAGAGCGCAGCAACATTAAAGGCTTGTCTGATAAAACTGATGAACGAGTCCCACTGGGCTGGGCAGGATGGGCGATAAGCACGCAGATGGCTGATACCATCCCGCTTCTCCAGCTTGTGTTCTAACATGGCAGCGCAAGATCCGGGCAGCCCTGGTGGCTCTCGAGTCCTTTTGAATGGAGCAGAAAGCAGCCGTCTGAACGCATGCCTTCACAAGTTTCCTGCAGTATTTGGTTGCACACTGTGTGGAAAGCTGAAGGCAGAACACAGGGTGCATACAAGACAAACTCACAAAGTGTGCATCTGGCATCAAGTCCTGGGCATATAAATCGAATTCAAACATCCCTCCTATTAATCCTCCAGACGCTATGGAGTAAGTGCTCCAAAGATGTTTTCCACACTCCAACAAAGTTTCCATCGGTCGCTTCCTTAACTCCCTTATTAGCACCGCTAATTCCCTTGTCTTAAAAGCTGCCATCTCACAGAGGTGTTAAGTGGAATTATACAGAAATGTTAAATGAAAGTCAATTCGCAATAAAATTTCATACTTCAGTGGTCCTCTGAATTTGTCCGTCACGGGCTTAGCCTCTGTGGTGCTTGGCTGTTTTTAGAAGAGCACATATTTGTCATCATGGTGAATGGCTCTAGACCGTTTGTTTGCTTTTGTCATCCGGGGAGCGGCAATTCACCACTATTAGATGAGGAGATGAGATCATTTCTAAAAGTCAAATTGTGCAAGTGACTTTTCATCCATCTGCCGAGGTAACTCATGAGCCGGCCTCCAAATTATGTTACAGAAAGCAATTCCCTGCCTGGCTAGAGGCTGGGGAGAGGGGAAGCGAGAGGACATCTTAACAAATTCACCCCACCCCCCTTGATTAAAACCTTTCATTACTGGCGCGACCACGCGGCTAATTTTCCATCAGGGAGATCACAGTCCGCCTTCCATGTCTTACAGGTGAGCGACGGGCCAGGCCACTCGCGAATGCCGCCAAGAAAGGGGAAGACAGGCGTCAACTGGAGATTCGAAAAGCCTCCTCCTGCTTTGGTCTAGCTCTCTGATCGCTTCGTTGTGTTTACAGTATGGAGCAGCGACAGACTTACGACATTAAATTTTATTTTTGTCAGATCTGTCACATACAAGTACCAGATCCTGTTCTGGCACTCCTGAGGACCTGTGATTTGACATCCTGCACAGCAGTGGAGCCTGCACCCGTTTACTCCACCTCAAGAGGTGTAAACGCCGCAGCAGGATGCTTCATCCGCCCCACGTACAGATTTTCTTCACAACTGATTGTAACTCAGCAGAGCGCCTGCACGTTCATAGCAGGAGTGCTGCATTACCACCAAGCTATAAACTGAATGCTCTGGAGTCCACTGGGTCCTGGTGACTGCTTAATAAATGCAATTTGGCTTCTGAGGGGGCCTTAACCACTGTGGCACAGCTGCAGAAAATGTTTATGAGAGTCCACAAAAAAGGAGCCCCTTCCTCGTGCTAACTATAGCCGCTCATGGAGTCTCACAACACTCACTCCTGAGGTGAATATGGGCTCATTTATTTAAGAGTGAGGGGAGCAGAGGAAGATAAATGTGGATGAAGGCCTGCAGGGAGCAGAGACCCTCCCTGCGGATGCTATGGTTGACTGATGGTGGCTTTCCATAATTTACTTCATAAGGGGGCCCTCCAGGCTTCCTCACTCATTCAAATGAATCCCGTCACCAAAAAATTACTTCACCGGGCTGTATCAAAGGCCACTATGTACTGTTAAACCACTTCCAGTGGGTACCAGAAAAAAGGTAAGAGTCTAACTTCAGGAAAATCTTGCAAAGTAATAGAAAGGAACAAGCAACCTGCCTTCCGTATCAAAGTTTTGATGAAGCAGATGACGTTCTGATCCCAGGCGTTCAAATCCAGTGAGATGTATCTGGAGAGGGAACCTACACCATGACTCTGGAGTTCAGGGTATTTCAAGATGCAATTTCAGCAACAGAGCACAAAGTTGTTGAAAAAAGCAATCCTGGGGCTGAAAACTGCTGCTAATAACCTTCCACTGATGAGGACAGCAGGTACAGTGGGACTCTTATTTATCAACTTATCAATTTAGCCATTTAACATGTTACTGGGTATAGTTTGAAGAGGACTTTAAGCCCCCCGCAAGAGGAAATACTCTGTGAGGTAAGCGACACATCTGCTGAGTTCAGCTGTCAAGACAGCCTTGGACTGATTCACATTAAGCAGTTCTTTGCTCGGTCCAGATATTCAGATGAACCCAAGATGCACTAAGAGCTTCATGGACATTCTTCATAGTTTGGGTATGACAGCATTCCAGGCATGTCTTTCCAACTAGTTTTTTTTTTCTTTTGTCGCTAAGGTGCCAGATAAGTGCTTTTCCAGGCTCATGCAGATGATGACTGGTGCCAGCTCTTCACTTGAACACAACCACTTTCCTGCAATACAAATGTACTGGCAAATTTTTTGACGATTATGCATCATGACCATACTACACCAGGCGTTCCAACCAAAACAGCAAAGGGACACTCGCCAACTGTGATAGCTCCAAAAAACAAAGGAAATCATTGTCTTAACTGTTTTTTCTTTCTATTCAGTAAGATGGATACTTTTGTTCACATTCTATAAAGTTCTGAAGATATGTGTGGACAGCAGTAAAGCTCACATTTGGCAGATGTAACTCAGCCTTCAAAAGATGCTACAAAATGCCAGGGAAAAGGAAGGAAGCTTACAAGAACTATATTGCAGTTCTATATATCATATTTATTTCATTCTACAATTATGAGGGGGACAATAAATGGACCCAAGGGGCAGTAGATCAGGGAAAGGCCTTACTGAAGTGATTTACGTGCACCCAGTAGCTGAGGGTACAGTTTCGCTTGTACTTTTTCATAATATTTTCCACATGTAAAAACAGTAAGCATAAATATGGAACTTCAAATGAAAACTGGAGTAATGACTCAGGACATTTCAAATTGGTACAGGAATTCATGGGAGCTGCAAGTAGTTATTAAACTCTGTGACTTAAAATGTGTTACTTAAAAGACAGGAGAGAAAAATACATTTGAATGTGTTTTTGCAAACTAAAGAGAATATTTTTAATAGCTCATATTTTGAGAATGAAGACCAAAAAGTGACTGAAAACAGATGATCATAAAAAGCAGTACAGACTGGAAACTTCAATGGAAAACTGTAAATAAAAGCAACGCATCTTTGAGAGAGATCTATTTGGCATTCAAGAGTCACATTTTTAAAATAAGCCAAAATTTGTTGAATATAATATCTCTACAGTGGATTAATAGGTTTTTAAGAAAGGACTTAAGAATGCGGAAGCAATTTTAAATCACATTCATAGGACCGACAGTTTGGGGGTAATAAATCAGCCTAGTGTAAAATTTTCTCTGTGCTTTAAATCTCAATGAAGCTTTTTTGAGAGGCTCACTGCATAAACCACAATGCTAACCTTATTTTTATGATTACAGTAGAAATATTCAGAAATGCAGTATGTCCTGTATACAATAGGAAAGGGAAACTCATCTACAACAACAAAGGCATACACCATACACTTAGTAATTACTTTGCTGAAAATGTCACTCACAAAAAAATGCTGTAAATGCATACAATGCAAGAACAACCACAGAAAGGTGGAAGTATCAAACTACAAACATGCATCCAAGAAAACAATAGCAGCCTCAGACCAGAGGCCTCTTCAGAGAACTTGAGAGACATCTAATTTGTCCAGTCATCCCATGCAGACCACAGAAATATCTAAACCAATGAAGCAGCTAGGATAAAGCCTTGTTGGAAAGGCAACTGCAGTAATCTGTAGAATTTCAAGAAAGTTTTACTGACTATCCTCTCTTACAGGTTATCAGGTGAAAAACTCTGGTTAAGAAGGCAGCCTTCAATTTCATTTTGTAAATCCAGCAAACGTCAAACAAGGGCTTGGTTAATAGTAACACAATTGAATGGTGATCCTACCAAAGCTATGCATGGCCTACAGGGATCCAGTATGTTCTGGTTTTCAGTTAACTTGATTGAAACCATTGTTGGGATAATAAGCAATCATTCTGTACTTCATATGTAAATTATACATAATTCAACAAACAAATGAAAGGAAATCTTCAATGCCTTCAGTGGCTTCCAAATAGCTGTAAACTATGGAGGTGAAACAACAGAGGTACAACTGATTCATTTCAGTGCACAATGGAGGAAAAACTGTGCTGTGAATGGTTACAATCACTGCACAGAATCAGCACAAAACCCTAATAAAGACAAGTAAAATCAACCAGTGCTGCTGAAAAGCCGCTGTGGAAAGTTACAAGACTGTTGCTGCAACAAGGCTTGGAACTGTCTGCCGATTTCCTCCAGCAAATCAGGCACGGTTGGCTCTTGACAGCAATACTGATGAAGAGAGGCCCAGCAGCATTACCACCAGGTAAAGGGATGCATGGTGGAGATGACAGAAGAGAGCCCAGTGTTGGTTACCCAGTTCGTAATTCCTCCCTAAGAAGCGTGACACTCGGGCGAACTCTGCAAAGGTGAAAACTGGATCACACCTCTTCCAAAGCATCTACTTCTCACACTTATGTGTTTGGGCACTGTCATCACATAAGAATATGGTTATAGGGTGCAACCTGCAGCCTGTTTAACTGTAACAAGGGGAGAGAACCTGAGCCAAATTGCCTAGTAATGTGAACATTAATTTCACATAGGCTTCTACATCACAAATGGCTATTGTGGCATGGCAAGGATTCAAACCCATGTCTCTGCCATAGGGTACATAGTAGGTTACTATTGCAGCACAGAGAGGGAGCGCTCTTATTATCAGTATTAGTTTTATACATCCCGCTGACTCTTGACTCTGTTCAGGTTCCTTCATGTGTGCGAGCTGTGAATCTCCTGCACACTAGGTCAATCCACAAACTTTACCGCAAATATAAGACACATCACAAATACATTGTATGTCCTTACTGGTGTTGTTAAGCAACTACAAAAGCAACTTTGGCTCATAACCCCACTGCACACAAAACACTTTTACTCCAGAAAAAAAAAAAAAAAAAAAAAAAAAAAAAAAAAAAAAAAAGCAAACGGGCCAGTATGAAAATATCCCATCCCTCATTATGAGAGACATTATGTTTAATCTCTTTAGTCTCAGTAACAGGAGACTGAGAGGTCTTAAGTGGTTAAAAGGAATTGAAAAGTAAACCATACTGATCCTTCCCTTTAAAATGTGTGAATAGAACTAAGGTATAAAAGTGAAATTTTTAGCAAGGAAACCCATCACAACGATAGCTGCAACCTTAATTTGCAGTGAAATGACAAGATATGCTGGACTTGTTCATTACGCTTTCTTCAGCTCCCATGTTCTTAGCACTGGGGAACTGGGGAACTGTTTGCATCATGAGCATGAAGCAAAGGATAAAGTAAAGAGGCAGAAAATATTATCCAAGCTAAAACACTCAAGAATAATTGTGTCCAGCAGCAAGGCAGAATAAAAATAAAACAATAGCCACTGGACTTTTCAATTTGTACAAGCGTACATTTCTTCAGTTGACAGGAGACAAAATAAACCTGATGTCAGCATACCTGATCCTGCTTGACTCCGCATACAAAAATAACATTCAAAAGCAAAAACTGTGAAGAAAATTAAATCTGGGCAAAGCGGGGCCCTTTTTTAATTTTCCAGCAACATTTTCTTTCACTTACTATTAAGACTAAAGGGCGACTGCTTTGTTCCCAGGCAATGGAAAAATTGGGAAGTCCAAATACTAATTAAAAAAATAGCTTCTCAAGTTTACTTTACAAGGGATATTATTTAATTAGTTCAAAATTATTTGAAAATAATTTATTCTTTTATTGAATTCCTGCTGAAAATATGATTGATCTAGACATGGTACTTAAGTGATGCAGGATTTTTTAACAAGTTGGTGTATATATAATTTAGTGGGCATGGTTCTGGAAAATTAGCTGAAATTAGGTGGAAAATTTAATTACCATATACCAGGCTTTGAACTACTGTGTATTCAGTGAAATAGTTTCCTTCTACTATAAATCAGTGTAAAACAAACACTAAAAATAACTCAACAGTCTCATTAACTCACACCTGTATTCAAGACTATAGTCATACATGAAATGATGTTCATGTGACACATTACTATTACCTGAGCTGATGAGGAAGAATGCAAAGGTGTACCGAAGAAGGGCATCTGAACAGATACTGTGATGCAGATGCAAATGGCGCTTTAACTGTAAAGGAGCAGTCTGGGGGCTCGTGCAGGAGACCGCCGCAAACAGGAACTGCTCTTGAAAGTTCAAACTCCAGTTGCCAAGGCTTATAACGGCGGGCAAGCAGCTTCACTCATCCAGCTCCCGTTTTTCCCGTCACCTGCCTGGAGAGAAATTCGCCGTACTCTATATATCATTTTTCTTCATTTGTCAAGCACCTTTTTAACGGGAGGAGAAATCAATTAGCTTCTCCAAAGCAGATGGCTCAACAAAGCCTATTAGCCTAAATCTATGAGGAAAAATAGGTTACTGTCATTTTTTTGTTGGCCGACTGAAAGATTTGTTCCAGCGCTAAAACATCTGCCAAGAAATTCAGAGTTAAGACAGTTTTCACCCACCTTTGCAATGGGGAATATTTACAACCATATGTAAGGCCAGCGATAAAAAGGAAAAAAATGTGTTTAATTTGGCAGGCTACTCTGAATCAGAAATCTCATCACATTATAATTTCTTCACTCGTGGGTGGCAACATCTGAATCGATTAAGTCTCATTAAAAAAAACAGATGAAACCAGCATGGATTTTTGTGGGATGACATAGCAAGTCCATCACCTTTTCATCCAAGACAAATATGTATGATTATGAAACAAAACAAAAGACTGCAGTTTATATTACAACTGGACTGTCAATTTAAGATTTTGGTCAATTGAAACTGACTCATGGTGACCACTTGGATAGTTTTTAAGGTCAGGCAGCACACGGAAGTGGTTATCCATTGCCTCCTTCCGTTAACATCTTTGTATTGTGCCCCTGAAGACGGCTGGAAAAAAAAACAGTACCGGCAGTACCAGCGCTCCCTGCTATGCTACTGTGCCACCTGTTCTTACCATGTTGAAAGATGAACTGCCAACTAAAAAGCATACGAAACTTAATGTCAAATTTAAATTTAACCTTTGCTGTCGACAAGTGTCTGCTGGTGCCACACAAAGAAGGAAGGTGGTCATGTGACACAAATCATTCTCACGAAAGGAGAGTGCTCTTCTAACACATTTACATGTGCACTAGCACACTTTGCAGCCACTTCTATGGATGTGAAAACCTCTATGTGTGGGACACTAATGGTCATTTATGTGCAGATTCCAAGGCAGTGACACAAAGGGGCACAGATGAGAGGGGGCTGCAGGGAATCTACAATGACAAGAGGAGAGGAGGTCTGCTGCTCCGGGGCCTCTAGAAGGAAGATTCTGTTGGATTCACAGCACTAAGCCTCAACCTACTAAAATTTAGGAAGGGCAAATCCCCTCTGACCGCACAGCAGAAACGTGCCCCAAACTCATTAATTCATAATTAAAAGCCACATTTTACATAACTCTGAATAATCCTCATTCTCTCAAGGGTTACTGGCAACTGTCTTAAGTGAAATCTCTTGTATGTGAAGTACTTGACTGACTTCTACAAAGAGACTTATTCATATAAATTCCTTTTTCATTTCAAAAGAAAATGCTAATTAATTACTAAGTGTATTTCTTAGCACAAGAGCACTTTTAAAAAGTCCGCAAGAAAAAACAAGACCCCCTAGATGTGACAAACTACATTTCAACACAAGTTATTTGAAAGAAAAAGAAAAAAGAACTACAAACAAACACAGCACAAAGTAAACCATGCACATTTCTGATGTGATGGAAACAAAAGTTTTATGGCAACATGGGACAGGTTTAATAGTGAACTGGTAGCGGGAAGTTTATTTCAACAAATTTTCTGATAACCTGGGGGACTGCTAAGCTTCTTTTTAAAAACTGATGCATTAGGTCAGTGATATACACCCTTCGCTTGTTTTACAGATGCTTGCTATACGGACATTCACTGATGTGGAACTGAAGAGCGTATATCCCTCACCCTGTGAGTCCAGATTTTCAGTTAGGTTCGTCTCGCTCTGATCGGTAACTAATCTCAGTGGAAGAACACACAAGCAGCTGCTCAGATCAGTAACTATTCCCATCAGATGAACACACAAACATCTGTGCATACATGCTGAGGATGTAGGAACAGGTGCCATCTCAGTTGCTGTTTACAAGAAACATCGCACTGCACTCTCTGTGCACACCCTTATTTTCAGTGTCAGAAAGTACTGAGAGTTGTCAGAAGAACAATGCCAAGACAGAATTTGTTAACAATACCAAAGTCCTCACTCTGGCTGTTTACAAACTATGCCCATAGCGCACTCTGTTGTGTTTCCATGTTCCATGTTGATACTTCATTTAATTCATATCCACTACACTAGTAAATTCCATAAATAGCTAACAAAGTTAAGGAGCTAATCATGTGCTACTGCCTCTGTGCACATTGTCATGAAAATCAGACTAGCAGAATTTCAGCAACACACAGACATCGACATACACTGATAGTGTAACCTCATGAAACATATGAATAGGGGCAAGTAGTTTGATATGGAGGACCTTCTTCTATTAGAATAATGCTAATCCGCGCATCAGTTTTTTGCCCATTTTCAGCACATTTGTCTGTCCAGTAACAGATAAAATTTTTTTTCTTGGCTTAAGGCATAACAGGAGTAGCTTCCTTACTATCTGGACCTTACGGACAGATTAACATCATCAAATCCATGTCAAATTCATGGTCATATATCACACCACGTGTGGTTACAGTATTCTTGTCACAATACAACTATAATGAATTGCACTGACTGAACTTTTAGCAACTGTCCTCAAAAAGGCATTCAGATTAACATGTGTTGCAGCAACTCATTCAATAGCCATTACCATGTAAGATCTCAACTGCATGCCTGGAAAGGCAGGGTACCTCAGAGCACAACGGTATCAACCCGCTAACAACGTCTGTGTGTGGATTTAACCGAGAGCTGCGTCAGTGTGAGAGCTGTATCTGGAGTGGTGAACACGGTCAGATCGATAGCTTCATAAAGCACATCATCACCGCATCCTCCGAGGATGCAGGGAGCCATCTGGTCCGCGTCTCAAAGGACACAGATTAATACGATGGGGTGACAGTAATCCGGTACACTCAGCTCGCCTACAAGCGAGGGCCTCACATGAGAGCAGCAAAACCTCCCTCGGTTATCATGTGGGTGGAGCTCTGGTTTGGGGGGGAGGATAGTGTGGATGTGTAATGACAGAAAAATCACGTTATCTACACAGCATTTCCCCAGAGATGTGAAATACGTGGACATTTCACTAACACTTACAGCAGAGTGAGAGACAAGCTGGCCCACAATTATTAAAAATAAATTCTAAATAACATCTATTTTACATTTGTGGTACTTAAATAAAAATTAAGCAAAGCATCTGTCATCAGAAACCCATGAGGTAAATTTCAGTTCATTCACCTTATTCCAAAATGATTATTGATCTCCTGCAGTACAATCCCTCACATTTAATCTATGTGCCAGCGAAGGGCCACGCGTTTCATCACTGGGTACAAACGAACAAGTGCAGTCCCATTTTTCTAAAGTCCTTCTCAGGGAATCTTCCGAGCCATTTGTCCTGTGCCTTTATCCGGCTAAGCTGATTGCATTGTTTCTCTTTCGCCACAGACCAATTACGGATGTGACATCACATCCAAGGATGTAATGGGGTTGTGCCTGGAGACGCAATTGCCCCAGCTCATCTCTAACGGTTCTGTCCGCAGTGTGTGGCTGCCCCCCACCCCCTGCATCCACCTCCTATGCTGCTCACTTAAAGCAGGGGCCTAAGCAGCGTGCTGCCCCGGAGGCTGTGACAGGCCCAAAACACAATCTGGAAACTTAAGTTCTCTCGGGCGACACAAGTGCTGGCTTTGAATCCTTTGACACAAGACCTGTGGCAATTGTTCTGCCTCTTGTTCTGTCATCCTGAGAGCAGAGCAAGCGCCTGCTCATGGGTGGCGGCGTATTATATCCCTTTGATCTGGGCTTTACTTATTGAGATGCTGTGACAGTCACAAAGCCAGACACATGTGCGACTTTCATCCACACTTGTATGGGTAATACCTAACACTCCGCTGAGGGGGAAGTGTTCCATACCAGCAAGGAGAGAGGCCTTATCTAAATAGTTACTCTTTGGACCTGGTTTGTATCAACAGTCTACTTACAACTACAGTCCAAGTCAGATATCCCAGTGGAAACCTGTTTTTGTGAAATAAGGCTGCCTTATCTAATAACATTGTGGTGCACAGCTAAACAAGCCATACCATTATGCTTATCTGCTCTCAGCTTGACCTTGACTTCATAATCATACGCCTAGATCAGCGTGATTGCCATCTGCAATTATACATGTTGAAAGACCGATTATCTGGATGTGTTTAAGTCACAAACGTGGCCCCTTTTGCATTTCAGTGCAGTGTGGGGTCCAATTGCCCTTGTAAAACCCACCTCACAAACCAAGCACACCTTAGCAGTTGCTTCAGGGGCCCATGCTGTGTGATTGCGTGGGTGTGTTTAACATGACGATGCTACTGCCGTTTCCTCAGATGACATCACCTTCAACTGAGGCGCAACATGCTTGTCACACAAAGAACAACAATGATGCACATGCTGGCAGTCAATCCTCTGCACTAGGACCTGAGCTGAAATCATTTTACTTAATTTTACCCTCACTGTAAACCTCCATAATATAACGAATTTTTAGCTTTCTCTGCTGAATACATTTTTCAGATCAATATTAAACTGTTGTGAGGGAAATCGTAAAAGGGACAGAAGGCAAGCTGTTAAATTGTCTAGATAAGGAGCGCCTATGATTTGCTTCTTCTCCGAATAAGAGACACTTGAGCAGTAAAGGCAAACCGGGCCCGCTGCAGCCGTCTGTGTGCGAAAGCCACTAACTAGACAAAGCAACAGAAAGCTACTGTGCCCAGATTAAAGGACGGCTAGGAGGAGGCTTTAATTGCACATTTCTGACAGTGCCGGGTAACGCACTCCGTACCAGGTCCCGGTGATGCCAGTCATCGGTACATTTGCAGTTAGTACCACTCCGCACCCGTAATCTACTCACACTCTCTCACTGGGGATGATCTTGTAGCCGTCCCTGAACCACGTGACCTGTGGTCGGGGGAAGCTCCGGACCATAGGGCAGTTGAGGATGGCAGCCTTCCCCTGTGCCACTGTCTTCCTCTGCTCCTGCTCCACAAAGTTGCCCATGTCTGGCCAGAGAAGAGAACAATGGTGCAGTAATTGAGTCATCCATTATGCCTGTGTTCTGTGACACTGGCCATCTTTAGCAAAGTGCATTGTGTTAAAAGCATTTTTTTTTAAACAACTGGAAAGAAATAAAACATTTTTGACAGTTACAGAATAAGTATAAACAATGACAAGTCAAACAAAGTCATTTGGTGCTAATATTACATTTTGAAATCCATACATTTTTATACAAGCATTTCTGTCCTCATGTGAAACTTTAAAGAATGTTGTGCATTTAAATTTCTTTCATTAATACTACAAAATACATATATTTGTACCCTATTTTTCATATGCTCAAATGGTTGAAAAGAAGACAGACCATGAGAGAAGGACAGGATGTTCTGAAAATAGACATTCTGCTTTAAAAATAAACTCACTGAATACTCGGGAGCCTGTTAAAATGTCATCAAAAACTATTCTGTGGTGTTAATAGCGCAGCGGCATTCGGGGAAAGTATGGCTGCGGCTCTCTGCTCAGTTTATGTGCACGGGCTGGCTTGCACTTCAGTTTGAGCGTCCATGTGCGAGCCTGGACAGGATGTCTTCACCGCATTTCCTTGTTGCAGTATCTGGCAACACTTTACACAATCACCCCTGTTCACACTTACATGCCACTTGTACTTCTGCCCTCTTCTGCATCAGTGCCCCCATTCTGTTCCGCACAACACACTGGTAAAACCCAGCGTGGGATCGCTGCAAGGATGGGATGGTGTACCTGTGAAGAAGGGATTGGGGGGGTGAGTGGGTATGACCACATTTTTCAGCATCTGTCAGATGTCACATACTCAGTGGTGCATTTGCCAGTCCTGTTCTAAGTCACTGTTTGATCCTCCTTAGCCTTTTAACAATTAAAATAGTGAGTAAATAACCCAAATGTGGTCAAAGACAAACTTATGCATCCATACATCCATAATGGCTTAGTCCTGTTGCCCAGAGTCTATCTTGGAATCATACAGGGGTATAAAACTAGCCAAACACGGGAGGGCAGTCTATTGCAGGGTGGAAACATACACATTCACGCATTATGGACAATTTAGGGTGACCATTTAATCTGAACTACATGGCTTTGGACACAGGGAGAACATGCAGACTCCATACAGACTGAGCTGGACTCAAACTCATACCCAACCAGTCCAGCCGATGTGTGGGAGCAGCACCACGCATTCCACTAATGTGCTGCCCTAACTTAATTAAATTTTGCCAAAATTTAGAAGGAGTAAGAAGATTCAACTGAAAAAACAACGTGTGCCCTACCTTAAGAAACTACCTTAACATGGCACAACTGAAAAATATATGGAGTCACTGCTAAAGTTCTGACATTTCAATTGTGACAACTGTGACATTCATTCAATAAACATCTATAACACACAATTATAAGGTCAGCCAGAAAAAAAGCCTGCAGACATGTCTGGCATGGCCAAGTTTTGAAAACATTCACTGGAATGTTGGTTAGTGCACATTTTTATTTTCAGTGTACATAGTACAAACTGTTTCCAGCGAAACAGTTTGTACTATGTACACTACATTTAAAGACTTTATAGAAGAAAACAACATTAACCCATGTTTATTTCTATTTCAAGTACACTGATTCTGATTTAAAGGCAACAAAGTAGTTCAGTGGCTAGTAATGCTGCTGCCTCACAGTACCTGGGCTATTTGGCGTGGGTTCAAATACATTTCAGTCTATGTGAAGCTTGAATGCTCTCCCTCTGTTTGTGCTGGTTTCCTCCCACAGTCCAATGATGTGACTCAGGGTTAATCAGTCACATTGTAGTGCCTATAGTATGCGGCTGCCCTATGATGGATTGGTCCCCCGTTTAGGGTGTGATTTCCTTTCCAGACCACCGTAACCACGATAAGCGGTTAAAAATAGCTGGAGGAGTTTGTTTTTTCTACTATTAAAATTGTATGTTTTTTTTGAAAATCCTTTCCCTGTGGTATTTGATCAAACTTAAAACAAGAAATAAATAAAAATGTTAATCAAAGAAAACTTAGACCCCCTGACATAAAACATAGATTTTAAAACTCATATGGGTAAAGTGTAGAATAAGAAGTAAAAGGGTATATTCTTGTTTTTTTCTTCAATGATTGACTTACAGTATTGTTTATGTACCCTACCCTGTACTGGTTCAGCAGCTTCTCTGTGCTGCAGGCAAAGTCAAGGACAAGGTGCTGCTCTGGTTAAATGCATTCTGGTCGCTCAGGTATTTATTCAAGTATTTTATCCTTGACAAAAATCTCAGTTTGAAGGGTAGACCTGCTGAGAAGGCGCAGCAGCTGCCTCCTTTGCCAACCAGAACATTATCGCCAGCAAACAATTGTAACAGCACTAGATTCGATGTGCACAGGATTACATGTCCCTCCCTCATGTGGATGCACAGCTCAGGCTCGAGCCAAAAAGTAGAGACCACACGTGCGTGGAGAGCAAAAGCAGCACAATGTAGTGTGCTGTGATGCTAGTAAGGAAAACCTGCTGAGAGAACTGAGAGAACTTGTGCATTTTTTTAAAAAACATGTAAACTATTAATAATAGAAGTACTAAATATGTTTATTCAATGTGTAGTAAATACTTCCTTTCTAAAAACATCTACTTCCATATTTTACAAAATGAATCATTTTTATTTCTTTTTTTGTTTTATGAGAATTTTTTTTTTCTATTTGAATATGGGTTTTTCTTTGTAATTTTCATTCCTGTGACATTTCTAAAGCTTGTGAGAAGCTCTGACTCAATGGCCCCATTTATAAGTCATAAGTCATAAGCAAACATCTGAAAGGAGGCCAACATACCCGATTCATGCTAATAATTCCCATTGCACATGATTTAGATAGCCAGGACCCAAAGGCTGACAGTATTCCAAGTTAAAGCTAAAAGAATAATAAGTATAATGTTTTGCACTCTAATTCTCTAAATAAATTAAAAATTGTTTAATATTCCTCTCTCCAGAAGAAAAATATAGAAAACATAGCACAACAGTCGAATTCCATATAAAACTACTGATTATATAGATTTCATTAAATCAACTTAACATCTTATCATTATACTTTAAAAAAAATGATATTTCTTTAATACTACTTCAGGATGTTACTATAAAACAAAAGTGCATTGTAGGGTACAAAATACTTTTCAGAATAATTATTACAATAAAAACTTAAAAGGCAATATAACACAGTGCTATGCACAGTATTTGCCCCCTTCCTGATTTCTCCTCTTACTGTCACGCTGGATGTTGTAAATTTGTACATTTTGAAAAAGAAATGAGAATCGCATTTAATAAGAGGCATGTTTTTCACTAAACATGTTGTTGTGGTGTAAAGTACGGTGTTTGCTTCTTTACACACAGTGTGAACGGAGTGAAAGCAGCAGCACCAATGAACTGTACTGGTTTTACGTTTTTCTTGCAGCACAGCCATTAAACAAACAAACAAACCAACAAATAAAAGCATCATTTAGGGTATGGAGAGGTTGCTCAGCAAGCTGGGTTCACCAGCTGAGAGAGAGGGAGAGAACAGCGCTTTATAAGGTAAAAGCGGTAGCTGTCGTAAAAAATGCGCTTGGTTTTGCATGACCAAGAAAGGGCTCAGTGATGTCATGTGTGATGAAAGCAACAGCTAATGTCTCTGAAACAAAGAGATAGAGAGTTGCTTTGCAGCTTCAAAGGGCACAAATGGAGCACTAACGAATGCACCCGGTTTCGTGTGCTTTGGCAGTTGTAGGGGGACTGAGTGATGTCACAGTCCCAAAAAAATAAAGGCTTATACTTCAAAAACAAAAACGGTACAAATCCTAATTTTTGCAGCACAAACGTAGCACTAATGAACCGTGAGGTTTTTTTTTTTATCATTTGTGCAATTTGTAGGGGGGCCAGCTTCACACAGCCTTTAGGATAGTATCATATGCCACTTTTGAAGAAACCATGAATTCTGCAGAATACCAGAAACTTCTTAAGGAGAGTGTCTGGTCATCTGTCTGTAAACTGAAACCGCAGTTGAACTGTAAATGGTTTCTGCAGCAAGACAATGAACCAAAACCCAAAAGCAAGTATACATTGCTCAAATGGCCACTCAAGGCTGAGAAGAAACAAAATTAAAGTTTCTCAATGGCCTTTTCACAATCCTGGGTTGAGCCCAATAGAGATGCTGTGGTAAGGCAAGGGCAAGGCAAGGCAGGAGTTTATTGTCATTTTGTCGATCTACACAGTACGTGGTGAAACAAGACAACGTTCCTCCAGGACCATAGGTGCAACACAACGCGATACAGCAGGAGAGAAGACAAAGGAATGTAGTGCAAATGTTATCAAACAAATAGAATAAATAATAAGAATAAATAATATAAATAGATAGAACAGGACCTAAAACAAGCAGTTTATGCTCAAAAACCGACCAATGTGTTTGAATAAAAGCAGTTCTGCACAGAAGAGTGGGCTAGAATTCTTCAACAGTGATGTGAATGACTGATATCAAATTATAGGAAGCATTTGGTTGCAATTATTGCTGAACGTGGTGCAGCCAGTTATTAAGTTTAAGGCAGCAAATATGTTTTCAAATAGGTGATAAGGGTGTTGAATAACTTTGTTCCTTAAATAAATGAAGTAATTCAAAAATGTGTGGTGTGTCATCTTGCAGATGATGTAAGTCCAGGTGGTGGTTTCTGTGATGCAGAAACATGGTCTTTGCAGAGTAAAGGCTGCTTGCAAAATGCAACCCAGCGTGGCAGGTAAACGATCAAGAGAAAAGTGCATAGAAGCAGAACGTAAAAATAAATTTGAAGAAAATAAATGGCCATAAAAGTTCTGTACGAAGTGTGAAAAAGAGGAAACAATACCAGTATAAAAATAAGTTAGTCAATGAACTTTGAGAAAATGGATGAGAACTGAAGTTCTCTGTGTGGTTACTGGTTATGAATTAAATCCCAGTGAATTTGGCTCAGGTATCAGTTTCATTCCTGTTACTACTGAAATAGTTTGAGTAAAAAATAAATTATAGCAAAAAAAGTATTGTTTAACAATATTGACATTTTTGACAAATGTTATAATACAAGTGGCTTAAAGAACATCGAAAATTGTCGGCAACATTTTTTTCTGCCTTAACTAAGACTTTGTAGTCAGCAAGGTCAGAATGTAAACACAGGACAGTCATCATCCTTTACCAATTACTAAATGCAACCTCGGGGTTCTCTGACATTTACATCCACCAGCATATTGAGAGGTACTGCTTAAATGACATTAAAAAGCAGTCGCGTTGCCCATTAGCGGGGTGCCTCTGCCAATGCGTACGGCTTCTCGCATCAACAGGCAAATCCAAAGCGTTGAACCATCAGCTTCCGTGACACTTTTCACTTCAGCTGCTTTAACTGTAGTTTATGAGCTCAGCCACTCTAAAGCCATGTGCTGCAAAGGGCAACGGTGTAGAACAAAGGTTTGGAACAGCACCCGTGGTCAGTCTGGGGACTGACAGTTCAATCATGTATATTCCCTGCAGGTACTGTATCTGAATTTAAACATATAAATCATAAAACACGTCCATTTTATTTACTCTGTATTTAGCCAAAATACAAGTAGTGCAACAGAAGCAGTGAGTAATGCTTTTAAAACCCCTTTGTGCGAAATCTGTGTTTCGGAAGGTCCTGGTACTCACCTTTGGCACATTACTGTGTAACCTTCCCACACAGATGATTGCAGTAGTGACAACAGCAGCAGGACGCAAGCCAAACTCTGTTAACTAATGCAGCTCTATTACACAGATAAACATATTCACTCTTTACTAACCTGGTATGACTTTGCTCCAGGGCTGAGTTTCTCCCCTGACTTGCCCTTAACCCCATTATGAAGTCTATTTTTCCAAACCAAACCTTTGCTGCTTCTGCTGTTGTTGACCCTACGGCAACTTTCTGAATATTTTTATTATTATGCTGCTTAGCTGAAGCTTTTATCCAAAGTAACATATTTTACTCATTTTCATAGCTGGGTAATCCTACCCCATCAATTCAGGTTAAGTACCTTGGTCTAGTGTACTACAACAGGAGTGGGAGCAGGCCTCAAACAAGTAACCATCAGATTATGTAATGTCCTTAAGCCATACACTACCTGTGCTTAGAATCCCACACTGCATGCACGTGAAGCTCTGCTACATAAAAGGCCTTGCAATGCGTAGCTGACATCAAACTGTGTTGTGTTTCAGCAGAACTGCATGCAAACACAGCTCTCAAACCAATGCAACACGACCTGGGCAAGAAGGTCCTGTGTAATTTGCTTACATAATGAAGCATATCAATGAGCCCAATCACAAGACAAGAAATTACAAAAAGCTATTTCCAGCATAACCATCCTGAGTGTCAGATTTACTGTGGAGGCATAGGGCACTCTGTGCAACAACACAAAAAATTAACTGTAATCAATGTACAGTGTATGCAGCCATGATGCTGGATGCATCAGTGATGCTGCTCCAGAAATGTAGGGAGAAGAGGCCATTTACTTGTACGCAGAAGAAAAAGTGGTGACGTCTGTGCCATTGAGCATCCACTTGAACTCCAGCGGCCAGCTGCCCTCAGCTAGGCAGGTTAGCACCAAGCGGTTGCCCTCCAGGTGGGTTTGTGCAGCTCCTGGATCCGTCTTGAAATACGGAGCCACGTCGTCTGCAAGACACGGGGGAAATCATGGGTTATCTGCAGCACCAGCTTTGAGTGGCACCACTATTGATCCAGTTCCCGTGCTCTTAGCCACCAATCAGGGTCAAGCTGAAAGGCCCTTTTGAGATGCCATGATTTAGAGCAATGAATAAACACTGTTAATGTATAGCTTTTCCAGTGAGCTGCTATTACTCTCTGAAGATTCAGCGTTAGACACCATCGGTCTCATGTCCTGCATAATATATGCTGCTTTGACCATTTATAAAACAAAAAACACATTGCTGTGAAATATCAACGGTTCTAATTTGTAGGTCATTTCATTGCTCTTACATCCCTGCTTGATGTGAGGGTCTTACAGTTTTACACATTTAAGTACCAATCTATACAGCAGAGCAATGTAACAAATTCTCTCTCTCTCTCTCTCTCTCTCACACACACACACACACACACACACACACACACACACACACACACACACACACACACACACACACAGATATGACCAGTTAAGCAACAGTGCACCTGAAACCATAAACTGGAGCTGACTGTCCTGGATTCAAACCACATCCTGCTGCAGTACACCCAGGCACTGTCAGGAACCAGAAGTAATAGAGCAAGGACCTCCTGAGGCCTGAACCAACACCTAGATGGTTAAAAAACAGTATACATGTCTAGTGTATACTGTTATACTATTAGTGACTATAGCACTGGCAGCTATGAGGGAAGGAGGAAGATGAAGAACTATGCTGACGTTAAGACTGCAGCGAGTGACAGCGGTCCTATGGAATGATCTCACTCGGAAAAGTGGGGGACACAGTACACCATTTGAGCTTAATTTCTCCGAGAAGCTTTTCCACCTTTGATGATGAAATCCATTTCCCTCTAACTTCTGCCATCGCATAATTACAAGCAGCAAAGCGGAGGAATCCAACAACCCACCAGGGCTCCCGTTTGCAACGAGCAGCAAATAAAAGGCATAAACTACGAGAGAAGCCGAAGGGCCGCTCCGCGTTCGTTAAGAAGAAGGACTCTGCAGTCCGACACACAGGTAATTTTCAGAGCTACTGCAGGTAATTCAATATTCCCTTTGCACTTCTGAAGACAAAACAGGAGAAGAAAAAGGTAGCTCCTTGCTGCTGCAAAGCACAAAGGGAAACGCGTCCTTATTAAACGTATAAAGAAGCTGTAGCTGTTCCTTCCTTTGAGGAAGCGGAACAGGAGTGCTGTGCTCGTCCTGGCTGCAGATTTGGGCTTGATGGATTGCCTTGTGCTCCCTGCAGGTTTCCTCTATCTGTGTCAGGCCTGTCATTAACTCGGCCCGGCGTAATGGCGGAGGGAGAGTGTGCAGCAGCAAGATTAGTAGAACTGCTAGAACATGCCAATGGACACGGCTATTGGGACAAATTAACTTCAGTCACCTAGACATGAACCAAAGTGCATCGGGCAAGTGTTCGGACTTTAACTAAGCTCTCGAGGGATATTAAACTGGAATAGCTTATGGGCCTTGCACAATGGAAAGTTCCCTTCCTTTCTGCAGTGTTGCTCTATAGTCACAGTTTAATGCTCTATATTCATAAAACTTACAAAATAATTGGATACTACAAAGGCTATTTTTTAGATAGGGAAAGCCACATCAATTTTACATTGTATATAGAGCAAAACAATATTATTGTAAAACTATACTCTATTTCTGATATTATTAAACTTAAAAAAACAGTTCACGGGGCTCTGAAGTATCACATAATTTGTACTAATTTAGTATTTAGTGAATACATATCAAGAACAGCTTTTTCAAGAGTCCCAGAATGAAAGCAGAATTATTTACCATTATTTAGTCCTTTAGCTGAAGCTTTTCTCCAAGGTGACCTATAGCATGAGGTTTGTAAGCTAAGCTTTACCCATTGAGCTGCATTGCTCAAGATTACTACAAGCAGGAGACTGAATTGGAACCTGTGTATTTTAATCGGCTCTAACCACCAATAACAGGACAAAAACAAATAATAGATCATCGGAGGAAACAGACACGTTTGCCATAGGGGAAGTTGCCCCTCAGTGCCCACTGGCATTACGAGTATTAAATTATACACCAGAAAATGAGTGATTTTTGTACTGTAATGGACTCGTTGCAACCCCTGTCTCTGAACATAACTGGAGCTATGTGCTGTGAGTGAAAACTTTTGGCATGATGGTTCTTGTGTCATCCATTGTTGGATGAATAGCAAAACACCACAGGACAAATCAATTGTGCCATAAAAGGCACCGCCCCACAGCATACAAATGATCTGGAGTGCACGGGCAAATTGACGATGAAATTTATTAAGCCGTCATAATCAAAGCCATTAATCAGCAAATCCAGGTCTGACAGGAGGCGCTGTCCAATTCACAGTGTGAGTGCAGAGTGGCCGGGAGGTGGGGGGTTGGGGAGGGCGGGTGACTGGAAGGCTCTGCTTTGCACTGACAACCTTCTCAGCTACACTCACTCACCTTTACCCCTCTCTCACCCCAAATCTGATGCTCCCCAATGTTCCCAAGGTATCTATTTAGAAATACACACACACACAAATGTAGATATATACAAAAGGCATCCTCAAGAACAGAAGCACGTTCTCATTGGTCCCTTTTTTAATGTGAGGAATGAATGGAATATCGTGTATTACAAGATGTATTTCATGTTTTTTTTTTAGATATTTTCAAATATTATCATTGGTTGTGCTGCATCTGTTTCCATATCAAAGAATTGAAACAGTCCTTCAACCAGCAGGGTCCTGGGCTTAAGCTATTAGAAAGAGAAAGAAACAGTCAAGGGAGGTGCTCGAGCTCCCTCTCGAATCTGGTCACACTCCCCCATACAGGATTGATGTCTCTCCATTTCAACCCAACGAAACTTCCATCTCAGGAAATTTATTCCATCTGCTGGCAATTTGGAATATTTCAGTTATGCAAGCCAAGCGCCAGGAAAGCAATCTAAAAACAGATCCCCAATAAATCTAATCGGTTGGGCACCATGGCTGTGTCAAAAACATTTACGCATTTAAAAAAGCCAGGTACTGAGAGCTCTGAAAAGGACAGACCATGTGCTGTGGCAGGTCCATGTGTAGGGGACTCTTGAGGAACATCTGATCGCATCTCCGAAGGAGCAACTGGGAATTAAATGCTGACTATGTTCTGTATTCAGGATGATGGAAGCAAAGTCCAGAGACCTGGGAGTAGATCAAAAGGGTCTGTGTTTTCAGGGATTAGCTTGAGTTTAGCATGAGATAAGCTCTGGTTTTCTTTCAAGGTTACATACAACTCCACAAGGCACCTACAGCAATAATATGGAGATATGCACACATCAGCACTCAGCAAATCTGAATACGAGTTGAGCAACACTACAGCCTGCCTGAGTACAAACATTCACTATCACCTTCAAAATGCTGCATGGTAGAGTGAATCAACCAAGTTACTAATGCCAAAATAGAATATTAATGCAAGTTTTTTTCAATTACTACAACTTTTAAAAATTGTACTTAGCAGCTATCTAATATTCTTCATACTTTGTCACCTTTTGACAAGTGTCAAATAAATGCAAATGGAAGATTTTGCTAGTAATGTTTCACCATTGCTGTAGTCTTCAATGGCATCACACCTTTATTTTATAGTTGAAAAGCATCTTCGGTATTTTGGTTAGGATGCTAACCCTCAGAGAACATAAATTCTTCCAGGAATGCAGGCCAGGAAACTGCCTTATTACACACAGGCAGGTGAAGGAGCATCCACACAGTTTTTTTTTTTTTAATCCTTAAGTCACACTTTACCTCCCTATAGAGTCAAAGGAAAGCAATACAAACATTACCACAGATTTTCCTTGGACTGCTGGATAATGCTGACAGAAGGTGCTTTTATAGGGACCATTCTGGACTCCATTGACTGGAAAGTTCATGGATGATTTTTGTCCTTCATGTTTTGGGGATAAAAACACTGGGTACTATGTAGTGAGGTTCTCACAGATTTTCCTTACTTAAATTAGAGCCAACTTGCACATATGCAACAGAACAGATTTACTCAAACAGGTTGACATTTCACTCCCCTGACCTACTATATGGGCTGGCCTCGTGTCTATTTTGGATTAGCCTTGTTTTGGTTATTCTGTTCCCTACATATAGATCCAAGAGTTGATTTGTTGATTTTATCTTTTTTGCTAAAGGGAGATACCTTCACTTGGGAGGTCCAAATCCTCAATTTGCTCCACCTGCAAGGATCTACCTGTGGGTCCATTTGTGAAAAAGACAAGTCCTCCATATCCTACCAATAATGAGACACTGACAACCTCAATAATAAAGAATAAATCAAAAATACTTCTACTTCTGCTACCACAAGTAATAATTGAAAAGATCAACGCAAGTACAATCTTCAGCTGGACCGTATGTTTTTGGGGAAAAAAGGTAAACTACACAATAAAATACTACAGAGCAGAAAAACTGCAGAAATCATTCTTAGCCAAAATACCACTGGAGGAGAGCTCTTTCAGAGCTTTTTTCCCCAAGATCTTCATTTTCATTTATCATCCTTTTTATTCTGAAACAAAACAGTAATATTGTTTGGCTTCCTTCACTGCAGCAGTAACAAAGTTGACTTCTGTGATGCCTCAGATCTAATCAAATGGAGCAGCACTTTGCAGTCTGGATTGTACCCTGCATCCACATGGCGCCAGATCTCCGCCTCTGTTGTGGCGTTCCATGGCCGCTTTTTGTGTGCATTCTTCTCGAGGAGATATGGCAGATAAAAAGCCAGATGACAGTTCACCAGCTCAGGGGAGGCAGCCAGCTGAAGCAGAAAAGAACACTACGATTTAAGCCCCCCCCCCCCACACACAACCACCCACAAGGCCCCTGTCTCCCACTTTCTCGCTTGACTTTACTCCTCGATGCGATCAAAATGCGCAGACTCACAAAAACACTGTTTATTGTCAACCCGTAGCCTAAGAGGTTACTGCGTGTCAGCCTAGCAGTGCTGTAAAGCACGATTTGCTGTGCTTTGCCACTGGCAGGTGGCAGTGCAGAAAGAGATGGCAGTTTGACAATCGGGGTCTCCACTTGTGGTGGAGCCCCTCCACTGTCTTCTCAGCGTTAATTTAAACTGTAAACTGCTACGGTGCTCTGCATTTCATCTAAGAGGCAGGAAGCTCCACTGCAGAGGACTATTAGCTAATAGATGCTAATAACGCATTCTCAAGGCATCATGCAGATGTGTGCACGATGAGACAGAGACAGAAAGGGGTGTACTGTACTGCGCAACTACTTAAAGCAACCTTGCGTGCATTCCCAGTATACACAGGCTGTATGAATCAAACTGCAAAGACGAATGGTCTGGGTAAAAGGCTGGAGCTGCACTGTCAGCAAAGCGGCGTACTTTAAGAAAGTGGACTGTACTATGTTAATCGCTATATAATTTCCAAGAACACAAAGCACACTGCAGGTCTCTCCCTAGAAGCAATGCATTTTAAGCAGGCCTCGAATACATTATTTCACAAATATGTGCACATACATTTTGTCTTTCAGGGTTTTCTTTGACTTCATTTGTTACTACCACAGAGTTCAGCTCTGACAGCTTAATTTCAGTCCTGAGCCCCTTCTATAACTTTTGAAAGATGCCACCTCTTCTGACACCCAATGGATCCAGACTGTGCTATCGGAACAAGCTAGATACGGTGCAACAGGCTACCCTTAAACTCCGATTCAGCTCTGAATTGCTCTCAGTTTTGATTTATTAAAATAGGAGAACAAGCAAAACAGAAATAATTATATTTATCCAAATCTCAAAACTGAAATCTTCAAACTGTGAGCCCTTTGTGATTACCAGCTGCAGACTCTGTAATTCTAAAAGCATTAGGTGAGAGAATAGCAGAATTTTTGATACCACCATTTAAGCAGAAAATTATAGGCTGTTGAATCTAATAAGATTGCCATACTGCTTTATAAATGATGACGCAGGCTGCTTCTCCATACAGAGCTGGCTGTCTCAATATGTGTGGGAGACTCAATGGACTCCTCCCACTCCCGCTGTAGTACTCTTGATCAAGGTGCTTACCCTGATATGATACAGTAAAAATACCCTTATATACAAATGGGTAAATCTTTGTGAAGTTGATTATCCAACACTACAAGTCACTTGGACAAAGGGGTCAGACAAAGGTTAATAATAACAACTACCTGGGGGAACAAATCACAAGCCAGACTTTATGCTGAAAGCTAGAATTATCAAAAACCTTGGCCAGTAAAACAGTACTGACTAAGAAAGGCTCTTTTGTCAAACTTAATAGCATAGATCAAATAAAGAGCCAAGCAAATAAATATCTCCCAGGATTAAGAATGAGAAAAATGACGTGCGGCATGCCCCTCTGTCAACAACGGTATTTAATACACCCTTGTTGATATGTGCGTGAGGCGCAGAATGATGAACTGGGCAGCACGGCCTTGTTCCTCCATGGCCCAGGGAACAGATACTGGCTGTTTGAATTGGCACACCCCATTTCCCTGCCCTGATTACCCCTAGTGAGGCAGAACCATTGTACACTTCCGGCTGAGCTGAGTGCCGGCCAGTTCTGCCTACCTCGGGCCATGCTTGCGCATGAAAAAGTGATTCAGCAAATCTGAGGTTGCGCAGTGTTTGAGCGATGGGGTCGTGTGAGTGGGTAAATATTGATCAAGATGAACTGGGCTGTAAGGACACTTCTAGGATGGTGAACTGTTCATTCATTCATTCACCTGTGGATATCAACATGGTGATCATTTATAATCTTTCTATAAAATGAAGCTAAGCTTCTACCATATTATCAGTACAAGGTAAAGAAAATATGATAAGGAAATTAACACAAGATGTTTATATTTTCTTATTAGTATTCTTACTCTTAACTGCAGAAATATTACATTTCAACATGCCAGAGCAATACCCTAATATCTAATAAGCACACATACTGGAGAACACTGAGAACATAAATCTAAAGGTCTGCCTGCCTGCCATAAATCCTGGTGAAGACGTGCAATTGATACTGCTTCCCAGATACTTTCTGAGGCGCTTTGTCAATTACTTAAAACTAACTCAAAAGTCATGGACTTAGGTTGCAGGCTGGAATTGTAAAACACCCCCACCTGCCTGGCTGTGGGGGGCGGGGGAAGCGGAAATAAAAAGTGAAAACAATGAGAAAACTCATCCATTATTCAGGGTATTAAGCAGAGTGATGACAGCAATATGATGCGGGATCCTTTGCTCTCAAAGGGAATTTGACTCTGCTCTCTGCATTTTAAAGCCGCTGCCTGCGTGCGGGTATTTGGAAGCTTTGTCTCTGTGAGGCAGTCTGTAGGACAGGGTCTTCTAGTGTAAATGCCACACACCAACTATCACACTGCTCCACACTACTGCAGAAGTAGTGCTCACATTGTGAGGAAGGTAAATGGGAAATATGAATTTTATAATGTAAAGTTTAATGTCCTTAGCGCTTTTCCAATAACAGCTCTCCTCCCCATAAATGCAAAATATAAAGACTTTAAAATCTAGGGAATAGCTGCCTTGTAACTACCATAGCTGTTGTTGTCGTACCTTACACTGGGAAACTTCGGAGTCTACATTTTATAAGTTGATTATTCGCAAGCTAATGTATAGAATAGTGTTACTAAAGCAAACCTGAAAGAGTCCATTTTTTTAAGGCACACAATTTTAACAGAACATTTTAAACGCCTCATAATTATTGAAGGACAACAAGGGTTTATATTGGTGGCATGGCACTGATCTCCTTCACATGTGAGTTTTTTTTTTTTTTTTTGGGTGTGTGTTGAGGAAGCAGCGTGCGCTAAGAGCCGTTCCGTTCACTTCGGGAAATGGCAAGAAAAAAATTCCCAAATGCAGTCACACACTATCTGCAGGAGCCACGAACATGCTTATTGCCCTTAACTGCCGAGATCCTCATGCAATATTCATCAAAGTCTAAACAAAGTGACAGTGTTATCTGCTGATACGCCACTCAGCCTGTTATGGCTGATATGAAAATGGAAACAAATTTCCTGAAGGATTCTGTGCGGACATCAAATAAACAGACCTTGGCACCTTATGATGGTCTTTACAAAGGTAATGCTCAGCTTATCTGCCGCATCTCGTTTTGAGTAGCAGCTACCAACTTCTGCAAATTTTCACCTGAGCTTAAAATTCACAGGGAATGTATGCAATCTCAGGGATACTGCTACTAATTTTTGCAAAGCTAATCTACCATATCTGTGGACAACTTGAAATGCGGCAAACCATGTGGTGATGCATACTTTAAGACTCTTTTTTGCACAAGATGAAGCAGAGAGCCCATCTAATATAAGACACTTACTAACCATCTCAATAAAAACACTAGACTTGTCAATTTGTGACTGCAAGCAAAGGTTACAGATTTAAGGCTCTTAAACCAACAACTGATTAATGTTAGAAGACTACTTAGCATGTTCATGAGCTACTTTTCTGACCAACAGCACAAGAATATCATTCTAGTCCCTCGCATTTTTGTGACAGGAGAGACAGGGAACGATCAATGTTGCTCTCAAACCACTTGACCAACATGGAGGAGAACCTGTTTGGAATAAGACCAGGAGTAGTACAGTGGCAGTCAGATACTGAGCTCTCCGCCGCTTCATGTGAGCACCACAACTTTCGCATGCACATTAAAGATGCTTAATGGCTCCTGCTGAAACCAGAGCTTCTTAATTTAAGGTACTAGAGATGACAGACAGATCCGGAGAAGTGAAAAAGCAGCTCATTTTTAGGATGAACTATTCTGCACTCTGCACTATGCTGGAAAGCAGCCAGAAGGCAGCGTTTTCTCAGTTCTGACGTTCAGCTGAAAGTTGTTTTATTTAGCAATGAAATGAATTTATATTATTCTACTGAAGTCACAGAAAACTACAATAAATTGTTCATTTCTGCATATTCATTCTCAAAGTGCATTCAATACATTTTAACCACTTTGTCAAATAACTTCATTTCAGTTTGAGCTAGTCTTGAAACAATTTTAGTAATTTCAATCGAACTTTCACTGTCTATTAGATTATCAGAATTCACCAACAATCTGACAGTAACTGCATGCACAGTATGTTTCTTTAAAGGACATTCGTAGGTGACTGAATCATCACAGTCTTACATACAATGAGTAATTTTTACTGTACATGTCACACATTCAAGGGGAGCAATTGTGATCTTCAGAGACGTGCTTTATTTTGGCTCCAGCTCTGGAAAGTTATTGATGCAGGGTCAAGTATGGTGACGTTTCAACAAATCAAGGTCATCAGTGACCATTTCCAGTAGCTGTGATTGAAAAACACTTCAAACAGCCATTCTAATAGTATTTGCACCATGTGAGACATTAAACTCTGCTTCTAGTTCAGGCTATATCCATTGTTGGCTGCCTGTACCTATTCACCAATACATTTATTAATTTACTTAGCTGTGAAAAATTGAACAGACAGACACGGGTCCATACATGATATCCGCTGAATGACAGACATCACAGGTCTGCAATAAAATCTGCTGTTATTTAGACAACAGGTACTCTAGACAACAATCTCTTATATTTCGAAAGTCAAAAATAGATTGTTCAAGTAAGTCGTGTATGTGAACCAGGGTGCAAATCTACAGTAGAAATGACTTGTAATTTTGAAAGACAAATAATGTAGGTTTAAACACAAGGGTTCAAGGAACCCTTGTGATATTTTACAAATGTCCACCAAGGAGCTGTGCTGCAGATGGATAGAGCAGTGGTTGTTAATATGCCCATGAACTTTCCTTCAAACCTTTAGTGTTGCAAGACTTTATATGTGAGTAAAGGCGCTATTCCTGCACACTTAACTCTTAACTGTGCCACAGTACAGTCACAGCTACACACACATACACGTGTACCCATAAAGAGTGACACTTTTCACCAAAGACATCTTTTACGAGTATTTCCCCCACCATTGGTTAAGCATGGCAGCACCTACAACTGCTATATATCCTTCATTACTTCATGTTATTCCAGTCACAAAACAAGGAGGTGGTAGTAAGCAAAAATTAATTCACCACAGAGAATCGCAGGTGGTTAATTGCCCACAGATCTATCTTTAAAAATCTGGCCTCATCTGTTCACCTTGATTCAAACTGTTTACCTTTTGGAGAATAAATAAATCAATAAATATGTGCAGGAGGGTATTTTATGTTGAACTACTACAGCAGATGAGAAAACACAGAATTCAACTTTGATCTGCAGCTCTCAATTTTGAAAGCTTATATATAAATATTAACAGCATGAAAACATACTTCAGATGTGTTCCCATGCATATTATGCATAGTAAAGACCAAGACCTTCAGGGTCATCGCTAATGCTGGAGCTGTACCCAGCCTGTACCATAGCATGCCTTAAATAGAAAATTATGCATGGTGTTTTTATGAAACAATTTATTTCACAGAAGCCATTTTACCTTAAAGACATATTTCAAGTGATGTCGTAAGAGTCTGTATTGAACTTGATGGTGTCGTGTTAGGAAACAGTCAGGATCACACACCACTGTCTGCATTGAATAGTCCAATTTTTGTCAAAAGAGCGTAGTCACAAGAGCGAATGAAGGCAGCCTTGTGCCCATCATTTCATGTTTTAAGGAAAACGTGCCAATGTGTGAGTCGCAACATTCCCATTATAAAAACATTTAGTGGACAAGTGCGGATTTAATTGAAATTTCTATCGAAAGCAACAGAGGGTTCAATTACTCTGTGGTCAGTGAACAGCGGTACCCAACGCACCAATTTATTTCTCAGCAACACACCTGGGACTGTCACAGCAACCAGCTGAAAGTGTCGAACAGCAGTGTTTCCCCTCCAGGAGGATTATACCCACATGACGCATGTTTTTTTTCTGGTGACCAATGAACTGGACCCTTTCATCACTTAACAATGAAGCGGGATACACTTCAGGTGTGTCCCTGCTCACTTCACCTTCTTGGAGATATATCAGAGTCGGTAAAAGTGCATTAAGCTTCAGGCAATTGTTCCAGAGAAATTCTTTAGTTAAAGCCATTATAGACCAAACCATGTGTGAGAGCAATCTGTGCAAGATGAGGCCAAAGGTTACTTATTCATGGTTGTGCCACATCTGTCACAGGTAAATGTATATTTATATTTCAGTATGCAGTATTTGACAAAAATGCAAATGAATATACAGCTGAAGACAGAAGTGGTTTGCCCAGTTTCATCCTCAACTCAACACACTGCCACTGCTGGTAAACTGAGAAAATCCTCCTCTGACAGCCCCAATTCCCTCCATTTCCCCCGCCAGCTCAGGTGGCCTGGGGTGACATGTCACTGTGCTACTGACTGAATTAGACAGGTAGGTGTCTGACCAGAAGGAAGACAAAGAGTGATGGCTGACATTTTCAGGGAGCAAATGCCAGGAGCCTCTGTGGAGAGAGCCAGAGAGACCCCCCCCCCCCCCCCCCAACAGCACATGAGGCCCTGAAGGTGAGCCATCACAGCACCTGACCCAGAATGACCAGACACCTCACCCCTCTGTGGTCCTCTACTACTGTGTGTTTACTACTGCCATCCATACAAAATCCAGCAAAAATCATCACTTAACTTTATAGCAGTAACTTCAAACAATTATCATGCTAAATTGAGCATTTCATGAAATAAAAAAGTACAAGTCATTTTTTACAGTTTCATTAACTGCAATCTGTGAAATTATCCATTATTTTAAAGTAATATTAATATAAAGAGAAAACTTTTGACTTACACATTTATTACTTGTGTAGTATTTAACTGATTTTCATAGTATTCAATACCCAACTTTTGATTTTCTTTCCTACTAAGTCAGTAATGGTCCTAATCATTAAACCTGCGGTGTTTGTCATTAATATACATACAACGAATACAGATGATTAAAATAAAATGATGCACAACTGTGTACAGTAGATATGCAAACATTTCACAAAGGTGAATCAAATGTTCTCAGAGACACATTAAATAAAGGCATACTTTAAGTTAACAGACTTAGAACCTTGAACAATCCATAGTGTCCCTCACTATTTTTGTGCTATCTGCAGTAAAACAGTAAAACATAATGCGTGTTCAGTGATTCTAAACTTATTCCTATTATATTTCAATGAAGGAGTTATTGTATTTTCCTATTTTGTATACTGACCACTGTATTTTTTGGGTAGGTGCCTGACCTTTCAGACACCATTTAGATTATTTTTCTTTTTGACTTGCAGTATAAACTTATGGCAGCATAAGGGATACAGCAAAAACTGCTGGTAGAGAAACACGTGTAATGGTCAGCGCAACCACCCCCCGTTGAGAATTCAATAATTACCATTTATGTGAATGTTGGGACTGATCTGCTGTACTATGAATAGCATCTCAGAGTTCAACAAAATGACTTCTGCTTCTTGACACAAGTTACCCGAGAGTAAGAGGTGTTTGTTCACAGTAGTTACTGCAGGCAGGACTTGAGGCAATTACACGGGAGACCACATTAAGCCTACGCAGGGCCCAAAATAATAACTTATTTCCTTGGTGGCGTTCTAACACATAATGGCACAGGCACATTCATAATGGTGTAATTGGGCTGGGCAATATTTCACATAGATGAAAAGTGTTTAATATTCAAGAGAAGATAAACAGCTCCCTGCGGTTGGTTTGTGTTGCCTCGCTCAAACACCCTCTGTCTCTTGCTGTCTCGTTCTGCCTCTCTAATACCAGTAGACCAGAAAGACACAACTTCACTTCAACCCAATTTACAGGCAATTACAGTTGACCTTTCATATATCATAATATACTGGAAGAAAACAGTTTGCTTTTGCACTTCATAATTACCAATGGGTCTTGGGTACAATGGAGTTACTACGAACTCTACTTGAAATTAATCTGTGCGCTGTAATTAAATGATCCTCTGTTCGAAATAAACTTTAAACAATGGGGAAAGGCCCAGCAGACTTTCCTGTCGCTTCTTGTTAGCTAATCCTCATCACCTCTTTAGCCTCTTCCGAACTGTTGAGTAGGCAACAGAAATATCATCAGTGCAATTCAATGGAAACGTGTGTGGAGACGAAAGTTTCTGCACTGCGGATTAAAAAGTCTGAGGACTCTGAAAGACAGCAGCCCACTTGCAGCAGTAGCTGGTAGCTCAAACAGTCAAATAGGCTAAATTTTGTTGGGAAATTTACACCATATACTACCCCACAGGTCATGAGCAACGCAGAGACTATAACTATAAGCAGTATCGGTTTTATTTCCTTCTTTAATTATCTTTGAATACAACATTTAAATTAGAAAAAATAAGGATAGCTTGTGGGTTGGTAAAAATACAGATCTATGATTTTTTTAAAAAATAAAACGTGTACTTTTCTCAAGTTTAATTCATGAGCTAAGAGCCAGTGTGGCTACGGCAACAAGAAACTGAAGGAGAAATATACTGTAATGTTATGGCTTGTTGAAACATATTTTAAACATGATTTTCACTGACAGTTAAAAATGGTTAAAGACTGTTCCTAATGTTTACACATAAAGCCTATAATCACAGTAAATTAATGAATGTTGGGGGGCTGTGTTTGTTTCCTTGCTAGCACCTTAGCAAATTTCAGCTTAGAAAAATAAAACAAGATCGCAACATCGCGTTGGCATTTACACTGGAAAGCCTTTTTACCTAAAAGGTTAAAATAGAATCTTAATGACTTTGATGAAGAAAAAATATTACACCAGGCTGTTATATTAGCTTTATCACTGCTGCTTTTATTTAATTAAGCACTTTTATTTACGTGGCTGCACAAACAAATTGAAAGAGTACAGAAAATGATCAGATTCTCATGCCAAAGACGTTAAAAGCATCTGTCATCCATCGACTCAACAGAGACTTGAATTCTCCGTGATAAAAAAAAAACATTTTGCTCTGTTGGGACTGAATTCTTGAGTGGTACATTTTATGACAAGAACACTTTTAGTCATTAAAACAGCATTATTATTTACTTGGCTTCATGCTAGAACAAGGAAAATTACTTTTTGAGGGAATTAGTATGTTAGAGGATAATTACTCTGTAAAGGAATTAAGGATATATACTTAAGGTTGCTGCATAAACTCAAGTGATGCAGCATCATTCTATCTTTTAAACATAGTTAACTTCAGCTGAACTTCGACATCTTCTGCACATCTCTGTGCCTGAAATCGAGACCTACATGGTTTGGGGAGGTGACAATCTCTAGCAACCAAGAAAATACCCTAAACATAACCCTAACCCTAAGAAAATATCATAATTAACTTGCTGCAGTACAGTAGCTATATTCACATTACAGTTACATCCACTTTCCCTTAGGTTATGAGAATTTCACTTTGCAAGGATTTCCATTTAATACCCCACCTTTGCACTTCTTAGCATTTATTGAGAATAAATTTTGTTTTGCACAGCTCCCAACAGTTGGGTGGTGTGAGATCAGCGACACCAAACAGCCTTCTTGCAGTTTGACTTGTGCTGCGTTAAGTTCTCAACTTGCCGGTTTTGCCTGTTATAATCGATAACAATGGGCCCTAATCAATAACTGTGGAACCTATTTGAACAATCCAGATGATGTAAGCTTGTTCACTGAGTGCAAATAAATTCACATTGTTTTCATCGATTGTTTTTTATGCTGTACTGTTTTTTTTTTGTGTTAAAGGATCAATTAACACATAAAAATTAAATATGAATAGTCTGTTGTGAGCTTCTGCTAAATGTACGGTATGCAATAGCTATAATAGAGCCGAACAAGTACAGCTAGCCAGCCACACAAAATTATAGAGTAATTTCTTTAATTAAATTAAACTGTTGTTAACCAGAGGTCACAGTGTCCATTTTAATGGGATTGAATGATATTTTAGCCAATTTTAAATGGTCCTAGAATCAAACTGGGGTTCTAAGACACATTCAGTTTTTTGCTACTGAAACTTAATGATAATTATGGTTTATTTAGGAGAGTCCACCTTTTGAAGGACTTTACAGAAACAAATTACCTGTCTATGGTGAAGGAAGACTCATTAATTTCTTACATTGGACTCTCAACAGCAGCATCATTAAGGCTGCAGAAGTCAAAAACGCCTTCATTGTCATCCAAATGTTACTGTCAGCTAGAGACAGGATGTTAAATACAAAAGTTGTGATAAAACTTATTTTAGAACATCTAAGATATAAAATTTAAAACAATATATTATTACTATATATATATATATATATATATATTTTTTTTTTATGAAAAAAGAAAGCAATGGCCTAGTAGCATTCTGTTCGCTAAGCCTCCCGACCTTGCTGGTAACCAAGTAACATCATCCAAGCAACAACCTAGTTTTCTGGCTCAAGCTGTTAGGAAAATGAGCCGTCTGCCCGGCTCTCACGAAGTACAATGACTCGTGTGGTGCCAGCTATGCAAGGCAAGGACTGCAAGGCTGTGTAGTGGGAAACTAAAAGGACACACTTGAGCTACTGTAGGCTGAGCACAATTATACTGAAATGACACTAAACCTGCCCATATACCTTCAGAGTAAATGTTCCATGGATAACCTATTCAACAAAAAATACTCAAGTGCAATGATATCAGTGATTACGCAGGGTAATCTTTCATCCTAAAATTGCTTCAGAAGAAGCAGAAACAGATATGGATTTTTCCTTTCTTTGGTGTGTGGAAAGCTTGCGCATGCTACTTTTTTGTTAGATGACATTTCAGTCTTTCAGAGGGTCATCATTTCAACAGGATCTATTATAGGATTAAAATTCTGTCTTTACACAATAACCTGAAAAGGGTGCCCAGCTCTACACCAATATCAGCACACGATTGGCTCTTCTCAGTTTGCTTAATTTTGATGTGTAAGTTGGCTGAGCCACTTCGTTGCATTTAACCCAGTGCAATTGTTATAACTTCCAGGCAATGGGTATTTGATGCAATCGACAATTTCTTTTAATTCATTAATTTACCTCTGAAAATCAAAACCCCTCAAACCAATTTACAACGACAATGAAACCGAGATTATGACGGAGAAGGCTGACTTCCTCATGAGGGTCCAAACCCAGCGGAGGTGTAGGCTTCCTTGTCGCTATCATTCACTGCAGACTCTCAGCCAGCACTCACTTGTGATAAAGTAAAGCGTATACAGTGGTATAGGTAAATTTAAAGACTCATTATTCACTTTGTTTTAAGGAGATCCACATCAGAAATAACAGGGCAGCAACCAGAACATCTGTGTTCTTTCAAGATCCTAGCTTGCTTCCATGCTTTTATGAAAAATGACCACTAAAAATAGAGACACAGCTGCCAATTAATGCCAAAAAGGTATAAAATGGCAGGGTTCTGACCTTGCCTGAAAACAGCTGACAGGTATGATACAGTGGTAATGTGCAGACTGTCAGACAAGTGACCAAACACCTAGCAATAAAAACATTTAAAATACTCACTTAAAATAACTGAATTCAAATTTTACAAAACTGGCAAAAATGGTAAACATCTTTCCCATTTAAATAATTTGTTTTTATCATGCGTTAATGTAGCAACACAACAAAATGTTCAAGTGGAATCACTGGGATAACTATTAAATTTTGCATAAGAGCAATTACCATAACCAGCAGCACTTGACTACAGGACCTTGGCTGTTTGGTCTTTCATGTGGCTACTTCAATTGCTTTGTTGACACCGAGTCCCACATATAAAAGCTTCATGGAAGTCAGGAAGGAGCCCAGGGGATCTCTGCTACAACCGCCTTTTGACCCATCTTTGGCAGGGTGGCGACAAAGGAGCCCAAGATGGCAGGAGGGAGGTGGACTCAGCTGCAGAGCCGAACACCTCTTATTGTCCAGCCATTCCTCATTGTTTCAGCACTCGCTGAAGCCAGACCCCGGTTCCTCATGGGAAAGTCTATTAAAGTATGATGAATCCATACCGGGTAGATGTGCCCAGATGGTCTTTATGTTCTGAGATCATTGCCCCACCTGTGTCAATTTCAGGAAGTGGCGATAAGGGTCCAATTTTCTGCTGTAATTGTGGATGAGGGTCAGACCTCTTAACATCGCACATTCTACAGATCATCTGTGCAGCATTTCAAATCATCGTATCTCTTATTTATAAAATACAAAAATATTATGGGATATGTTACAATAAATGTTTTTATAGCATACAGACCAATTTATTATTAACAGTATTTGAGTCATTTTTCTTTATTGCATAAAAATAAGACGCTGCTCTGCAGGTACCGCTTCTATGAGTGTGCTGAAGAGCGTTGTTCGGTCCGGGCTTTGGCCTAGTACCCTTCTGGAGGTCAGGAATCTTTCGTGAAGCAATTAGCGATTCTCACTATGATTGATCTCTGCTCATCGTGGTGTGCAGCCCTCTGCCTGGAGTGAACACTCAGCTATCTAAACACAACAAAAGCAAAAGCAATTGACTCTTTTGACTCTCGATACGCTAATAAAAATCTGATTCAGCCTAAGCCAAGCCATGCTTTCGCTGCAGAGCAACCCGCCAGCAGCCCCGACATGCCGTGCTAGACGGTGCAGAGCCACGCAGAACCTTAATTTACATCCCTTTGGAGGTGCCTCCCAACTGTGTGTACCAACCATAGCACACGTACCTGATTGTGTTGTAGCAAATAAGCAGTGGGAGGCGTGCAGAAAGAGCGCGGGCTCGCTCACATGCCGCCAATAAATTGGTGAACTCCTCTGCAGCCTGACTCTAAATTACAAGCTGTTAATTGTTCTGCACCACAGTTAAGCTGCATGCTGCTATCTCTGAGCGAAAACAAAGCAGACCAAACAGTGAGAATGAGTTAACTGGATAACAACTTTGGATTACAACTCCTGCTGACCTTGGACTGTTGCCGCACTTACTCGTCTGCAGTGGGAGAGAGAAGGCATTTTCATTTTGCCGGCAATGACAAATTGATATATCTGTGTCCTTATTACAAATCGGAACATACAAGGAAAGTGTCAAGTGTATTACGTGAGTAATGTGGGAAAGGCAATAACATGTTTTGAAGCCATCTGAATGACTTGATGGACAAACAATGAGCTGATGAAAGGAGCAGGAAATTTCCATTAACATCTACTGAAACAAGGCTAAAGTGCTGTAAAATAATTCTTGCACCAGAAGTCGAGACCTCAATAATAGCTTGCAAGAGGGCAGCTTTATGAGGTGCACTTGTTACTATTAAGAACTACTCAAACAACCGCAACAGAAAAACAAAGTTTAACCTCATGCAGATGTGAGTCCTTCTTGTGATCTCTGTGAAACAAGTGGTCACCTGTTTGCTTTCCAATTGGGGAATAAATTTACTTTTGAAAACACAACTATTAACACTGGTCGCCTCAGTAGCAAAACATGAAACCTTCACTGACAGTGAAGAAGCTCCATATTCAGATAGTAAAGAAGAAACAAATTCATAATGTAAGAATCCAATTTAGTCGTAAATGGACGAGTGACTACAATTCCATTGTCAACATCCTGGACCCACAACAACCATTTAACGGACTTCCTCCCCTTTCTTTCAATTTTTTTCTTTGTTCAGTAAAACAAAACACTGATTTCTGCCTTTGAGAGTATATTCAATTTTACATTACATTATATTTTATATTGATAGGTTAAACATTTCACTCTGGTTCATTGAGTTGAATTTCATTTTTATGTCCATGACAAGTCTCACCTCTTCTTTTCTAAAGCCTTGAAAAGTTACAGAGTTGTCAAGACTAGACTGTAATAGACTGGACCTAAACAGCACATAGGACAGAACAGAAATTTTGGTAAGTTTTAATGGCAAAAAATGTATTGATAAAAGTAAAATGATCCTCTTGGGACTTGCAAGGCTGAGTGAAACTTGTCCTATCCAAACGTCTAAGTTCAGATATACTCTGGAGTTGGGAGTCTCATATAGATGTACTGTTCGGGCCTACTGGCCCAGATGGTGTTGTAAGCACTAGCTTCCAGCACTGCAGAACAAGCTTTTTGTCACACCATGGCCTTCTGGCCACAACTTTGTGATCTATCCATCCCTGCAACATCCCCTGCCATCCTCATAAAGTAAGACTTTCAGTTGGCAACGGAGGTATAATTAAATATGGGTGTAGGATGGGGAGTATGGATCCGTATTAGACTAGTTAATCACAGTCTGAACTCAAATCAATGGCAATGATTTAATTTTTCCTGACCTTGACTCCAAATCATTGTGCTTTAATGAGCAGTAATTTGTTCACCAATACCAGCAGGATTAGTCTGGAGTCCAAAAGGAGAAAGGCTCTGGTAGGACACTGCGCTATCAGCAGGAGTCACAGGATGACATGCAGGGAGCGGATGAAAGTCTACCTGAGCAAAGGAGATGAATGTACACATACAGAACAGGTCTCCATTTTCAGGGCAGAATTAGGAAGCAGCAGGTCTAGAAACCTGCACAACTTTTGAGAAAGCAGCAGTTACAGGTGGCAGGTATAGTAAAGGGAGCAGAAACATAGACTAAAAGTAATAAGAAAAAGTGTCAGATGTAATTTACTGTAGATCTGGGAAACAGCTGGAAAGAAATCTCTTGTAAGCAGCAAGCGGCAAAAGCAGAAGCTCAAAAGCTATTAATTTTATTTCTTCTTAATTATTATTGTCATTATTTCAAGATAAAATGGGTAAATAGGCAAATAAACATTTATGAATGCAGCCAACACAGCAATATAAAATCTCATTATGTTCTTAAAAGCATAGATGAAAGTTAATATGTTGTAAAAAAAAAGAAAAAAAAGAAAATAAACCACTATTACCGTGTACCTTCATTTAACCTTTGATGGGACTCAACGTGTGAAAGCAACTCCCATTGAAAATAACAGTAAATATATAATCTGCTACAGCTCTCACAGTCTTCTGGATATTCACTCGAGGACTCAAAACTATGAATGACAGCATTTTAGAAATCAAACTGAAAATAAAAGCATGACCCACTTCATTTGTTCAAAGTATTGCATCCCCTGAATTTTAAAGCAGCTATTATCGTATTCAACCCAAAGTCTGCAACAACTATACAGTCATCTTTCACAGCAGACTCCTCCACAGTAACTACAGAGCTCTAAGACTTCTCTCCATTGTGAATGTGCACCACATCTTCAAAACACTCTAGTTTCCAGGAAAACAAGTCTGAGCAGCTTTTCAACAGAGATCCAATCTGTCAATCTTCGCCAAAGCAGCGAAAAGTGGCAGAATGCCTCGTCAAACTTCCAGTGACCTGCACACATCCGGCAAGGCTCCGCTCTCCTGAGGAAAATGCGGAGAGTCTAACAAACCCTCATCAATTTAAAATCAGTATCCGATCATGCTGCTTTATATGGGACAGCAGTAGCAACAAGGAAGATGAATAGAATCCAGAAGCTCGCACTTATGGCAGAATAATTCATGGCAACAATCAGGAGTTAAAGGTAGTCTTACAGCCCTCTGTTTACGACGAGACTATTGACAAGGACTGAACATCTCTAACAACAGCTATCGCTGACTTTCATAAAAGAGTACAGGATGCAGGATGGTGGGAAACAGTGGAAAATCGCATAGTGTAATTTAGCACTCTGTGAAGCGCGCAACAGGATGGACACTTGTAGGCCAGGTGTGGACACTTTGGGAAGTACCCTTGAACTACTGAGTAAAGCAAAAATACGTGCAGTAAGAAAAAGAGACTGGCCCCAGCTGGGGCTTTCTGGTTAGACCGTAAACAAAAACAGAGCAAACATTCAGAGGGCCCTGTAATAATGTCCACTTGATCTCCTTTGTGCAGAGAAGGGGTTTTGGCCAACAAATAGCTGGCACGTAAGTGTAGTGCCCTCAGACACACAGCATGTGGTGACTATTAATTCTAGCCTACACATCCGCCTACTACAAAACTATTTGGGTACAGTCTGCCGAAGAGTGGATCAAAAACATGTATGCTGGTGGTCATGACAATTAAAAACACAGTAAGTGCCTCTGAAGAGACAATGCCGACAAACTGAATGACTCGACGATTTTAACAGGAGCCCTGTAGTGCAAAAACTGCTGTTTACTGGCTATAGGAAGAGGTCACAAAATTTGCGACATTTTTTGCTGTTTTCCAACTGTCATTACTTCTACTACAATATTGCTGCATCCACATACGTAATCCTACTGGCACCTAACAATAAAGATCGTATTACTGTAGGTCTTTAAAATTAGATTAATGCCAATTATTAATAAGTCTTCTGCTGTACTGAATTATCTATCTAAAATCAACAATTCAGTTAAAGCCCATGACAAATTATGTGCTATTATATATGCTTGCTAGAACCAGAGATGACAAGTTGCATAATTTTTACTATATCTAATGTATTCAAAGTAACATAATGCATTTAAATTAATCCTGATTAGTATATTATAACTGATATATACTATGTACTTGAAAATCCACTTTTAAGTTATTTTTGTCATATACTTTTTGTTGCGTTCTTACTATATTATCTACAGTGCTGTGAAAAAGTATTTGCCTCCTTCCTGATTTCTTATGTTGTTGCATGTTTGTCACACTTAAATGTTTCAGACCATCAAACAAATTTAAATATTAGACAAAGATAACCCAAGTAAACACAAAATGCAGTTTTTAAGTGATGTTATTTATTAAGGAAAAAAAAACTATCCAAACCTACATGGCCCTATGTGACAAAGTAATTGCCCCCCATTGTTAAATCATGACGTAACTGTGGTTAACCGCATTTTTTGGAAAGCCACACCCAGGCCTGACTACTGCCAGACCTGTTGAATCGGGATAGTTGTTGAAGAAATCGGGAAGGGGGCAAATACTTTTTCATAGTACTGTATGTATTCAACATGGCTACTGTAAAACAACTAACAGTTAAGAGTTACAGCTTTTTGACAAGCATTCCAACAATAACTCTCTGCACAGGGCAATTAAAGTTACAAAGGCATAAATACATGGCAGTAGTTTGCTATCTGAATGTTCAACGTGTTTCCAATAAATCTTCAGACTTACAGGATAGGTTTGTCAGCATACTAAAAAAATTAGTGACTGTATTCACAAAAGTGAGCCTACTACATCATTGAAACTTAGGAAATCTTTATCCCAAAAGGTTGGCTGAAAGTGTTTTTCTTTTTTTTTTTGGGACCTGGCTGAGTGAAACAATGACTTATAATAATGAGTCAAAATATTCACTGCTCATATATATTAAGATATCCTCTTACAAAGTAAAATAATCCTCTGCAAAGGTTCATTAACTTGCACAATGCTAAGAAAACAGATCAGAGCAGCTTCATTTTTTCATAAACAGGGTTATTTGTCAACCGTAGAGATAAACACAAAATTACATTAAGCATGTAAAACTATTTGCTACAATGACACACACAAAACATTCAAATGATTACAAAACATAACGTAAACCTCTATATTTTAGTTTCAACATTAATCTTCAGTCACAAATGTATAAACTTGTAACAAGAAACCCTTACAAATTAAGACATACCTACACTAGACCTTTTTGTTAACACTATGGCTTTTTACACTGGAACTTTACTCAAAGAGAATAAAGAACAATCTAGAAATTCCTGTGTATGTTTTCTGCAGATATGACCCTATGAATACTGAATGTCTTCCCTGACACTTTCCAGAGCACCCACTACTGCCCTGTCAACACATGAACAATTGTTAAAAGAAAGCATAATGTACAATTCTGCTGAAACCTCTTGCTTTTGTCAGATCTCAGTTCCAACAAGCTGGTTTTCTTCCATCAATTTAGGTGTTGCGACCGTTAAAGGAAAATTTAAACATCGTAATATTTATACTGCACAAGATGTTCCCTAAGCAATGTCAGGTTTCTCCCTCTATATGTCCCATGAAACACTGATGGTATAAAATGGAAAGGTGCAGTGCAGATGCATGCAAGGTATGTACAGGAAACTACTATAATATAAGCACAGTCTGGATATTAAGAAAACAAATACCAGGAGGATAGTTTTATTAATCAGAAAAAAAACTTCAGAAAAAACTAAGTAACTAAACTAAAAACATGAGAAGAAATTCGTAAAATTCCAAATAGATAGATAGATAGATAGATAGATAGATAGATAGATAGATAGACAGACAGTTTAAAACCAAGTCATGTACCAAAAAATACTAGCACTAGAACTCAAGAAAATATATCACCCCTGAGAAAGGTATGTACCCTAAATTCATCTCATAAAAACTGCCTTATATGCAAAAGTAAATAAATTGTATGTAGTTTAGAGTTAAGGTATATAAAGGTATCACAGTGTCAGGTAAATACTATTGTACTTAGTAATCACTGCACACTGCTTTGGAGAAAACTCTATACTAAATGCATGACAGTTAATATAAACTGTTAAATTTCTGTAACTGTAACTTAACATTGTAAGTTACTTTTAGAAAAAGGTATCAGCCAAATGAATAAATTTAAATATAAATACGGTACACAAGTACTGAAGGGGGGATTAGGACACCTACAGTGCATCAGACAGAGGGTTATAGCAAGATACCTAAAGTACATTCTAGTAAAAAAAAAAATTAAAACCTCTTAGCTTGACTGGAAAATAAGATCGTCACAGGCAAACTAAACACAGCAACTGCTTGGAGTTGCCTACTCAAGAGTAAAGAGACAGACGAAGTCAAAGTCATTTCTGGCTCAGGCACGCAGGTCACCTACTAACGTCAATGAAATTAAATCCACACTTCAAAGTCAGAAAGGAATTTTAAAGCTGACTTCTTAACAATCCCTCTTGCATTTACCCTCTCACGTTTTGCATGGATACTGCAGCCATTCATTTGTATGCTGGCTCACATTCATTCTCCCGTTAGAGATTAGCGAGGTCACGAATTCAGGTGAACGCAAATGGATCACTGGGTGGCTGTCAGTTCTGATCTGTTCGGCTAATGAACTACCCCTTTATATGTACAATGCAAAACGCAACATTTTTTTCTATTTAATCTGTTCATGGAACAGAATTCTCACAGTTGCTTCCAAAAAAGTCCAAATTTGGAGTATTATTATTGTGTTTTTTAGTATCAGTCCTATGAACTTAATTATACTGTAAACTGTTAATAATTAGGGAGGGACGAGAGAAAACACACTGTATATGCTAACCTGTAACTGCTGTGTAATTTTTGCTGGTTAAAGTGAGAGAAACAAGGTATGCAAGAGGACAATTGGTCTAGTGAACATAATAATACCTTTAAAAGCAGCATTGCTGGAGAACTGCATGCCATTATTGCCATCATAATCTTTAAACTCTCACAGGGAAGAACATGAATGAGCCACCCGCCCCACAACTGAAACAACAGGTTGTGAAGCCATGATGCAAACGGTCTGGTCACTTGAAGGCTGGTGGTTTAAGCTCCACTACCAGCTACAGTTGTAGTGCCCTTGAGCAAGGTGCTTACCCTGAATCGCTACAATAAAAATACCTTGTTGTAGAAATGAGACAAAACTGCAAGTTTCTTCGGATGAAAGCACCCCCTATGCTATGAATTAATAATAGTAAAAATGTTCTCCTGTATTGCTCAGAAATCAATCAACAAGTAAAGATGTGCATTGCCCTTCAAGCAAGACCAGGAACAGAATTTATACCTTATAAAGCAGGAAAAGGGAATTATATGTAACTAAAATAAAATTTGAAAAAAGGCATCTTAAAGCCATATAAACAATTCTTCCAGGGCCCCTGAAGCTTTTAGGGAGCATTCCACGTGTGCAGGCTCCACAACCCAACTTTCTAATTTCTCACTGGGAAGCAATAGAAGTACTCTGCTGCGTTGTAATATAAGATCTTGAGAGTGCTCACGGGATTGGGGCACCTGGTGACTCAAAAGCATTCTAAACACCAGGGAAGCTGGAGGCATTCAGAGTCGTAAGTCCAGGGAGTATCAAAAGTATCAAAAATTGCAGGACTTGGGAGACTCAACCATGTCAAGAGTGCCAGGAGTGGCAGGAACACTGGGAGGACTGAGAGAAGTAAAAGTCGGCACCTTCAGGAGAAACAGGAGAGTTGGAATCAAGTAAGCGATTCAGAGAAAAGATGGGCATGAGCTCTGCCAGAAGATGATGCATCTAATCAGGTGCCACAGTGCCCTGGATATGACTGGGATCCATCATGTTGCCTGGATAGCAGCAGCTATGACAATATAACCCAAAACTCAATGAAAACTCCTGACTTTTTAAAGCAAATATCATATGGATAAGAAACAGCAGGTTAGCGTATACCAGTCACTGGCAAACATAAGTAGCAGTGCACACTGCAGATCGTACTAAAAACAGCGTATATTGACTTTATCCATATATTAACAGTGAGCATTAAGACATTTCTCTATTCATTCACATCTAATACATTCCAAAAACACCAGCGGCATGGATGAAATTCAGTTCTGGTTTTGCATTTACTTTACAAATTCAGGCCCAAGACGCTGACACAGACTAGCATATTCACTCGTGATGAGAAGTGGCAGGGCAGATGGAGTGAGTGTAATGAAGGGAATTCTTATGTAAAGCAGCGTTTCTTTTACTATGGATTCTAAAAACCTCAAATTCAATCCCTTAATATTGTGAAACAATATTATAAACTTTGGACCTGCCTTTCTGAAGGAGTCTGAGCAGCCAGTAAGAGTCATGAATATCTAATGGAAATGGAGGAAAAGAGCTGATTTGGAGAAAATGGCATTTTCCAAAAAAGAAGCAAAACAGAGGCTGAATGTGATGGAATGTTTGTTTTGAAAAGGGAATTGTATTAAGGGGGCATCTAATCTTGTATGGAGAAAGGGTGAAGGTGCTAAAGAAATTATATGAAGTTATTGGGAGAAGAGGAAAAGTAATTTCACAGCCTGTATGCTGTGGCCTCCTCGCTGCATGCATTCCAAACAAATACAATAAACACTGTACAAAATACAAATTCAGTCCAATAGGGGCTCGCAGACCCAAATCCTCAAGCTTACTGGAACCAACAAAATAATTTATTTCTGACTGATTTCGGCATAATGGCACTGAACAATGGCCTAATAAGTCAATGTGGGTAGACAGAAATGGATCCCACTGCCTCCCTATTGAGAATAAGGACAAATAATATGCTGACAAAACAGGGCTCTTTCTTCATATTTAACAGCAGAAAGTAGAAAGAGGTTCTGTGAACATGCACAGTTGTGTCTCAATAAAAAACAGCAAACTGCCTTCACTGTATGAGCCACATTTGTAAAGCTATTTCAGAAGTAGTCGTGTGTTACAAGCAATGCACTCTAACAAATGGTAGAAAATTTACTTCAGTGCAGCAACCATATATTGCACTGACATTTTATTAAGTAAATAAAGTAAAATTACTTTCTATAATAATTAATACATTTATTTGTCTAAGAAATTAATTTTGTACATGGAGGTTAAAGATGAATGGTTCATTCCGCATTGCTGAGAGAGATCTGCTTTACTCCTAATAATCACACAGCACGCAAGAATCTCCAGTAAGATTACCTTTCACCATGAAGCCACCAACCACGAGACTTCTACATTCATGATATTAAATGATCTTTTATTCCAGTATCAATGAGTCAGTCAGTCAGTCAGGTAGATGTCATTTATGTCAAAAGTGCTGACTAATGAAACATAACATTAAATATTTTTGTATGGCAGTTTTGAGCACCACTCAGTCTTCATTGTATTCTTGAGTATGGAGTGGAGGCAGCCACAGTTGTGGGGGAAAATGACACCAAACAGGGTACACCAACAAAAAGGCTTTAATAACACAAACATTGTAAACCAGAAGCAGAGCTACAATCAGGTTCCTCAGATTCACCCTCACAGCCCTCAGACCAGCTGCCCTGAATACATCAGTCCGCCTAAGTGGCTGCAGCTGGTCTTGTCCGCCCACCCCCCTTTACATGTTAAAGTCATTACAATATTTTACTCTGAAATATCACTTAATATGAGTAGAATACAAATTCTATGTACACACTGTAATCTGAACACAAACACAGCAGCACCAAAAATAAGCAGTGGGGGGTAAGGGGAGAAGCCCGCTATTTTGACTATTGAGAAGTAGTATAAAAATCAGTGCTATATAGTTTTACTTGGTTTTGTTTTCAGCAGACGCTCCTGCAGTTTTGCTAATATTACTGTGGAGCTGCATTTCTATTGTATTTACTTCAACGAAGCAGCCAAATAATCTTCTCCGTGACGGAATAGAACAAACTCGTTCCGGCAACTGACGAGTCCGCTGTGGTTTATTTCTTTGTTTTATTTCTTGCATTAAGCAGCGCTTGAAATAGTAAAGTCCTCTAAAAAGCAGCTATTAAAATGATGTGCCGAACAATGCAAAAAAAAACTAAAAGTAACGTTGGCTCGATGTTTGCAGCTGTAGTCTGGCACTGTACAGGACAACATAATAAATCATTAGACATTCTGGTCAAAGGGGTGACGTAAGCAATACAAATTAATAATAAATGACCAAGACAGAGCTGAAAAGACACATTTAAGACTTGTCTGGCCTATTACTATTTTTTACTAAATAGACCTAATTATAGATACCATTGGTTTACGTTTCTGTTGTTCCCTGGACATATTGATTTGTCACTTCACACTGTGTATTCTGTGTGGAAACTGCTAGTCCCTCCTAATGGCTATTGATGTAGAATGTAATTGGATTAAAGTCCTCTGGCCAGAAGAGATTCATGACGTAAGGTAATAACAAGGCCTTTTACAGCCTATTCTCTGGGCACTTAAAAAACCCCATTGACTTTGTTGTAATATTTTGTATATAGTATATATATTGCTGCATGCTGTTGCCGAGATCAAATGGGTCATTTGAACTCTATTTTGGGAGATACCAGGATGTGAAATATGGTTAAGATTATGGAAATCGCCAGTAATGTTAATCTCTATCCCATTATCTACACACACTTAATGACCACCAGCTATCTTCACTTTGACTACATTTGTACCTCATTTTAAAACAAGGTTTCAGCAGCATGTTTGCATTCTGTGATCTTGTTTTAAATAAGAAAACACCGGCAGCACTTTAAGAACTCTGGAGGATAGCGAACAAGATTCAGCCGATCAAAGATGCTTTTTTAATGTGATCTGGCAGTTATTTCCCAGCGATGACAGCCAGTCAGATAAGGCTGGAGATGTTCCCCCATGTGAGATGCACTGGACAATCTGCCTGGGTGACAGGCAATCACGTCAGACTCCCTGCTTCATCCTGTCACCACGTTGCTTGTGACATGAAGGACAGATGCTTGATGGCCAAACATCTGGGGCTTTTCCCTGGCTCCCAGACCATCTCTGAGAATGAACATCATAAAATACATGGACAGGGGTGAACATTTCTTCAGCACGAGGCAGCTTGCTGATGGGGGCTGTACAGAGGAAGGAGGTGGTTAAGAGTCACTTGTAGGACGGTGCACTACTGGCAGGATGGGACAAAACAGCGGCCACTTCTCTCAGTGACAGAGGCTGGGATATTTGAATCTGACACAGGACAAGCTCTTTTTTTTTTTTTTTTTACATGGGGCACCGGGTATCTAAAAATATATTCACCAATAAGCTATTTACTTTGAATTCTCTCAAATGTTTCCTTTCTGACTGAACAACAAAACAAAACAAGACATAAGTCAAGCAACACACGAACAGAATCAGTGCACCAAAAGAAAATAAATACATACTAAAGGTATGCAATATAACTCAAAGGAAAAGGGTTATAGGATGATACAGAATTACAAGGTGATTAAAAAACACTTCCATAAATGTAATACTCAGTAACTAAGTATCATATGATCATGTAGTCTAAAGCAGTCTGTACATGAACAGTTTTTTTCTTAATCTAACAATGCTTCATATACTACACATCCATATGGTACTTGGTTACCGAGTAACACGTTCATGAAAGCATTCAGTTCCTTTTGAATTGTTCTGTATTTAGCAGCAATGGTCATATAGCGCTGCCCATGAAGTTTGAAAAAAGACGATGGACCTTTCTAAATTGATTCAAGCTATCCTGCAGTTCAAGTGCTAATTTTTCTTTGGGAGGAATGTTAAGACAATTTCTTGAAAAAAGCTTTGAGTGTGGATGAGAACTGGACAAAACTTTTTGCTAAAGGTCATTTGAATAGTTGAATGAACACCATTCTAGTCTGCTTCTATCTTGAATTAATGCAACAAAGTGCCCAGAACAGGCTTACAACTTAAGAACACAGTTCAGAGGTTACCATATGAAGGGAATAGGGAATACACTGTGTAAATCCTGTAAGTGAACTTGTACCTCTACTGGTAAAACTGAACAAAGAACAGATTAACTTGACCCACCCCGTCCCTTTTCATTTTTAAATGTGCTTTTGAGCAGATACGGGTTTCTTGCCATAATGCAATAGGTATTATTATTTTTTAAGAATGTAAAAAAAATTTAATCTCTTAATTGCATTTATGTTCCTGGTAGATGTTTTATTGTCAAAACCACACAAACAGAAACAAATAAGCTGGTGAAAGAGGAATCAGAAAACTGCAATAACAAACACAAGCCAAAAAAAAGCAAATCTAGCAACAAAAACTCCAACAGCACCACCTCCACATAAACCTGCTGGTCACTGCATGAATTAGGGTGCCAACTGGAGGCTGCTCTAACCTGTTCCTACTTCCTATCATTTCCAGCTGCACCATCACCTCAGAACCCAACAAAAATAACATAAAAAAGTGAAATTCCCCTAAGAAATTAAAAAGCTTAGTCCATTAAAATGGAAAGCAAACCAGTACGGTTAGAAGCAGAAGCCATTTCTCCAGATGTACGCTTAGCAGCCACACCAGGCTGCACACTTTGAGCTGACTCCTTTTTCTTGGTTCTTTCTTTACTTCCATTACTTTTCTGAGTCCGTGTTGTATACAAAATTGAATGTTCTTTGCCTTCCTTGGAGCAAAATGTAGCAAAAATCTGTCAACTGTAGAATCGATATGGTATATGGGGAGAAAGATCAAAATTGTTTAGTTTCTAGTGCAGTCAAAATTTAAGTAGTCACCTTTGATCAAGACCATGTGACCTCTCCTGACTGTTTAAAAGGCTTTATTCCTATAGTCAGGTTGCTTAACCTTCATATGTAATAAATTGCAAAGATTGTGTCAGGCACAATGGTGACATCACATGAGTATATCTCCACTGCCCAGAAACAATTTATAACTTAGGCCACAGCTCTTTTGCTTCCTCTGTATGTTCTCAGATGGCGCATTAAGGTCTTTGCACGAAGCACATACAACTAATGAAAAAGTTAGCAAATGTCAGCAGAAGTAGAATGAAATTTATCAGTTTTGACTATAAACATCTTCTTGGCAGTTGAACTGTAAACCCTGATGGCTGTATAAGCACTCGTTAGTTATCCCGCCGGCAGAATGTTATTACACAGTAATATAATAAGATGAAGGGAAGATGATACAAAAGTCCTAATTATTTATTTTTTGGAATATTTCAAAGCACAGTTTATTTGTTCAGGCATTATTGCGGCTTCACCTCCCTGCCTGTAGCGACATCACCCAGACGTGCTTGAGTCATCGGTTCTGTTGCTGCCGAGCAAGTTGGATGGGGCGCCAGTCGCGTTATCTGTCAGATCAGAGTGCAGCCTCGGGTTGAAACATTTGTTCTGAAGCCATGTTCCCTGAAACCCCCTTCCCTTCTGCCCTCAGCCCTAACTCTTCACCACTTAGGTGTCATTGAGTGTGGTTGACTTCACTTCAGCCTGATTATTTGTTACATAAATTCTTCTCTTTTTATTTCATAGGAAAACTTCACCATCATCAATAAACAGGAGCTGAGAAGAACCACAACAGGAAGGACCCAGACGGCAGCCTAGCAGATCGTTCCGTGTCTTGAAGACACAGCAACAATGAGAATGTAATTGAAGAAAATTAGTGCCTCCTCCTCTCCTATCATTATTTAGTCAACTACCAAGTACGGGTCACACTACCCAAACCATCAGTTGGGATTTACTGCATAAAAACTCTTCCTTCTTTTCCAAATAGAACACAGAAATTGAAAACACTACAGGGAGGGCAGTTCTGACCTAGCATGCCTCGGATGTGTTATCTTCATGATCTCTAAAGAAAGCAGAGACCTCATCAGAGATGCTTCTCCAAGACAGCACCCTCCCACGTCTCCCAGAAGCCTCTCAACCATTAAAAGAAAAATATAAGCTTTTTCTCACCATCCTTCCTCTCAGTTTGCTATTGAAGCTAGGATTTTTTTTTGCTCAGGTCAATGAATAAATATATAAATCAATAAATGTTATGTAACACAGTGTGAAAACCAGTAAACAATCAACCACATTGCACTGTCACCCTGTTGTGTTGACAACCTCCTCTGACTCTCAAGCTGTGATTCAGAAAGCAAAGGTTACAAATGGATATTCAAGGTACATTCTGTTTCAGGGACATAATATTGAGCGCATATTATGAGCAGTCCAAGAGATGCCATTTAACTGTTTTTGACAACTAAACGAAAGCCTAAGATAATGGGTTTACTGCACTGAAAATGGGTTCGAGAATTTTGAAACTGATGGGTTCTTTTGCCAAAGAAGGTCCATTTAAACAGAGTATGACTGAGTTTACATTCAGCCATAAAAGATGTGTGTATCAGTTTTCCTGGGGTAGTGACTTTGATATTATTACCTTTTTACTACATCCTCAGCTGAAAATAAATCTCACTGTTCACTTAATGACTAGTGGCAAAATTAGAAAAAGCCGATAATTACATCAAGAATATCCTTTCTGTCACTGCTCAGGTGGATGATGATAACAGTATTAATTATAAGACTTCCTCAAATAAATAAATAAATAAATAAATAAATAAATAAATATAATCAAACAGAATGCCATTCTAATATTATATCAGTCTCTGTCAGCAGTCCACTTGTCTAGTTTACTTCTCGCAGTTTTCACATTAGCAGCTGTAATCCCACCTCACTCCAAGTTTACAACTTGCAGATGTTAGGAAGGTTTTTCTACTGGCCTGCAAGAGTCAGGGCCAAGGAGAATAACTTAATTTTTGTTCTGAGCCCTGTGAGAAGTTTTACAGTGACCATTAAGAATACACCATATTTTCTAGACTTTAAGTCTCTCCAGAGTACAAGTTGCATACCCTAAACATGCACATAGTTGATGGAATAAAACTGAACTGATAAAATGCACTGGAGTACAAGTCATATGTAGCAGGTATTTTAGTTGTAGTACCGTAACAAACTGCATCAGTTCATATTCGTATCTGCCCCCTACACAATGATTTTAAAACAGATCTTGCAGCGTGCACTAGGATGTATACAAAACTTCATTTGGCAACATTTTATCAGAATGTTATTAAACATAAAATCGTACTGGAGTATCAGTGGTTGAAATTACAGCAGTATATAGGCCTTGGCATTACCACAACAACAACATTTATTTGTATAGCACCTTTCATACAGTGGTCTGTAGCTCAAAGTGCAGTACTAGGAGATAAATGTACTGTAAATACAAAGAGCAGGCAAGACATAAAACTTTTAAATAGCAGTATATGGGGTAGACTAAAAAATACTGTCAGACATTACAAACACAGTTGACCCAATCTTCACCAGCATCACTGAAACCATTGAAATCCTCATCTTCAGTGTCACTGTTAGACAGTTTAGCCATTTCTGGTAGGAGGTGCATTGGTGCTCATCATCATCACCTTTGATATCATTCTTGAAGGTAAATGTTTTGTAATCAACTAACAAAATTACCAGTATTTGAGTGGAGAACAACAAATTCTTTCTGAGCGAAGCTGAGCCTCTTACAACCACTTGCTACTGTTTTGTAAAAGCTGTCCTCCGTGTGCAAGACTTCTGCAGTGAAAGCCACAGAGAAAAGGAGGAGCACTCAGTGATTAAAGTACAATAACTTATGGGGGAACAGACCTTGGTGTGATTGACATTTATTGCAGATCATTTTTAACGATTGAAAGTGGATGAATATTTCATACTTCTTCACTATTTACATTTGCGAAATGAAAGGGAACACAAAAAAGAGTACTATGGGAGAACTTACAATTTGGCGCCTCAAGTTCTGCACATTTCACAGTATTGTTTGGTAAAGAATAAGTTATAGTACTACTGAATAAACTATGTACACTGTAACCTTTATATCTGATTTCTCCAAAGCCAGCATCACTGACATGAGAAATGTTTCCAAATATTTTGTTGAAAAAAAAATCCAAACAGGAATTAACAGAAAGCTCCACTGTACATGAATGTGTGTGTGAGGTCAGTGTCGGGATATTTTCATGGTTTCAAATTTTTACGAATAAAACAAACTACACTGCATTCACAAACAATTCTGAATAATATGAATACAGAAAAACTCTGAAAATGCAACTGTTTTTCCTTGGAATGAAAGTGCATGAACATTTTTCAAATTGTAAAAAAGTAGGTGTGTGGGAAATGGCAGCAGGTCATATCTAGCCCATAACAAAGCAATTAAAAATATGAAGATGAACAGAATCCACAAAGGAGACATAACCTCTTTCACAAACATGGGAGGATAGCCTAATATGGTAGAGCAAGTGAAGTGGAAAAACATTTGTATGGCACGTTCTTAATGAGAGGAGTGATTATGGGAGGTGTTGTTTACTCACACTGAAGTCAAAGACAAAAGAGTAGAAATCAGGACTGTTATTATCAACAATTTAAATAAACAAGAGGAACAACCAGTGGTACAGCTGTTCATTCCCATTGAGTGAAAGTAACCACAGTAACAACCAAGAATACAGCTTTAATCTAGACATACTGATTCAAAGTAATGAAGGTAACAACTAAAAATCTGTTTTTAAAAGACTTTCAAAGAGAATATAGTGATTTCCCCATGTAGGCCAGTATCATACACATATTTATTTTTTGGTACCCACATGACAGCACTCTTCTATTGTCCCCCATGATGTGTTTAACTATATTTACTGTCTTTCTCTCTGTTATGCTATGCTAGACATAATCTCAAGTGGTATCAAATCGGAAGTTCTTAAATACTCACATAAACACACCTGAACAATTAAATAATTTTACAATCTTGGTAACTTTACCCTTGTTGTGAAATAAAACCATTTAAAAAACTAAGTGAAATTCTAGGTTCCTTTCATGACATATGACATAATTCTGTTGCTTTCCATATATAGAAATCAATTTGTTTTATTTCAAATAGCAAAATTGTTTGATATCCTCTGGGGAATTTCATCTTGGTAGCAAACTCCAAGCATCACACTTTTAATAAAATTGCATCACTTTTTAAGTCATGACAATCATCTCTATAGATGGAAATGAATAAAAGGTGAACTTGTCAACTAGTTGAAAATTGGATATTAATAACAGTTCTGAGAACTGAACTGACAAATATTCAAATAGTACAGTTCTGATAACCTCCTCTTGCATGTAACAATGAAGTTCTGGTAGTAAATATAATTATATCCGCATAGACTGTTCATTGCTCAGTGCTACAATATATGTCTACTGGACGACCTAGGTGACCATGGCTCTAATTAGATCTAAATAGTAAGGCACATTATTACACAAAATTATTGCACAGACTGCAAATGGCAGCTAATGCCAAAGACTGCCGTCAATGTCCTTTACATTTTTAAAAAGCAAGATATCTGAAAATGAATTTTTGTAGCACTGCTCCAGCAGTGGGTTTCTGAAAGATTTCAAGTTGTCTGTAATGAGGTATGTGACTGGAATAAAGCAGTCATCAGTGTAATTTTTTTTAACAATGTTGTTTTTATGTTTCCACAGTTGTATTAGCATTCTTTTTGTGCTCCCATGTTTTTAAATCACATTCTTTCCATAATTTTCACAAGACATTTAAACTCTAGCAATAAAGTCACATCCATAATGAGTTTGCAGATGTTCAAAATATCCTTTCAGGTAAATTTACAAAGACAACAAATCGTCTGAGCTGTTGATACTAGCTTCTACTTTCTTTCATGTTTTTCCCAATTTGAGGCAGATTCGCCAAAATGAATTATGTAAATAAGATGTGCTGGATATTTCATGATGCCATTCTGCCTTTTAACAATAAAAGCTAAAAGCAGACATCTTTTCTGTGCTACTTCTTTTAAGATCGGTGTCTTTTGGAGGGGACAGCATTTAAAACTGTTTCTAATCTAATGAAACAATAATTATAGTGTTACAACAGCTGATAATGTGTGTTGTGAAACTGTACCTTTTGGACAGTTCATTTCATAGTAAGTAGAATTTAAATATTCAAAGCATCTGGGCAAATAAGCAACAAATCAAATTTTAAAATGCTGCAGAAAAACTGACATTCAAAGGTGCTTTCTAACGTGGCTTTGATCCCAGAACTGTTAAGCTTTGTACGAGGAACATTTTGCAGTGCAATAACTTCATGAATCAGTTCCTCAGAGTACAGAAAACAACAATAAAATAAAAAAGCACACACAATGTAAAATAGATATACCCAGAAGACTCATACTTAATTAGTAATGCTACTTAAACTGGAATTTACCACAGCATGGGGAATGTGCTTTGTACAGTTTTCATGAATTATTATATAACGCAGTATCTCCAAAAAACAAGATACATCCAGCCTAAAAACCATTCTAAAAAGATTTTTTGTTCTTCACTATACATGCAGATTAAAAAAGTATTAATTTGATTTGACACAGTTCAGCCAAAGTTGCAAATAAAAAAAGATTTGTCTCCATTTTAGTGGCACTGTTTTTTCCTCTTGTGTAAAATAGATAACATATCAGTGTTTAATCTAATTGTGAACAATTTCTATAAAACTACTCTTGGTTGTTTGCATGCAGTACATAAGTAATAAGAACAAAAATGCCAGAAATCACTTTTTGATTTTTTTCTATTACATTTTGTATAACCACTTGTAATGCATACCTACCTGTAATAAACTTCTATGCTTTCCTCTGCTAAATGAACTCTAAGCTGAAACCAACAGACTTGGGGACACACACAGTCCCGTCTTCAATTTAGTGGATCTCGATTTTATGGATTTTGGATTTTACAAGCTAAAAATAAAACGTAAAAATAGCCATATGAGGTATGGCATAAAATAACGTAAAAATATTCCCAAAAGAAACATAAATATTGGAAAAAAATGCAAGTGTAATATAGAAAAAAATTGTTTTTTTTTTTTAAAAATGTTTAGCTTCTCTGGAGAATATAATCTCATTGATGCATAAAATAATTTTGATACCGTGTCTCAAAGAAGAACGATCCAACTATCTTCATTGTTAGCTCCATGTAAGTGGCATAAGCGCCTGCTAATCCCCTTGTAGCAGCTTTCTGATTGAACCATATCAGCACCTTATTTGCTGACTTCTGCATATAATTCACTGTACTGCATGCATTTCTCAATTATGGAACTGGCTGTATCTTTTTGTTTGACATGTTATATGTTCATTACACTAGCTTAGGAAAGTACAGTATACACCACTGTAAATAATACTGTGCTTAAATTACACTTTCAATTTTCCAAACATTCTTCATATCCGTGCACTACCTATCCCGAGTGTCTGGAAAATCAATAATGGACAGTACCATGAAAACACTCGTCAGCTATTCTAAACATTTACAAATGCATTCTTAAACAAGGTAAGTGTCAGTGAACTGAAAAGCACTGCAACTCCAGGGTAGCTGTAAGGGTTCTGTTCTTGAAGACTGACACAGTAGACAAGGCAGAGGCAATGAACACACTTCAGCTCATAGAGAAAATATGGGGTCACCAGCAGTGTGGCTATAATTATCTTTCCCACTGCTGTTCTCCAGGTTAACAAGAAAACACTTAATTTATGTCTCACGATTGTTCAAAGAGATTAGGTTAAACAAATATGACCATGCCCTTGGGGACCAGGTTTTAGTGTCCATGACATGTAGATATTGAAATAACAATGAACATAATAAATGCTCGATAGTTCTCAACTCAACAATTAAACTAAATGTGTCATAAGTTTAACTGACACTTTCCACACTCTAGGATACTTATTTCCTGAACTTGATATATTCTTTAAATATTGAATTTCTCACCCTTATACCATTTTCTAATCATTTTAAATATTACATTACTTGCCTAGGAAATATGGCAGTCCTTAGCAAAACAGTAAAGTACTTTGTCTATGAGGTACAATATTACTGGAAATTTAAAACAGTTTGCCTCAAACTATTACAGTTAGGATATTAAACGGTTTACACATATGAATAATAGATATGCTGTAGCATTTCTGTATGACATAATGCAAATAATTTGTAAATAATTCTTAGTGCAAAACTGGATCTACACCATACAACAGTCAAAGTCATAGTAGGAATTTAATCACTAAACCAACTAAATTCTGGAAAAACTGAATGTAGAGGTAAAAAGTTGCTACACTGGTTGCAGAATTGCAGCAATTCTTTCAACACCATCTTTGGTCACCAGCTGCCAGATTCATCGTCGGAACGTAACATCTCTGATTCAGGATGTCTGCCATTACAGAAGGAGGGGACACAATGAATCATGGGATTGATGATATGTCCATGTTACAGCACAAGTAATTTCTGTTGGTGGTTAGGTGATAAAAGGTGTTAAAGAGGTTTTCTAACAAAAAGTTTGTGCATGGCACATGATCAATTTAATGATCCATTATCAGAATTTTTCCAAGTTCATAAGCCTTCCCGTGCATGTGGGTCTGCAGGTACTTAACACCATCAGCAAAATAAAAAAATGTTAGCTCAGCTACAAAGAAGGAAGGCGTTTTAAAATGTACTACAACACAAGCACGAGGAAATCCCGGTCTATAAAAATCTTCTGAATACAGTTTGGAGACAAGAAAACATATGTTTAAATAAAAAAAGGAAAAGGTAAAGTATGAACCTAAAAAGGAGCACAGCTGTTGGTAGAGGTTAATCCGTAAATACTACATGGCTGAGGTCTGAGCTCTGTACTAAATCCTGGCCAAAGAAACTTGTAACTCCACTAATACTGCAGATGTATTTTACAAGCTTTTTATTGTGCTATGTATCGTGTGAACTGGTTCAACAATATTTTTTTCCTTCATCAACAATTTTCTTGACATAATTCTTTTGCAATTTGTTTATTTTCTGTCCTTCATGTCACCAGTTAACACTGTAACAGTAAGTCTACTACATCTGCAAAAAGACATGGTTAATTTTCTTTATTTTAACCAGAATCTTCTTTGTACAATGTAGCAGGTATACCATTATAATGTGCTTAAAATTTTGACCTTTTTAAACTGGACAAATTGTGGACATTTTGTGTACTGGAACTTATACTCTGGTTTTAGTTTGTCTTCCAACAGGTAACTCCCCCAAGGCAGGTATCATATTAATACTTCAATTATAGAAAGGAAAAATGGGTGTAAGGGAAGGAAAATTAAATCATGGCTAATAAATCTCACAATGTATAGTTGACACCTGATTACAATGATTGCAATTCAGTTCAGAATTGCTGCTTTCATTGGAAGGGCTCTGCGGTTAGACTAGCACTGTAATAACTTTGGAGAGCAGCATATTAATCATTAATAAGTGTTTGCTTCTGCCTACTAATTTATATAAACCCATCAGTTATGAGGGCAGTCGGTGAAACATAATTTCATCACCCCAAGTTAGTTGAGACTAAGGGTGCATCGGTGCACACTGTTCTTAACGTTGCAGCAACTCAGGACCGAAGACTACGGGTCTCCACTGGACCATCCCAAAAGTCAAGGTCAACGGGCTGCACATGAGCACAAGTGCTGAGTAAACCCAGCCAGCAGCCCACACTGGGGAGAGTGTGTGCTGTGAGAGAAGCAGACAGCATGCTCAGTGGGTGCTCATTCATGGCCTGACATTTCTACAGATCCCTGATAAGCAGCCTTCACTCCCATCGATTCACATCAAGTAACCCATCGTCACCACGCTGACGTGCACACCAGCTCTGGAAATAGCTCTGCTGCTGACTTTTCTTGTTTTTTGGCTATATTGTATATAATCATAATTTTTGCATTTCCCATGACACTCGTCTTTCCTGCATTCTACCAGCAAACATAACCAAAATTTAGCCTGACATTTTCCAATTACAGCAACATTCAAAGTTGAAAGTGGTTTATAAACCCTTTTCCCCCTCCAAAGTGCAGTGCAAAAAAAAATTATGATGTTAATTTCTTTTCTTTGCAATATGACCATAAACATTGTATTCATTTGTGTCTGTGCTTTACCATTTCTAGACAATGTTCATGTCAACTTCCTTCTGTTTTGGACACAAATCTGATTGAATCTTATTTGCTGCAGAAAAACCACAAATGCAGATTCAGCAAAACCACTAGAGGCTCTTACACAGGACTGAGTGCTGTTTTCCCTCCCAACGCTCAATCTCCATTTCTCTTGGGAAGCCCAGCACCAACAGGCGAGGCACTGTAAACAGACGCCTTGATGAAAATGTGCATGGCGCCGTGCAGATGCTCTTACCGCTTGGTGCAGTAATGGATGGATGCAGGCAGCCCCCCTCTGTGGCCACATCAGTCCTGCGCGGCCCCTGGAGAGTATGTTTCGAGCCAACTCTGCGCCACGTCCTGCCCCACAAAAGGCTCGTCCCAGGTGGGATTAGTCTAGTGGGGTGGTGCAAGCTGAAGAGCCTGTTGGCAAAGAGTGCAGTAGCCTGCTGTGGAGGGGCAAACAGCAGATCCGCAGCTGGTCACTGAACCACACCCACAGACCCAGTGCGAGCAGCTTGGCTGCAGCTGCACACCCAGCATTCTTGCTGGACCCAGGCCAGTCAGCACAGGGCAGACATCAGCACCCCAAACAGGCCCTCGAAATGATTTAAAAGTCTGGACACAGCAGTTTCTGCCATTACTTTAATAATGGCTGTGATTACGCATGTCTATCGTGTGGTTTGCACCGTTCAGCCTCATCCCTTAACACCGAAACGCAGAGCGAGTAGAGAAGCCAAGCTGTCAGCCGCTGATATTTCTAGGAGTGTTCCTCCCCGCATAGTCCTAATCAAAAGCAGATTGGGAGAATTTAATTATCCTTGTTCAGGATTTTTCCAAGGATAATTGAAGCAATCCTGGCTTTTAGATTGGCTTTCAGAGTCATCTTCTGAACTCACGACAGGTCACATTAAAAATTTCACTTGCTTGTCTCCATTCATACAGACTCAAGACTGCTTATCTATGCTAACAGTTCAACAGATTCTAAAACAAAAAAGTATGAATTTCTTCCCACTTGACGTGGGAAACTACATACTGAATTGTATCTGTCACACAACCTAACAAAAAGAACTATGAATTTCTTCTATGTGTACAAGGGCAGCTTCATACTTCAAGTAGGAAACTACATCCTGAGATATTTCTTCACACAACATCTAGCAACACTGAGTGCTCACAGGATAATGTCTGGTGTCACCGAAGACTACACAGTATGTTCACATGCTTTGTCACTGAAGGACTTCCAAATATTCTCACAACATGCCCCATGTCTCTGGGGCCTGTTCTAGTAGACCATGCTGCCTTACAACACTGGCAGAGAACAACAAGAACCAGGCTGGCCTAGGACATGGACTACTACCATGTATGTCTTCAGTTCAGATGCCAAGACTTAAAGGGACTTAGCTGGATTTACTCTTAAGCAACCCTTAAATTCAGTCTGAGCGACTCCAGTAAAATTTTCAGCTGCAAAAACAAGTAAAAACAATAAGCCATTTTGAATTAGAACAGCAACTGAGCTAACTAATGCAGTAGTAACTTGGGCCACAGTCTATTTACGTGCCCAAACAACAGGACTTCAGGATGTGTTTCACGTCAGTCAAATGCAGCACACTGCCTGCATTCCAAAGGCCTTCAAACAGATTTATTTCAATCTGTTCTCTCTCTGTATTTACTTGTTTCATTTCTAATGCCTTCCAATTTACATTCATGGACCACACCATCAGGCACAACACTGTCAGTTATAAAACATCCTGCTTCTACTGAATTAATACTATGTTCTCACTGCCTTCCTGTCAACAACTGTATTTACTGAATGTATAGGGCTTCCTCTAGTCACAGCACATGTCTTCAGCCTCTTAAAACAGTGTGATTTTCAATGTGTGATTGATTTTTGAAGTTGCCATTTATGTTATGGTCTATAGGTGTATACATACAGGACACTGTACAAACAGCCACCTGAATAATTCACCCAGTGCATTTGCTGGAGTTTCCACAGCAACATTTTTTTAAAATCTGACAGGATTAAGTAATTCCCTTTTAAAATGTTTAAAGCTCCATTAAGCCCCCAAGGAGCAGAAGGATGTCAGGTATGATTAGCTGAACAAAAGGTATATATATATATATATATATATATATATATATCTTGTGTACACACACACACACACACTTTTTAAAAACAATGTCACCCACAGCAATCAAATTTATACATAAATCTTTGTAAAGACCAAATTTAACCTTTCATATTCACATTTGACAAATAACACATACAAGCAAAATTAAATATTTACCTCATATAACTACCGTATTTTCTGCACCATAAGGCGCACCGGATTATAAGGCGCATGCTAAAACATACGGTCTACAAAAAAAAAGGTAACGGAAGCAAAACAGTGAGTTTAGTTGAACTTTATTCTACTATTTAACAATACACACATTATTTTTTTATCTTTGTAATCCGCTGGCAGTTGCTGCGCCACGGTAGTCCTTGCGCGGATGGAGAGATGACGTCTTTTCATAAAACGAAAGCACCAAGACGGACCTCCTTGAAAGTTTTCAATCTTCATGTCTTGTGCTATCGTTCTTGCCTTCAGTCAAATGGTGACTGTAGAGACGCTTCTCCTGGCTGTTGTTTTGCAGCATACCGGTAGTATACCTTCCGGAGGCGTGGTGGAGGTAAGCGTACGTATCACGTCCTGTTCTCTGATTGGTTTATCGCTGCCAATGTACGTACTTTACGTATTACGTCCTGTTCTCTGATTGGTTTATCGCTGCCAGTGTACGTATTACATCCCTGTGTCAGCGGGAAATGGTCCGACAGTCAGTCAAGCAGAGCGCTTATCGGAAGTCGCACAACAACATTTTGACAGATTTTGGAACTAAGTGCACACATAAGGTGCACGGCCGATTTTTGAGAAAATTTAAGGCTCTTAGGTGCGCCTTATAGTGTGGAAAATACGGTAAGTTAATTAATATACAGAGACAGGAAGGAGTAAGAATTTTTGTCACAGATCATAATGATTGACAGATGAGGAACAGTCTGCTTTTTGTATACCAGCTGCATTAATATCAGAAGGAGAGCTTAATATCGTTACTTATCGTTACTTATTGACATAACCACCTCTAAACAACTAGTCACTGATTTCAGAAAATAAAGTATCTGCCTTAAAACTCAAACCACCAAATAGCAGTATACATATGGAAATATGTGTCCTTTTCATGGCTATAGCAGCTTTTTAAGAAACAGCCTGAGAAAACCATCCTTTGTGTTATGTTAGCATTTGTCTGGCAACACATTTAAGACACTTTTCAGAAATTAGATGCGCTGCTAATTTCCCATGACCATAGCTGAAATAAAAAAAAAAACAAAATTCCACAGTAAAGATACTATATGTTTAAAAAGCATACTTGCAATAGTGCAGCATATTTTACTCATCTCTGCACTTGATTTATGGCCAACAATCACACTTCATACACATCCATTACTGTGGCAGATATTAACCTCCAGCATGAACTTTAAACAGTAACTATGAGCTTCTCCATCTGGAGATGAGTGCTGTATTTCCACTTTCTAATTCCCTGCCCTGAAAAAGAGCTAAAAAAAATTAGCTGAATAAGCAAGTTATTCAAATAAGTCGTAAAATAAGTTAGACTGAAGCCCCGGCTATCTTAAACAACGCACAACACACTGCAGGTTCACTGGGGCCGAGGTTGGATTCAAATGAGAGGGTAATAATTAAGTGTGAACAAGTGGGAGGCTCTGCCCATAATGATCAGGCATCTGTTCGACTCCAGCCAGCCTCAGAGCGGTGCTTTATGCTGATGGAGATGATGCCTCCCAAGCTAATGCCAAGGGAGGGCTGCTAACAATAACACAATCTAACGCACCTGGTGCAGACTCCCACCCCGCAGTTCCGATCTCGGCTCCATGCCCTCACCTCTGTGCTGCAGTGCACATAGGGAGAGGTCACATGAAAGGTGTCAGGCAGCTGAGAAGCCTCGCCAACTGCCTTTTTGGCATGCAGAGTAAATAAAGATACAAAGGAAATGATCAGCAAGCAAATAGCTGTAAGGAGGAATGCTTGTTTCAATGCATATGTAAAATTAAATAAAGAGTTTTTATTTACCTTTAGTAGATTTCTAAAATAGCAATAACAAGGCAACTCTATATTCAATAAAGGACCCAGGTTTGCAGTCCTGTCCTGTTGGAAACATCCTTGATCATCAAACTTGGAAAAAACAGAGTTCTCTGCTGTATAAATGAGTGAATCATTATTAGTATCTTAGAGTAAAATCTGAACATTGCCAAGTCAGGACAAAAACCTGGTCAATAAAGATAACAGTTAAAGTTAGCCAAATGCCACAACATTTCTCACCTTATAATTGTGCAATATTAAGTTCCATGACAATTATTTAGTTTAAGACAAATGATTTGTGTGATGTTACATAAAAATGAGCAAAACTAACTACATAACAAGCGCTTATATAACCTTACCCAAGCAGACAGGTATAACATCTCAGAAACAGTTCCAGAGGTTTGTGCCTTTAAAGCATGTAATACGACACCTAAAACATATTGCATACGGTTTCCTAGACAGAAGTTCACAGTGATCCCTGCCCACCATAGTTCTTCCAAACCCTGTGATGTTTTAGCCTTCTAAATGGTGGCTTTTTCCATTAGAAGATACTGCAACAACAGACAGTTGTTAAACAGTTTTCTTAAATACTATGTGTCTCCTGCCACATTTCCTAAACTATGAATTAAATGTTTCAAAGGCTAGGCTGTACGCAAACAATACTTTCACCTTCTAAACATGCAAGGATCAGGAAATTTAACTATATATGGTCAAGTAACTGTAGAATATACATTTACAATTACAAATTCATTACCACCACACAATATTATAAACACATTTAAAATGTACACTCATGTACACATTTAAAAATCTTACAGCTAACACGCAGCAGCAAAAACTAAACTGCTCCTGCAGAATACACTGAGTTCACAACATGCAAACCCAAATAAGACTGAAAATTGGTAACATGGTTTGTTGCAACTCCAACGTCATTTTTTCCACATCAGAATCAATTAAAAACTGCATAATGCAAATGTCTGTCCACCTTTTTAACAAGGTTCTGAATAGTAAAAAACTCAAAACTATAATGATTAAAATACAGGTAGTCCTTACAATGTACTCAACATACAACACTCGCACTTAAAATGGTCAGTTAATAAATAATTAAATAAATAAAATGCACTAAAATTGTCAAATGTATTTATTTTTAATTGTTTCCAGAACTCTAGTTAAGTAAATGAGCATCTTATCACTAATAAAACAAGTATACATTAATATCTTGTTCTTGTACAATAGTACATGTATGACAACATAGCGTAGTGTTAGCATTTGCTAACAAAAACATATAAATAACTACAAACTGACTGAACGCTTACAGCTTATACTGTAGCGAAAAAATGTTATTAAAATGCATTTAAACACTGTACATGCAGCTGCACAGTATGCATGTGTGACAACGTAGCGTAACAATTGCATAAGGTGTTTGACGACACCACTGCAGCACCCACGCACAGTCAGCAACCATCTTTTCACACCTGCTCTGTTGTGGCTCCTCCCCTCTCTTTTTGTGCAACACACAGTGTATCTATAGCACACAGAAAGACGGGGAAGTGGCAGATTACTTCGCCCCACATTTTCCTTTTATTGTTCATCTCACAGACCTAAACTCATACCCAAAACTTCCCACATTTGCTGCAATATCCTCCAGAGCACTCCCTGTGCATCCCACACCAGTTGCACAACTGACTGTTGACCGGACATCAGCAAGCTCGGCACCCTTTAGCAACAGAATGGTAGCAAGAGATCACGCCACTTGCGGTTACTACATCACAGTCGCATTGCACAGAACACTGAAGTATTTAAAACAAAAAATGTTATAACTATATTATTCTTTTTACAAAGAAACTTTGGGGAGGAATACAGTATTGAATTTTTTAATAATGGCCTAGATAATATACTATAATTTGGGCGGAAATAGAACAAAATTAGTTAAAGCATAGACAAATGTTTGAAAAGAAGTTAACGTATTGTGGGCTACACACTTCCAAATAAACACTGTGTCCAGTGCACAATCCACATTACAACCCATGCAATTTTCAATCTTTGGGTCTTAAATCAAGGACTTCCTGTTCCCTAACACTTCTGCACAGCAAAAAAAAATACAGTAAGAGTTTCTGTAACATCTTGCACTTCAAAAACATGTTTATTTTTCATTTATCCTACAATCAAAAAGGTAACTGTAATTGTATTAGCTTGTTTTTGTGAAAGTCAATTCCCTTTACTTTGGGATTCTTCCTCCTTTTCTTGTAATTTAACTGTACAAATTGGTAATCAAGAGTTTATTGCAAAATCAATCCCAGCTTTATAATGTAGCACATTCTTCAGCATAATTTAGTAACAAGCATTGTGAAACCTCACAGTCTCATTTCTTCAGATGTTTTCTGCAATACTCATTCTATTAAACCAAAGGTTTGCATTAAAAACAGGAAATGTGAATAGCACATGTAAAAATATAAATGAAATCACATAGGTCCTCTTGGAAGTGCCTGGTATGGACAAACTGGCTCTTATACATCTCCATTTTACATTGTTCCCCACCCTGTCCTCCAGGGAGGCGTCCTAGGTCAGTGGTCGAGATGCATCATGAGAGAGATTTGAGCTGGACAAGCTGACATTTCATCTGCGCCAGCGCCTGATGGCACTTACTGTCTTTTTGCTCAGCTCAGTGGACATGGTGGATAATGGGCAGGTGAAATATACAGCAGGACTAAAGGAGTGGGAGGGAATTTATTTTTAGTGTTTTGTCCATTCTGATGAATGACAGCAGCAGGTTTGGCAAGGGAAAAAAATCATACATGCAGTTTTGAGCATTTTTAGGTAGCCTATTTGAGCAAAGAAAGACCAATATGGGATCATACAACACAACAAAATCAAAAGTTACTGATAATGTTGCTGCCCTAGGTTAAAAAAATTTTCAACTTTTTTTTGTTTATTTTTAACTGAATCTTCTTCACTTTTTTTTTTCAAAAACTATTTGTGGAGCAACCGCAACCTGCATTTGTGCATCAAGACATCAACAGGGACGGACTGTGGGAACAAACGCATCATGCCTCACACCTGATGTTGCAGACCCAGTACAGGTTGAGCAGGTGATAAAAGTTCAGAAGAAAATGTTTAAGTCATTATAGCTTAATCTGAGGTTTTCTGGACCCCAACTTGTGACTAAATCAAGGAACATATGCAATATTAACCTGTTATTGACTGGAATGTACTGTTTGATTTACAAACAAATAGTTAATAGCTGCCTTCTTGTAAATCTAGGAACCTATTCATCAAATGCAACCTTCCTTTCATTTGACTTTTTAACTCCAGTTGGAACAGTGGTAAAGATCTGACAATGGTCTGTAACTAAATAGTGACACAATGAGTAGCACTGCTGTACAGTTGTTTCAGGTGACTATAAATTTCCCCTACTATGTATGTGTTTTACACTGTTCTTGTGTACAGTTGGGTAAAAATCTGTTGGGTGTATGTTTACAGTAGTTTACTGTAAGTCACTTTGAATAAAGGTGTTGGCTAAATACATCAGTCATCATTGTACAACACTTTGGAGAGAAGCTTCTGCTAAATGAACAAATGCAATTAACTGATGTTGTAGCAGGGCCTCATGAAGGAGGAAAGAATGTACTGGAAACAAGTATCACAGATTATTTCATACATCCTAGTTTTCAGCTTCTCAGCCACTTATTATACAGACAAACACAATGCTGAAAAGAAGATAGCCATTTCAAGTTTAGCAAGCAAATAAACCATTTATCTATTCTACTATAAATGAGGTATTAACAGCCAAAGGCAGTATTCATAGGTAGCACATCAATTTTCTCTAATGAGGTTTCAATATTAAAATAATCATGTCCCATGTAATACAAAATAAAATTTGAAATTGCAAATTTGAGCTATTTAACTCTGAAGTCTTCAGATTGTTTCCTACTGTACTGGCTACATTTTCCACCAACCAATCACAGACAACTGAGTGCCCTGCACTATTAAGCTGTTACATGGCACAACGGATGCAGAGACAACCGTCCATCAGCAATGACTGGAAGGACTTAAGGCTGATGGCACCATACATTCTTCCGCTGACCACCCGATTTTGTCTCTAATTTTGCAACAAGCAGACTGGCATTAGAGAAGCAGCATTAAGCCATCTGAAGAAAATCCATCTTCCACCTGTCCTCCCCCAAACAACACTGAACCTCTAAGTAATGTCACTGTAGCACACTCGTGGCTGTACACAGGGTGTTGGGCAGGCTCAGGGCTTTGCTAAGTATGATAGCTCTGGTTTCTCCACTTCTCTAACAATTCCACATAATATGTAGAATATTGAGACATTTAGATGTGAGGCCTCTTAATATCACTTCCTCTTTTGAAACTTTATATGAGCTTTAGCAAAACGTATGTGCCAAGTATAACGGTGTTTCCAAGCTACGGAGAGGCTGTGTTGCAGCAGAAATAGTACAACAAATTAAATAGCTAAGATATTATCACGGGCATTGTATTGATTCTACATCGATTGTTCTCTTAAGCTACAGTAGGTGGCCTGCTTAAGCCTGGAAGTGGGACTGAAAGCTCTAATTTTGAAACATGATCTTAACTCTCCCATCTGCTGCACACCAAACACCACAGAGTTTCCCAGTCACATGGTAACATGTCAAGTCTGTCATAAAGCTATCAAATGAAACAAAGAATTAAATAAAAACCAAAAAGTAGCTGCTGCAGCACTGTAACTTCTTTCCTTTTTCCTTCTCCTATTTTTTATTTATACTATTTATTACTATTATTCATTGTATTCATTTGATAACATTTGCACTACATTCCTTTTTCTTCTCTCCTGCTGTACTGCGTTGTGTTGCACCTATGGTCCTGGAGGAACATTGTCTCATTTCGCCATGTACTGTGTGGATGGACGAAATGACAATAAACTCCTGCCTTGCCTTGTGAAACATTTTTTCTTTTTGTTACTTGTTAATATATGTAAAAAGGTAGGATTTGAGTGTTCAAAAATATCTCAACACATCCTAAATCTAAGAATCCTGCTTAAACCCTGGTTTTATTAAAAAATATATTAAAAAGATGTGCAAAGACTAGAAAGGATTTTATAATGACAGTTTAATTTAGTGAAAAACTAGATAAACTTAATCTCTGTCTGGAAAACTAGTCTTACATTAACACATGAAAATTGATCTGAACCAGGCAGCAAAAGTAGAACCGGTATAGAAAGATAAAGTAGCACTTTACTTCTTCAATTTATTTCTCGCAATCCAAGCACAGCGTAAAAGCTAAATACTGAGCGTTAACCTCAAAAAAAAAAAATTAAAAAAAAAAAAAACTAGAATTCAATCAAATTGTTAAGATACAAACCAATATAAAAATAATCTTCCAATGAATATTTTAAATGTTGCCACATGCCGCTGAAATGGATAAAACTGCTGCCATTTTCACAAAAGGAGGGCCTTGATTCTTTTAATGTCTTTATACAACCAAGGTCAGCATGTGGGGTATATTCATTACCTTGAGCAGAATGATTTACAAATTACATAATTTACTTTCCTGCTGGGCACCTTTAAGTAATTTAAAGTAATGAATTAATAAAATGATTAATTAAAACATGCCCATATTAAGCCACTACTTCAGCATGGCCTCTGTCCACCACCTTCCCGCTGAAGTCTCCAGCAGTGGCAGAGCTGTGAATGCAAGTGGGGCCTCTTCTCCAACTCCGGTTTGCTCTTGCTGTGCTGATCGGGATCAATGCAGGGCAGATGGCGAGAGCTGTCACCTCTTATCAGGCGGCTTCCTGGATAAGGTCACAGCATCTGCCACCGGAATGATTAGAAGATGATGTCACGAACACAACAGAACCGCAGACCAATCTGAGGAGATCCGTGGGGAGCCGGAGACTTGCCATGTTCCCATCTGCCTTTGCCAACGGATGGATCGCATCTCGGCTGCACAATAGGAAGCCTGTATGTTTTGAGCCAAACCATTTTTCCCGAATGAAAACTGCGATTTTAACTGGCTTTTTGCTTCGGTTAAGAACTAGTCTGACTGAACCTGATCCTTTGTCCAGTCTGAATTGTTCCTCTGGAGCTCTTGTCTACTTGGTATTGCTCGTGTAGATTGCAACCAAGTGGGAAATGTAAATGACCTGTCCTATGACTCTGATTTCCTCACCTCAGTTATGAATATGACGATTCCATTTTTTGCAATTCAGACCACTCCACTGATGTAAATTACCAGGACACAGATGAAGCGCACTTCAAAGACAAATAGAATTACACTAAAAGTGGCCATTACACACCATTCTCTATCCCTAACCCAAACATGCTGGCCTTTTTTCACCAGATGAGAATGGATTGTGCAGCATATCAAAATGTGGTGTGCTGCATTTCTAACGGTCATTCTCTTTATTGTGTCCTTATTTCGCATTTTGTTCAGAAAAAAATATTCCATGAGGAAAAATGCTTTCACAGTAGCAAGCACTTTCTACTTTAATTTTCAGAAATGTAAGGCAAATTGTAATTTTTCAGGGCATGTTTTCTCTGGAATTTCTCTGGAAGTTTTTTAAAAGGAGCATGCAGGTTTGTTTTCTATAATCGTTTTTTATATTTAATAGAAGGTTGAAAATACAATTTGAGGATATTAAAACGAAATGAAAAAATGAAGAAAATGTACGAAACAAAACAAAGAATCAAACAGAGCTTTCACGAGCTTCTTAAACTATACATCTGGAATGACACCTTTTAACAACATCTAAAGCAGTACACTGACATGTCACATTAATTTGCCCACTGCTGGAGTTAATTTCATGACACAATTACAGCAAGTGAATAAAATAATAGAAACACAATATGAAACAGAAACCAAGAGTAAAGAAGTAATAAAATCACAAAGAGAACTGCAGTTGCAAAGGCAAGTCACATTAGGTTCATTGCCAATTAGCATTATGTGTCCCTGTAAAAATGGTCTGAAAAAGAGCACTTTCCTATATGAGTATTCAAAGATGAGTGGTTTCATCAACACAAGGATGAAGTCAGATACCTTCCATGGCCCCCCCCATAACCAAATCTGATCAGCACTGAATCTTTAGGGGACGTTTTGGGACACACAGTGCTTCTATGGAGCAATATTGCACTACACAGTTTAGGACATGTATGAGAGAAATGCAAAGAAGAATTGAAGCTCTTAAGGCAAAAGGTGGCCTTACTCCTTATGAAGTCTGTGATATTAATATATTGTTAGGTGTTTCTGTTATTTATATGACATAGAAGATTTACTTTCATATCAAAAGTGTATTATAAACAGACTGGATGTAAAACTATGTCCACCATTGTTACAAGAAGGTCTGTGGGGAATATTACTTATAAGCCTCAGTCTCTGAACGTGACAGAAACTTTCACATTTCACTGTGATCCTTAGAAACTGCTGACATTCATCACAGAAAACATCAGCCTGCTGAGTACATGTTTTTCTGTATGCTTGTAATGAGCAGGTTTGGGGACTAAGTTTCATCTTGAAATGTTACTTGAATTGCTGTTTTTTCAGAAGACATGAGCAGTAACATATTTTACCCTAGCAGAGACAAAATCAGTGTGTTTCCACCTGCAGATGAAAAGAACTTTGGCAGTCTGGCCTCTGACTTAGCTCACCCAGCAGCCTGTGCTGGAAATCTGCTCTGCCATTCTGCTCCTGATGTGCTCAAATTCACAATACCTAAACCATTTATAACATCAACTTGTATTTCCAATCAAATGTGTGCATACAGCCATATCCCCAAAACAAAGTAAAATAATGTGTCACTCTCACCTCTAAAAAGTTTTGTAGAGTATGCAGACAGTAGGCAGTATATTGGTAAAAGTGATCGTTTTGCAACTAAAAGAGTTCAGCTTGAAACTTTTCTTCTGCTGTGTCCCTTGAGGAGGATACTTATCCTGAACTGATCTAATAAACATTAGCAAACTCTATAAATATGTAAGTTACTATAAGTATCTTAGCATACAAACCTAAGATCGTAAATCACCTGCAAGGGTATAAGGTAAATGAAGCTTAAAAATAATTCAGTGCAGAAGGAATATGTTCATTAAATCTGAATTTTGAGTACAGATAAGCACATTTTCACATTAGTTCCAAGTTGGCTCAGATTTTTGCATAAGCCTTACAAACAAATTCATGTATCCAAATGATAAAAATAATTCCCCTGGAGAGTAACCAGGCAAAACTCCTACATAGAGTAATTGAAAGAAGGTCAAGGAGCAGCCCCATATACAACACTGAAAAGTGTCACCATTTTCACATTCAAGCCAAAGCCCAAACATTGACATCGTCCTGTGTTATTTTGCTTATTGTCTCCCAAACTCATCTAACACCTCTCAGGAATTCATCGTGCCGGAACATTTCTGTATCGTTCAGCAGTTACAAATTTGCATGGGAAACACAATTCCAAAGTTCCTTCTGTGAAAAGCCGTTACATGGTGCTGTCAGATATATAGTAATGGGAGACTGTGGCAACAAATGTTGGCATATTACATGGCACACTGGAAACTCCTGCTGAAGCCTGCAGGGGGTTCTTTAGGAGGGACAGAGAAATGAGCTATTGTGTGGAACATGTCGTGTCTCACCACGTTAAGAAAATTTAAAGAAAAGCCAACACGTCGGTTATTCAATCTGATTTTCCTCAATTTAACTGTAAATTATCGGTTCATTTTTCTGCTGGAAGACCACACTCTTAGGTAAGGCGAAAAGATCTGCAGAGATGTGCGGATACATAATAAACAATACAAAGGATCACTGTAACAGAGACATATCTCTATTTTGCATCATTTAAATTTTAACAAGATGGTAGGAGGATTCAAATACAGACATCAGTTCTAACCACTAAACTGCCAACTATCCCATAATTATAAATACATGCATAAGGCATTTTTCCCCTATCCTAAACTTAATCAACATATTTCCCAAATGTACTAAATTATTGTTTGAATACATCAACAAATGAATGTACTGAAATAGCTTTCGTTATCATATCACCATATAACAAGCCAGTTACCTCACAGGTAAGCAAGCTCAACAACAGCAGGTTACAATTATGTTCTAAAGTACAATTTGCAAGTGTTCATAATCTGAATATATTTAGAAATAAAAAAGTCCAATGTGAATACAACGTAAAGCAATACATCTGTAAAACGTGCTTTATGATTTCTTAAGTCCATGAAGCAATTGAATAAAAATGTATGACAATATGTGCAAAGTAGACAGCAAGTGTTGCACGTCAGTTAAGCGGTTTCATTCCTACCATGTAGCAATGCACCTTTCAGCGCTGGAACAGCCATTAAACATCCAACAAAATAAATATTTTTCTATGAATTACAATTCACAGTTTAATTTCAAGCAATAAAAAGTTTTACTATGAATAAGTCAGGCTGAACCATTGATACAGAAACACTGATTTGGTTATGACCAATATTCCTCTCAGATTTTATTTCCATATAAAAGCCTTTCCTCGGTTTTTTTATCCTTGATTTTACTGCTTACTCTCTTTTCTCTACTCCATCACCAAGACAATATTAAAAGGAAATTCTGCAGCAATTACTCAGAGAAGAATTGGATTTTGTGAGGTAGAAGCACACGGGGTAAAATATTCCAGTTAATTGGCACCCAGGATAAGCACTCTGAACTCCGAGCACCCTCTCACACAACACAAAGAATTAGATAACCCATCACTCATCCTGACTCCTTATACTCTCAGCTGAGAGTATGGCAAGAAACCCAGTGGAGGCAATAAAAACACAGTTATTGATGGCTCTCCTGGATCACAGAGACCCCCCTGCCCGTAATTACAACGGAGGCACCACTTGTGCCGCATTAATTGGCAGAGAGGAAAAAAGCACACGGCACTGATACTATTCAAGGTTAATTTAACACAAGACAGTGCTCCTTATTTTTCCCTTTACCTTCTTGCAATCACGACACTCCGCTTAAAAAGTGGCCTTTTGTTCTGTCCTTCAAAATCCCCTCTCTTCTGTCTCAAAATGTAGTGGTATTTTGCTTGTTCTAACAGGACCCAAAAGAGAAGCAAGCTGGCATACGTGGCCATACGCCGTGTGTGAAAAATTTAAATTTAGCGGTGAGTATTAAGATTCTTCCAGGTGTACTAAGCAGACAGTGCAGGCCAACTTCTCCCTTCAGATCTGTAATGAGGCACGGACACGCCAGCACGTTATGCTTTCTGACAGTCGGTCTCTAGTACAACGAAAAAATGTTCACGACAAATTACATCGAGCACTGTCTATTCTCACTACAAAGATAAACCTTAATGGTATGACTTGCATAACATGCTTTTATTTTGCTTTAAAGTATAAACCTTCACCTATGCAATAGGTCAAGATCTGTGCCAAATATCTGAACACAGTAGTCCTCCGATTTGATGACATACAACTTTGCCAAGGACATTTCAACAATTGCATGGACAAAGCATATAAAAACCCTACGTTTATCATCACTGAACCAAATTCATATTGATTGTTTCTTGTGTCATGAACACCAACAGCGATTAACCCGAGAAACAGTTAAAACTTTCCAGTAGCGAGGTTATCACATAACCACTTCATACTGTACAGTTCAAACAGTGTTGTGAGCTTTCAGATTGACTGATTCATTCTCAAACTGTCAGTCAGCACTCAGTGGGTGTGTGTACAGTGTATGTATTTGCAGCCCACAGACGATCACAGACACCAAGCCTCTGGACGACGTGCAGGAGCAGCCGGCCCACAGCATAGCATAGTGGAGCATTTTCCTTCTGGTGCACTTTCTGAAAAGCTGTGAGGGTGGGCAGGCCATTTCAGCCACAGACTGAAACACATTGATTCTGGCATGATGATGGGATCAAGCTACACGTTTTCAACACTGCTGTGGGACAGGAAAGTATTCTGCAGCTTCTTGATGGAGAGACATCTCCTTAAATAACACATCTGTGCATCAGGCTTTCTCCAGGCCTAGGTCTTTCTATCACACACTAACAGCATTTCCAGTCTTAGACTTTACATCACATGCTGAAAGGACCTTTGGGGCTTTAGAGTCATATTGTTTTGTAGAACAAATCATTGGATTATCTAAATTACTAATGGCTCAGTAACATCAACTTAAAGGCCCTCTGACTGCAGCTCACAGATGAAACCCCTTTAGAAACTAACTAGACTGGCCATGGACCATTTAATACTGAGCTGAACACCGCACGCTAGGATCTCATATATGTTTTATGCTTCTCGTTATTTACAATATTGAGTAAAATCGCCATGGCTTTCTGACTAAATGTTAAGAGATCAGCAGTCTTTAAACTGACTGAAAGAAACCTACGAAACCAAAAATGGATTACGAGAACATCAAAGATACTACCACAAAGACTGGGTCATCTTTACCCTAGGTAGTGTAATCAAAAAATCACTCTTTATGAAAACAATGAGCTCAGGAAAATGAAAACATTGAGAGACGGTTGTTGGTCGGAAGGAGGCAGAAAGGTAAAATATTCTTCAGCACGAATCTGCATACAATGGACTTTGCTGCCTTCTTGGTTCCTCATCATCTTGATCCTGGTTTCACCCAGGGCACTATCATCCAGAGGACAGCAGTCACCCCAGCCACAAACTATTCTCCTTGTTCTCATCCGGAAGAGGACAAAACGTTCCGAACAGTTTTTTCCCCCACACCGTCAGACTGCTGAACCACTGGTTCTTCCTGACAGTGGTGAAGAGTCGCATCGGGTCTGGTTCTGTCTGTCTGTTCATTTATATGCCTGTCCCACCCATTGTGGAAAACCCGTCTGTCTATTTTTCCCCGCTTTCGCTTTTTGTTGTTGTAGGTTTAGCTCCAGTTGTATTAGTTCGTAGTTGTAGGTCTGGTTGCTGTGTGCTGTTGGTTTGAATTTACTAACCGTTTGTACTGCTCTTTATTTATTACTAATCTATTTATTATTATTTATTGTTCTCCTGTCCTGACTATACATATCTATTTATGTCCATATTTGCACTGAGGATGCCTGGAAACGACACTTTTCATGGGGACAACACTGCTATGCTGTGTTGTCCACCCATGACAAATAAACCTTTGGAAACTTGAAACCCCTAAAACCATGAAACAGCTCAGCAAAAAATATCCTGATTAAACTGGAGGAAAAGGCTCTTAGCTGAGTTTTTGGGTTGGTTTACGTCCAGCCAGCTGCACGCCCACCTTGACCTGGAAATGAAAGTCTTATTTAAGTAAAAAGCAAATGTGCAGTGACAGGTAGGGTCTTCAGATCACTCATTCATTTCATAGCAGAACACCCAGGAAAGCCAGTGAGAGCCAGGTTTTCTGAATATCAAGGGGGCTCATATAATAGTGAATAGTATCATTCCTATTTAAATACACTGATTTATGGAGGTTTTCTGTGCACATACAGTATATTAATATGCTATATATAAGTGATCCCATAACCCTATAGTAGTTCTGTCTTAACATATCAGCGTAAACCGTATTTTGTGGTAAAAGTATGAGCAAAGAATTGCCCATGACACTGTACTCATCTCAGTAAAAGGGTGATATAAATTATGTGACTACTTTAGCACAACATTTTCTATTGGGCTGGGATTAGGATAAGCTGACTGAGGGCCACTTTAGAGTGTAATCAAAGGTAACAATGTATCACAGTCAATTTGTGCAAAGATGATGCACTGTACCATAGTACACTCTTTTACACTGTTTTGTCCATCACCCACAAAATGAAGTCACAAGCACAATTCAAATTCTGCCCTAGTGCTGCTTGGGTCTATTTAGGTGCATGTATAAAGATTCAAAGCAGTTGACTTGTAAAACCCATTTGCTGTTAAATCCATTAAGTACACTAACAACATGACAATAACAATTTACATGACATCAGATATGTTATTCTACAGTGCAGCAGTGTATCACAAATGTTTTACTGACAGAAAGAAATCATTAGCGAAATGAGCAATTATATTAATGTCAGTACATATGACTGTGCATATGGTCTGTATTTTTTGGCATTTGAATAGGAAAAAAACCTCACAGTGCAGTTATTTCTCCCAAATAACTGGCTGCAATTTTGGCATTTACACTAAAAGAGGCCGAATCAAATATCATTATTCTAATGCTGCGCACAAAACCCAAGGAGATAGGAGAGACAATGATGATGTGTGAAGTGCCATGAACTGTCTCCAAATACTAGAGGTCATGTAGCACTCAGTGAGCTTGGCCCAAATAATTGCTGCTTGCAGCCATATGAAGCCAAATTTAAAAGGCTTCCAGCAGGAAAGAAAAGGCTATTTCATTTATTTTGAACTGAAGAAAACAGTAACTGCTCCACAGGTTTGTAGGCATAAGCAAACAGAAGCAAGAAGAAAAAAATGTGCATTTTGCTGACTTTATAGCATGTGTCTCATCAGAAAGCACCTCTATCAGGCCTTCCTGACATGATGTTTCAGGCAGATGACTGTTTTTCTTCCCTCTCTTTCTGTCATGTTTGTAAAAATCAAACTGACACATCACAAACCAAAGCATTATCAGTACCGGAAAGTTCTCATTTTCCACACCAGATAGAAAGAGAAACCCTTATAAATGAAAAGGCAGAGGGTAAATAAACTTTTATGTTGTGAGCTCCAGATCCATGAGAGTTTTAATGTCTCTTGATCGAGAAGCACAGCCCTTCATTACACGGGGAACTGACTGCCCATGCTGTCACAGTGGATGGAGTTCCCTGGCTCTCAGACAAACAAGAAGAATGAGGAACTCTTTTTGACCAAACCTCAACAACATTTTTGTATTTTCCCACTGATGTTTCTCCTGTATTAAAGACAACAATGATGAACTGAAAATTTTAAAATAATTTTCGTTTTTTTTTTAAATTCTAGTCACTGATTGTCAAATTGAAACGTAGCAGAGCCTGCATTCAACTGTATCTGAATTTTCACTTGAAGACACTATTCATATGCTGTTTCACTTCATTTTAACTGAACACGTTTGGCGCTTGGTCACCGTGAGATTTAATGTGCATTTCTATTTTTAAATAAACTCACTTACTTAAATACTGGCTTGTTTTTGTCAAAGAAAAGATGCAGAAGGTTACTTCCGATGAGATGTCTCCCTTTGTTCAGCAGCATCTCATAAAGCTTGAACTCCCACACTCAAAAACCCCTGCACATGCATCCTCTCATTCTTCTATGCTTAATGCAGGACATGACAATTAAAGGCGTATTAAATACGTATGAAATATCCTGTTCTGTACACACTGTACCATGCATTGTAAACATGCAAATTAATTGCAACATTTAGTGCTTTATTATTAGGTAACTGTTGTTTAATGTACTTTATCATACACAAATTATGGTCGATATATATTGGTTATACTGACCAAATAATATCTTCATATGGTGGAAATATGGCATTTTACAACAAAACAAAGGTGCCACTGGCAGAAACAAATTATTTACATCAAAAAAGAAAACCTTTAGGTCACCTCACAAATCACAGCCAACAAAAAAACAAACAGTCCTTCATCGTCCCACAGCCCATCCCAGCCAGTCTTCTCCCAGACTCCATTGGAAGGGCTTTTAGTAGCCACACCCAGCTCATTCTTGCTCCAGGGTGCAACTGGCAGACTAAAAGTAGCTGCAAGACAGTGGGGGTCCCACAACATGCTTCCATTATGGGGGTAACAGAACTGTCAGCCCAGTAATTATTCCATGTCTGTATATAAACATTATTGTCACGCCATCACGGTTTAAATCAAATGTTCAAATAAAATGTGACATAAGTTTAACAACAAGGCCCACTATTTCACATAATAAAAACTGGATGTTAAAACATAAGGTGAAATTAGTTGGGGAGTGGTCCTGCAGTGAGCTGTCTGAAAAAGGATGAAATAAAGGTGATCAGAACTTATGGTAATCAAAAATAAGACAACAATAATTCATATAATTACAGTACTACATCTAAGTCATCTAAAGAGTTAACCAGAAAAAATTCAGGATGAGGTCACTGGATAATGGCTGTTTGCACTGAGGGTCATGTTGGTGGTCAATAAATGGAACAAGTCCAGCTCACAGGAGAGACGAGAACACACCACAGCTGATCGCTTTTAATGACCAAACATTCTTCAGCAATTGTTTTACCTGCAGCCGCTTTGAGAGGCCTCAGTTAGAAGAAGAATAACCCATTTTCCAATGTCCACAGATACAGTTGGCTAAAGATTAAAGAGACTTCAAGGAGATGGGCGGCACTTTTTTGAAACCTCAAACTGTCACACAGAAATAAAGAGGGGTTCTTCAAGCAAGCTGATCGAACAAAATTGACGGCGAAATTGGAAAGCTTTCAACCTGGAGGAAAGGGCAGGCATGGACAAGCTGTTCTGGAGAATAGTGAATGGACCTGAAATACCTTCTCACAGATTAAGTTTGCCTGGACTGAAGGCTGCGTTTCTAAGTGTTACAGTCGATGATAGGGCTAATATCGAGGCCCACCTTTTCACATGTAGCAGGCCACTTGAAATGTATAAATATAGAGCATGTAAGAGGAGACCTTAAATTTAAAGGGGGCATTTTAGGAGAATTTAATAAACTCTGCACATTTAAAAGAAACAAATACATGTCTCCTCACAAATGCTGGAAATGGTTTTTATTCTTCTGACTAAAATTAAAACTGCTCACACCCTACCTGTGAAGTGAAAAGCATACATACACAATGGTATATTTTATTTAGCATCCTATCTAGAAAATTGAATATTTAGCAGGAGAGTGCATAGCAGCAAAGAGGTGATTAAGAGCAGGGACATGAAATCTTTTTAGCATATTTCTAATATGATATTAATTCTAAACGGCATTTACACCTATATGACAGCTTTATTCCAGTGTCAGTACAATTGTGGCTTATCTGTTTCCCCGCCATCACTCAACTGAGGAGAGCCAGATATTAAAAGAAGAAAGGAAGGAGAGCTGTCCAAGCCATCCCATTTCACTGAAAAAAAGCTCTACACAAAGTTTTGAACAAACAGAATAAACCATAACAAAGAATCACCTGAAGCAATTCCTGTAACATTATTCACCAGTCTATAAGTACATATGTAAGAAATTTAAAGAGCAAAAATATTTTTGTTGTTCCAACAGAATGCACAACAAGTGATTAACACGGCCTACTCGCAGCCAGGTGTAGGGCCTAAGTGTTTAGGATACCATTAGCACTTGGGGACAACAAGCAGCGCCACGTTATTAAGTCAAAATCTCATTTCTCACGTGAGGACAAACGATTCAGCACACAAACATTTTCTGTTGGCAAGAAGCTCTTTTCATTAAGATTTAAGATAAAAAAGGTATACCAACAGATGGAAAAAACCTACTTATACAGCTGTTTAGCTTAGAAAGTGGAAATTAAAAAAGCATGAAAAGTAATGCTTATGACAGAACTATTCTGGCCACATGGTTATAAGAAATTAGTAAGTACAGAGTTAAAATAAAGTATTCAGGACTTAAAAAAATGTAATCTGAGCAAATAGATGGAAATTGCAAATTTCAGAGCACAGATATTATTTTTGAAACTATTCAATTTTAATATGCTAAGGTTAACATGGTACTGTGCGTTGTGTTGCTGATTTTGACCCACTCTGCACACTAATCATGCCACAAGATTTGAAAAGTGAAATGACAACAGGCTGCTAGCCATCACTTTACAAAGCAAACATGGCAAAGATCTTAAGCTCACGGTGGCAGGAACCAACTGCAACATGAAGAGCTATCAAAAGAATGTGAGAAAATCTTGGATTCAAATTCTAGCGCTATGTTGTTCCTGGAAGCTGCACCTGTGTTGCTGTTGTACTGCTGAGTATTAACAGTGACACCTGCAGACAAGCAATCCATGACGAGCACATCCTCCGCAATGCTTCTGGTGATGGAATTCTGACAAGCTGCCTGTAAACCCAACAACCCAGCTCTACGCCATTTTCTCTTCATCTGCTTTCCTTGGACAGTCAGCAGCTGAGAAACCAAGACACGCATTCAGCAGAGAAACATATGTGATCATTAAAACCTTCTGAAAACCTTAACTTGGGTAAAAAACACAAATCTATAAATTTTAAGTTGTCTTCACATTAATCTACAAGTTAGTTTTTTTTATTTATTTATTTTTTTTTATAAACAGCAAGTAACTAACAAGATTTAAAGCCAGCAAACAAAACATGAGCCAATAGATTTCTTCTGTGTCCCAAACCAACTATCACAACTCCGGTAAGGTTTGTGTAATTAGAGTGCTGCAATTAGTGTTTTCAAACAGGGTTTTGCGGTCTTGGGATTTTCATAACCTGCTGTAGTTCAGTGTTTTGGTGCAATTTGACAGAAACTAGCAAAAAAAAAAACATTTGTACTGCATTAGGAAATAAACACACTTTACTGCATAAAATGGTAGACTGCTGAAAGATACAAGAAAACAATTGGAACTGCAACCAATGGTTACGTTTTAAAAACCACCATGCAAAAAGTCACTTGCTACGGTTAACCGCTTCTCCTAAGGGTAGGTTCCAGAGAGGTCCAAAGCTCTCTATCAAAGCACAGGGTGCTAGGCTATGGGTCGTGCACTTAAGGGGGAATTCTAATACAGCACTGAAATAAAAAAACTAAAGAAAAATCATCATCTCTGTGTTTGCATTGGTTTCCTCCAGGCTGCATCAGTTTCCCTCCCAGAGTCCAAAGACACATGTTCTCAACTGAACTGGGAGTCTAAAATGCTCTGGGCATGTGTATGTGTGTGACTCAGGTAGCCACATAATGCACTGGTGTCTTGTCCCAGCTGTACCCCAACAAACCCAGTGCCACCACAACTGAGTAAATAACATCTGCTCTCAAAAAAGTATGCCATAATTTCTGTATGAAGACTAGAAAAAAAAAAAATCCCTGATAATCTACTGTATATTTTGGAAAATGAAAAAGCCAAACCATTTCCTTAAAAAATTCATTAAAACAGTTCGGTTAGTACTCCACAGAGTGCACTGTCACCTAAAACTGGTATTATTATAAAAATGAAGAATCACTAGCATTGGCCACAAACATCAGGTGTAAAATATGAAGCCTCAATTACAGTGTTTTGTTCGAGCACAGCCACTGCCATTGAATCACTGTTAAATTCCTGAGTAAGATTAGACATCCTAAGGAGGTTACAATGGTGCCTCGTATCTGGAAAGAAGAAATCTATCAGCATTACTCTCAAAATGGTTGCCTCATATCCAACAGCGGCACACAAAGGTTTGATATGTTTCTAACAGTGGAGGTCTGGTGCTTGTGGTGGTGAGGGAACACTCTGTGGGACACTGCCATCACAGGGCACTCAGTCACACACCCACTCAGTTTCAGCTACACATCTATTTTAGTCAGGAACTCCACTAAATGTATCCCTCACATATAAAAAATAAATAAATGTTGAAATAACAAAGAAGGAGCCAAGTATAAAGAACTGTAAGGAGCAAGACAACTTTCTAATCTTTCTGCACTGTTAGTTATGACCTAGTATGAGTCCTTGTAGTGATTACATTTGCTGTTGACTGCTGCATTTAGAAAGGCTACTGAAGGGTAAAGGCAGAAGACTGCTTTGTGCCACACCTTGTGCAAGGCTACAGAGGTGGTATACATTCCATTTCTGCTTCCACGAGCCCATGAAAATAACAGAAATAATTATGTAAATCCATCTGCTTTGGTATAACAATCCCTTAATTGTTTCCAATTCACATGAAAGCTAATTTTAAAACTCTAAAAGGCAAACTTAATTAATCTGACATTTTGTGTTGTCGATGGCTTAGTGACACACTGTGGCACATTTTTGTTTTGCTTTGACTTAGGGGCTGTAAGCATTAAACAACCACAAAAGAACATGTATAAAGCCAAAACTTTTATAAAATGAACAAATGGAGAAAGTTTTACTCTGGGGAAAAAAATACATTCTCAAAAACATTTACACCACACTCTCTACATATGTTCAAATTTTACTTGTTACACCCTTGTAGTATAATATATATATATATGCAAGCCATATAATGATATTTTTTCCTCATAATGATTTTTATCCATTTGGCAGGGAAAATAAAAATTATTGAAAGCGGGTTGTAGATGGACAACAGAAAGCGAGATTCAAGACTAAATAAATAATATTGTAAAACTAGTTCACAAAACTGCAAGATCTCCATACTAGAACTTTACATCCGCCTCCTTTTATGCAGCACCAGTGGAAAATTACTGTGTAATGCAACTTTCATCTCTGTAACATTTAATGAAATATTCACTCATCAGTTCCTTTTCCTAAGCATTTTGTCAGTGACAGATGGGAACAAGAAACAACATGTGCTGGAACAAACCGATATTTTATCATGAAAAAGGAAATTAAGGAACCGCCAAATAAAAACAATCACTCAGAGGTTGAGAGAACAGAAGCTAAAAGAGAAATTTGTGACTAATTTGAAGCCACACTGAGTGAGGAAGTAGGACTTTTAAAGCCAGACCTTTGCTTCAGGAGGGGAGGGGTGACACTGTGTATGCCTCCACATGCAGCAGCAATTGCTCTGGGGTCAAAAGGGACTTCTCTTCCTACGACAAGATCAAGGGGGGTTTTTCCTAACCTCACATAAATCACACTGAACCTAAAAAATGGCCCCGAAAGCCATAAACCAGCTGATCCATTATATTCATATTACAGCATCAGTTTGTACCACTGTGTTCCACTAGTGCAATGATCCCCTAGATTAAATTACCTTGAGATGGGAGCCATTGTCTGCAGGCCAAATATTCAACATGCTAGATGGCACTGCAGGGACCAAGACAGGAAATTAGGCTAATATGAGTCATGGCTGCAGCCAGTGTTCCAGGCATTGGGGAAAAAGCTGAAGTGTGCTCACAAGCACGTGCTTTGTGCCCAGTATGATGTCAACTTTATGCTGACACAGAACTTAATGTGAAAATGTTCCTTCTGCCTTTCGTAGCGCAGTGAGCAGTCTCTCCAAAAAGAAATATCTGACACGTCTTTCTAAAGGAATACCATCAAACATTTGCCTGTGACTCAACCTTTTCGCTTTGATGAACCAAGCTTCTGTACATAGATATAGAAATTGCATGTTTTAATCAGCAATATCAGCAACAAATACACAGTCCTTCAGTTACTGTTAGGGCAGAAGTTAAAGCAGGTATACTCCTGATATAAACAATTTCCTCTGTCATAATACAGGTAACTCAGCTAATCTTTAAATACCCACTTCTGGTTTGTGCAAAAGACATCCCACTGTAACTTAAGAGCCATAACTCAGAAATTTGTCTGCAAGAAATCAAAAGTTTGCATGTTCCATAGGAAGCTTATTCTCCATAATGTGCCTAAGATGACAAATATAAAGGACATATTTTGCTGTTATCCTGTCTCATGTTTTAGTTCTACTTCTTTGTAGTGTGTCTCCATTGCAATGGCATAAAGTGCAATCCAAGAAAATGAGGTCAAAAGGTAGAAGTGCTTATGCAAAAAATTAAAAAAGTAAAAAAAAAAAAAGGCCTGAAATACAATAGAACTGAGCATTTGAAGTTATTAAAAGGTGTCACCTACCACAACCCATAAAGTGAACTTATTCTTATCATTTGGGGAGTATAGTAACACCATTATAGTAAATTGTTGTTTATTTTGTCGTTTACTTACCGCTTTTATCATAAATTTTGCACTAAGCTGCGTGGATCCTGCTTTCTGCTGGGGAAAATGGTTGCTATGCAAGCAGTTGCTTTGCAGCTATGCCATGCTGTACTGCACAGTGCAATTGCTGTACTATGTAGGGTAAGGCTGCTTTTGCTTTAAGGGGTTTTACAGTGTTTTAGTGATATTTGAAAAGGGTAGTTTGGGGTTTTCAGATAGACTGGGAAATCATTTTTTCACATTTTAAATTTCCATATGCACAGTCTTTTTGGGAAAGAATTAAGGGGTTTACCTGTGGTGGAATAATCTGAGGCCTATAAAGATTTTAACTCTAAGATGCAGAACAGTGTTGTTCACTTTGTGCAAAAAAGTATGCGAGGAAAGAGCTTTTTTAATTTAAAATGTAAGATAAAATAGGTGGCATGGTGGCTCAGCAAGTAGTGCTGTTGCCTCACAGTACCTTAGCTGGTAAGGCTTTGTCTCTGAAACCTGCTGCGTCTGTATGGAGTTTGCATGTTCTCCCATATCTGTGTGGGTTTCCTCTGGGTCTTCCAGCTTTCTTCCACTGTCCAAAGACATGTGTTTCTGTTTAATTGTTCACCTAAATTACCTGTGGTGTGTGTATGTGATTGATTGGTGTATCTGGTCACCCTGTGATGGACAGAGGTAGTTTATTAGTTCAGTGTCTATTGCTTCTAGGATAGCTTTGGACTGCCATGAATCTTGAGGATAAGGAACGAATAATGATGAAAACAGTAGGGTAAATTTACCCTACTGTGTAAATACATGAATAAAACTTCTGACTAGTCACTGTATATGAAATAACCTATAACCTTTGAATATAAAAGTCTGACAACTATGCTTTTGATGAACTTTGTTATCTAAGTAAAACCAATTTAAAGTCCTTTACTATTTAATAGAGCTGTGCATTCTGGGACTGAAAATAAAGCCAAACAGGATTGGAAATCCTCTGCTGGACATAATCTGGGTGATGAACTGAACTCGAAGTGCAATTGAACTGAATTGGTCCAAACTCCATCACTCTCCAGGGCTTAATTTCATGTTGGTTATATGAATGGAAAATGTAAAACAATATGTACAAAGCTTTTCCAAGCATGTACCCTTTCCACAGGAATTAAGTAGCACAAGGCAACAAAAGGTACACTGAATTAGTGTAACAAATCTCTTAAACCCAGCAGGGAATTAACAGAATGGAGAACAAAACATATCCAGACCCTTTAAACCACTACAAGGCTTTGTCAAATCCAGTTCTTGTAGAAAGGTTAATTCATCTGTTTTCAAAAAAAAAAATCAAAAGACTTAATCACCATAAAAATGTGTTTTTTTTTTAATATATCCTTCTGAAATGCAGCAATGATAGCATTTATTTAATCCTTGACAAAGAGCAATTCAGAAAGAATAATGGAAAAAAGAGGGAAAACACTGGTTTGGGCTCAGGATCCCATTTCAGAGCAACTTTTTTTACACTGTGTGTGCTGACAAACTGGAAGGTTGTAGAGATATCATGCATTTAGGAAGACACTTGGACAGCTTGCAAGCATTTTGTTTACTTCAGCATGCTAAAAGAAACCAGTATAGATTACAGACTGTCTTGACTTACGACTGCTAGGGACCAATGGTCAGATCATAAGTCCAATAAGTCACTTAAGTCAGATTGTACTCATGACAGAGTGATTATTTCTAGGCCTGCTTGGTAAGCCCTATGAGCTCACTGATGGGCAGTTATCAGTCAGTGGTGTGACTGGTGCAGAGGTGTGTGGATGTTAAGGATACAGCTGAGATCGTGAAAAGACGTTCACTGCTTGTAAGAACAACAAACTTTGTGTAAGTTAAAAGAAAGATGGTAGCTGCCTTCATGTCATAGCAAAGTTTACAACAACATTCACTTGACAAAGTCATTATGCTATGTTATCACACCTGCATACTATGCAATGCCTTTTCAGAGCATTTTTCATTTATAGTATAAGCTGTAAGCATTCATGTCACAGTGTCATAGTATATGTTATTGTGTGGCTGTATGGCAGATGTTGTTACGCTACAATACGACATGTACTGTACTGGTGCTGGACCTCGCACATTGCAAGATGTTCACGTACACATTTTAATTAGCTGTAAGATGGTGGCTCGCTTAGCAGAATTCCTTGGACAATTTCTTCCTTTTTATGGAATTATTACTATTATAATTTATCATTTATCATCATAGGTGTGAGTGTATCACAAGTCAAGTATGGTCTGCATTTATTAATTCAGTGCCACTGACACCAGCACAGTATTTTGTACACCCCACTCTCCTTCATCTATACATATTAAACACTACAACTTTGAAAACCCATATAAATTTATCCAACAACAAAAGTCAATTAATCATCATTATCACTGTGAGTTTTACCCCCAAGGCTACACACTATCAACACATTTCTTCATCATTTCACTTCATCCATGAGCAACTTAGGTAAACAGCAACAAAACCCACCAAGCCAATAGGGAAGGAATATGAATGGACCCCTTGGGGATGTATGTCCCAGAAACACTGGGTTGAAGAGAAAAGAGGATTACCACTGATCCAGAGCAGAGAGAATTTAATAAAGGGATGAATTCACTCAGTTGCTGGCTTTGCAGATTACAACACGGATATACAATGTTTCTGTTCTCTAACCATGGAGGAGGGGACTTACATGTGAGGGGTGGACAATCATATAAGTGGTCTATAGTAAGATGTTCTGCCACTTGTGTACTCAAAGAAACCTCCAGGTACAATGGGCCCAATGGATGCTCATCTTACTTCCAGATACTATGCATAAACTTCCAAACAACAGAGCAGAGTTACACTCAATGTAATAACACCATAAATTGAAGAGAGGAGTTCTGACAGAAAGGATAGTAGAGGTTAATATTACAGACATTCCTACAACATGTACAAATACACAGACTAAGAACAGATGAAATGCTATACCAAAACAGCATGCCATTATTTAAATAATGTTTTTACTAATTTATTTAACTGTGATTCAAATTATGTAGCTGTTAACAACTGAGAAAAACCAACTCATGACAGGATGCCTGTACAATGAAGTCAGTGTGAGGTCACTCAAACAAGCAGAGGGGAGTTAGCTTGAGAGAGCCTCAACCTGTTCTTCAAGTGCAGATTGAGAATCAGGCCTAATTTCATGCACAATTCTACGCATTAAATAAGAGTAAGATGTGTTCTCATAAAAAAAAAGGACAGTTGCCATCTTCTGTGGCACAGAATTTGAGAAGTGGGGATGGGAATATGCAGTGCAAACTTGTGTGGTGTGTAATGCTCACAGAGACAAATCCATCAATTTCTTCATGCTGTCTCTGACAAAATGGGAAAATCTTCCCATGGGACAACGAATGGAAAAAGTGATTGGTTATCGATTCTAGACACCCGCCAAAACTTTTATATGCTTCTTTTGCCATAAACTGCAGTATGGATAATGGTTTCCTGAGTAAATCTTGTGTTATCATTCCAAAAATGTACATGGTAGATTTATGTGGTTTACTTTCGAGCTGTTTCTGATAACTGTCTCATTATTTGCATCTGCCTCTGCAGCTCCCCTCACAAAGTGAGAAAAGATTACAGCAAGAAATCAGCAAACAACTTTGAAATCTGATCAGACTGCATCTCATCCCACCTTGTAAACTCCAAAGTTCCAAAGTAAATCTTTTGCAATCAGCTATCAGGAATTTGAAAATTTCCTAACTTTTGGCCAAAATAACAGTATCAGGGTATCTATTCAGAGGTTCATCCAATGTATGCAACTAAGTGGAATCAGGCAAGCAAATTGAATGCATCATGCATTCCCCGTAAAAGTAATAATTTACAACTATTTTAAGGAAACAAACTGAATTTTTCCTTTTGTACTGAACAACCCTAGTCACAAAAAAAAGATTTGAAAAGAACTGTTCAAATACAGGAGCATAAATACAGTTGAAGAATGTCATAAATGCTGTCCATAGCCCAGGGATGATGCAGTGCAGCCTCTTCCTTCTAGCTGAAGGGCAGCCTGCACCTTGATGACATAAAAAGTTGAAGAAGTTAACAAGGGTTACACAGAGAAGGGAAATGGACTTCTGAGTTTTACAGTTTGCAGTTTGAGACTTGTGATGTTTCCCACCACTGACATCTGGTAAAACATCGTGTTCGTGGTAGAAGATGGTCAATGACTATTATTTATGAAGTTTGAACTTGATTACAATTACAGCAGTATGTTAATACCTGCAATGAATTAGTCTTTATTAAACATTTACACAGACAGGTGTCTAGTGTAACATCAAAGTAACTGTGTGAGTAGAAACCTTGTCCCATGCCTGTTATGTGATGTCACACAGGATCAGTACTTGGGAGAGCTCAGAATCAGATTAACATTTATTGCTTGGAGTGAAGTTCATTTCTGTACTCAGCAAGGAAATAGAAGAAGCATGGATGCAGTGAGGCACAGTTTGAGATCAGACTAGACTTGACCGCACAGCAGAAGGCTGTTTGCCATGCACATGATGCAATACAGTAGAAACTACATGGAGAATGCTGAGCGATAATTATTAACTGCGCACAGTGCTGACATTAAAGTTGTAACTGCCAGCAGTAGATGGTTGAAATAATAGGTCCAAGCTTGGCACAAAAGCCAAAGGCAGGATTAAGTTGAAAAGTCTTATATTACTGTTCCAAATGTGAAAGTAGTTACAGTACTGCTTTTGGTATTACAAAGAGCTATTTGTAATTTTCTTCATTGCACTGAAACTGAAGACTTTGCGACTTGCTTGCTGTAATACATGTTCCATTTAAGCACACAACTCTCCCGTTTTTCCTATCCAATATGAAAAGTATATTACTACTTGTATTTTTAATGTTTATTATGCTTATTTATAAGTGCAGCACGAGCAACACTGACATTGCTGTGGCTTTTGGCTGTTTTTCTATTTATGGCTAATGCAGCTGAGGCCCTGAGCCAAGTACAGTGAGTGGGCAGCAACAACGAGGAACAATCTACTGAACAGGAGCAATCTACCTTATATAAAAAGTCTAATGCACCAAAAAAGTAATAAAATGATTATTTGAAAGTGCAATAACACTTCTTCAGTCCCTTTCGTTATTATTACTATATTTATCTGGCCACAGTTTAAGGTATATGCTTAAATGCATCACTTGAAAAATTTATTGCAAACACAATTTTGGTTATTCGAGCACTGGTATCATTTTTCTGCATCAGACAGAATTTGTAGAATCTATAGCAAATGTCCCACAGTAGCATGGATTTGATGTCATACAAGCCTACATTTCTGCGACTATAAAAAGTGTCTTCTTTGATCTAAGGGGATGTTAATATTTGCTCTCAAAACTCATTTTAACACTTAAAAACTACAGTATATTGTGCAAACTGTTGTATCTTCAGTAACAAGGTTCTGAGTTTTTGGACACTGTGAATATAACTAACATGAGGATAAAAATTTCATAGGCATATAATCTGAAACATGCACAGGTTAAACCTCAAACACAGACCTGTTTATCAATTTGTTAAGGACGAAAAACGTAATCCAAGGGGAAATTTAAGACATGTCTGTCAATTAATTTCCAGCACTATTTACAGTATGGAGCCTAAAGATGCAACCCAGAGAAGGCACTGCCTTAATGTACGATAAAATGCCCTTCTCCCAATTGCTGTTTCCCTTAACAACGGGAGAGGGTAAAAAGCAAGTTATCTGATTGTGTCATAGTGTCTGATAGCGTACGGAAAAAAGATACCAGGGGGCCATTTGTCTTAATGGATGTTAAAAGACATAGGTTCCCCTCCACTCGGGTAACTGGCAAGGCTGAGAGAGTGATCCGATTTACTCAACAACAGACTAGAATACGCAAGGCATCTGGACAATGCCAGTTGGACTAGATTGTTTACTTGGGGGCTCTATTCACTAACAGCGAGGCTGCACTCTTCCACAGGTAAAAGGAAATGACATACTACTACGGTAATTTAATATCCATACCCGCTCTGGAACCTTGCCATCACTGGTTCCGAGTTCAGGAGGGAAAGGAGGAGGATTTGTACGAAGCTAACTACTCTACCTCAAGAAAAAAGTCCGAAGGTACAGCTACTACATCAAGAAAAGACTCAGCCTCAGCCTTGGGAAAAGATGGGTCTTTTTCTTTAAGATTCAAGAGTTTGTGCTACAAGGCCGACCAGGACAATTAACACTGACCCATGGAATGTGAGAATCATGTTTAAAAAAGAAAAAAACAGCACAAGTAGCACCAGAGATGAAGGACTATAATCTTGCCTTGCTTGGAATCAGTGAGACCAGATAAGATGCAGTCCAGCCAGAGGAGATTGCCTACAAGAGAGATGTTGCTGTACTCTGCACATGAAGAGGACAAATGCCTCACACACCCAGTGAGTGGCACTGATGTTGTCAAGAACTGCATGGACACCACTCGTTGGTTGGGAAGCTCCAAATGCAGTGAAGTGGGAGAAAATCAGAGCATGCGGAGGAAGCCGATACGGACATTAAGAAAATGCAGACTGCACACAGACTGAGACAGGTTTGAACCCATACTAAAACAACCAAGGCACCATAAGGCAGCAGCACTACTCACCTCTACAACATTATTAATTATTATTGACAATAATAATTATTATTACAGAGTTTTGTATTATGCTGGAAAGGGATACTAACTACATACTCAGGGAAAATAAAAAAAGTGTACTTTTCTACAGTCATTGAGGTTCTCTGGCTTGTTTTCAATGACGAGTGCCAGGAAACGGATTTAACCTTCCATGCTTCAAGTCTTAATGAAAAGAAAAAAATTTCAGTTTAGTTTGGAAAAGCTTAAAGTTGCACTTTCTTTCCCTCGACTTTCATATGCCCTGGAGTATTTTAACTACATGATGTCCGGTTCTGAACTGCACCATTCTAAGATGTCTAAAGCTGGATTCAAAGTTTGCAGCACTGGAGATCTCCTGTTAACATGAAGTTCAAATACCTGCTGCACATATCAATACTTAAACAGTACCAAAAAAAGGACGACGACAACAAGGCCTAACAACACAGTGTAATACGCTGTTAGATCAGTAAGAGGGGAAAGGCTTTGAGATTTGCTATTAGACTATATGTTATACATCAGGTGTTAAATCTTTGAGTCAGAAAGTTGAGGCAGGCAACTTTTTTGTAAATCACAGTATGAAACTGAACTAAACCTACCTGGAGAAGAATTCTATTTCAACGCCATCAATTTTGTGTCTGTCAAAATAGTGATATTGATAGTTTGGACAAGGTTTAAAACTCGAGCGACTGTTCCTTCATTCACTCCACAGTGAGGCAACCAATTTAGCCACAGTTGTGCCTTGTACCAATAACTCTGATACAAACATCAATTATGTTACGTGATGGAGTAATTTTATTTTTCTTGTACTTGCAATACCCTGTGTGTTGGTCACTAATACGAGAATGCCATGTTTTAGCAAAATACTGTCACCTTATAAAAAAGGAACAAAAACATATTATTGCAAAACTAGTTCGATACTGAGGTTAGGAAGCTTACAGATCAAAAGGCATGCTTTCAAAAACATAAGCAATGGTGTGTTTTGCACTGTAAAATATTGTCAAAAACACGTACTCTGTTATGTCTTCCTTATTATGAAGGTAAGGCAGACCACACCAATTGTTACTGAAGCATCTGTATTATAGCTTTTCATCAGTTCTTTACTGCTGAAACCTTCAGATGTTTTTAAGATGTTCATTTGCAATAGCACAGCTGGCAGCATCTACAGGACAATGCTCATACAAAATCCTAAGTTTTAAAACTCAAGTTTTTTTCAAAAGATGGAACACTGAATTCAACAATGAATCTAAAATGTCACCACAGTCAGCTGTCCAACAAGACCACTGCAGTACAAAAAGCTAAACTTTTGATAGACATGATACACATTTACTGCAATTACATTTATGCACTTTTTCCAGAGAAACACAGTGCACTCAACTTAAGCATTTCATACGCAGACCTCATTTCCACCTTCTTTAAATCCTAAATTAATCAACCACCCACAACATCTAAAATTTTACAAATATTATAAAATACAAAGTTTTACATTGTGTGACAGAATATATTACATGTTTCTTCTACTGTTTTTAACTTTCCATTGTACAGGTACACGCCACTTAATGACAAGGATATGTTCCGAGAAATAACTCCGTTGGGCGATTTCGTTTTTGTGCAAACATCATAGCGTGTACCTGTGCCGCGTCACGTCCATTTTGACTTATTATTATTATTGTTTATGGTATAGCCTATTGCTCCTAGGCTACAAATCTGTACAGCATGTTACCATATATGTGGTAAAAGCACAAGATGTATGAGGCTGCTGCCGGCATAACAAGGCATTCTGTTTTACAGTAAACTTTTCTTTTTATAAGTAGAAAAAGTACACACTAAAATTACAGTACAATAAATATATAAACCAGTAACATAGTTGTTTATTATTACCAAATATTATGTACTGTATATAATCTTATGGGACCACCGTTGTATATGTGGTTTTTCGTTGACCGGCACGTTGTTATGCAGCACATACCTGTACTATGTTGTACTCTGGTGTAACATGTAAGAGACAATAAGATAATGTCGTGCTAAGCTAAAGTGAGACTCCGAAAACATCCACTAGAGAAGGCCCCTTCCACAAGGTCATATTTATTTATACATGTGCTATAAACACAGTAGGTTTGAAGCTGCAAAACTACCTTGGTTTATAAAATCTTTGCATCAACATAAAAGATGTAGTGAAAACAGCAACTGTCCTCTGTGAACTTTAGGTCTTCACCTTGAGAGACTAGGGTGCAACAGAGGGATGTTTACATGGGAAACACATCAAAATGTATCTGACTTAAGTAAAGCACCTGCAGTGATGACAAAGCCCAAGGCTAAGTATTGAAAACAAGGCAAGCTGTTGGCTGACAGCAGGTGTGAAACCACATCCACTGAGCATGAGTAAGGAAACTAATATCAATAGTATTGCTCTGAAATCACTTCAGGAACGGCTGCTTTTTTTTTTGTATCAAAGAGGTGCAGCTGGGGATTCTTCAGTTAGCAATTCCTCTGTGTACTTGTGCTCCAGTCTTGACAGTAAGGATACCGCTGCTATAAGAAAAACAAAAGGTAAAAATAAACGCAACACCTGTGGAGAAGCTCAAGTGTCAAGAAGTAAACTGAGTAGATATACTGTTCAAATGGACTGCATTCAACAAAATACACACTATTGAACTTAACTGTAAACTTGTACCTTATCTTACAAACACAGTTGAGACTGGAAGTCCATTCATAAAATTGTTCATAAATCCATCTACATCACAATCACAAAAGCTTAATAGTATTCTTGCTGGGAAGAAAATTTAAGGAGCATGAATTACTGTGACCTTGAAGGATAATTCCGATCCTCTACCAAGATGCAAAGAATGAAGACCAAATAAAAAACAGTGTACAAGCCAACTGGATGGAAAATTGGAAGAAAATGCCCTCTTTGGCTAATGGTGGAAATTCTGTAATGGACATTTAGTTTTTCTGTGATTTTTCCATTATTTCTGAGTTGTTGTTTCAAGAGTCCATCTGGAAAGTTTCTATTAACTTCAGCTTTGTATGAATGCATGCTGTTTTGCATTTACAATTGGTCATAACACTTTAAAAGCACAACATTACAACTGACCTTTTAAGAAAAAGTCTTGAGTCTTTTCTTTCCTTCCATGCACCAGGACTGAGGCTTGCACTGCACCATTAAGTAATGCTACTCCTTGGTTTTCCATATAAAGCTGCGCCACAGCCTCAGACCAGTCATTCTTTCCATCTCTGCTGTTCTTCCACCTCGGGTGGAGGTCGTGTCACATTTTCCCCACTTGCCACCTCTTCACAGCTCATACATCTGATCAGCAGGCACAGAGCACTACAACTGGCATCATCTGTGTTCCTTCCTGCTACTTTTATACAACCATTATTTCCTTGAATATTGCCTGCAGTTTGCTCAAAAGCAGGGTATTAAGGAGATTTACAGGGGATATTTTTCATACACTTTGGCATTTCCCTGCATGTTTTTGCCTTTTGCATCACACTAAATTATCAACAATGCCATCAATCTCTGTAGGATATGTACTCTAATGTGCTGTGCGATGACAGCAACCTACCCCCCTTTCTCTCTTAAACTCATGCGTGTGTGTGCGCGTGCGTGTGTGCTTCGTTTTTTGACAGGGAACTGGCTGTAGCAGCAACAGGCAAAGGATCAATGCCATGTGAATGTTAATTTCATGTAGATTAGAATTATTTTTTCCACAATTGTGCAAATTAACAAAATTAAAAAAAGAAAAAGATCTTCTGTTATGCATGTTGTGCAATTTGCCAGTTCCCGCATGCACAGAGGAAAATGGAAGAGAAGGAAAACAAATACTTGTAATTTTGAAATGGATGGCTGCATCTTGTGATGCTGACAGCTGTTTACCTTGCTCCCTCATCCTTTCAGTCTCCTGCAGACAACCTGTGACAGATGGCGCAGTCATTCACTGCACAGCACCAACCCAAGACCCATAAAGCCTGGTGATATAATGCATCAGGCTTAGAACAACAGGCTTAAAAGAAAGGTTTAGACCATTTTTCTCGCCCCCCCCCCCACACACACAATGTAAAGTAATGTAAAAAAAAAAAAAAAAAAAGGGGAGTGCAGGTAATGCTGAAAGACCATTCGATTTCTGAAGTGCTTCCCCAAGCTCCTGCTCAGCTTTGGCCACCAGGGTTATTCATGGTCCTGCATGAAGGCCTGCTGCCTGGGAACCCAGTGTTTCATTTAACTGGAACAGCAGAAACCTGGCAGGAGAACCATGCTCTCCACTCACAGTCAGCATGGACATCCCAACATACAGTGTAAGGACTAAAGCACCATTCACACAGATTCCTGCTGTTGGAAAAATAGCCTTTCTTTGGCTCTCTCACAGACTAACTCACTGTGCAATGAAGAAACACCTTCTCAAAACCTACAGACTTAAATGATCTACCCTGCCAACTGAAAAAGGGGTCTGAAAAAACCAGACTCTAAAATGTAATGCCTAGTAAGCCTGATGTGACCTCCAGTGGACATTGAGTTCCTGGCTCTCCATGCATGTGATAGCCTGAAAGCTTTAGCTCCAAATAGGTTCACATCCTGGGCCTGGACAGTGTGTTCTGGCAAACTGAGCAGGGAGGCTAAGCTATGCATTACCCTCTTTCTCCTCATCTACACTAGAACTGCAGGCAAATCCTGACTGAGCTTCTTAAGCAGAATATTCTCTTTAGTTTAGGGCAGCAGAGATGAGTTTACTGAGAAAGACTCAGGGGTAGAACTCCACCCTGTGATATCACAGGGCCAAGAACGCCCAAGGATATGCACTCTTCTCTGACATCAAGACAGCAATGGAAAATATATGAAATCCAAAGAAAAAAGTAAAAAGAAAAATAGAATTAAGTCAGAGTAGGAGGCATAAGAAGAAGGAAAAGCCAAAGTGATGGAAACTGCAAAAAGTACCATCAGACCTCTCCTTCACCCATGTTTTAACAAAGCTTTAGCGCACAGACTGATCTGGCAACCTGTTCAGTACTGTTGGTGGATCTGTTTCTGACAGCATGTCAATGGCAGGTCACCACTGGATTGCTTTGGAGTCAAACATGCTTCTCTACTGCTTGAGAGGCAACCTTTTGCTTTGATCATTTATTTTTAGAAACACCCATGGAGTGACCGCATGAGTGTGATTTGGCCACATAAACACATATTGCGCTCTCCGGTGATTTCACCACGTGTGCATCGGACCGGTCACAACAGATAATTCCTGGTGAATTTTTTTTTTTTTTGCAGTGTTTTTTTCTTGTTTTAAACTCCTTTGTGAGAATGTTGGTCTGCAGCTGTGTTTGAAATTCTGTGCTTTTAGAACATAAATTTTGACAACATTAAGAAACTAACAAGTTGCTCTTAATAGCCACAGCCATACATATTGTGCATAAATGCACAGAAGAGGAAAAACTTAAGGTAGTAAAATTGAGGCAGGGCCCTGGCAGTTCACATTAACACCATTAACATTAGCAAAACAGGCCAAGTAAGGGACCCCCCACCCCTCAAACTAATGAAGACATGCAGGGAAGCTGAGGCTGCTGCACTCTGCTCTCCTGGCAAACATCAAGCCACCCTCCAGTGCTCTTCACGCTGTTTGCCACACATGTTTCTTATACCACAAGAGGATTCAGTTATTGAACTAATTATCACAGTGAACTCTGAAAAAAGTCCTTGTGGGTACTATAATCGTCTTACTGAAAAACAAGACACACACACACACGCACGCTATGAAGGCTGTCTTATCTATGTGGGTGTATGACCTGGGATATGGCAAGTCACCAAGGGAACATCTACTGGGGGTAGAAGAGTGTGAATGAGAAGCTCATGGACATCAGAAGTCAGAGAGAGTGTTCTTCTAATGAGACAGAGGCACCAACAACATGCAGCCCATAAGTTATTGACCAGAGTTAATAAAAACTCTCAATCATTAAACTACAAACTTTCATAAACACATTGTCTCGAGAGGGCCAAGCAAAGATATATCACAGCTCCTAAACTTTTATGTTTCAAAGACAGTAGTGCTGCATGGAGTAGCAATACGGCCCTGGAAAACACTCTTGAAGGGCAAATCTGGAGAAGAAAAAGAACAAAGCTTTAAGATTTTAATCCTCAAAGAATTCTGCAACGAACATGACACATACATGAACTTCAAAAAGAATCAGAGAAACATAGATTATTCCTCCAAACTCAGTTAAAAAAAAAAAGGGTTGCATTAAGATAAATTTATATTGCAACAGCACACTGCAAGTTTATTTCGTGATGGTTTTGCCTGACATAGCATTGTTCTAATATGCCTGATGCAAATGCACCTGAGGACATGCTGTGAAACAGTGCTTTTCCGTAGAATGAACAGATTTCACCCATTATCCTCCTAGATTCAACTATTAAAAAAAGTGAAGACTCAATAACCTACAACAGTATTATTCTCAATGCATTACTTGCAAGTCTATTGCAGACTTCCACTGTAACTTAGATCAAAAATGTATTTAAACATTGACTTTATCTTGCACAAACTGGTGCATTTTGATTATTACGTTTATTTAAAGCAATCAATTAAAAAGTATTTAGGAATACCAGCACCAATAATATCTGTACGAGAAGTTTAAGAGATAACAGTAATCAGCAAATTCATTAATTCTTAAGAGGATCTTAAGATTTACAGAAGTCACAGACCAGCAATGCCCACAATCAGATATGTGTTTTTTTTTCCAGTACAGCTGATGGAAGCATCCAACAAACACTGATACACTGAGTCACAAGTGGAGTTCCGTCAAGCTTCAAAAAAAGGTGGCTGCAACCATTTTATCTGCTCCACATTGGTAGAAATGCTGTTAATAAGTAATTACTGCAATGCCAACCATATAATTTATGGTAATAGTACTTAAATCAATGGTGATGATTGCGGAATGAAATATTTTCCCACTGCTTGTCAGTTACTGTAATGTGTTAGAGGGTTCAGGAAGCTCCTCAGCAGGTACTCCATCCGCCCGCTGATAAAGCGTTGTTTTCCGTACCACAAAACAAACCCTCATAGGTAAAGTTCACAAGCAGTCCCACCTTTCATCCTGAAAGTATAGATGGAAAGCAGAAAAAAATCAGTCAGGTTATGACAGCAGGGCAGGACAGAGGCTCTTTGCATAAACAGGGACAATGAGGAAGAAAAGCAAGTGCTTAGGCCTAGACAACACTGAAAGTATCAGTTTCCTCAGTTCAGACCAAGTGTTCCAATAACTCCAATAATTTTAACCCATGCAAACAAGCAGCTTTTTCTCTTTTAAGCCACCATAATAGATATTGAGTCCACAAAAATGGCTATGCATATTAAAATCCTTCAATATTTACTGCAGAAGCTAACAAACATAAATTAATTACGACTACAGTTTTCCCTACATTACTTAACACACACTCGCCAGATTAAAAGCATCCAAATACATTTTTTGTAGCCTTTAAAAAATGCCACAGTCATTATTAGAATTGAAATATACAGAGCACCATGAAAATGTATCCACATTTATAAAAAGAAAGAAAACTGATTTGCAGTGCCAATTTATTCACTTAAATGCTTTTTAACTTGTTTCGGCGTGGGTTGGGAAAGATTAGAAATTGTTTTTTTTCCCCTTTAAGAAATCCTCCTTAGGCAAGAGACTGCAAGGCTAAACTGAAAATATATGCAACTCATTGAAATGTAAGACAAAGGGACTTCAAAATTGTCATGCTTAAAGAAATTCTCATGAGGAATGAAATTTCATCTAATAAAATTAGCTTATATACAAAAGAAGCCCAACTATTACAATGATACAACATTTCTGAAAGGATATGGAAGAAAATCAAATGAGGTAAGAAATTTATACTTCATTATGAATTTATATTTTATCCAACCTGCAATTAGTACATCTGTGCCATTTTTGTACCTGAGAGAACAAATGCAGAAAACAGTCTATTATTTGCCTAGTGTTTATCACAGCCACTAAATGTAATCACAGATTACATGACTATATGCAAATTGTCCATCTGCTTTGCCAACAGTAGATCATAGTGCTTTCACTGAAAATAGAGGTGTCTAATGTCCATCCTTATGTCTGCACTGAGGTTCAGGAAGAATGGCTACCCTGAGGTCTGGTTTAAAAAAAAAAAAAAAAAAAAACAACATCTGCATTACCATTACTCTTGTGTTATGCTTTGAGTAATACTGGCATTCTACAGAAGAATTTTTTATGGATTGTAAGAATTTACAGAGCAAGGATCTTGTATTGATTGAGGGATTAAAACAACTTTGGTGTTAGAGCATACTGCAAGCATGTTGTGGCATTTCTGCCATAGTACCTTTCTTGTCCAGGGAAATAACATTAGATGAATAAAAAGCAACAAGCTAATTAATCGAGGAGCTTATTCAAGGAATATGAGCGACCTCAAACAAAACCAAACTCCCATAATCACCCAAGAACCAATTCTCATTTGCATGGGACATGCTACAGTGCCAAAGCTGGTGTCATTGTGCTTCTGAATTCCATTCTGTTCCATGGCCTCTGATCAAACCCATTCTACTTGGCAATGTTTTCAGAAATGTATTTTCAGATGAATACTTTGATTTATGGCTGCCTAATATAGCCTTTGATTTGGTTTTTGTCTTTCAAATTATTTGTGCTGTGCAAATTCAGTGAACAATGCAGACCAAAGTACATTATTCAAAAACATTTCACAATACATTCAAATTTAACTGTTTATATTTATGAAGGGTAAGTAGGCATGTTTTGTTTCTGCCCTGTTGGGAATCGAGCTACAGGTGTGTATTTATAAATTTCACACAGGGCTCAGTACTAATAACATGAATGAGTCTCATACAATCACTACGGTCACAGCCATGCAGAAGACATGTTTAAAAACTACTGGCAAGAGGGAATAGTTTTACTTTGTATATTATGCAGTAACATTATTATTGTTAAGTAAAGTGAAATGTTTCAAACCACAGCTTAGGAAAAAGGAGAATTTGCATTTTGCCAGCCATATTAATAGCAGTGTGTAGGTGCAATGTAGTTCAGGGCCCTGGTCCAGAAGAACTTCATTATCTATTGGTACCCTGTTCAAAGTAAAAATGTCCAAGGTTAACATGGTTCCTGACCTAAAGCATCTATCTGAATTCCAGCCTAAAATGTTGGGCTTCGATGGCCTAACTGTCAATTGTTCACATGAGCATCACAATGGTCATAAACGGTCTGCTTGAACGTATCAATGGAAGGAGATGGCCATAGATACATACAAAAGGGATCATTTTATTTTAAAAAAATGTTATTACAATTTTACCTTTAGCCCTTTAACATGTCAATGTTACAATGTTAACGTCAGCATTTTAAGATTCTAAAACAATAAGATAAAAGTTGGTATATTAGCTATTTATACTTAAAAGAATTAAATCTGCACAATGAAACCCTATAATGGGGTTACTGCAGGAACAGGCTTATGCTCACTTTTTTAGCTAGTAATAACAATGTATTTTTAATGTGAAAATTGTGTCTACACCTCTTGTCTACATTCTTCAAAAGAAAACTTAGCACTATAGCCATATAATAGTAACCAAGCATCTTCAGATGAAGCACTGTTCACATCCAAGATTTGTACTGCAGCTTGAGGAGGATGTCTTTGAAGAACCAAACAGTATGATCTTGAGCTTGATGCTGCACTGTGAGAATGAGAAGAGACTGTAACCGGGAATCAAAGGAAAAGGCAAAGAAACTAAAACCAGTAACAAGTGAGGGACATTGGAAACCACATAAAATTCTGAGACATCAGAAGAGTGACCAAGAACCAAAGAGTTTGAATAAAGCCAAGAAGCAAGAACCAAGCAGAGGATTTCTGCCCAGAGCATCTTCAAACCATGACAGAGAAGGTTTGAACATCATACATCGGGAAGGGTTTAAGACAGACTACTGCATTTTACTCACTGCTGGTGTGGAAATCTTGAAAGCTAGGTGAGTTCAATACTCTGTGGGTCTTATCAATCAGAAAGAATATCCAGAAGGACATACAGCACAACTCCAGAAACTGGCAGTGCCCTCTGCTGGCTGGCAGTACTCAAAAGATTAAAAGTCATACAGGTGTGTCAAAAGGTAAACTGACACTTTTGTTAACCATTTGTCCAAGTCAAGGTCCCAGTGCTGTAAAGCCTGTCCCATAAACACAAAGAGCAAGGCTAGTAAGGGTACAGCCTTAAGGCGATGCCAGTCCACTGCAGGGCACCCACACACATCACTCAGTATCACACAACAGCCAATTTAGAGTTACCATTTCACCTAATGCATATAGTTTGATTGCAAATGAAAAATAAAAGTGCACAGAAGAGACTCATATGGACATGATGAGAACATGCATAGCCCACACAGGCTGAACCAGAAGCAATCCTACGCCTGAATAGCCTAGGTGCTGTGAGACAGCAGTGTTACCTGCTATACCAGCATGGCCCAAAGAGAGTACAGTAACTAAAATTAGAAGGAAAAGCTTAAAGGAACTTTACCCTTGTATCATAAAAGAAAGTTCTGTTGTGCCTCAATAAATGTTCAGTAACAGGTATGTATCAAGTCAATTAATACTAGGAAACAAAACTATCAATAACACTATTTTGAGACCAAATAAAACAAAATTATAGCGGACCATACTTGCAGATTCAAATTACTTTGGAAGTGGTGTTAAGAAATAGTTTTTTATGTGACAGACTTGGTGAAAAGAAAGTTGGTTTACATTTACATGCATTTCTTTGCATTATCCTTCAGCAATGAAAAAGCTCACATGGTGGTATATTAACTTTAACTTGTACGCAACAAGATATGCATACAAAAATAAAAGGACCTTGTTACCAAAAGGTCTTATCCTGATTAATTTATTAAACACTTATAACAATGGGTAGTAAAATGTTCCTGATATTGAAGTGATTTTGATTATTACACTTTGGTATACTGAAGTTCATTAGGCCTAAGAGCATGGTTTATGATTTCCTCTGCAGCTATAGACTTTTTTATTGGGAAACTAATTGGCTGCATTGAAGACCTTGTTCACAGTGAGTGTTGTTTCAAGTCAAGCCATGAAAATGGTATAATGATTTGTACTTGCTCACAAGACTTCCTTTGTCTGCAAAGTTTACTGTGGCAAACTTTTAGGAGAAAGCCTGAGATTGGAATTACTATAGCTATCTTTTTATCTCTGAGCTCAAAGTCTGTTTCGTACCATGAAAATCAGGGAAACTTCTCTTTAAACTATCAGTATATTTTTCACCTTCCTTATAGCATGTCTCCTCTTTTACAGTTGCTCTTTTTCATACAGTATACTCAGAGCTGTAGCTCCTTCTGTTGGTCCTGTGCTGACATGATAGGTATCTAATTATCCTTCTCAGAAGATGTCGAGTGAGGTAAACACCTTATGTCTGTAGCATTTGTAAACCATCCAGATCTGAACATGTTTGCAGGGCATGAACACCTTTTCATTGCACCGTCATGTGTTAAGGACTGGCTATATCTTGCTGGAGCTCCATCAGTCAGAACTGGATCAGGATGGCACACAGGCATCACAAAATGCAATACAGAGCCAACTGAAGCTCACAGGCAGATCCCTGAAGTCTAGTGCAGCTACAGCCACCACATTTTGACAGATATGATATATGCAGGACTCCCACTGCTGTCTCCTGCAGGCCAAAGTGCCTTGGTTAATGAGCATGGGTGCAAATGTATTAAGCAACGTATTAGAAGTGTTTCATTGACTAACACTGTGCAGCATAGACTGCTAACACCAAGACACATTTATTTTACATTAATATTTAATACTGACAGTTTTTGTGGGTTAGGAATGCTAGAAGTTTTAAGTATAGAAAATAAATGTTTGCTAAGAAAGGAAAATGGGAAGCTATACCTTATGCAGACAAATTAACCTGCTACATTACTTCCATTTGCATCTTTCATTGAGATGCTTCCAAGATAGCAGGATTATAATCATTAGCTCTGCATTTTTATCTTGCCTAAATTTTTAAATTATGATAACAGTCTTTATGGGAACTACATTAAATCAAAATTTTGTTACCTCTTACTTAACCCTCAAAAAGCAGCATAGCAGTATAATTAGACTAACAATGGTAAGAGCCACTTGAAAGCATTCCCAATAATATAACCTTGGGACTAGGTGAGAATGAACTTGATGGGACAGCTGGCCACCACCTGCCTAAGCCAGTCCAAGTTAATATAGACTAGCTGCCAAGGAGCATATCGACACTTAAGTTCAAGCATTTAACTGGTAACTGGATGGAAGACTATGAGAGACACTTGTCTGCAGTGTATTGTATGCAGTGTATTCGTGTGGTGCAATAATTAACAATGCCATAGTTGTTAGCTTTATGTTTTTCTTGGGTTCTGCCTTAACAGATTCATCTCCCACTTTTTGCTTTGACTTTCCCAAAAAAAAAAAAAAAAAAAAACATTTTGTATTGGAAAACCTGCTACCACTCACCTTGGTCCTGCCCATGTGACCACTTCTGCCCACAACCAGCCACACTAGTGTAAGGGAATCTGGGGTGAATAACATCTAGCAACTAAGACCCTGTTTTCCATGAAACAACTGGCACAAAATCCTGGGTGCTTGACAGCTTTGCATAAAAATTGTCACATGAAGTTGTAGAATCATTTTCTGCTTTGTCACAACATTTATCAGCACATTCAGTTTTATTTCATAAAGGGAGGGAAGCAGAAGAGCTCACTGTGTATGTGTTTTCCTAGAACTGGAAGATTTCTCAAACCTGACAGGTTTGTCCAACATCACCACTCACCAATGAAGAGCATACCATCTGTTTAAAAGCCAAGAAGTGCCAGTAAGATTCACTAGGGTAAAAAAATACATAATGCCATCCTAATTATGCAAAGCAAGCACATCTGTGGTGAATAACACTCTCCTGGGGTCTTTCAGAAATAGCGTAACAGTTCTTCCCAGAGTTTCTCACATGATGGAATATGTGTTCAATGGAAAATGTTAAACTTTCCATATGTTTAATTTTTAGTTTGTTTGATGCCCAAACAAAAATCCTGAAAAGTTCTGCATTCCTACCCAACCATCCATTCATCCATCTATTAACAATACTCTCTTTATTCTAGACAGGATCACTACAGTTTCCGACCTATACCATAATTGGTAAGTGAAAGTTCTACATTTCTCAATAACAAAAAGGATTTGTACTGTGAAGCCTAAAGTTAGTCAATTATTTGCTAAAAAGGACACCAAGTAATTATAACTCTTTCAAAAAATAAAAATATGAACTAAATTCATAAAGATCTAACATTCATTTTTGAATGTCCAGTTATGATACTGATGAAAGAAATTTAGATGTTCAACCTAAAACAGGTTTCACCAATAAAAATGGCACAAAGTTCATTTGCAACTGACTATTCATTGGCTACTACAAAAAAAACAAAAACAAACAAAAACAAAGGTTATTTTATATTGAAATATAGTGCTAAATTTCAATGAAACATCTCAGTCAACATCAAGCTAAATAAATTCACAGTAATAAATATTATGAAAACATGTTAAGACTTTAGACTGTATTTGCTTGGAAATGTTATCAATTCAGTCAAATTTGAATTTGTTAATGCAAGCCCTTCAGTCATGCAGGAGCCCATTATTTTCAGCATCTGAATATTACACAAAACTGGCAACCAATTAACGTGCAAAACCAAGTTCATCCTGGCCATTGTGAAATGTCTTAAAGCCAGGTCAAGAGAAAAGTGCTTTTGGTTCCTCTTAGGACACGCAGATTCAATTTCTAAATTCAATTATGGAAATGAGTTCTAAAACATGGGAAAATATCGACTACCTCACTGATAAACACACGATTAAATGTTAAAGATCATTTTAAACATTAAAACCATAAAGAACTGTTAGTTCCTAAGAGAAAAACCATAGCTGGTAAGTTAAAGCAAATACATCCTGAGTAAACAATGTATTTGTATACCTGCACAAGAAGCTTATGAGGAGCTGAAAAATAAAGGAAAAATCTTTGCACACCTCCCAGAATTCACAGATCCTTCTTTTTCATCAGTCTCATTACAGGAAATGTCTTCCAGGAAGACAGTCTTGCAGGCAGCCTTCATCAAATCATTGCAGCTAATTGCATTCAAGGAGATTCAGGTATCCCATTAACACTGTCAGGGGCTTGGACATGTTTACGAAGCATGACATGAACAAACAGGCTGCGCTAGGGAAATGGAAAAAGGCCAGATTATTAGCCTGGAGCTTTTAAATCCCAGTGCTGCTCCTGCTACAACCTCATGGGGCATGATGTCAGCATTGCAGAGTCAGTTCGACTGCACCCAGGTTTCAATTGGTGGTACTTTACCAGTATTTAGCCTCATATCAAACCCGGGGCAGAGTTGTGTTGTATCTGATAAGGTCTTACTGACGTAGGAACAGCAATTTTCAACTTTCCATTGGGCCAGCACAGTTCTGATGTAATGCTAGGTAATGATTAATCAACAGTAACCCACATAAGCCATCAACTGTTCAACAATAACAATGGTCAACAGTAAGAAATGTGCTCTTTATATCCCAACTATTAAACTTAGTACTAGGCTTAAAGTATGTCACATTTATATGTTCATTCCTTTACAGGCATAAAATAAGCTATCAGTAAGAATAGTTTGCCATAAGAATGAATGTATTATTACATATATCAATACATCACTCAAGAGAAAAAAAGTTAAGGTAATAAGTAATAGAATACATGGACATATTTGTGTAGCCCTAGAAGTTATTAGGTCTTTTGTTTTGATGAAAGTACAAAACAATGTGGCTCTGTACACCTGTCACACTAGTGTGAAATAGGTTTTTACTTTATTTTTAAAAAAAAAAACCGAAAAAACAAAAATTCACAGTGTTTAGTAGATGACACAGATCAGCCACAACATTAAAACCACCTGCCTAATATTGTATAGGTCCCCCATGTGCCACCAAAACAGTTCTGACCCATTGAGGCATGGACTCCACAAGACCTCTGAAGGTGTCCTGTGGTATCTGGTACCAAGACATTAGAAGCAGATCCTTTAAGTCCTGTACGTTGCACAGTGGGACCTCCATGGCTCAGACTTGCTTTTCTAGTACACCCCACAGATGCTCAATCAGACTAAGACCTTGGAAGGTCAAGACAACACCTTGTTTGTCAAAGACAACTCTTTGTTTGAGGAACATGACCATTCCTGAACAATTTTTACAGAGCCACTGCCATCAGGGAATATCGTTGCCATGAAGGGGTGTACGCGGTCTGCAACAATGTTTAGGTAGGGGTCTGTGTCAAAGTAACAACCACATGAATGCCAGGACCCAAGGTTTCCCAGCAGAACATTTCCCAGAGCATCACACTGCCTCCATCTGCATGCCTTCTGCCCTCCTACCATTTCTTCCCCAGGTAAACGACGCGCACCCACCCGGCTGTCCAAATGACTGTCAGACCAGACCACCTTCTTCTATTGTTCTATGGTCCAGTTCACTTCAAAAAAATGACTGTTCACTTGCTGCCTAATATATCCCCCCCACCCCTTGACAGGTGCCATTGTAATGAGATAATCAATGTTATTCACTTCACTTATCTGGCTATCATGGCTGATCTGTATAAGTTAAATATGGTTCAGGTGGCACAGAAAATTAGCTGAATACCTGGTCATAAATTTATGTAAGTGTGTATCTGTCTGCATCCATTGCCTGCAGACTCAGTACTTACTGCTGTAGTGTTTTTGAACAGCTGATGGCTGCTTAGAAGCACAGAACAAAAGTACCTCTGGACTAAGTTGTCTTTGTAGTCATTAAATAATGTAATAAATGGTAAGCTCAGAATGGTTAGCAATCAGAGAGCTAATGAGGCCATGGACCTTGTACTGATGACTTGTACAGCAACTTCTTGGCCTCAGCTGATGCGCTGTTAAACGAACTCCAGCAGCCAGAGCTATACAAAGTTGAGACCCGAAATTGGTTTCTTCCCCAGAATGGCCTGGTTGACACTCATACACTCAAAGGATTTTCTAGGGTCAAAATGGGACTACAAGAGAAATTGAAGAGCAATTGAAAAAGACTGAAATGAACAGTGACAAAAAAAACTAGTTCACCTGACAAGCTATAACTATCAAAGCTTCAGCAAGTAATCCTCTACACCAAAGACGTTCCATAAAACAATTTAAAGCATCTGTATGTTTTGTAGGTTGCCACCTATCCATCTGAAATGACCAAGAAATTACACTGGCTAAATTCTGGATAATCTAGATAATCTCAAAGTACTCGTTTCATATTGATAGTATCATTAAAGTTAAAAACAGGAGCTGTAAAATTACTTACAGTAACAATGTAAATTGTACATGCAGTGAACAAGTGCTGCAAAGATATGATATTGAGTGCAATGACAAGTAGTAGACAGGAACATGGTGACTGCACTACCTGATGACACTCAGGAACACAGGAACTTGGAAACAAGAAGGCTGGATCAAGGATGCAAGGACACAGGACTGAAGCAAGACACAGTAGAAGCAGAGCAGACTCAAGTCAGGCCGTTACAGAGAATCACTAGCACTGCTGAGGTCCTACAGTGATGATACTTGACTGTGTTAAACAAATGGTTGATGAATTGATTGAAGTCGACTATGTATGGTTTTACTTATTACAAGGACCCCTGTTGGTCAACTGAGGAACTGTCCCCAGGGGTTGTTACAGTAAGAAAAGGTGTATGTGCGCATTAGGCTGTCATTAAGTTGGGTATCCGACACTGCAAGATTGTCACCTCTATGTTTTCAATCTATAAACAATAAATAGATATATTATCTGGGCAGAACTACTCACAGTAAATTACTGTGGTACTGGTTAGGAGGCAGCTCATCCACATAACCACAAACTATCACTGCCCCTGGACACAATTCCCCAATTGGCCTTGCAATAAGCAAAGCTGGCCACACCTGCTCCCACTCAGCTCATCACCCCTAGGTTTAAAAAAAAAAAAAAAAAAAAAAAAAAAGCAACAAGTCAATTCACTGTGGACACTCAAACAGTGCTTGTAACCTTACCCTGCAAACTTGCTTTGAGCTTCCAGTGCCTCTTGTGATCCTGTGTCTGTTCCTATAGTCAGCTCTGTTGCCTTTGTTTGGTACCACTGCCTCCTTGTTTCCCAACTCCATAGCCCTCCATGTCTTCAGATCTCTGTGTCTCTCTGCTTACCAAGTCCTCCACTCATTGTGTTCCTAAGTCTCTCACTTGTCATCATGCTCCAGTTCACTGGTCTCTGTACCACTTATTTGTCACCTAAAGTACTGTTTCACTGACAATAACTCCTGAACTTGAGTTTGCACACTTGCCAATTGCTGGGTAACCATAATAAACACATTCCCAGCCACCTGTTCTATATTTTATGCATGGTATGGCATGGAAATATTAACCTTACTCTCTCTTCCACTTCTAAATGTGTTCTTTTAAAGTCTCTTTTGTATACTCAATAGTAATTAAGAAAATCAAGACTGGAAATAAATAAAACTGAACATATAAGGTAAAAAAGGATTTAATTCAATCTATCTGTATACCTTGGATAAAAAGGAGAAAATTAAGCAACAATCAGAGCATTTCTGGACAGAGGGCCCCTGGCCCAAAACAGAGAAGACACACAATAGTGTATAAAACAACTCACTGCCTCCTACTCAACAGTTTCAAATTTCACCAGATGCCTTTTTTTTTTTTTTTACACTTTTGTTAGTATTCCTTTGTTTCTTCTGACAACAAAACAGAGCCATATTGTGCAAACTGACCTGCAACAATATGGAAAACTTTCACCTGCTCCAAAAGGCTCTGCAAGTGGCCTAATGCCTATGTGAAACAGTCTGTCCATCACTAGAGCCCCCTGCTGTTATTTACCAGCCACTAGTATTTAAGTCCTTTAAATCAGTAGTGTGTACTTTGGTTTTTTCAGGGAAGGGCAGAATAAAGAAAAGGTTATATGACAGGAGTTCTAATAGGGGAGTGACAGCTACATCCGTAATGTCAGCAGCACTCTCATGCTGCGCAGCATCGTGACATCCGTTGCGGCACGTCATCTCCAGCAATTAAGTCTTCCCTGGGATGCTGGGACTGAGCATGGCTTTTACATATGACAGTCAAAGCGTGAACTGATTCCTGCCAGCATCAGATCAACTCAATCACACACTCAAAACCTCTTTAGGGATGTGTTGGAATGGAGGAGAAGTGCTCACATCTCACAGGTGCCACCAGGAGTTATTCCTCAGCCATGATTACTAGTAAAATTAGGCTAAGGCCTGGGGGCAGAGCTCAGCATGCGGGCGGCGCAGGGGGTCCTGAACAGCAATGCAATCCATGCAAGCATCCAAACTGGGACACTGTGGAGATACGTATCCCCGCTGGCTCTTGACAGCCTCTCTCAACTCTGTACTGGACTTTGTGGGGCTTTGACGTAGAGCAACTCTGTGGGCTGCTGAAACTACCCCAAAAAGAACTTTTGTGCCTACTACAATACACATCCAACTGCTTCCCACTACAAAAGCATGTTAGGAAGACCACAAGGCATCCATGGTAAAGTAGAAAGTGGAATTAAAACATATCTTTAGCAATTTTTTTTGTAAGAAGCTGTAAGAAGAGGCTGCGCCACACAAAAAAAGGATTTCATACAGAAGCAGTGCATAATATTAAAAAACTATTGCAACACACTTACAAATCAGTGCAACTGCATTTGTAAATAGGAAGAGTTTCAAAAGATACAATTGAGGACAAAGAAAGAAAGAGGGGGAAAAATTTGCTCGTAAATGAAAACTGTGAACATGACCATATTTCAGATATAATTTTCAACGGTATTTGCATCTAATATCCCTTTTGCACTTGTTCCCAAGAAAATGAGCAAAAGTGAAGTGGAAAAAGATTATCTTCAGCTGTCCTCTTTTCCCAGCACAGCGGCAGCTTGTCACCACATAGAAAAAGGGGAATTTTGTGGTATCAGATACCATTTCTTTGCAGTCTGACACACATCTTAGTTCCGCCAATGTTATTTCAGAGTTCCTGGATTTATTTAATTAAGATTCAAGGCTTTTCAAACCTTGTTGAATTTGCTGAAATACCACACCAACTGTGGCTCATACTTGAGAAAAAAATGAAAATGTATTCTTTTATTCTCAGAAGCATTTCCTTTCTTCCACTGAATTTTCCCTGTAGCATGCATCAGAATTTACTTCGAAGTTCGGATTCAAGTTTTTTTTCCTAAAAAGGCAAGATTCTTCGCAAGCTTCAAACAATAAAATAGAGTCTTTTATCTGGCTGTCCAGTTTGGAAAAGTTTAGTCTAACTACTGATAGAAATGGGCTGTTATAACACATCCGAATGTTCCACACAGACAAGCAACTTTCTTAGGAGGGCAGGTCATGGAGCAGCAGCCATTTTGCCATTCCTTGCTCTTTTGCACAAGTGCCATGCATGTCATATCTAGAAGAAGGCAGGGTGCAGTACAAAAGTACAACACATATTGGTAATATTGCACATTTAAGACTGTGAGACTGACTGAAATGTTCCCAGGCCTTTCCGCTGCTGTGTCTTTTGGGTCCCTGAGTGGCATGAGCGGACCCTGGGAGGTTCCCCCATGCAGAAAGCAAGCCCTCATTCAAGGGTGGCTTTCAGAGCAATAAAAACAGCCCACAGAAAAAAAAGGAGGGTCTGTATTCAGAGATGCACTGAGAAGTGCGGAAACGTATAGCCAGACACGGACCTTAAAAAGAAGGATTACAGCCAGCTGGGCTTTCGGCACCCATAGAAACCTCTGACACACAATGAGGGCTTGGTGAGCAGCTCCAGGGGCAGAGGAGCAAGGGCCTGCAGGGGAGACCGAGTGGCACAGACAAAGAGCAGCGACAGCGCCCCATTCTTCTACTCACTCTTTGATATTCAAAGAGCTGAATGTGGTTTCAGAATAAATGGCAAAAGGGGGCAAGTCTGTTGATACTAAGACAAAGTTATCAAATTTTCAGAGACATTAGAAGCTAATTAAGCAATGGTTAGATCGGGGGGGGGGGGTCGGACTGTCCTTCTTTCGAATGGCCAATTTCCCATTTCATCATCATTAGCGCTAGATGGACTGGAAGAAGCATATTGCATCGCAAAATCACTTGACTAAGGTGCTCCAGAATGCCTTTCTACAGGAACTATGGGGCTGAAGAAAAGGGGAAAACATTAGCATTTTTGCTTTGTTAACTTCAATGCATTTCAAGATTTAGAATGGGTAACCATTTAGCTAATCAGTCATCAGCAATCATGTGCACAAACAGACATTTACAACTGAATACACAACAGAGTCTGGCATTTTGGGTATGGATCCTTCTGTATTTTGTTAAACTACTCTGACACCTTGGACACAAAATTCAAAGCTTGCATACTGCTATTTTTAAGAAAAGAATATACATACTGTACTCAGAAAATAAGGAATTTCGCCTCCTGTACAGTCATTGGTTAAACATGTTTGACAGAACTGTTAATGGCACCCAGTATTCATTGAGTACAACTACTATAAGCTATAAATTATACCATCCCATGGCAGCTTAAAGTGTAGTAATACCATTTAGTTTAAGAAAAAAAATATGTTTAATCCAAAATCTTCCACAGCTGGATGACAAAAAGGCATCTGACAGGAAACTGCTATTTGTCCAATTAAACTGTTCTCTATATTCAGCTGATGTAGTTCCTTTTATAAATGAGACCAATATCATTCATATCTTACAATATCCTCACAATATGTTTCAGTATTTTGTGAGTTGTTGCAATGCTGAAATGTAATGACAATTCAACAATCTAACAATTCTCTACACAGCATTTATTTAGGCAAATTTTAGCAGCCAGTTAGTTCTATGTATTCCTTAAAATACAGTGGGTCCTCTACTTACAAACCTAAGACCAAGTTTTAGTTCATTACTGACAAGGTTAATCAATCGAATGTAGCACGGAGGAATCCTGGGGTTTGCCAAAAATTCTGTATGGGGTTTGCCAAAAATTCTGTATTTAAGTACTCATGTACTGTGTCCCTGCAAAACTGCATTAGACTACGTGACTGTATTTTGATAATCATGTGTCTGTACCTGTCTCTCTTGTCTACTGGTGTAATGCGCTTTTGTTTACCTTTAGTTGGACACTGGTTTCAAGGAAAAAATTAACCTGTCTATCAAATGAATAAACATGATGTAAATGTTAACAATATAACAGCTTGGAGTGGAGGCAACAGAAAGGTTTTTCAGACCTATCTATCTCACCAAGCAATGAGAAAGAAAACCTCTCTTTCTGGGGAAGCAAGTCTCCTCCTGCATGCACCTGCACATTCCCTGGCAGCAATACTTTTGACATGCTGTACATAAAAAAGCACAACAACGAACCCTGGCAAGAGCTAGCACAAGTGTTCGACAAACTTAAGGCAGCATTTACTGTTTGCAATCGCTGTTAGCAATTCAGCTGAATCTTTTAATATCTGATTTTAACTGATTGTTACGGTTATTGTTTTTTTTTGGCGGGGAACTGTGGTTGTTCCTATTGGCGCAGTCTCTCCATAGGGGTTCGGCGTTCGACAGGTCCACCAGAGCCAGTACAGGATAGGACCGCCGGCAGATGACGTCACCCCTGCAAGTGCTTATCTGCACGGACCACCATGGAGGCAGCGGCAACAGCTTTGTCTTGGTCGTGTTTTCTTGGCGTTCTATGACATTGAATATGGTGGGGATTTTGCAGTTTGCCCTTATTTGTACAGTGTTGGCACCGGGGAGTGTCCAACCCTCGGTGTACCTGGTGCTAACACTCTGCGATTTATTGTACACTTACACATGCGTCAAAACACCAGGCGAAGTGGCGGTCTCCCACCCTTGTATTGGTTTTGTGACTTCTATAGTGGAGGTCGCCAGGGCTTTAGTTTGTTGTCTGTTTTCTTTTCGTGGCCCAGGTCAGGATGTACATTTTGTTCTGTTTTTGTCTTTGAGTTGGGAACTGCCTATATTATGTAAAACCGTTTGGTGCCTGGAACTGTTGTTTGTGTGTATAATTCCTCATCCAGTTTCAACATTCCTCACTGTAAATAAAATTGCATAACTGTGCCATGCATCGGGGTTCATTGTTGAACGGGGTTCTCTCCTACCACCTACATTTTCTTTTCTTTCCCTTAAAATGCTACGATCCTTACTGCTGGTCCCCTACCCAACGAGCCAGATTGTAACACTGATACACTACCTGCATTTATCAAAAATGAATACTAAATACTTTAACTCAAAAAAATGTGGAAGAATGAAAGGTTTGTTACTCCTGCAAGTATTGCATTTATGCGCAGTGACTTTTCTAAACACTTTTATAGGCCAGGTTTTTTCCCCATGTGACTATGCGTGTACAATAGTAATGTTATGTTGCATATTAATCTAACGAGTGTATTTTTAGGAGAAAATAACTACAATAGCTTTAAGAATGGCAGACCCCTAGTGTATGGTGGTTTTGTTCCAGCTGAGATGTTAATTAATGTGTTGTGATTTAGCTGTTGATTTAATGAATGGCATATAACTAGAAGACTCATATATAGACAGGGAATAAAGTGAATGACATTTTGGGTTTTTAGAAACATTCTCTTTTCAGAAATAATGGGAGTCCAAGTTAACGGTTGACTTTTGCTGCCTTAAAGAACAACCATCTCCAAGCTGTTAGTTCTCTTATGAATAATTACATAATAAAACAGACAGGCCAACAAATTTAATGCTTTCAATAAACAAATGTGTATTTCAAATTAATGACTTTCAGCCGTGCAAAAGCTTTCTTAAGCAAATGATGAAAACATGAGTTCAATGGAACTCACTAATTGTGAAAACGATTAATCTGAATGTGTGTCAGAAGAGGCTGTATCTGACTATCTGAAACATCATTAGCAGCATAGCATGTTGCTGACCTTTTCAAATGCTCATCTAGGAAAACTGTTGTAGTTGTGTTTGTGCTAAAAAAACTTCATTCTTTTTTTGATCAACTCACAATCATTACTCAATTCTGTAGGTGCAGTACAGTTTTTAAAGGAGGAAATTATTATTTTTGTGATTTTTCAGGGATTCCATGGATCCCTCAAATAAAACAAATTTGGTTTATGGGATTTAAAAATGACTTCTTAAAAATTTAACTGTAACCCACTGAATGAAAAATGAGTAATTAATAGCTCAGTGGAAATAAGAACAGCTTAAACTCAGATTCTTCTAGGACAAGAGCTTAGTATATGGCATAAACAAAACAGTTAACAGTTTTTACACAGATATTTAGCTGAGTACAGTAACATGCGAGCTTCTAACAATACCTCACAGTTCCAGAAGAGAGGGCTAATTCACATGACATTTCCTCCACCAAACCTGGAGGCGCATACACTTTGGAAAAAACAAATCTGCTGTGACTAATGCCATGAAAACCATTGGCCATCCAAGTTCAGTTTGATATTGTTCAGAGGAAAATGACTGTACCCTGTTTAGAGTTGCTTCATTATAGTGCTTATGTTGCATTGTTATGGCAGGCATGTACAAAGTGCACTTCACTTTTGATTTCTCCTAATTTTTTGTTGTTAATATTGTAATTATTCTCATTCCTGTGTCTCTTTGGAGTTCGTGACAAGTAATGTGGACCGCTCTATCACGAGGACAGGATTTTCTCAGTTTTTTCCTACACTGCTCCCTACCTTCAGCTCGAGGGCTCGCTGTACACAACTTACAGGTATGTGCTCTCACATACATTTCTTTCTTGCATGTCAGCTAGAGCAGCTACAGATCCTTTTCACTTTATATGGGCATCACATGTTTTTTTATTTCAAAGATATCTGGAAACTGAACATTTGTGTGTCATTTGAGTATGCACCTATATACCAGTCTGTGTGTACATGTGTGTCTTTTATGTATACATGTGCATGTGCATCTTGAGCACTATCCAGGGTCTGACTGTATATGTGAGTCTTTCTCAAGGCCATTTTTATTTCCATGGCTCTTCTACGCACAGCGATGATTTATCAGTACTATAAGTGATACAAACTAATTGTAATGTGTGTAACGAACTGTGTGATTAAACCATGCTGCTTCTGCTAAAAATGGATATTCATTGCAGAAGCCTCGATTATAAAAAGCTTTACGCCTCACTCCAAAAGTTGTGGCATAAGTTTTATGAATGGCATAGGGATGAACTGTGTGTTTTGAATTTTGGCAATTCATCTCACAGTTTCTCAAGAAACTGCATTCACGCAGCTCTCAAATTTAATCCCATGGATAACAACACCAGGCATTCCAGAGGTGTAAAACACCTAAAGACCTTAAGCATTTTTCACTCAGGAGGTCACAAACACAGCTATGGACAGTGCAGGACAGTGCAGAACACTGCTGTCCAACAGGAGGATCCCTATCAAACTGAAATGCTTTAAACCTGGAAAAACTTGCCTTAACAATTCATAGGTGACTAAGTACTGAAGACCATGCTACCAACATTGAATTAAAGAATCAGCACTGTGACACACTCAGCAAACATTGTAGACAGATCCACAGAGTCTAGTCATACAGGGTTTGATGGAAAACTCAACCAATCACAGGCTATAGTTTGTAGCTGGATGAATATACCGCCATTCAGTTAATATTTTCCTTTAGCTAGCTGCAGCAACCAGATATGTCCAGAATCCTTCTCCATCAAACAAATAAGCGTTATATGTGTTGTTTCTTACCTGTTTGAAGACATCATCATGATGAATCCACAAGGTGCCGGAAAGAGAAAGAAACACATTTCTGAGATTTGTATTCATTGCAATTTAGTATTTGCACTTATGATCAAACATCAGCAGGAATTTCTGACATTACAATGTTCTTCAGCAAACAAAACCTATATGCAAAGTAAAATAAACACTAAAAAGGTTATTGTAACATTCTTAAGATCACTTGAAGTGCTTTAATTGATGTGAGGCATTATTCGATACTAGAATGAAAAAGAAAAATAAAAAACAAAAATAAAAAGGTTCAAAACTCAATTATCAGATTCAGTGAAACTCCATACTGTATTTCACTTACAGTAGACATTTAAAGGAAATGGCACGCTTGAGAGCAACAAGTTTCAAAAACAGTAAAACATCGAATTAGACTGCCTGTGAAGCAATCACATGCTTGGGTGCAAACAGCCAGCAGACTCTTTGGGATTGGATTTTAATGGACTCCTTCACAGCTGTTCAGAATCTCTACTACACAGGGGGGGCACTGGGTCCAACCAGTTATGTGTATCTGTGTGGAACACACTCACAGCCCTGTATATCTGCATGTATGTGACAGACAGGACACAACAAAGAGAGCCTGGCAAACTGCATGAGGTGCCAGCCTTATCATATACTATCTTGCCTTCCCAAATCACTGCACTAGTTTTATTTACCCTGAAGACTCAAAAAGATTTTTACACATCTGAATGTTCCACTTCTTCAAAAACTTTGTGTGGCTAATATTCAGATATAGCAGTGCATTCTCAATTGAATACAGTTCACTGGACTGACATAAATGCAGTATTAAGAGCACAATCTGTATAGTGAATTCTAATTGAACAGTCAAATACAAAAGTGATTAAACTTGAGCAATCTGCTCCCCTGAATGTTTTCTATGGAATCATGAAAGCGTGAAAATTGGAGTCCTTTCAGCTTAAGGAACTACTTGACCTTAATGTCTTACAAATTCAAATGAGAACAATCAGATAATCTACAAAAACAAAATGGGGACAGAGTAAGAAAAAATATTTAATACTATAGTGGCTGTTGTTGGGATTGCTGCTGAATTAAAGGTTTCTTGTTTTTTAATAACCGTTATCTCTTTCAACAAACAGCTACAGTCCTTGTCATTAGGCTTTCTTGTAGTATGTAATAGCTTAACTTAGACCAGAAAATTAAAAGAAAGGCACAGTCAAAGCAAGTGAGTGGCATTTTTAACCAAGAAAAAACTGAAGCCGTTTCAACATTTTTAAAACTATTCACAGCAAGGTTCCAACAGAGCAAACAACCCACTGATTTCCTGCAAACAAAAGACCGGGCTGGATTTTGTTAAAGGTGATTTGTTTAGTCCCACAGGAGGTGTTTATATCGTATAACAGTATCCTGGCTCTGATGAGTGACACACCTTGGCAGCCCGGCAAACAGCTGTCCACTTTATGCACTGTGCACGAGACAATCTAAACACACTGGTGCTGAAGTTAGGCTGTGTAAAATCACTTATAAATCTCAAACACTGAAAGGCTAAGACAAGTTCAGGTAAGGTTACATAAATCCTTTCTTTGAACCCTTTTATTAACCATTTAACATACACAAATGCTGAGGCATGACGTACTTGGGACTGGTGCCAAGGTGTAAAAATGATGCTGGTCCAACTGCAGGTCATGTACTTACATGGGTATGGCTCAATGCAAACTAAAAAGGTACATTTTTTTGTAAACTTAGACTCAGCACATTCGCATTCAGCATCAGCCAAAGGAGGGATAACACTATTGTAGCCAATAGGCCCAAGACTATATATCAAATCAACATTGCATTTTAATAAGTGGGTGACTGTAATATCACACAAAATTCCTTTTTCTGAATTGGGTAAACCACATGTATATAAATCAGACCCCTCAGTTTCCACTACTGAATGTACTTCAAAATAAAAATGCTCCACCTCTCAGAAACTTGCTCTCACCTTACTATTTGCATGTTTTCAGTTGCTTTACTCATTTCCCTTACTATCATGCAATGACAGTAACAGCTCTGGGAAATAAATGAGGTGTGCTGTAACAAATTCATTTCTGGGAGCCATAAAATGTACATAAAACATTGCTTTTTTTTCTGCATCACCTGTTCATTGCCACCAATACATAGCTACAGTATGACTATGCCCAAGAAGTGGAGTCATAAAGTCAGAAGACATGCCAGAGCCACACATGTGGTACCTGTGTCACTAGTCTGAATACCACAGCTGTGTTGTCAACACTGTATGCTCCTGATGTAAAATGATCTACTTAGAGCAAAGACATTTCTACATTTTCCTTTTTTCAGGGGAGAACAGATTTATAACTGTCCACTACACACTCATATTCCTATCATTTGTAACTCTGCATCTGTTGGTGGCAATTATGAAGTATGCAGTTCACACGACAGTTTTCAGCATATAGGCAAAAAACAAATCATTAAGCCTAAAAACAGGGCAATGGCTGTTCATCAAAATAAATTTAGAATTAAAAGAAAATAGCATCTATACATAAAAGTTTATGACAGCATAAGGCTTCTGGATATTCTGATGGGCAAATTGAATGTAATTATCTTTGCAGGCTGGCAGTCCAACAAAGTGCATGCAAGTTTTTTTGCGGCTGGGCTCTCACTAGTACAGCAAGTATTGACGGCAGATTTAAACCACCAAGATTGTACAGGAACTATAGAGTGGATAAATGGCAGACAACTGACACTTTTTAATAAATTCTTTTCAAGGAAGAATTTCCTGGTTTAACATAGGAGAGTACAGCAAGCAGTGACCATTTATTAATAAAATAATTAGCAACTCTAAGCAATTCATAAATTAAGGCATGAAATACTGAACTTACCAACACTAAAAAGGAAGGGGTGAGGAAATCATTTGCACATACCGTATTACTTCAAGATCAACACTAAAGGCAGAAAAATAAACTGAATTTAACTTCACGATATTATTTTTACCAATACAATTTTTTTTAATCATTTTGTGCTTTAAAAATGTCACCTTTATTTTTTAATGTCAAAGTCTAATCTGAATTAGTCTAAAGAAAAATTGAAAAAGTATTCTTTGCAACTGCTGTTTTAACTGAAATTGTGAACCCTGTATTTAACTGGAAAAAAGAATACACCAGCTCTACAGGAGTTTGCGAAAATATTAATTGAACTCAGTACAGCCATTGGGATTATTCAGGATGTTGTGGAGGTGACACATTTGTTTTATTTAGTTATTGTAGTTCAAAGTCATTAAAATAAGTCATGCAGAGTATTTTTATTTATTATAAATGTAGTAGTAAAGTGAGTTATGAACAGACTTCCAGTACCACTTGAGGAAATGGTATATATTAATCTTTTAACCATTATAGTTATACCTTGAAGAATGCAACTTACTGCATATGTTCAACTAGCATGTGAAATTTAACACTGCTAAAATACTGTGATTAACTCACATCATTTCAGAACAGCTAATTGCCAGAATTGCCAGGGGAAAGATTCACTATCACCAGATTGCATTAACTGTAAACCGTATTGTATGCTCAAACTGCCAGTTTGCTTCAGTATGACTCACATTTTTTTGCATATAAAATTCCAAGGTTTTGGTATTTCAGTCATTTCAAGGTAATTTCCAGAAAAAAGCATTACACTGTAAAAAAAGAAAATACTTCATCAATGATTTGATCCAATCCCGTTTAAAGTATTCTGGTCTGCTGTTTGCCAAATGCATCTGGTTTAAAAGAAGGATTTTTAAAAAATAAATGTTAAAAGTTTCAGAAGGCCAGGATCTGTATGCATTACCATCTAACGCAACACAACTGAAGCACTTTGTACTTGTACCAGAGTGCACTACAGGAGATTCTTAAGCATCTCAAAAGATAAGGATCATGCATACAAAGCAGCAGAAGTCTTCCATCTCAGAGGATAGACTTTGTAATGTGAACTGAACTTGTCAAGAGCAGCAAATGGAGCACGTAACAGTAGTATATATGCATTTTCTACAAAGTGACATCAGACAGCAGATTCATAAGGCATTGTTCAAACCTCTTCCTTTACCCTGTAAAGTAGGATGGTAAAAAATTTAACAACAGATGACAAAGGACCAAAATAGCAGTGAACTCTTCCAACTAGCCAGGGAATTCTAAAGAGTTCTGCGATCCAAAGTATCATCTATCAATATCATGTGCTTTGAAATAGAGACACCCAGTGAAATGTTGATTCTTCACCCTTGAGACAGATAGTGAAATATGAACTGCACTCTTTCGAGGTCGACGGCCATTCTTTTTTTTCTGGCCCAATACTGATGCTTTAAGCACGCTTAAAGACTAATGGCCAATAAATCTGCCAAAAGTCAAGTAATTAATTAATCAACTAGCAATAAATCTAACTTGTGAAAGAAAAAATGAGAACTGGATAAATGTAGCTCACTATTAATCAAAGAGACAGAACAATTATATCAAAAAGTCTAACCTCATCAAATGTGTAGTTCTTGGGTGCCCCAGCCAGTGAAGGAGAGCATGCATTGAGTCACGCAACTGTGACTGGAGTTGTGTCGACTGCTGAAGGAGTATGGTGTTATTCAATTGCGACCAGGTGGAGCATTATATGTGCTTACTGCTTTCACCAGACCTGTCACATCCCGGTCACCATGGCTGGAACTGCAGGTCACTCTGGCCAGAGCAAGAGAGGCGCCCCTCTTTAAATGACTGCTACCTCTCCTGCAGTGTTTAAAGTCACGAGCCCAGGTGCCGGTTTACTGGAGGAATCTGGGCCTCAGTGCCACTGACTGCAGACAAATGAGACACTGAAGCATCAGAAGTGGGGTTCATATTATGAGAGAAGAAACAAGGAAATAACTCTAATACAAAAAAAAGGAAAAGGACAATAAGACAACAGAGAAAGAAAGCATCACTGCATATCTTAACAGCAAAAAGTTTTTGCTGCACTTCAGGGTTTCAGAAAAATTTGACTGATACAGGCAGGTAATCCCTTAATGCATTCCTGAAAATCAGCTTGTAAGATGCTACATAATTCACAAGTATAGCTTTATGAGAGTGGGGCATTATGGGTTGTGAATGCATTCTGGTGAAGTGTCTGTTGGCCATTTTGGGTGTGTTAAATGAATACAGGCTGTCCTTGACTTGCAACATACTTGACACACAATGGATTTGCATTTACAGTGTTAAATAAATGAAAATTAATAAATACATACAGCTAAATGGACTGTCAAAAATTTATTTTCAAAATTCTGGTGAAGAGCAACTTAAAGCTAATTGAAAGATGCATACATGAAGAATTTATAAAATACAACATACAATATCTGTACCGTACAACATCACAGCCAGTGTAATGATAGCGTATGACAACAACAACTATAAAAGACATATACTTTACTATAACATGACATGAGTGCTTATAGCGCATACTGTACATGAAAATGTTATGAAAATGCATTGAAACACTGAATGTGCATCAATACAGCATGCACATGTGATATATTGGTGTGACAACTGGACCAGCCGAATGCTGTACAAGACTGTGAGGTACGACACACTAGTAGTGCCCCACCCACACACAGCTAGCAACCATCTTCTTTCATCTGCTCCACTGCAGCCCCTCACTTTTACTTTCTCCCACCCTTTCGCAACTAAAAGATTGTGCAACCAACAGAGTTAGCTCTTCTCACAAGTACTATATCGCACAAAGATGCGGACACAGTAGGGTAATTCGACATGCCTTCCCTTTATTGTGCATCTCACATGCTGAAAACCCACACTGCATCCTTAAAAACATCAAACTCCCACCTCTGTGCTTACTATATCCCATTGTTGTATGATACAGAATACTGAAGTATTTAAAAAAACGTACTGCACTTTTTAAAAGTAAACTTTGGTAAAGAATACCATACTGAATTATTTAAAAATGATGTGGCTAATATACAATACTGTGGTCAGAAATAAAACAGAATAGGTCAAAAACATCAACAAATGTTCGAAAAGAAGTTACAGTATAACAAAGCACACTAATAATGACTACCACATTTACAATCTGACTTCCAACTGATTCAACTTACACCCTGGCCATTGGCCGTAACATCATAGCTCAAGGTCATTCTGTAAACGTGTTGTTTCACCCAAAAACATTTAAGTCAACAGCCCATATGTCAGGATACTTTCATATGTGAAATGTGATTTTTGACATTATTTACGATACAGATCAAATCTTAATAAACTGATCAACCATTAGTTAATGAACCCCAGGAACAAGTTGCAGTATCTAATTATGAAAAACAACTGTCATTCTGAAAACAACTGCCCACATGGCTTTAAATTTTTAAAAAATGTTATCACTTGGCTCACGCTACAGTTAAATATTTTTCCTATCTAGTTTTGAAACATACAGGAAAAATAAGCTCATTTCATAAGCCATTTCAAATTTTCTTTTGAGCTACAAAGCAAGCATTAATAACAGGAATGTGTTTGGTCTGAGCACATGAACTGTTAAGATACCGGTTAAGGAATTGCTAAGCAAGTCACCACTTAATGCTGAAAACAGGGCAAACAATGGACATTGACCCGTACTTTCAGGAAGTGAATGTATCAGATTATGTGAAGAAAATCTTCTTTTTACACAACAAAAGTAGACCTTCTGTGTACTCTTACAGCTAGATGGCACATGTCCAAGAAAAATAAAAAACTAAGTACTACAATAAAAAAAACCCAATAAACTAAACAACATATGCAAAACTTAATGGTTTCCATATAAAGACATTTTTGTTCACGAAGCTCGATGGAGGTACTAACACCTGTGTTATAAGAAAACGTCTCAACGAAGAGGAAAAACTGTACATTTGTGACACTTGCAAATGACGATAGCAAATTGAAAACAAACTGGTTGTTTTTTCCATCTTCCATTTCCAGAAAATCCTCCAGGTATCTCCAATAGAAAGGCCTAATTCATCTAGGTTCCATCTAGCACAGTACAACAAATGCTGTAAATCTGAGTGAAATACAGCTAGAGAACACCAGGTGGACACATCAACAAAGACGTGATGCTGACGCATAATTTAAACTTCTACCTGGAGCCTACTGTTTCTAGCTTGTTTGTTGGTGTTGTTCCTTGTTGTTCAATAACTCTTCATCCCACAACATACCCAAACGTTCCTTTTCATTTTATTTATTTTACTTTTAAATTCACACAGTTTATGCTGGCTCCATTCAGGTTTTTGCACATGCATTCAACTTCTAAGCCAAAGTGTTCTGCTCATTGTTACTTATAGATTAGGTACTACATTCCCCTCAGAAGCGCCATAACGCTTTGGATGGAGCTGAAGCTGGGTCACAGGCAGAATCACTGGATACTCTATATTCAAAACCTACCACCTCCACCAAGAATCTGACTTGGTAAGAATCTCTCTGGAGCTGTATAATGGATTTCACCACAAAGTCCTAATTTTAGCTATCTCGGCAATGAAGAGCAAACGAACACAACAAATCAAATCATAGTGCATCTATGCATGCATACACAAACACAGATTAGGACTAATGGCTAATGCACAGTTCTCTCTCCAGTATGCTCACCATCACACAGTTACCTCAATGAAGCACATTTGAAGGGGTTTGTTTCTCAATTCTTCATCAAGAAACAGTTTTTCACTCACAGGCAGTGTGAAAGGCCATTTCCTACCTGGTAGGGACTGAGTAGGATGTACCTCCTGTCTAATTTGGGGGGGTGGGGGCACCTGTCAGCCATGATGGCTCGAAAGACTGAGAGCCCACAGACTGTCACTGCTGCCACACATGAGCTGCTGTTGGCTTAAACACAAGTTTCGCTTGTGGGTTAAACATGATCAGAAATATGGCACACTTCTTGCTAACCCAATTTTCTTTCTGCACAACAGCCAAAAAACAAAGATGAATCAAAACTGTTCATCTTAAGATTCCACTAGGAGCCTAAATACGAGATTAAAAGTAAACAAATTCTGAGAACTTTTTCATCATTTAAATCTTTACAATTAATTTACACTGCAACTACACAGGTTCAAATTAAGAATAACAGTCAATTCAAGTGTAAAAGGGAACCATGCCTCAGTACCCTTGAGCAAAGTGTTTAACCTGCCAGTTTGCCAGTTCTGTAAGGATGAGCACCTTTAAACTCAGGAGATAATGATATTCTGAACACTGAGCATTTGGAGTACTGACGGCATGTTTTTGCTGCAGTTATTAATAATAGATCACAAATGACTGACTCTGACACGCTCAGCTGACCTAGACTGTGGGGAAAAAACATTTTACCACCACATTACGCACAGGCTATTCAGCATGGATGATTAGATGGTATAGTAGAACCTGCTTAATATTAGTCCGGTCAAAAGTCATAAAAGAAAAAACAAAGGAATCAATTTCTTAAATTAATAAGGATATGGGGCCATTGCATGCAGCATTAAATGTGAGAAAAACCTGGTAAAAAGAACATCATAACAATGTTTATGCAACAACAGTTTTCCTGCCACATGAGAAAGTGACAGTACTGCCACAAGTGTCACACTTGCTCTGGCTCGATGAGCTGTGAAAAAAAGCATCAGGCCAACAATGAAATGGCACAGATTTAACCAGGCTATGCTAGACAATGGAACAGAATTCCATTATTATGCATCTGGAAACCAAAGCAAAGTAACAAGCTGCAGATGTAGAGCTCGTTTTCACTTTCTCATCATCTCATCTCTTTTTGGATGAGTGTACGAACATTCTCTGAAAAATGCAAATGTATTTTTCTGCTCAGAACATAAGAAATGTAAACAGAACGAACCAAACAATTGAATCTGATTCTAAATTCTGTATCCAAGAGCTTCAGGTAGGCAGTCGTTGGCTGCAAAGAGATCCCACTCAGAAGGTCCTATTTTGAGCTACATTTTTATTGCTTGTGTTGAATTCTTATGGTATACTGAATTTGTAAGATTAATAAATCAATAGTCTTCTGATTCATCATGTGCAAATAAAAATGCATAGAAAAGCATTTTAAGCACCAGCATTTTTAGACATCTGGCAAGGTATAAAAGTTTTGCTAAGCAGCTAACCTTGGTGGAGTGTGACATAATGTGGTATGATGTGTTGTGGAGTGGACAGATTCAATGTGACGGACTATGTGGAGTCCAGTGGTATGATGTACTGTGATGTTGTATTATTGGGAGCTGGAATCTTTGGGAATCTTGCAACTGAATTTTTGGGGTCTCAATGGTCCATTCAACATACCAGTTACGGTATGTTCACTATTTTGGGGCTGTGGTACTGTAACAGCCCATGCCTGTTGCTAATGGAGGGTTCAGGAAACAATGCCTTGGGATGACAAACTATTTTTACATGCTATGTTCAATAGCAGCATTTGACAAGCACATTGACACACCCACTCCAGGTTCCACAACACAGAACACTACATCAGGGTTAATGCCAGCCTTGTATTTCTCACAAAGGTTTGATACATCAACTATACACACAGCAATGCATAAAGGGAGCCGCAACTCCACCCACCATTAAAGTACATTGTATGATAAGCAACAGATAAACTTGTGTTTCTAGTGCACTGTAATATGAAACATAAATAAAAGACAGTTGAGCGAACTGACGATCAGTGACCGTCTGAGTGAAACACTGACAAATAAAGGAGAGAAGAGTGTGTTTTGTGTATGCATTTTTTAAAGATAAAGTAACTGCAATAATTAGAAATATGTGACTGATAATTTTCTGCAATAATGTGAAAAGTGCAGCCCTAACACAAATTAAAATTTCTTAATACAAAATTAGAACAGCTGCACAGGTGAAACGTAGCAGCTCATTATATCTCAACAAAATATATTAGCGCTAAAAGTGATGGATTCCTCAAAAGGCAATCTGCCATTTACACTGTTCACCTCTCTCCTCAGATGAGAAAATGCACAGTTTTCAATTATGTTAGCCACAACAACACTACACTCAATTGTGTGTAAACACACTTGCACTATGCTGTCTTTTCTGGAACTGTCTCTGCACATGCATAGCAGTTTCATCTTATTGTAGCATTATTCAGAAAAGCGAAAATGGAGACTAGAGAGTGAAAAAATTATTATGGGAATTTGTGACTCAATTCTAAATTGTAAAGGATAACACTCTAGATTCATACTTGAATTAGTTTTTCCCCCACAGGCCTATAGTACTGAATGTAGAAGTGTAATGTATTGGGGATTGTTGTGAAACATATAGTGGTAGAAATGTAGTGAGGAGTCATGCTGTAAAATGTGCAAAAACATAGATATGGTGTGATGTGTAGTGTAACATAGTATTTTGTGAAATGCTTTGGTATGTAATCCCCAAGTTTTCTAGTCAGGAGAGAGGAAAATCCTTTTAAAACTGAGATATCTTGTAACTTTTGAGAATAACGAAAGGAATAACATCAAATTCCATTAAATACATGATTTATTATAGCAAAAATATAAAAAGAGTATCTAAATAGTATGGCTTCGATGCCATCCTTAAGTGGCAGTTTTCCAGGAAACAGCTGGTTGAATCAAACCAGCATGAAATTGTGTAATTCAGTCTCAACTTTGCAGTTATTACAAAGAAATACATGGTAAGATGATGCAGGGCAGCTTATTCAGCATATAACCACAGCTACTTCTTCAGTGTGAATAATTTTTTTCTGTACGCATTAGTGTGTGTCTGTGTGTGTTTATAGCAATTTTTTTAAAATGAAGGACATGTATATACCAGGCTATTATGTGCACATCTGTAAAAGGGTAGCTAGCTAGCTGCAAGTTTTAATAACAGCTAACCTACTGACATCAAGTTTAAACTTTTTTTAATGTAAATAGAAAGTTGAGCAATTGTCACAGAGTGCTTTAAATAAAATGCCAGTTTATACAATGCTTGTAGATTTATTTCATTGTTTTCTGCAAGAGTTACAGACCCATCATTGCTCTGCAAGCAAAAAGGGTCATTTGCAATAAAAAGTAGTCAAGTGTTTTGTCATTTTAAAGTCAAAAGAGGCACCATTACCAGAACTGATAAGCATAAATAAAAACAATGCCCACTGCTTTGTATATTTTAAGCTACATTCTTGGCTTCTTTTGGATTAGATTGATGCTGACATTCCAGTGTAGTACACAAAACTTGCTCACATTTTAAAGTCACATAATTATCTTAAAATGTAGCCAAATGTAAGCATATTGCCCACACATGTATCATAAACAAGAGCCAGCCAAATGGACTAATCCATCTTTCAAATTTCTCTAAAATTTTAATCTTACCAGTGTAATCAACAAATGTACTAATAGCAGAGATCATCCAAAGTAATGGAAGACTCCAATGTGTTTGTGTTGTACTGTGATAAGTGCTGTGCAGAGCAGTACCATGGTATGTGGTACGGTTATGAAATGGTGTATTGTGATACAGTGTGTTCTGCAGTGTAGTTTGGTACAGTGCAATGATTGCACCGTGAGGTTAAGAATGACCGCAGTATTGTGACCATTTTCTACCCCTGCTTCTTTCACCCATTTGTGCAAACTACTCTAAATCTCTTGGGTATTTAATCATACTCCTATATCCCTGAGTGACTGTTGCACAGCACTTGTAAGATTAGGTTTCAGGTAACTATTTAAACACTGCTGGCAAAAGCTGTTGACTCTTTATGTGAAAACAATGTGAATCATGTGGCTCTTTTTGATTTAATAAGAAATCATAAATGCATTTACTGTGTTACATGTTGCTGTAGTTATTAAAGCCATATATGCAGGTCTTAGTGCTGCATGATGGTGCTGGTTTTTGGGTTGCTCATGCTCTATATCCGTAGCACACCTAATGCCACTTACAAGATGAAACACAGCAAGGAAAGTATTCATGACAGTCTTCCACTACATTCATTTAAAAAAAATCTGCTTCAAAAATGCCATTTATTTTGCATTCTAAAAGTTAACTACCCCATTTGTTTAATAATTCTTTAGATGGCCAGGGAGGTTAGCAAAGGCTCAGATTCAGTTTGCTGAAAGAAGGGACATTAAAAGGGGATCCAAAGAAAGAACTAAATGAGTTAAAATTTAAATACAACACAATGAACACAGAAAGCAGACTTGCCAACCAATTTCACTCCTTTCCAAACTAATTGACCAAGGAGCTTATACACAATCATTTCATTTACAAAACAATCTCCTGGGGTCCAGCTAATCTGCCTTCCGAGCAGGACACTCCACAGGTTCTATATTCAGAGTGAAGCTCTCCACTCGGTGTGAGCAGTCTAACTGTCGTTTAAGATTAATCTCCTAAAATCAATCTGTGACTCCTCACATGGCATCCAACACACCCTGTTAGCATCACTTACTGAGCTTGAGCCCTTATGTTTAACCCTGGATTAGTTGTCCTCCATCCTGAAAAGATTGTCTGCAATCTGCATCCCCAGAACCCCTTCCAAAATTTTCACAATTTAGTTTGTTTACAGTGGTGTACCAGACTGGCTGTCAGCAGAGCCCTTCAGGTCCAAATGGATGCCTTGACGGTAGGGTGTGTGCTCCAGCGATACACTCTCTGGCACACAAATCTGTTTTCCTCCACACTACAGGTGGCACAGGAGCCAGTATAACAGTTACCACCAATTAGAGAAACATCTCTCACCAGCAGCAACTGGCAACCTGCAGGCACTTGATAAACATATAAGAAACCTGCGTAGCACACAGACACACAGAATGATGTTAAATTAAAATCTACAGAAGCTGAACTGAACTTACAAGTTTTCATCACTTCTTTAAAATTTGCATCAATATCACATTAAAAACCTCAACAGGATCTGTCAAGGAAGTGTTATCACCATTATAATGTCCAATCACTTTTTCTGCATTCAAGGCACAAAACATGTCAAACAATTCAAAGAAAATGGCAACCAAGTGAACGCAGTTCAGTAACAGGTTGTATGTTCCCCAAAACAGATAAGAAATTTGTACCTCCCAGAGAGCTAAATGACAAGCTGCCATATACAAAAATGGCCATACAGTTCCAGCGGAGTTCCCCATTCGGCATTTCCCTGAAGAAGCTGCGCCCACTATTCCAATGTCTAACACAGGTAACTCTTCACTGTCCCTGCAAAGCCCATCCTACCACAAAGCTGTCACACTCTCTTCTACTACTGCACTGTTTCCTGGCACCCTGGTGCCCCCATCCACCATCAAGTCTATCAGCTGAAGCACTTCGGAGGAGACAGAAGGTACAAAACCCCCTGGAGAGGCAACACCATATGCTACAACATTCTTGGGAGTTGCCCTCCACATATTTTCCTTTGCACTGTTGTTAATATGCAAGATGGGGTGGCAGTCAGAGCAGCCTCAGACCCCTGGGGTTTTTAACACCTTCACTCCTCTAAACACCCTCTGGTTCTCAGAGTTATTTTTTTCATATTTTTATCATCATTATTATTATCATTACTACAGTTGCTTAGATCCTTTGTAACCAATGCAATAGACAGTTTACATTTCACACTCTAGCAATTTATGAAACTAGATTCTGTCACAGAAGAAATCTGTGTAAAGACGTTTTCTCCAGGCTACAGTGGAAGGGTGCTCCATGGGACTTCTCAGTTCTCAACATACATCCTTAGCCACTCCTCAAACTCAGAACTGTTGACATTTCTCTTCATGTGCCATATTGTGTTACACTTTACGAACATTTGCATTGCAAAATACTTCTATTGAAATACACGTAACACAAGCTCTCAAGTGCTGTACTATGCTCCATTAAAATATGGGCCTGGCAGAGAATATAGAATGTCACAGATTAGACTGTAGCATCTGAAATAAACCCCCCTATGTGAGTGAAATGATTAAGAAACTATTTTATAATAATGCCTTCCCATGACAAAAAAAAAATCTACAGCCAAAAAAAATTAACAAACATAATTTTATATATCATTGCCACAACTAGCAAACTACCAGGCACTGAACGTTAGTTATAAAGCACAGGCCGCCTCAAGGAAAGATGGTGCTTCTACAGTCAGCCACTCAGCACTGACAGTGTCGATTTTGCCACATTCAAAAGAAATCTTCCATCAACTGAGAGCCGTGCTCTTCCTCTGGGAGAGTACTTCATTGTTATCCAATCATGTCCTTCAAAAAATATTACCCATAAGAAGGTTTGAACTATGGCTTGAACAGTTTCTAAAAGACACTGCAGACTATTTGTATGGTGAATAAAAAGCTTCAGTGAGCACCAAGTTACCTGTAGTTTTCTGAGAAACAAGTACAATAGGATACTGCTGAGACCACTCCATGTTCTATATAGCAAAGACAAACTGTAAATTGTTCTTAGGAAACAGGCTGCTCTGCTTAAACAATCTTCTATAGAGACTTTCTTTCAGTGTCACAGTGAAATGTCTGTGACAGCAAAGCTAGACCTGAGAGGAAACAAAATTACAACAGGTGGCCTGTATCCATAGCACTCAACAAACTGGTGAGACCGCCAGGATGATCCACAGGACCCACAGGAAGACAAGAAAGCAATAACTTGGAAAAAAATCCTTTTAACTGACAGACACCGGATTGTTGACAAAATGAAGACGATGCAATCACCACCTTTTTTTCATTTAATAGCAATTAGCAGTTTTTGGAGGGAAGGCCAAACAATTTTTTTTTTTTTTACTGGGGTTGCAGTTTGCAAATGTGCAACAGAAGCTCACATGAACCTACTGCCTGCAGCAGGCAGTGCCATGACAACAGGCAGTGACTCACTGCTGGGCGACACTGCCTGCCGCTCCGTCCAGTATTCATCTGGGATGTCTGCTTCCTGCAGCGCTTTAGTCAGGTGCGGCCGGCAGGCAGAGGCCAGGCCTCTGTCCATGGCACAAGGCCAAAGAACACAGCACCGTGGAAATTAGGGTCTCTGTTGAGCATCAAAACTCTTGTTGCATAACCTCTGAAGTTCTCAATACAGAAGCTTAGACACATGTATAAATAAAGGCAGAAATATACACCATGGTGCCCACACAGACACAAGGGCTGATTTGTTTTTTTTTTATTTTTGAAAACCTCCAAGTGCTTAATATATCCTCTGTCATGGCGCATGTAACAGGTACATAAAAATCAATACACTGAGACTGCCCAAGCAGCTTAAACAGATGCAAGAAAGCACCGTTTATTTATAGCTAAAAGGCCAAAAAGCATAGTGAGAAACACAGGCAGAGAATTCATAGATGGAACGGTAAGCCACACAACATGTTTTTATATGGAGTAGTAACAGGACTATCTTGACAAAAGCAGGTTTTGAAATGGTAAAGTGCCTCAATGAATGCCATTTCATCTATTAATTATATGATCTTTGCAGGAGGGGAGACCAACAGGTGGTATTAATAGAAACATTTAAGAGCTGCAGTGCTTTATGAAACCAAACATTTTGTTAATTTTTCACCCTAACCTTTTTACCTGAGTTTATCATTAATGCAAATACAGCTATCAATTGTGTTGCTCTTAAAAGGGACTTTTATACTGGCAGGAGATTCTCATTACGTTCGAAAGCTCTCTTTAAAAGTAGTAAAATAATTATAGCTGTACATTCTTATCTGCCATTCTTTTCCTGGGCTTTCTGACAAAGGGGTTTTCCTCTTTGGATTAAGTGAGAAAGGACATACAACCAAAAGTGAGAAATCTCCTCTTGGAAAACAATGATGGCACTGATCAGGAGCAAAAACATCTCATTTAAAGCAACAGTAAGATGGTCTGTTTAACTCACCCAGCAGTTTCAACAAAACTGGCAGTAAACAGTGTGCTGTGATGTTAGTAGAGGGAAAACTTACAGCTATAGCACTGTGCCAGTTATGCTGCTCTCCAACTGCGATTCAGTCAGTGTTAGAAACTTCTGCACTATAAATGTTGGCATGTACAAAAAACTAAGAGCCAAATTAATATTATTTTGCTAAAACTTATCTATATTGTCCATTTTTAATACAAAGCACAGGCAAAATGACTTGATGAAACAAATATAAAATACACTTCAGGCCAGTAATGTTCTAAAAATAAATTTGTGATCACAGTTGGTTTTGTAAATAAATGGCAGTTACCAAAGCATGTGGCTTGAAGATCTAAAATAACACTTTAAGGTTAGGGTTAGATCGTACCAGCAGTGTTTTATAGTGACACACATTCGTCCTTTTGAGAATTTATGAGTAAATCAAGTTTGCTCTCCTAAGCACAAAAACTTTTCTGTCTAGCCGACAAACAGCAGCCCCAGTTCAAATAGAATTGAAAAACATAGGAAATTTGTTCTGTTTTGCAACACATCGGTATTACTTCTCTATTAAAATACTTCTCATAATGCATTTAATTCAGTTATACATAAATGTACTTGTTACAAAATGACTCAAATTTTTTGGGGTTGTAGAGAAGCTATTAACAAATCATGAAATTTGTGTTTTTTGTTATTTAGTAGAAAGGCAATGGAAATAACCAATAAATAATATCCTTCATTGTGACTTCGGCCATTTCCTTTTCACTGATTAAGAATACTTGCATATTTTATTCTATCCCTTTGCTTCACAGTGAATCTGATGGAACATTTTCATTGTAAAAATTCTTAACTGGTTGTTTAGCTAACATTTTTATTCATCACAACTTGCAGCATTTGACCAGTTAATACAGATGAGTCAATTCAGTGCTAAAATTTTGACCTAATGCCAAGAAGCAGTAGGGCTTGACCCACCACCTTTCAAGTCTACATCCTAAGCTGCTGTACCACCTGCTGTTCCCTGTACATGGATGTATATTGACAATCCATTGACTTTATTTTTAAATGAAGTTTCAATATGTCACACACAGTGCCGAACCAAAGTAGTATCTGAACCAAAAAGATACCCAAGAAACCTAGAAAGAAGTTTACACCAATATTATTTAGGTATTGTTGGAGGTAGCAATTGAGATATACTGGATCAGTCATAAAATCAGAAACTGAAGACTCTACTGAATAAATTATTGAAATAAAAAACTTCCAAAAATATATACAGCCACTGCCATGGACAGAGCAATGCTTTCAGCTGGGACTGTGACCATAATTCACCCACAAGCCATATTTTCTGCCTGCTCCAACATAATCATGAAAATGAAAATTGCTCCCATTTACAGCTGTCAATCCAGAGAAATTCTAATGTAGCTTAAAGCCTGGAAAAGAGTGCTGGAGTTCATTGTGTAACAAAGCTATTCACGCCTTTTTTCTATATGTGTGCGCATGCATGAAGGTCTGTCTGCAGGCATGACTTCATACTGGTTTATACAAACTAGCATATACCTTTATGCAGCCTACATTGTGATCACCTAAAATTTCATTTTTAGATGCCCGTTATCACCCAACATCAGCTATATTTTTGCTAAACATACACTATGTGAACTAGAGAAGTTGAAAGAGATTTTCTGCAAAATTTTTGCTGACACAGAAATATAAAGGTATCACAAATATCTTTATGTGTTAGCTTTTATAAATCACCTCAAGAGCTCACTTCACACTTCTCAGGCATAAAGTGTAGACCGTGAGAATTCACACCAGCTGTGTGAAGTCACGAGCAGAAGGCCAGAAACAAAACAAAGCATTAGGAAGAAAAATTCATTAGATATCTGTGCAGAATATGCAAAAGTCTTCTGATATCATGCATTTAGCCCAATTGCCATGGCCTTGCCAAAAATTACAAATATTGCACAGGATCTGGAAAAAATAGTCACATGTTGCAAATATTTTTGCACCTATCTCAATCCATAGTTGCACAGTGCTTGGCCAACAAGTTATGACACCATTTCAATTCTCATCACAGCTGAGACTGAAGAATCTGGATTTGAGGCACCCTGTGATTGTCTTCAGTTATAAATAGCATTTTTTAACCATATGTTACAATGGTAAGCTCGTCAAAGCTGATAATGATGGAAGAACTAAGGAAATGAGGCAGAAAAGAGAAATAACCAGATGTCCTGCACTAAACTGCCAAATCACCCCATGAAGTGGATCATAACTAACTTAAATCCATTATGACTAACTAAAAATTAAGCTTTTTAATATTAGAGGCATATTCAGGTTTTTGTAATATTAAGACAATAATATGTTGCCAACCAATTAAGGATATAGAAATAATAAATTCAACCTAACGAGAACTACTGGTTGCAATGTCCATGAAGATGGTTATTGTGACAAAAATGTGAAAACACAAAAAGTATCATAAAAGTAACTAATGTCACTAATTTGCCTAGGCTGAATGAATAGTTTTTTCTTTGTTCTTGTTAGCTTTGGTGTTTCCACAAATTTGTTCTAATGACAGATCAATGTTTTGATCGTCTTATAAACTAATTTGTGCTAATTTTGTCATAATTTGGCCTCCTAGAAACAGGCCTGATGCCTGAGTGCGCTTGAAGATGCTGCTGTCACTGTGTCCATGAAGCACACCATTTAACGCACCCAACATCCTCTGGCAGGTGGGATTCAAAACATCCAGGTCCCAACACAAATGCTGCAAAGCAACAACAATGCATCACCGCTGTGCTTTTTTAAATAAAACGAACCAGGATATTTAAATAGCCTTGTCTGAGGGGACTGCAGGGAAATGGCTATAGGTACTGAAAACCAGACATTTCTTATACTGTCAGCAAATATTTCACAAAAAAAGGCAATTGAGGAAAAAAAAATTGTAGTCAGCAAAGTTTTTTATAGATTTATTATTTTGTGTAAACAACAACATTTTATCTTGAGTTTGAGATATATTTTATTTACTCCCAATCCTTTAAAACCATTTAAATAACAAGAGTACACTGACAAAAATCAATTTTCTACTGTTAACTTTGCTTCTAGGTTAACACATGACCCTGCAGTGAAATAAATCCTGATGGTCTTGCAGTTACCATGTTTGCAGAAATATATGTGGACTGTATTCTGTACATAGTGTGGAAACATGCTTATGAAGCAGTGTTTTTAACACTACCCTTCTAAATACACAAGGGCAGCCAATCACCAATCACAAATCCAATTTTATTGTATGCTACTTTCTGAATAGTGACACATTTGACTTTTGTCATAACTTTAATACAGAAGAACACTGTATTAAAGTAGAATTATACAACATAAGTAAATTGTCCAAACTTGAACACACATCTAATGTATATTGAAGACATGTATGTGGACAATTTTGGAGAAAAATAGCTATGCCAAGCATACACAGGGAAAACAAAAAAAAATATGGGGGAAACAAGATTCGTCTGTCTGTGTGAGTGTATTCTGGGGTGGGAGGCAGCTCCAGTGAAGTGTGTTCTGCGCACAAGAACCCAATTTATATGTGAATTCTGAAATGGAGGTATGTCCTTACAGTCTCTCAGCGTGTCTCCGAGAAGTCACTGGGTTACAAAATTGACATTAAACCTGGCAGAAAAACAAATCAGCAGCTTTCTTGCAGAGTAGCTCAGAGCCCACGACAGCTGCTGCACTTGCTGGCTGTGGTTGCCTCACCTTTCCCTCTTATTAGCATACGGTTTAGCACAAGCAAAGCTGATCTCATGGGCACAGTCATTATTATTCATCAGCAAGACATCCAAACATCAGCTATAAATGGATTTTGCCTTTCTGCCTATTATCATTTACAACTATACGCATGTGTTTATGTATCAGCATTTTCAACGTGGTCTTCAAACACGTGCTAAGGTTCAAAAATTCTACACTCCAGCTCATACACAACCCACACGGAACAAGTACAGGGTTAAAATGGATGACTGACTTTTTTTAAAAGTCCAAAATATTTTCACACCCTTTAATATTAAACAGCTTTCTTTTGTAAATCAGTGAGCATAAGAGTTGTACCAAAAACATTTTGTGACTGCAAAGACCATGCATCACAGTTTACAATTCAAGTAAGAGCAACATGAATTACAAATTCTGTTATTTTTGATTAACCAAATTTACAGCACATGTTCCCAGTATTGTCAGATAAACATAGGGTTTATGTTCCCTGACTAGAACAGTATGACCACATACATTATAAAAATGAACTCCTACATTGACTTCTGTCAGGAATAGAGACCGCAAACACGGCTTTCAATAAACACTTCCACTTTTTTAAGCCCATTCAAAGACCCTGTAGCACCCTTATGTGTGTTACAGATATAAATCAAATGCAAAAATGTGAAATTTTTAAGCTAGAAAAAGATGTATCCCTGGGAACCAACAGTAAATAAACAGTGATTAAGCAGTCCTTACAGTGCATCTGCAGTTTGTGTGGCTATAATTGAACAGTGAAAGAGACGTTCTGATATTGAAAGAAGATGGAATAACAGCCTGACAGTAAATTATGTCTGAGGCTGTATGCTAGATTCAAACATTTCAGTCTAAAATAACAAGTACACAAACAGGGTGCCAAGAGTGGACAAGTGTCTGTTTAGCTTCCTTCTCCAATGGAGGCTTTGTGGGAAAACTCTTCAAGGTCTCCCAAGAGCCACTATAGTGCCTGCCTCACATTTCTCTCAAAGACTCTCAGACAAAAAGCTGTACACATTATTGAAAAATGCAACAAAGGCCACCTCCTCCCAGAGTGCAGACCATTCGATAAGGGCAGATATGGAATTAGATGCTATTTTAAATACACAGTTGGATGCCATGTTGCTCAGAATAAACAACCACCTTATAGCTGCATACTGAGGTATTCCTAACTTTCACCTGTAACTTTCACCTTTGTCCGAAGCAACTTACAATATTACATTTGCAGGCTAAGCTATGAACAGTGATTTCACTATTTATACAGCTGGGAAATACAATTAATGGCAAGTACCTTACTCAAGCAGCAGTGGGACTCAAACTGAGCTCCTTCTAAAGCAATCTTGTCTCTATGTTGTCAAGCTATTTACCATATCGTACACCATGGCCCAGGGAAAAAATGGCATTTCATGTCTCTAATAGTCCTGCAGATACACATTTGTGCTTGGAATTCACGAAATCTGCACATCGATATATATAGATTCTAAAACAAACATTTTCAAATAAAACCAACAAACCCACTCCCATGTGAACTCAAAGGTGTCAATATGCAGGGAAGTGAGAGTGAAACATTAACAGCTGTGTTGCACCAAACCCTTTGTGAGCGCTAGCCATTCAGCATGGTCAGAACGTAATGGTCACTTGATCGCATCAGCTTCCAAATGCTGAACATGAAGCATAATGAAAGGCATAATTTCATGAAGAGCAAGACCATCTGGAAAACATTAAACTAAGTGCAAAGTCCATAAAGATAAATTAGTTCACTTTCATTCTAAAGTATCTGAATCAAAACATAGTATTAACCAAAGAGATACAAAAATTCTAAATGGAAGATAATTATCAGTGGATTGTATGTGTTCATTACAGAACAATTTCACATTGTAGTTCATTTTTCATTTCCATCTCATAAATGGCAGAGTATCATGTCCTTATCTTGTTACAGTAATGTCACAAAATTAATTATGACCTGATTCCCTCTGCTGTCGTATATCCATTTTCAATTCATCAGAATGTTTAAAAACTTTCTTTGCGGTCATCTGCAAATACTTCTTTTAAAAATGTTCACCTTTGGATATTTCATGTGACCATTATCACTACTGACTCTGTTCACGCTAACCTTCTTTACTTTTCTCAGCCATTTATCTGTGTTCATCATCTGATTTATTTTTTCATCCATTTCTACTTATTTATCTACTTGCATATATTCTACCTCAGTTCAACTTTGATGTTATTTTGTCTTTTTAATGTACTGTACACAGTAACCCATGAGAATTTACATTTTGTTCTTTCTTGAACATCTGTAAAAATGTGAAATGACAATAAACTCAAGTTTGAACCAGAATTTCATAAGTTTCATACTTGTATATTTGTGCCTGGGACCTACAAAATTTGCACATAAATATGGATATATAAAAAAGTCCATGATGCAACTAATTTTTTTTAATACAAGGACTTCACAATAACTGCAGTAATTCATAGGCTTTTATGATAGAAATTACTATCCTAACAATACTAAACAAACACATTCAAGGTTGTACACAAACTTATATAATCTCTTCTGCCGAAGTAAAAATGAAGATGAAAGGTCCACTGTATCTTCATTACAATATAATGAATTATCACAAAGACCTCTCATTAATTTCTAGTTAGGTCTCTATAGGTACACGGTAAGGGAGATGAACTCCAAGGTGTACCTAACCTCCTAATTACAAAATTAAATCAATTAGTCAAAAAAAAAAAATGAAATTATGAAGAATGTGATCCTTTGAGACTTAAGGACCTCTGAAAATGATCTCTTAAGAAATAGCAGTTCACATATTAGATGGACTGAAAAAATGAACCTATAGTCATATTAACCTAATCGACTGTGCATGTTAAAGTGCAACCAATGGGTCTATTCAGCCTTACCAAATAAACAGAAAGAAACAGAAATACCTTGAAGTCAGTTTATTCAGCATTAGTTAAATCTTTTTAATTTTATGGAGTTCATTACTGACTCGAGGGACAGACCAGTGGGTCACAATAACATTTCTTGTATACATGTCTGTAGATACTTATTGTAACTATGCACCATATGTAACTGATTTTCAATTTACGATCGAAAAACTTCTGGACAGCATCCGGAACAAAAGCTGAAACATATCATACAAAGACTGCATACTCCTAGCAGTTGCAAATAATGTCATGTAATTGGAGAACTGAAGTTATATTTCATCACCACTATCACCACTTGAGACCCCTCTCATTGTGTTTTCAGTGCTGCCAAATGGATGTTGATATCGCTGCTTGTGAGCCAACATTGCTAAGCCCAGGAACAGCTTTTTCCCCCACAGACTGTGACAATGCTGAATCCCAAGAAGAATATAAAGTAACCACCACCACCACCGACCACCCGCCACTGGACACTGTACTACTGACTCTTTCCATTGATCAAGAGCAGAGGTTGACCTGCCATTAGCTTATCTATTTAGTATATATCTACTCATCGCCTAATCTGTTCCAGTTTTTCAATGCTGTCCTTTGTCATCATATTGTCTGTTGAGTGTACGATCACTGTGGTCAAGGAAAAACTACAATTTGTTCTCTCTCGTAAATCTTTGTAAGGGCAGAATGACGATGATGTGAACCTTGAAATCCTGAACTAACAATAAACTAGAGTATGCGTTTGATCTTCTCAAATTCATGGTAGGCTAAATACAAAAAAAAAAAACTAAAAGTGCACCAATCCCTATTGTACCATTCCTAATCCATTCCTCAACCAGCCATAATGGCAATGATGCAAGTATTCAAAATTAAAAATACTCTATTAAAATGATCGAATTTGTAGCATTTTAGCCAAATTACAGGCAACTGCATGTCAAAAACAATTGTTAGTAAGGGAAGAACATAAACCGGGCAGTAACAGAGTGAGGAGTGCTGCATGAATTCCTGGACCAAGCCATGCCTGCTTCAGCCGTACAATTACAGGGCAAGGGTATTGCCATTTTTGGGCCATATTTAAGGGAGATGGATGAGACATTTAACTAGTTGCTGAATGAGGACAGAAGGTTAAATCTGGTGGCATAACAAATGTCAAGGCCAACACTGCAGCACTGCTGCTCACGTTTCTGGCTAGGAAGCAGAAACAGTGGTGTCTTTCATCATAGATCAATGAAAAGAAGGCAGCAGTTTTCTATATTATAGTGGTTATGGGTACAGCCTTGTAACCTGAAGGTTGCCATTTAGAGGCCTCGGAGGAGTTGTTGAAAACTGCAGAATTCTGCAGTACTATGTGCCGATATACATAATATAATTACAATACACCAACTTTATCATCATATTCAGATAAATGTGAGATCTGATTTCCTTAAGCAAATGGCAGTTGGCCATAATCAAAGACAGAAAACACTAACTCACAAAAAAATTGTTTATTACTACTGTTGGGTTTGCATAGAATAAACTGCTTCAGATTTAAATGACAAAGGACAATACAGATGTAAAGACCATCCTTAAATCTATAAAGCTCAGTCTGTTTGTTCTTTAACCATGGTTTTGTTTTTCAAGTAATGTTTACCACACTGATACTTCTTACCCTAAGTGAGGTGTGTGCATCATCTATCTCTCTCTCTCTCACACACACACACACACACACACACACAAATTCGATCAGCCACAACATTAAAACCACCTGCCTAATATTGTGTAGGTCTCCCTCGTGCCACCAAAACAGTTCTGACCCACTGAAGCATGGACTCCACAAGACCTCTGAAGGTGTCCTATGGTATCTGGCACCAAGACATTAGCAGCAGAACTCTGACCGGTCTGCGGCAATGCACTCCCATACTCAGCAGGCCGCAATGCACTGTGTGTTGAGACACCTTTCTGTCACGGCTAGCATTAAGGTTTTCAGCAGTTTGTGCTACTGTAGCTCTTCTATGGGATCGGACCAAACAGGCTAGGTTCAACAGTTCTCCTTCCCTGGATCGCTTTTGGTAGGTATTAACCACTACATACCGGGGAACGCCCCACAAGACCTGCCATTTTGGACATGCCCTGACCCAGATGTCTAGCCAACACAATTTGGCCCTTAACAAAGTTGCTCAGATCCATACACTTGCCCATTTTTCTGCTTCCAACACATTGACTTCAAGAACTGACTGTTCACTTGCTGTCTAATGTATCCCCCCCACCCGTTCACAGATCCCACTGTAATAAAATAATCAGGTGTTTCACCTGTCAGTTGTTTTAATGTTGTGGCTGATTCGTGTACATGCATACACAATCCAAACTAGAGATGGTATGAGTGATTTTGTGTGTGTGTGTGTGTGTGTGTGTGTGTGTGTGTGCGGGGGGGGGTAAATGACCCAAACTGGTAACAAGACAGGTAAAAGAAATTATACATGACATACACACAGAGCTGCACATATTATCAATGTAAGGGTAATAAAGTTTGGTGGTACATGTTTTATTACTTTTTACTTTTCCACCTTTGTACTGGAAAATGACTGGCATGTCACTCCCTGGAGTGTCTGCCTGTTCAACAGCACTAAAAATACTTGTGTTCTAAATACAATCACTTTAATGATAATACAGTTGGGTGATATATGTGTTGTTACTATTTACCCTTCTACTTTCTTCCCAGACAAAACCAGGTAACTCAACCAGTTAAGATATAAAGACTTAAGACAGTATTTAAATCCTGTGTAATATTTCTCATTAACACACACTACTTCCTATACACCATACATTATACCACATACTGACAAAAAAAAAAAAAAAAAGGGCACAGCTACACAGGATTTATTGTCAACTAGAGTGACACAGGATATATTACTCTAGAACCCGTTACTCTTCCCTGACAATCCTCAACAGAAGAAAAAACTGAAATCTTTAGTTAGACACATTTTCAAGGTTTCAAGGATTATAGTACATATTACTAGTAAGCATTATTATTTACTTGAAAAATTTGATTCCCCAATCAGCAAATACTGCTTAAAGGTAATGAATATGATTTAAGGACAAAGTAGTTTTGCCATAGTTCTCCCAAAAAGGCATGACAGTTCTTAAAAGGTATAATTCAAAACGCTGGTGCACACGTTAATGACATCTCTTGTGGTGCTTCAGAGTGAACGGTGGAATCCATCCTCTTGACTGCCTTCTGACAATGGCCTGTTTCAGTCAGTCATACTGGATAGGCTACAACCAGTACCGAACAAAAGACTGGAACAATAGGGAAACAACAACAGGGCATTATGTCCTCTGAACACATGGGTTACTCATGGTAACAATTTACTGGATCCTAAGTTAAAGAGACAAAAGAGCAGACTTGCCTTCCATTCAAGGTTGTCTCCCATGAAATTCATACCTTGAAAAATAAAAGTTAAATCTTATGAGGATGCACTGTCCCACACAGAATCTGACAAGGCAGTTGTGTGAATGCCTACACTAACAAACATGTTACATTATCTTTTAATATAAAATGGTTTTTTAGCATCCATGTACTTTGGAAAGTCTCTGCCTTATTGTGGTGAAGATGTCCTTTGCATACCATTCTTTTCCACAATCCAAACTTCTGTTCCAAATCCATTTCATTGTCTGGTAATTGATTCTACCCATAATGCAAAAGGTATTTCCAAGTTTGTATTATGTAACTGAAAACACTTTCCAGACTTTCTCTACCTGAACTATTTTTATTATTATACTACGATAAAGAGAAATGTACCATGGCAAAAAGGGGTTTAGAGCAAATTGCTTGTTGCCTTATCCTGAAAGGGCTTCCATTCAATACAGACCATGATTTGAACTTTTCTTTCCTCCAAACAGCAGCTTCAGAATTGTAATGTACAGTACAAAGCAACATTACTTCAAAATAACTGATATATTAAACCACTGCATCCCATAAGCACTGGCAAGAAAAACAACACCCCTCCCTCCAAAACACCTTGCCTTGAACTGCTCTCAAGATATGAAGCTCTTCAACCTCAAAGAGTATAAGGTTTCTTTGAAAGTTTATATGCAAAAGCTTTTGTGCTACTACTAACCATTTTACAGTACTTTTGACAACAGACTTGATTGCTCAATAGCAAGCTCTTTCCCTTTTTCCTCACTGACAGACAGGAAGTTATTTTGTCAAGGGTTACTATAATTTGCCTGAGACGGGCAGCTCCCTTGGGAGATGGTGGGTTCACAATTCTGAGTACAAGGATCAGAGGTGAATCAGTGTTATCCTAATGGTCTCTTGGCAGATCCAAAGAGCTACGAGAATCACTACCATCTACATGGAGGTCCATCAGCACCACAGGGAATGGTTGCCTCTTCAGCACACTTCACAGATGAGTCACTCACTACCTTCTCTATAGTTTAGATCAGTTTCCTCTTTTAAGGTTGAGCTTATTGTTTTTTTATTATCTCTGCAAACTTTTACTTTGAAATGAAAAGTTAACACTAAACTTGATTCAGTGCATCATTGTGTAGTATGAAAATTATTATTTTTTTTATTTTATACAATACAGTCATCCCTTGGTTTACACAAACTTGTGCAATGAGTATTCGCTAAAATGCAATTTGAGTTTTAATACCATTATTCCATTTACGTTCCAATCTGCTCAATACTACACATTTCAGACAAAAAAAAATTGGTCATAAAAATTAAAAATTCCAACATCACAATTACAGCCAAACATTAAAAAAATGTTGTAATGTGCTGCACTGTGGGTGTGTGCGCCCTGCTCGGTTATCCCATGTGCCAAATTGTGCTGTGCATGCTACAAGGTGTTTTAGTCACATTTGAGAAAGCAGGTTTGGGAGTTTTCAGATGGGCTGGGATGCATTGTTATTTTTTGCATGTTTTTGCACAACGCTACTTTTCCAGCTAATTAGATGTTTAAATGGAGGAATGTACAATGTTGTGGAAGAAGTAACACAGCATGAGTAACAAGAAGGTAAGACCCTCCTGGTCACGCCAGCTGACAGTCTCAGTCTACTTCTGACTAAGCAGTGATGGGTTCAATCTCTAAATTTAAAGGTGTCCATTGATGGGCCTGATCAGCAACCCTGAAGAGGGAAAAATGCTCTGCAACAGCAGGCTTCACATTTTCACAGTATGACTGCACTGCACCCAAGAACGGCCCTGGGTGGCAGGTGCAGGAAACGCGAGACTGTCAAATTACAACTCCTTTCTCACAGTTTAAATGAAGGAAAATTTCTTTTGAATTCCTAATTGCTATTCTTTTGTATATGCAAATTTGGCTTATTTTCTTCCAGATCCACACAACTACCTGTAGATAACAATGTAAAGCGACTACATCATCCAGCCAGTACGGATCGGTATTATATTCACACAGGTGTGCTGATGGGCTATTAAGTCCCGAGTGTTGTAGATGCCTGCAGGGACAAGCAAGAGTTAGTATAACAAATGAGGAAACAAGCATTAATTTTGCATACAAACTGTATCACAGCAATATTTCCATCTGATTGTGGCTCTTTTCTTCCATCTGCATGCAACAAGCCACTTTTCTCCACCACAAATGTAACAGTACCAAACAAGTTCTGACTTCAGTGCTCTATAGCAGTCCAGAGGCAAGACTTTCCTCAACATGTGTTAAAAAAATCATTAACATAACTGTTGAGTGTAACTTCCAGAGATGAAAACTGCTACAGTATGGTTACAAATCATTAACATAACTGTTGAGTGTAACTTCCAGAGATGAAAACTGCTACAGTATGGTTAACAGACTGGTTTCTGTTGAACATGTTTTTTCTTAATTGTCACTGTATTTTCTTGTTTATGGTCAAAACAGTCAAAAGACTTGAAATGGCCTTGAAATTTCCCATTCGTTACTGCTCCTTACCCAAGCACACGCAACTGCACTGTATCTTCAACCTACTCACTGACATTCTATTGGTCACACAAGAATATGGAAAAAAAAAAGAAAGAAAAAAAAACAAGAAACCTTTAGGTCAAGGATATGAAACTCAATTCCCGCTACCTATGCATCTGCTGGTTTTCATTCACCCCTGACTTTGCTAGTTTAATTCCTTGTGCTAAGAACTTTTTATATTACTAACAACAGTGCACCTCCCTAAAACACAGCACCAAATAACTATGGCCTTGAAGAGATATCAAAATATCAAAATGGCAGTCACTGTTTCCCAATACATGCCAATGTACTCACAGCCCACCACGAGCTGTGTCCAACAGGTGACTTTTTTCCAATTTTCAAGGATGCGGTCTTTTCAGTGTTCCTTTCACTAATCTCAGAATGGATTTCTCACTGGTCTCTTGCTGGGACATCTCCTTTGGAAACACACTTGAAATCATTACATATTTGGCTCTTTATACTATAGATACTGCAGAAGTGCAGACAGTTTTTCCCCCCATAATTTCAATTAAGGTATGAGGTCTCTTAGTCCTTTAATAATCAAGCGTTGCTTTCAGAACTGTATTAAGAACAAAACCCCCAATACAATACTCATTTAAAAAGAAACATAATCCTATGTTTTCCTTTTTAAAGCACGCAGCAATGTTTCCTAAAGCTTCAGAAATAATATTTTCAAGTGAAAAAGAAAAAAAAGAATGTAATTATCAAATTTCCATAGTCCTGTACTGCTCCTGCAGCCACAGGGACATGACATCATAAGCCTGTGGTTAGCCTAGCAAGCTGCATCACTAATCTGTGTGTTGCGTACAAATTTGATGCACATTCACACCAGAAAACCTTAAACTGTACCATGCTCTCCATGACTATTAATATTTTCTAAAAGCACAATCATTTATGAATTTCTGTATCACCATAGTTTTTATTAAGAATACACAACATGCAAAAGTTTTACAACACTGACATGGATCCACAATCAGAGGCACAAGGAAATCAATAAAATGCCAAGGAAGAAAGCTACTTTGTAGGACACAGCTCTGATCTAGCTCTGGTTCTCCATTCCCCATACTGCTGCAGTATGTCACTATGTGCTCTTCTGTGTGGTTTCTCATAAATAAAAAAAGATTTGAGTATCACATTTCACAGAATGTAAGGACCTCTCATTCTCAATTACTCACCTACAAGCAGTCCAGCAATAAATTACTAAGGAGTTTTTTGCCCTTTTGTTTCAGATTTCATTGGCAGAATGAACTCTATTGCCCTGTAAACTGGCTTTCACAAACATCTTTATTTTGGAGTTATATGATGACGTGATAATATCCCATTCCAAGGAAAAACTACAGCGAAAGAGAGTTCTAAATTGTTTAAAGTACTTCAGATCTGTCCAAAATCTTTTAGGTTTTACCAAATATACAAGTTTGATGAGATGAGTGGTGTCTGGCCTTATTGCTAACAACAGCCCCATTTTTCCCTCTAAAGTAATAGTTATTGTGGCAATTAGTCAGAATACTAGATGACAATGTCAGCGTGTCTGTGTCCAACAACAGCGCCAACAGTGAAGACCAATACATATATCTGTGACCTGATGTCTTGGTCCACGGTCAAACCATTCAATGGGAGGCTTCTTAAAATATCATTACATTATTTTCAACACCAGCTATTGAATTGTGTCCACCACATAGCTGATCAGACTGTAAAGCAAGCTCACCAGTGATTCATAAATTATTCATTTTTGAATACCTGTGCAAAAAAAGTTACCAGCTTTTGCTTTATAGGATAATGAAATAGTATTAACAAGCCAAGAGTACAACTTCAGATTGTCCCAAACTATTTGTTGCTTCCTGAAATCAAAAACAGTGTTCTGAAAGCAATTACTCAAATATGCAGTAAATATTTAAAAGGTCACAAAAGTAGCAAGTAATTTGAGTAACTTGTTTTTCCACATGAAGAGCAATGTCACTAACTTGTACTCTGTAGCACTATCAAATTGGTCATCTAGAAAACAATCGAAACACTGCTCCAAAAAGGAATTTTCTGCAAGCCATAGCAGAGCTTTTACAATTTGCATTACAACTTGTACTTCTCCCACTGAATATCCTACACAAACTCTACTGAAACACCAGAACCACACTGACAATAGCTTGTCATGAAACTTGATCACCTGGGTATTCAAGGGAGCTTGTATTTGCACAATTTGGAACCTTAAAAATAACTAATTGTTTACATTATATTGGCTTGTACAGCCATCTGAACTGTCATAACTTGCACAGCTGAACTTCAGCTGTAATCAATTTGAATGTAATTGATGACAAGAAACAATGAAAACTGATTTTCAGTGTTAAGTTTTGGAAATGCTATGCCCTGTACCACAAATTTAAAGACCCAAATATGTAATTTCTTTAAATTTGTGTCAGGAGCAAATATTACAGGATTTTATGTAGTAACTGTGGATGTATGGAGAACACAACTTTAAATATTTATTTCCAAATACTTCAGGTTCAAAGTTATAAATAAACTGATCATAAAATCCATTAAATCATTCCATAGTACAATACCAAACATTCAGCAAACATCAAGAGAAATGCACACATGAAAAGCATGCAAAAAAAGATCCTTTGTAGACATGTCGAGCACATTATTATTGATGATGCACAGTTTCTGGCAATAAGCCCACCAGAGAGAACAGAAGATCATCAGCCAGATGGGTTGACATACAACACATCAGAGGACACCTGGTTAAGTTCCTTTTGGTTAAAGATCAAGACGGTTGCCCTTTTCAGCAATCATTATCATAATTTCACCATATGGGAAATACTTCATATACATTAAAAGCTAAAGAACAAAAACATAAAATCAGCGAGTAGTCTGTCCACATGGTCGACTTTGTATAGTTTAAAGTTCCAAAAAACAATATATTGAGCAACTGTTAACATAATATTTATGCTGGGAAAAATTGGCACATTGCAGATATATTCTACATCAGAATAAAAAACTACTCTAGTGATCTGAATATGAACTACTTTTAGCTACGCATCACATTCTATCAAATGGTTACTTTTTACCTTCAAATGAAACTTAAAAAGGCTGTTCTCCAGCACTAGCATATTTAATTTCTAAGAACTGTTGTCTATTGTTGCAACAGAACAATGCTCTTTCATTATGATGGACGTCTTGCCATGGCAAACAAAAAAGGTAGAAGCACCAGCTTGCCAGCGCATTGCATTCATGAACATCTATTCAGTGTTGTTTCCATAGCTATGCGGTTTAAAACACAAAAAGCACTGCCTTACGGTATATATATTCAAAATGTAGGTAATAAAAGGTTTGTCCAAGTGCTTCAGTGTTTACCTTAGCTCTTCTATCTTACTTCTTTTTTTAGTTCAACAATTAGACCTTGCATTATTATTACTGTATTATTTTACCACATGCCTTATTCGTTACAAAAGGTATACTAATGGGTCAAAAGAAAATTGAAACCATTCCGGAACAATCAGACAGGCAATTGGAAATAACAGCAGGGCGTCTATTCATAAACTCAAAACAGATATAATATAAAGACGAAAGGCAATTTAGTTTCACACCACATCAAAATAGTTGCTTTTATTAACTGGTTTCATTCACATCGGTTGTTGACAATAGTGTTAAGTCACAAGCACACACATGCATTTATTTCAAGGGTTTAATATGACTCAGGTGGCCAGAAGCTAAAATAGAGCGCTCTTCATTACCCACAGAAGACACTCTCATTTAAAACAGCATAAAAGCAAAAAGTGGAGGTTAAATGTCAAGCTCTCCCCAATTTACAAGGTTTGATTATGCTGCTGGCTCCACATATCTGATCAATACTGAGCTCTTCCCAGATTTGTTCTGGTCGAACTCCAAATTCTAGAAGACCTTGACATTAAACTCTAGGAAATGGCTGACACTGCACAGTGGCACCCTTATGAAAGGTGAACGGTATGCCTGTTTTGGAATGGCACAGGCTGAAATCGGGGCAACTCCTCAGACACAAACTTTGCTAACAAAGCTAAAACTTGTGCTCCTCAGAGCTGCTAGATCGCACAGGCCATTCACCACAATGACCTGCTTCAGTTGTTAAAATATGTGCTACAATTTAAAAGAACAGTGCCCCAGGTTTTCATACTTCTCAACCAAGACTCAATTACCATCCAATGACAAACTTAAGTACACAATTATGAATATATTCATATAAAATAGCTCTCTTTGCAATAAAGGCCAGAAAATGTTACACAGCCTTAACACAGCAACTGAAAAATAGGAAACATTTTCCCGCCATCAAAGCTATCTCACACTTTGAATAATCTGGTGTATTTCACTATGTTTTGGCTGCAGCAAGAACTCCTACAGGTACTGAACTTATTTCAGACGGATCCAAAGTGGCAGATTTTGGTCCGTCGGCGCACAGTTACCCATTGGTTTGCCTTAATACGAAAACGGGCTGTGCAGGCCAAATAAGAGTTAAATTACATCCTACAATTTAATACCCGGCAGTTTGCCCTGACATCACTCAGAGAGGAGAGATAAGAATTCATAAGCAGCTAAATTTGGCATCAGCTTTTCTTCTCATGTGACGACATTTATGTGTCTCAATTTGAGCATAATTAAAGTTAATCACAATAAACATTCAATTTGTATGCTTCCACCATACAAAAACACCAAAAGGTCTAACCAAAAGATTGGAAGCTAATGGCAAACGCACTAATTTACAAATGTATAAAATGATGAGCTGAAGTGGGAATGTATCTCTGCAAACCCAGGGTCTGTACTAGAGTAACACCTCAGCGTGGTCCCATGTATCTGTACCTGCACATGTCCCCTTCACACACCCAACATCAGAGCCCTCAGTGCCGCTTGACTCGCAGGAACAGCACCGGAGCCTCCCTGAGCACAAACGGTTAACTGACACACAGCACAACATCTGGCTGTAGCAAACAGAAAAAGTAAATAATTCATGACCCTAAAGAAGCGCACATGTGACAACAGCTGATCATACACAGCAATAATTTGGCATTTGATGCCCCAAACTAGCGACGATGCCCCCCCCCCACGCTTCGTGTGCCATATGTGTGTGTGTCTGTGTCCCACAGAGAGATGCTGACACTGTCTGACCTTTCTCATCTTTGTTTGAGCTACAGATTCCCCCTAATTCCTGACATTGAGATTACTGCAACTATTGATCTGGTTACTGTTACAGCCCGTCCTGCTCATTGACTAAATAAGTGCTCTAACCGGCACTAAAACCAACTTCCATTTATCGTCCGAGTTCGTTGATTATGGAAAAGAAAAAAAAAAGTTAACCAAGAACTGCACAGCTTATGAAGTTCCTCAGAGCTGGAAAAATGGCGCAAGACGCATGTTCCGTGTAACTCACGGCGACTTTAGCGAACAGTGTTAGCGAAGCGCGCAATACAACCGGGACACTGCAGTGAAGTGCGCGATTCTCCACATCCTTTAATTTGTAAGAAGAAAATGTTAAGACAAGACGAGCAGGCAAGTGAGCAGATCGCTGAGAACGCGGAGAGGGCTCGCACCGCGACCTGACCGGAGCCGCGGAGGGGATGCTGGAAAGAGGCGTCCTCTTACCTTGAGCCGCGGCCATCAGTACGTGCGACGCGAGCCAGAGGAATCCCCACCAAGTCCACACGCTCATCGCCAACTTTCTCCTCCTCCTCCTGCCCATCGGACACTTCTTCACACGCACTCGGGCGCTCTCTCTGAGGCGGGAAACCGCCGTGACTTCACCTTCCACATCGGCTGTGTAGTCGGCAAAGGCATGGCAGTCCGCAAACGGTGCCACTTCTTCACTGGTGCCACCGGCCGAACAGCGAGCGCCTCCTGTGGCTCCCGTCGCGTCCCCCGCTCGGCTATGAGCACCGCCACCTCTGCCCTCACTTCGCCCCGCTGCCGTTGCTGTGGAGCGGACAGGGACGCACTCGTCCTCCCGGCTGTGCGGCGGGGTCACGGTCCCGGTCCCGGTCCCCAGCGCGGTCCTGCTCCTCCTCATTTTTTTCAGTGGCGCTCAGTGGAAAGCCGGCAGAGGAGAAGCCGCAGCCCCTATTTCATCCGTAAGTGCGGGGCTGTCGCTTATCCGCTCAAAGCCGCTATCGCCCACAAATCCGAGCCTGTTTTGTTCTGCGCCGGACTGTTGTTTACCAGAGATTTAGTAGTTTAAACCGGCTGCGGGGACACATACATCCATCCGCTGACGACACTTGAGTGAGTTGACAAGAGTTTATTCGCCACCGCGTCCAACGGTTTTCCCCTTTTCCTTCTTTACCGCAAGTTTCTCAAGTAGCCGGAGGTCTCCCGGTGGGGCGGCGGTTTGTTTGTTTTGCCAACAGTTCGGCGTCCCCACGTTTTTCCCCCCGAGGTACGAGGCAACGTTCGGGTTTATTCCACGTTATATCCGTCTGAGGAGAATTTATGACGCTGACGTGCACAAAAGTGCCGTGAGGCGCCGTGGTTTCAAACTGCCGCAACCGTCCACCGCCGGAGGGAGAAGACAACAGGTTCACTAAAAGAAAGACGCATTTCCTCACAACACGGCAAAACATCCACCTCAGCGCCACAGAAAGGCGCCGTTTCGAGTCGCCCTTCGCGACGCCTGCCTCACTTCACACACCGCCCTGTCTTCACACCGCAAACCCGAACGCGAGGGACCCGGGGGACAGCGAACTTCTCGCCGTACTTGTCGTAAGTCGTACCCGCCCGGACAGACGCCGGCTGCTCCTGCCCTTCGCTTTCAGAGAAACAAACGCTCCCTCCATGAAACAAGTCATGCTGAGGAAAACTCCCGCCGTGGCTGTGCCGCGCGCTCGCGCTCGTCCCTCGCCCCTCGCAAGTTTCCCGGGCTCCCGCGCGGCGCTCGCGCTGGCGGCGCGCTCGCGACGAGCCGTTTTACATTCCGCTCCGCTCCGCTTCTCTCGTCGAATAGGAATCGCGCGGGGGGGGGATGGGAGTGAAGAAGGAGGAGGAGGAGGAGGAGAAGGGGGGGGGGGCTCAGGCCAGGCACCTGCCGCCCCAAAAACGGGCGACGAATCGCCAGGGAAGCGCTGCGAAACAAACTCCGTCAAAAGTCGCGGCGTGGAAACGGACTGGGATGCGTCCCGTCGCCTCGGAGAGCAGCTTTTGCGCGTTTCGCACTGACGCTCTTGAGGGGGGGGGGGCAACTTTTCATTCACAACACAGAGGCCCCGCCCTCGCTGCCAGGTCATTGGCCGGCGCGCCCACGAAGCCTTCCGCTCGCACTGTGTACACGGCGTACACGTGGAGGCGCCCCCAAACTGAGACCCCGGTGTAAGGGACGTGGGGCTCCTCATACGCGTCTAACTACGTTTTCATTGCAAATGGGCCCTTAATCTCGTGGGGGGCATCTACGTATTGTACCGATTAAGAATTTGGCTTTATTTGACACCACATTAGTTCACCGAATCTGAAATATATCTGCGGATTATGTATCAAAACCGCTTGCGGTGCAGTTAAATAGACGCTTAGCATCCGGAATTATGAGCAATGTCGTGAAAAGTATAAAACATGACAACACTGTAATTGTTCAACGTTAACAGTTGTTTCATTTTGTCGATGCTGCATTAATATGCACATGTTCTTGTCTCTGCGATTAACGAAAATGCAACGAGTAAAGGGTGCGAAATGTTTTTCAGAACTTGAAGCAGCCACTTAAGGTTGATGCTTTACAGACTTTTTCTTACTTGTGTGATGTTGATGAAGTCACTGAAAGCGATACAGAGGAATACAATGTATTTATAATATTTGTACAGCCACGTGTAGGTCATGGGCATATAAAGTCGTCATCACATAGATGTAGACTATTATCATATACATTTTCAAAATTGTGAATTTCCAAGACACTTTTGACCTCTCGGTTACAGATTATTCTTAAAATGCAGTGAAATGTCTTGTCAAAGAGCTCCCTCCCTCTGAACCACTTTTCTAGAAGGTCCCGTTTAATGCCTAAAGTTTTTGTTTATTATACATTTTTGTAACAATTTCAAATTTATGTTTCTTGAGTGTCATTTATGTATCAGAAATATAGGTTCAGCATGTTTTATTCTGAATACGTTCCCAGCGTTGCTGCATTCTTTTTATGTCTTATTATGGTGTTTTTCTTTCTTCACCCCTCATTTTTCATTGTCTCCATTTCTGACAGGGACTTCACCACAAAAGGCAAAGCAAACATCTTCCTTGTTAAGGGTTTTCTCCTGTCTGATCTCTCAAGTGAAGGACCTTTCTTCACATCGAAGCCAGAGACTCCGGATATCATCACCATGCATCCCTCAAACGTGCTTATTGCTGTTGATAACACATTTGCCACTTTTATGTCTTGCAAATGTGGGATGACAAAGATTCCTAACACATCCCATGTAATTTAAAATAGTAATTATTAAACTGATAACAGGTTTAAACATCTCCCAAGTCCCCCCCCCAAGACATTTGGTGCTTGAATAAGATATTTAATGTATTACTTATTGAAAAACAATGATAACATGCAGTATTTATAGTGTAACTTTTTGACAAAGAATAGTCACGTAGAACTCATTGAGATCTACATAATGTACTATTGCAGAGGGATTTTAGATTCTACAAGTGGCGTCAAGGACAAGTTCTGCATTAATAGGACAGGGTTTCTCCCCTTGACATTGCCTGAAGATAAAAGGAACAGTGGACCTGATTTAGTCCTGGACACAGAGAGGTTGCTTAATGTCTGAGTCATCTAACCAGGAGGTGGACTGTCATCGAATTTAGGCCGATAAACATCTAGTATTGTCACCTGGAGATGACTCCATCTGGACCAAGACTAATCTGGGACAACGGTCTGGGACACAATTTCATATTAATTTATTGGTCCAGTTTCTTCACACGCTTTCTGCGCTCTACTTTTTCGTTCACTCCATCGCAAAGATTTAACATGCAGTCAGTGATAAGTAAATAAAAGCCAGGATGTTGTTTGTGGTATTGACATTCTTCCAAATTGGTTTGTTTTGCTGTAAGTTGGCAAGGCAGTGAGCGTCAGTCCTGTGTTTAACACAATGGAGGCAATAAAACTCGGATGCACGTACAGTTCTAAGTGTCCGGGGCTAACGGGAAGAAAATGACACTGCTGCAGATCTGAAAACTTCTGGTTGCACTCCCAGGAGGGAGAGAAAGAATGAGAGCATACCAAATGTTAGCAATAATCATATCCTTGCATTTGTGAGGTATGTATAGCCCGGAGCGGTGTGAAAGAGCAGTGGAAGATTACATGCTGTCCAGCCACACTTTTAACATGTAGCCTCAGGCCTGTCACCATCCATCCCTTGTGGTCACCATCAAAGAGTCTTCTCTATGAACTGGGCCTCTCCTGAAATGAGGAATTCAACCTTTCTCTGTCTTCTGGAGGTAAATCATCTCTTTGCCGCTATTTAAGAGTGAATGGCGATGACACGCCGCAGGAAAGACGGTCGGATGAAAAAGACACACGATCCACTTACAGTGCACCCGACAAAACAGGCATTGTTGTCTTGGGGTGGAGTGGGAGATGAGCCGAAACCCGGAGGCAAGCGAACGTGAAGCCGTCCCACTGCCCCGCTACCCTCACGCTGACCAGCGTGAGCTTCGGAGTGAAATATGCCACCGCATGCGCCGTTCTGCAAATTAACAAGCTGCTTCCGGCCTTTTCTCGATACCTCTAATTCATTGCAGGTGTCCACGGACCGGACTGTCGGAATAAATCAGTCCAGTCATTTATTGCAGGTATCTTCAATAGATGTTCGCTGTCTGAACAAGCTCAGGGGGAGCCGGAGATATAAAAGGCAGCAGGCCTTAAAAACAGGAAGACTCAGGAAAGAGGAGACGTGGTAAAACCCCCGTGCAGCAAGTTTTATTTAGGATTCACGACACCCTGTGAGTTTTAAACAATTTGAAAATAGGTGCAATCTCCAGTGTAGGACAATGCAGGACGGGTGATACGCAGAAACACAGTGTAAAACTTTTTGAGTCGCGGTACTTTTCAAGTAAGTCCTATGAATACCTTTAATCCCGTGTTTATTATTGTGTTCATTTTCAACATAGTAATATGCAAAACCTCTGTTTTTTCCAGTTCAGAATCTCAGTGTTTTCATTGTTGTTCCGTTGCTGTCAAGGTCTGACAATACAATAGTTTTTTTTTTTCCCCTTCCAAAAAAATGTGCACGATTTACATTTTTCCCAAGACCTTAAAAAGCCTTTATCTTTTTTTTCTGGGAGCAAATAAGCAGCGGAAGCCACTATTCCTGTGTCAACACTCTGTCATATACTGCTCATTAACAGGGTCATTTGTAGCTCATGAAAAGATGTTTTATCAAAAGTAAATGTGCTGTTCCATCAAAAAGAAAGTGCAGCACTGCTCTACACAAAGGGGGGTTGTTGTCAGTGCAGAGAGGACTGGGCTTCTCCACACATTTTTCTGGATTGCTCCTCATTTACCTCAGTTATTCATATCCACAGATGAAAGACAAGGTTAAAAATGTGTGCTATTTTTGCCTAATGTTTTGCTTCCTATAAGAACAATTCTACATCTCTGAGCTTTAAAAACATCTTCATAAGCAATGGTTGTGACTCAACGCAACTTTGAAAGGATTGCATGGTACGTCGCATCAGTATAAAACTTATCTATTCATTAAATCTGTCCTACTCAGTCGTTTAGTTGGATAAAGCGCGCACAATCTTAAGTGACATAAAAGTCTTGCTGAAAAGGTTGATCCCGTTGAAGCTGGAACTGAAAGATGGAAAGGGTCTTGCTCTGGGCTCAGTGTGAATGCCATACGCTCCAGGACCACCACTGCTTAATAAGTTTTCCATTCTTTCCTTTCCACCTCAGCACCTTATTTTTTTTTCTGAAATTAATACACCATTTAGTTTCTTCACATAATTTTTGTGAAATTCGAAAATGTGGATAATATGCCTAATCCTTAGAAACCTGGTGTCTGGTTCTGAAAGGTACATTATGAATAGGAGTTTAAAACTCCCTGTGTCATATGCACCTACGTAGTACACTGGTTTAGCTACCATTAGATTAAAATTTTAAAAAGTTGTTTGTGAATCACTGCTTCATGTAAATGGGCCTTTTGAAATACATGACCAGTATACAGGCTGATTCAATAATGTATTGACTTTATGATAGCTATTCAACACCTACATAAATGTATTACTCAGTAAGCATGTATCAAATGAACACATATTCTAAACCAATTTGTAAAGTAACATGCACAGTTTTTTATTAATTGTACAAATGCTCAGTATGTAACCGTGCAGAGTTTAAGGCATTATCTATGGCAAACACGAAGTATCTTTTCTGTTTGAAACACTATCTCAGCTGGGTTCAAAGCGGCACTGACTCTAACACAAAATACATGTCAACAATGTATCACGGCAACAAAAGTGTATCATAAACTGACATTTTCATAATTAACCTGTAATATACTCATACCTTTGCCAAAGACAACTCACAATGTTAGATAAACAAATTTACAGTGCTTTGCCTAGCTACAGCGCTGGGTTTTCTTACTGTAACAAGTCAAGGTAAATGCTTTGTTCAAGGCTACTACAGCAGAAGGGGGATTAGAACCCGTAACCTTCATCTTTCAAAGCAATGGACCGAAGCGTTAAAGTACCTACATGGGCTGTACATGTTCTGTTTCGCATAAATCTTGCATTAAGGGGGATACATTTCTTTCAGATCCGCTCCATCAGGGACCCTTGAAAGAAAACAAGCATCGCAGCAGGTGAACTGCCAGAGCGAAATGTGCACGATGTACAGTATAAAGGAGGAAAGGCAGGGCCACACTGCCCTCTGAAGTCTCTGAGATGAACTGCAGCTGACGTACAGAAGATGCTCAGAACGTCCTCAAGCTCATCTCAACATGTGTCTCGGGTACATTTCCTTGAGTGCAGTGGTGTTGAATGATGGATTGCACTGATGGACTCGCCTCAGGTGTCTGCTGCCAGGTCACTGTGTCTTACCCAAGGGTGTGAGCTTTAACATGTCAGACATTGATTCGTCAAGGTGCCTGTGGGCACTTAATCCAGCAATTCATTAGTGGTTCAGAAGTGGAGTGGGCAGAAGGTTCAAGCTGGGTCCCTCAGGAGACCTGGCTGTGCCTTCTCCGTAATCCGTTTCTACCGAAAGTGCGTATGCCGTGCAGACAAGGGTAGGTCATCGGCATGGCCAAGGTAACAGCCATCCGAGAGCCGCGTGTTCGCCGCACAAATCAAACAATGCATCTCCCGCCGCCTTCCAATCCAATTACGTGGCCGCTAATCCAGACACTTCCACGCAGTGAATCGGTCGAGCGATTTACTTAATCTACTAAAATCTTCTCCGATCAGTCACTCCACTATCATCACCATGATTCACAGTCCTATTTCGGAGGGCCCATGAACAGTAGGTTATGACGCAACGTGACATTCATAACATTGTTATTAAAAAAGCACAGAGCAAAGCCTTTCGAAAAAAGGCATTGATTATGTGTAATTGTGCGACAAAAAAGGGGTGAACTGTAAGCGCCTTAATGGCCACTACATCAGAGGTAATGATCCTGACCCATACACACCCACGTATATGATCTGCTGAAATAGATTGCATAAAAACAGTCCAATAAGCCCCTCTAGGGACCAAACATAAAATCATCCACCTCCAACCACCTCCAGCTATATATATATGTGTGTGTGTGTGTGTATATATATATAGTTTGCATAAATAATAATAATTTTGTGATACTGCAACTCCACTGCAACATCTAACAACATTTAGGCTTTGCAAAATGTTCAGTATTGTTGTTACTTCAGCGTTATGAGCGGTTCTGGCAGTGTTGTTCCGAGATGCCTTTTCCACAGAATGCTTTTCTGCAAGACGCTGCTATTTATTTACGAAAGCAAAGTGTCCAATTAGAAACAGGACTGTGTGTGTTTGTGTCACTACCCACCGGGAAACTGTTTACAAATGGCGTCGTCGTGTCTGTCATGCCAGAATGGTCTTCTGCTTTAAATGTGACAGCAAAAAAATGTTTTGTCGAAAACATATGGCATTACCACTGTCTTGGGCTTTCTTGATGCTGTGTTTTTCTGGGTTGTACAGCTGGTGGCTAAAATAAAGGAAACATCAAACGATGAAGCGCTCGCACTTTGAAGAAACCAAATTACAATTACGAAGGCAGTTATACAGGTCACTTGAAGGCTGAGCACCAAATACCTGCACGTTTGAGGTTGTGAACAATTTGAGAAAACCGGTGCTTTAAAATGTGGCTTCATAAAGCAACACTGGGAAGCTAACAGTGTCCAAAAAACACAAAAACATCATGCACTCACTCGCAAATACTGCAAAACTCCAAAATGGCAAAGAGAATAGCATACAAAGTCATTATATAGCATACAAAGAATAGCATACAAAGTTATTATACACTATATACATTATAGTGGTCTGAACAAAGACCATTTCTTCTGTGCATCAAAAGTTGTTATTTACAATAAAACTGCCGTTTGGAAAATGTTTCCAAAGCCAGTGTGTAAAGATGCATAATGAATAACAGTATGGGGATGCAAGTAACAAAGCGGTTAAAGGACTGGCAGTTTGAATCTATCTCGCACAACTACTATAAGATTCTTGAACAAGGACAGTGAGAGCAAAAATACTCAGGTATATACTGTACATAGATATAAATCTGTAAGTTTGCTTTGGAAAAAGTGTTTCTCAAGTAGCTATCACAAAGTCAAATGCTGTCCATATTTGCCCTGTTTACCATATTTTACAATCACTCTGAAGTTTCAGCTTTTTAGTTCCTCAAAGGGAATTCTTCCCTTCTTTTGGGAATGAGACAATAATCCTTTGGACACGGCGAGATAAAACGTACTTCTATACGGCGTTTTGCACATGTCACAGTATTTTTATGATTTGTCATTAAACATAAAGTCATCTGAGAAGAAAAACATGCAATTTTTGACTTGTTGGTTATAAATACAGCAACATTTTCTGTCCATCATTAACCACTTTATCCAGGTCTAGGTTGTGGCAGTACAGAGACCATCCTGAAATGAATGGGCACCAGGCTATGAAATAAACCCTGGATAGGATACCAACCCATAACTGGGTGGCTACACACACACCCACTACAGACAATTTTCAGTGACCCAAAACATGTGGGAGGAAAGCCAGGTAGAACATGCAAACTACAAACAGCCTGAGGTGGACTTGACCCCACACCCAAACAGCAGCACTACTTGCTGGGCTATTGTGCCACCCTCCAGTAACAGTTTTATCATGAAAAATTAGCAAAGCAAAACAAGGTTTGACACAAATATCGGCTCCACTTATGAAAGTCGCTTGTTTAATATGGTTTATTTAATAGCAGTTTCAAACGAAACACAATTCATCTGGGTAATTTACAATTAAAAATCACACTTGATGACTTTCTATCCAGGGTTCTGAAGTAGCCTAGAACCCACGTTGGCCCTTGTCTCTAAAGTGATTTTTAGTAGTGCAAACATATTTGATTTAAATAGTTTAACTCTCCTAAACAGACCAAAGACAGAATAGTCAATTGCCATAACTGTTCATCTATGAAAAACAAAATGAAATAAGAAAAACTATTCTTTTTCAAAAGTAAATTCTAGATCTATCTCATTCATATTTCAAACCAATGTACATATAAAAAAATGAACTAAGGAATTTTAATGGTTACTCTGCATACAGTACATAGTGTACAAATTCCTAAAAGAAAACTGCTTTGATGAATCTTTTTCTGTTCACAGGTTAGATACAGACCCTCTATATGCTGCATTAATGGTATAGTTTGTGCGTATATGTGAAAAACATTTTTCATTTTATTTGATCATTCCTAAACTTTGTGCTGGACCTTAACCTTTAATCTTCAAAGATTAAAAGAATTCACTGCTACAGCTAACCCGCGCAGTAAATTTGGTTTAACGCAATAAAAAGTTATTGCGAGTCTAGTTATAGTGAATTATAGCTCTATAGCTTCTTACAGTTTGTGCAATAGCTTTATTTGAAATTGAACTTTTAACATTATTTTAAATGTGGCAGTTAAGTAAATTATAATTCCTTTATGGTTTAGTTTAAATCCAGCAAACACAGTCAGACATCACGATGAAGGTTAGGCACCAAACTGCAAAATTATCTCAACACTGGAATATTTTGAAATAATATTCAGGCTTAAAAAAACATCTCCAAATTATTTTAGACTGGAAATGATTAATTGTAAACCAGCTACCCAGAATGACTGAATCAAAGACAAACCAACCCAAAAAGCAAGGGCAAATGGTTCATACGTTGTTCAGGTGCAGCAAATGGTAGCGAGATCTGCTGTTTTCTCAAATGAGAAGCGTTGTGCCTTTAGGGACGGCATTGAAACAGTTGACAGATATTAGTTTACCTGTTTTCTTTTTAATCTTTCTTGTACTTTTACAGTGTGCTCCTTTGGGAAAATAACTTTCCATTGCTTTGGTGTGAAACAGATGTGCTTTCCTCTGACTTCTTGTTAAATTTAAAGATGAAGTCCTTCAACCTGGCTTTTGACTTTGAGGGAGGGAGAAAAAAATCAGCTCTTGAAAAACAGACCCAAGGGATTCTGTTATAGTCAGACTCAAATATAAATGAGACCCAACTTCCATCCTTTTCTGCATTTTTACAAGGTGGTCCAATTTGCTCAATCTAATTATTCCTCCCTGCACCCGACTCCGTTCCTTGAGTGACAAGGAACACGTTGAGCTTCGGATGAAGAAATCAATTCTTGCAAGGCATGCCTGATCTCGTTTGAAAAATGTGTTTTTCATGCATTTGTTGGGCCAGTTTTATGAAAATCGCAGAGTTTTTAAAAGATGTGTTCTGCATTGAAAAGATCAAAACACACTTTGTTCCCTTCATTGCTCCAAGGTTTCTACCCTCGTTGCTTGTTAAAGGAATGGCTTCTCTCCTTCTGCTCCTTTGGGTACGACGCCGAACAAAGGGGCTCATCTTTAAGGGAGCCACAATGCAGAACGGACTCCAGTGGAGAAAAGAGACTCCCTAAACGCAGCTGGAGCAGGACATTGCTCCAAAGACCTTCAAACAACTCAGTGCTGCTTATGTTTTCATTGGCCTTGTACATGTTTAAAACCAGGAAAGAAATCTCGAGGCGCTGTATGTTTGTGGTAAAAACCAGCTAAACCCTCCAAAATTAACTGTTCTTTAACCCTTACGGCGTGTGCACAGTTCCATCCATCAATCCATCCATCCCTCCATTATCATCAACTGTTTTATCCTGGCCGGGGTGGCCCATCCCGGGGAATCATTGGGCCCTTGACTATAAAATGACACCCTGGACAGGATGCCAGTCCGCTGCACAGCAGTGTGTGTGGGGTTTATTGGACTTAGAAAACTCTCAGATGTGGGGAAATGCTTTTTTCTCAGTAGTGCTTTTTATGGCGCACTTATACATTAAAAAAAAAAAACAAAAAAAACAACGCCGTCGCTGTAACCGCATACGCGCAAAATACAGTAAGAGAGTTAACTTCAGAGAACGTGCGCAATGTTAGTTTGTGGGCATCTTTTCAAAGACAAATTTCAAACCAAATTAGCCGGTGTACCGGCATAACAATGTTAAATTTGAGTTACCCTATACTGAGGGGAATTGGCTGCAATTTCAAAGTACATTGAATTGCAATGTAACAGGAACCCCGGTAATTACATTTGAAAAATCCTTTGTCCTTCAGTAACGTGACACGCATAGAGCGCCTCGCCCTCTGCTTTGTCCCCAAGTCCTGTTAGTAAATTGCACATACTGTACGGTACGAACAGGCCACTTGCTCCAGCGCCTGTTGTGGGTGACGTTCCACTGGGACACTGAAGGACACCATAATATGGGAGTTTAATTAATAAATGCAAATATAAAATGTTGCTCCTTTAATGAAGTGATAGTCGGAATCGCATTGGCTCTTAGAAACAAATGCTTTTATTAATGAACTCACATTCCTAACCTTGCCAATTACAAAGGTAATTACAGGGCATTGTTGAATGGTGGGTTTTCATTTGCAGAGATTATACTATTTAATTAACTTAAGTGCCTTCATTTCATCGGTTTTCACAGTGCAATGTTTCACCGCTTTGTAAAAGAAAAGATAAAAAGAGGAGAAAATATTTTTAAACCAAGGGTAGAGGCCTTAATAGAAGGCGTCTGTGTGTAATGATGCTGCTTGATGAGTCAAGTTCAAGAGAAAGTAAAGCCAAAGTCTGTGCATAGCAGATGAAGTTTATGGAACCAAGGGGGAAACAGCCCATCATAAATCTGGCTGTTTCAACAAACGGGTTAGTGCATAGATAGATTATCTAATATTAGATTTTGGCTGAAGACCTGAGAAACCAGTGTCAAAAATAACAGAGACAATAACAGAGGAAATAATTTCCAATAATAGAGGAAACCAGGGCGGGGGGGGGAAACCTTTTTTCACTACAGTGTATTATCAGATCTCACAAGCACACATTGCCTTGGCGCTGTTTACCCAGCCGATGGGGATAAGGAGCATGACCTTGTGAGAGAAGAGAGTAAATGAATATTGGCTTTAAATTGTTGATAGCACATTTGAATATCACTAAGGATTCTCATAGCCTGAATAATGCATGTGGCCTTTTCTCTTACTTATCTTTCGTCAGACGGATTGGTTGCTGCTGGGCCTTAGTGACGGTCCTTTGGCCGTTGCTTTGCAGCGTTCACAAAGCTAACCATCCCACCACGCTTGGAGAGGACCATGCAACAGAGTATGGATCTCACTTAGACCACAACAACTAGCTTTATGCCGAATGGAAACACAGAAGCATTCAAAGTGTTGAGGCTGGATCAAATCCAGAACCAGCACTGAGGGGAAATTGTTATGTCTGCACGCTGTTTGATGGCGCTGGATCGCGATGCTGTGTCTACAATAGTCTAGAGAACGAGCGGCGCAGTGCACAGAAAAAGCACGACTTTACTTCTAGTTCTACGTGGTGCTTTTTTAAACAGAAATGTGATATCAAAGAGAAAAAATGACAGTAAAGACCGAAAGATTTGCCACTTCACTTTCGCTATTTTGAGCTGCGCCTGGGTTCCCTAAAAACTTGAGTTTTTCCTCTATTTATTTACCCAACACCTTTGTGCAAGGTGACTTTCAATGTGAGGTTTACGACAATAAACTGCTTAAAATGATCCGTTTGTACAGCCGGGTCATTTTTATTAGAGCAATTCAGGGTAAATACGTTGCTCCGGGGCATTAGAGCAGGTGCAGAGATTCAAAGGCGCTTCCTTTGATTGAGAAGCAATGACTCTAACCACTACGCCACCTGCTGCCACCTGCTGCTTTCGCAGCTTTCGAGAGCAATTAATTACGATGCAATTCAGATTCTGACTCGATGAGAGATATCCTTAATGCTGCTTAATCAGAACACAGAAAGGCGTGCAATGAATGCTGTCATAGAGCAATGTGCTCCAGCCTCCTTCCTTGTTTGCTACTACGCCAGACTGTTCGCAATGTAAATCGCTCAGCTGCGCGCTGTAGCGTTTCCACAAGATGTCTTGAGTAGGTGCCTGCACGGAGCGCTAACTGCTTTAGCTGGATTTATGAAGGTTCAAGAAACTGTTTTCCTCCAGCGAGGATTAGAAGAGCAACAATTCCAAATACAGCCTTGCAGAACATACAGTATATTACATATAAAACAGTATACGCAGTATTTAAAGTATAAGGTAAGAGTGAAGGCGAAGAAGTGCAGCCGCACTAATAAAAGTTCATTCTTTCAACCTCTGTATTGATCCTTTTCTGACTAATGACAATTTTGCAACATGCAAATGATTTTTTCGATTGGCCCGCAATGAATTGGTTTTGCTCCTCAATCCGACTCAGCTGGAGGCATGAAAAAGAAGCGGACGCTATTTCATGGAGAATGTCCTACTTGATGTTTAACTTGGATTAAAATCAGTCTAAGAAAGTGCTTACATTTTCAGGGCAGCAGACAATGTAAGGGCTGCAGCCGTTATTTTGCAACTGAAGAACCCAGGTCTGAATCATTAGCTCTTGCTGCAGTACCCTGACCAAGATACTTAGCCTGAACTGCTTCATTGAAGACGACTCAGCTATTTTCATCCGTTAAACTTATTCGCTTGTCCCGGTCAGGGTCACGGTGGTCTGGAGCCTACATAACTACGCAAACGGGTGACTCATTGTAAAGAACCTAATGTACGCATCATATGCTTAGTCACCTTGGAGAAAGATGTGAGCTAAATAAATAGTAATAAATAGTAATGACCAACCAAGTACATGTTATGACAATTTTCCACCACAAAGAACCAATAAGGATATCAATTTTACACTGAGGCTGCTCTTCATGAATGAAAGTAATTGTTCTCTGAAGCCTTTTGCATCTCATTACTAAGTTATGTGAATGACATTAAGGTATTATTCCCTGATTCTTTTCTCTGAGGACACAACAGACGTGATAATAAATCTCCCTTGGATGCTAGTAGAAGCACCTAGTTCTGTCACATCACTACAAATAAATTTGAATTACTAAATTTCTCTATCGCAGACACTGCATGAAAAGGTTCTGCAGCATCTTTGCAACATCACAGAGCAATCATCGCTTATTATTTTGTACTACGCTATTTTCCGTTTTTTCTTCTATGTTGGTGAAGATAATCTCCAAATCCTTAAGAGGATGATGTAAAGTTGTTAATCTCAGCACCGTTCCCTCCACACCTGTGTCTCAGAATATCTCAGCTGTTCAAAAAAGAAAAAAGAAAAAAAACAGGCTTTTTTGTCCTCTGACTTCTGCACCTCGCCGCTACTCCTGCCTCATTCTCGCTCCATATTTTCTCATCTTTCACTTCCCCCAGCTGACACAAGGTAATAGCAAGTGCTCCTTAAAGCACTTCCTTTTTCATGTGGTTGAATTTGTGAAATGTCAAAGGTTCTTCTTTCCACCCAGTGCACATCCTCTGGAATTCATGGCTTGTGTTTATGAGAGCCCTTCAGGTGAGATGAAGATGCCAACAACACAACAATGATAATGAAAGCTGTCCAGTGGATATACTGGCCCTGCAGGAGACTTGTCTTGTTTTAAAATGGACTTCCTAAGAACATGCAGCTTTCTTCCTCCAAAAAGACCTGGCACCTTCTGAAGATTCTAATGTATTGAATTAACAGTGTTTGTGGCTCCATTTCAGCTTTTAGCCTACAGTGTATTATTGCGCAGGTTACAGTGCAAATGACCATCAAGGATTTCCATCATAGCCAGTGCAAAAACCTCAGCCTCAGCCTTGGATATTCTTCAGTCTGTAAGACATTACTTCCCATATTCTTGACCTTTTAATCTTTATTTCTCAGGAAGATCATTTGGTCCCCTACACTGAATACCTTTTGGTTTTAATTTTATCATACATGTTCAGTGATGGTGGGTATGTTTATTCTTTGCAACTATAACAGATGATGTTAAGATCTAAGTTATGGGAAACACTATTACGGTATGACTAAGTGAAAACATATTTACATTCACCATGAGGCCATGTTTGCCTTTTATGCATTAACCCTTTTAATTTGCTAGGCATAGAGATATTAAATAAAATAAATCTCCAAAGTGGTTTCATTATTGAAAAATATCAAAGGTTGCAATTTGCCTGGCTGTTTCCACCACTAAATTAAATATATGTTGTCCATACCATTTAAAATATGTGAAGGCCTTTAGTGAGAATCTAATTTTATAGCTTTTTAGACATCCTTTTGGTTACATGGTACAATGTATACATACCACCTTTCTAGCTCAGTGTGGCTAATGTCCAGGAATTTTCATGCTAGCAATTATTTTCAAAGATGTACTATTTCAGCCCAAATCGTCATACTGTTCAAACTTCTTTGTTTATTTAATATTTCATCCTTTCATGAATAATGCTTAAAAGGCATTTAGCTGTATGACTCATGGTCTTTTCTTTCGTTCTTTTTTTCTCAGCAACATGCGATTTTGCATGTGATCTGTTGGCCTTACAGTCTTCTTTCAGCCAGCTTTATTGCCTCTGTGCAGCAGAAAAGCTGCAAAAGACACTGGAGGCTCCCTTCTCCAGAATTGCACAAAATAACAGGCTCTGTACTTAATACTATTTTTATATTTTCTATTCTTCTTATACAGTATATGGTGATTTAGGAAAAAAAGCATTGTTAAAATTATATAACATGGTTCAGCTAGAAGTTGAGTAGCACAGTTGTGCATTAGTATACTTTGTGCCTAAACTGTCTCTAAACATGCTGAGTGATCAGTTTGGGGAGCACTGGTGCTAAATGGCCTCAGTATAATATTTCTGCTGTTAATGCTAGGCTGACAGTTTTATGGAAGAAAAAAAAAATCTGGAGAATTTAATCATACATTTATGAGATGTCATCATTAAGTCTTCCTCATTCTGTGCCCCTCTAACAAATCAATGCGCTTCTTAGCCGGGGAGGCGTGTTGTTGATGCTGTTAATACGTACGTTCAGTTCAGAGAACCAGAACGCTGGTTTTCTCCCAGTTGTTTTATTTACAACTTTCAGAACCTTCAGTCCTGCCATACTTTTAAGTACATTTTTTACTTTCCAAATGTAGCTACTGACATGGTAAAGCCTTGCTGTGTTCTCCCCTCTCGACATTCTGGATCTTGAGCAATTAGAACGATTATTGATCTTATGACTTTTATTTGTTTTTTGTTGGTTTTTTTTATGAAGAATTCAGTTTCTAGGTATTGATTTATAGTATGTTATTCTTTATTACTGCCTTTTAACTTGCACCTGTGTGTCTTAGTCTAACCACAGTGACAGATTATCCACTTTCTTGATGCTGCAGGTGTTGTTCACTTTGTTTCCCCTCGAAAACATGAATTAAAGGCTGCAGATGGCATTGTAAAGAGCTCTCCTGTTGTTCACACAAAAGTGCTCAGACATAACTTTACCACAAGGACCTTGGTCATTATTTCCCACTGCTGTTATCTTGGTTGGAACTGAAAACTAGATTTGTGTATCCTCTCCATAGTATGACGAGATCTGCACATGTATTCCCAGTGACCTCCACTGTAACTAGTAGGTGTTATTTTTAGTGTTCCCCATTTGGGACATGTTAGGGAAGGAGATTTGCCATCTGTAACATCTCAGTCATGGGGGCTCAAGAGAGCAAGTATGTCACAAACAGCTCCCCTTTGATTTAATGTACTCAGCTAGCCAGCTGCATTTGCCAGGGGCGTTGCTGCACCCAAGCAGCCTGCGAAGGGCATATATTACCCGTGCCTGTAAGGAGCAGGACACTGGCTGGGTTTCCTTTGGTCTCTTCAGTGGGATAATAAAAGCAAGTGGTAAAGCCAATAGTGTTAGCATCAGAAACAGACTGGGCTCCTGTTAATCTAGTCCAGTTCAGATCAATATCAAAATGCATGCTGCAGACATCGGTAAGCATGGATAACCAGAGATTACAAAGGAGGGAATCACAGATGGATCCTTTGAATATGCAATGTTTTCAAAAACAGACATACTCTACATAATTATTTTAAAACTTGGAGCCAGACAGGCAAAAAATATCCAGTGCCAAGGCTATCCTTGAACTAAGTGCTATGCGAAGGGAGACAAAATTTCTCCCACAGTGACTGATATACAAATATTTTCATGGGTTATGTCACTGACAGGGGCTTTTAAAAAACGTTAAACTTTAAGTAAATTATGAGTGTCTAAGGGCTTGTTTAACTTTTCAGTTAAGAGTCACCCTAAAGAAACAGCAGGGAAAAAGAACTCACCCTTCCCCATGTTGGTGTCCCTGCTTGGCCAATTAGGTTAGTTTTGTGTGAATTTAAAATCAGCCATGGCAACAAGGTGAGCCCAGCCACCGAAGGTATGGGTTGGCGAGAAGGGCGAACTGGGGGCATTCTGCTTTAACCTGCACAAGACACGTGCGGGGTCGAACAATGGCCTCAGAGAACAGATCAGCTCTCAGAATCAGTTTCCTGCAAGTCTCTTAAACCAGACAGGTACAGCTGATTCCATCCATCTTTCCTATATTCTAGTATTGGCAAACCAATGAATATTTTATTTCTAGAAAGGCATGCAATTGCCTGACACTGACATTTAATTGCAGACAGTAGTTACCTGCTTTCTCATTGCATGCTGGTTTATTTTATTATTGAAAAGTTTTCTAAGGGTCATACAAGTCAATAATCAAGGGTACTTTCAGAGGAAATACAATCTCACTGAAAACTGCAAGTTTATCTTGAATATTACAGTAACCAAGTTCAATGGGTTAGTCTGAACTACTGGATTTGGTCTCCTTGCTTAAGAAAAGAACACATTTTTTCCATTTCTATGAAAGCTGGAGGAAAGCAGGCAATATATGTCCCTAATTCCATCAATATCAAAATATTTAATGCTTTCATTTTAAGGTTCATCACTTCATAGAGTCCCTGTGCAACTACTTAAAGTCATTCCATTATCAGCATTTCTCCAGGTGACTTTCTGCATATCCTGGATTTTGTTCAAACTGACCTTGCAGACGGCTGTGGCTTAAAAGCAGAAATGCAGAAAAAAATGTCAGTTATAACAATAAACACTCATAATTCCCATGCTTTGTCCACCTATGCAACAGTTCAGTCATCCCTTTAAATTTTTGCTGTTAATATATTCAGATCAAATACAGGATACATTTTGTTAAGTAAAGGAAATATTGCCTGCATAAAATGTGAAACATCACGGTGTGCTTGGCCCAGGAAGTGACCAGGCATGTGGGTGTGGGTCTCCATAATGATTAGATGACCATGCCTGGTGCTTGTTCATAATGTTTACTTCCCAGGCGGAGTTTCACTTCAGAAGAGGTGTTGCCTAGACAACTGCCTGCACGAACAGATACCCAAATTCTTCACTTGTGACTGCACTGTCTGTCCAGCATCAATTCCTATCAAACACAGTTGGAAACTTCTCAACTAGTCCTCAGCTGACATGTTCGGTTTAACATGATTTCAATCAATTTTTTTCAATGAACAGCTTGATGAAGAGAGCTTCATTAACAACTGTACTGAAAACACCTGACTCAGGGTTTTACCAGGATCGCTGCTGAATCCCATTGAAGTCTGACTGTACGATAAGTGCAAATGCACCTTGCTGGCTCTCTAATGCTCCTCTACCAAAAGGTGACAGTTTTATACAGCTTATAATGGACAAAGAGGAGGTTGTCATCAAAGTGCATTCCTTATTCTGTCAGCAGGAGGAATGTGAGGAAACTTGAAAGCTTAGCAGACATATGCATGCATCCAATATAGTTGCTGTCATGCCGTTTTATTGGAAGAAATGAACAATTGCTTTTATGTAGATGGAGGCAAATACAGAAGCAAAATCATTCTGTATAGATTTTTGCAAAAAAAAAAAAAAGCAATATTTTGTTTCTAAACAATTTAAGCATTTAATGCTTAATGACATATTCACAAGAGACTTAAACAACTTCACTGGATCTTTTATGCATGCTTTAGCAACTAAGCCCTTAAGCATTTAGTCTTTTTGAGAGCTGTTTTTATATTTCTCACACCACTGAGTCTTTTTTCATGGTTGGATTCACAGACCTTTTGTGATTAATCAAGTCCTTAAGCAAGAATAACAATGAAATAAGACAAGAAAATATACAGCTATTATAGCCATATCTGGCCTCGGCAGAAAACAATACAGCACAGTGCAATCTAAGTTTATTCAATGTACCGAGTTCAACGGTTGCAAAGCCAGTGTGCGTTTCTGCTGAGATGGTGCTGTGAAAGGTGCTGCTGTGGCTCTCACTAAGGAGCTTGGAACAGCCATTCGTCATCCGTTCAAGTCAAAGGAAGACGATTGCCAGTTTTGTGGGTATAGCCATCTGTAAAGTGCTCCATTTATCATATGGCTCTCCATGTCTTTTGTGTTTCAGCCACAGGAGATGGCATGCCACAATACACCCGTTTAAAACCTTAGCACTTACACCTTGGCCAAAGTGAAACAAAGTCCTACTTGCCAGCACTTCAAAGCAGACAATGTGGGGATTTCGCTGTGTCTTCAAAATCTGATTCTCAGGTTCTGCTCATTAAATTACCAGCGCATTCAGTGGCAGTCCACAATGAACAAGTCTGCTTTCCCACAGGAAACACTGGGGCACAGCTGGACAATACAATATAATCTAATGGGATTTCAAGTATAGAGCCAATAGAAAGTAAATGCAGCCGTTTTTCCTCTTTCAAGGTCCCAGGGAATAGAGCTACTACAGTCACCGCTGCCTATTTATTTCCGCTGTCTATTTATTCCCACAAATACACCGGTCCATAAATTTGGCACCTGGCTTTTTGTAGCATTTCACTACTAATCACAGCTATTTACAAATCTGCCTTTCATATTATAACTACAATGCTGGCCCTTGTTGCGAACATAAGACAAATATTCACACAGAGCACGGTGATCTATGGTGAAGTATCATTTAAAATTGTCTGTTTTATCGGTTAATAAGATTTCACCATCATTTTTCCCTTTGATTAATGTCAGTTGCATGATAGGAAATAAACATTGGTAGCATAACCCGTTCATTTGTGACTGCTTGCACTCTGTTGTTAGACTCTCCTGAGGAATGGGGCACATAGTAAACTTCCTCATCATCAAAAGGAAGTTCGGCAGCAATCAGTGCAAAATGTGAAAAGACCGATGTTGCAATACAGTAGTTGTGACTTACTTTCAATAAAATTGGGGAAATAACTAGTTGGGCTTCTAAAGTAAACATACTACCAGCAGGAAAGAAAAGCCTGTGGAGATCTAACACCGGTACTGTACACCTGATTTTAGATTAGGTAATAAAATGTAACAAAGTCTGCTGTGACCTGCTAGTGATCACTAAACAGTGCGCACTTATAAGGCTAAGAAACTGGACTTTTAATGATGGGAGTTACATGTTTGAGTTCTAGAAGGAAGCAATGCTGTTATAGACCCCATAAATGGACACAATCAAACATCTACATCATCTTCAGAGAAAGAATGACTGTACCCCTGCTTTATGCTAAATAATTCCAGTTGCACATATACTGTACCTCCAAAAATTGAAATCACGTTTGAAAAACAATATAAAAAATAAATATCTGATGGTAACATACTGGTATTTTGATAGCCATTGGAGGGCAAACTCGCTTTCTTTCTCTCTCACATGCACACGTATGCACACACATGCACTGGGGGTAATGCAAAATCACCCATTTACAAACACTGACTTTGGACTGTGAGAAATATACATGAATACAGGAAAAAAATGCAAACTCAGGACATACTGAGGCAGATTCAAACTCAGGTTTGAACCCGCAGCTGAAGAACTGTGAAACATCTGTTAAGTAGATAAACTTACAGGTTAAATGATCATATTATAAGTAATGAAACAAATGATCACCAGCCAAATAACTACTGCACAAAAATGGAATGTCAAAATTGACATAACTGACAACAAAACAGAAGTTACCAAAAAAGCTGAAATGTTTAATTTAAATATCAAAAAGCTAACAGTGCTCATGACAAAGCTGCATAAGTATCAATGCACCAAAATCCAGGAACTGTAAACCTGCTCTCCCTTCCCCTTAGTGTTTGTCTCTTCCCATGAAATCTTTTACCGATTGAACATGGTTTTTGTTTATTCATCATGACCCATTACCTGGTGCAGCCACCAGAGCTGAGAGAGATCCTCATCATAATTTGCCTACTAGAATGCTCTGCAGGTATTAGAAGACTGCCTTTGTGTGTGTGTGTATACATGTGTGTGTGTGTGTGTGTGTGTGTGTGTGTGTGTGTGTGTGTGTGTGTGTTTACAAAGCAGAACCTTGTGATGACCTGGTGTAACAGGTATAACACTTTTGGGAGCTTTTAAACTCTGCAGAGCTCTGTATCACTGTTCCGTGCATGATGGATTTTATCTTCAGATGAATTAGTTACTGAACCTTTTGGGTGTCCTAGATTATGTCCACTGATTGTAGAAGTGGTTCATACAAACAGATGGCTTATACACTACGTGCCGAGGCTGTCTATTCTTTCAAGAGTCATAAACATTTACATTATAAAATATTACACATCTGCCCTGTTTTCAATCAAATTCTTCTATTTACAAAAGACAGTTGTGACCAAATCATCTTGGATTTTCTATTACATGTTTAATGAAAAATAAATACTAATAGTAAATAGTAATGGCCACATACACTATATGGCCAAAAGTGTGTGGATACCTATCCATCACACCCATTTGTCTTATTCAATGCACCCATTCAAACCTATTAGCATTAATATGGGCTATTTACGCTTTGCTGCTATACTAAACCTCAATTTTCTGAGAAAGTTTTCCATCAGATTTTGGAGTATGGCTCTGAGAATTTTTTCCCATTCAGCCATAACAACATCAGTGAGTCGGGCACTGATTGTCAGAGTGAAAGGCCTGGCTTAGCACGTTCCAGTTCATCCCAAAGCTGTTCAGTGGGTTTGCGGTAAGGACTCTGTGTAGGCCACTCAAGTTCTTCCACCAGCCTGGGCAAACCATGGGTTTATGGAACTTGCTTAGTGCACGGAACCACAGTTATGCTGGAACAGGAAAGCAGCTTCTTCTAAAACTGTAGCCACAAAGCTGGAAGCACAATTGTCTAGAATGTGCTTGTATGCTGTAGGGGGGGCTGAAATAGCAGAACTCAATAATAAGAAGGGGTATCCATATACTTTTGGCCATATAGTGTACTGTATATCTTAACCAGGTGCTCCACTAACATCAAATAAACATTTTCACCAAATGCAATGGGAAAGCTCACAATTACCAGACTCTGAATTGTTGGAATTACTTTTCTGTTTATACATGGGGTATGTTTTTACTATTAATGCTTACTTTCACCAATTTCAGAATATGATATCTTTAGAATGGTATGGAGACTGAGCAATGATTTACACACATCTCTGTGAACTTGAAATGCTATCAAAATCTGAAATTTACTACTCTTCAGATATATGTTCAGTTTCATGTATAACCAAGGAAAATATATAAAACAAATCGTTCGAATATGAAATAAAGTTGCACCTTTTGTCTAACCAACATTTTTTTGTTTTTTCAGCAAATGATCATATAAGCTATATGAGAGTTGGTCAAGGATAACAATATGAATAATCCAAAACATGTAAAAAAGTGTGGTGGCACCTGGGTGTCTCACCTTTCGTTGCCACACTGATGCCATCACAATCTGGTTATAAAAAAGATCCATGAGTCACCATAAAGGAGAACATTAAACCTTTGGACCACACAGCGGCAGCCACTGCCGTGACCCACGAGATTCATTCATTACAGTGAATTAGTGCTGTTCTTCAAACTTACCATATTAATAATGGCTGTGTGTAGCTTCAGGATCACACTGCTTGAAAGCAGACAGAGAGAAAAGAGAATCGGGTGCATTTAATTGCCACATGCTTAGCTTTCACACACTCTTCGAGTTGCCAGTTTTCAGTCTGTTTCCTTCCTTAGTGCACATCTGCTACCATGCTGGCTTAGTTTCATATTTCTTTTTTTTTTCCTCAAGGCCCTATTAATTTCTTCCTCAGATATACCTTTGAAGGCTATGTGACAAAGTACAGTAAAACCTTTCATTTTAAATATATTTATATGATCATTTTTAGTATTGCTGCAATCAAAATTAGACACATCTTACAATGGAATGTGACTTGTAAAAGTGTAACAGTCTAGGTTAACAGTTAAATATAATCTGTAATTCTCTATAAGGGACCACTTATTGGCTTTATTTAAAATTGATAGATGAAGAATGGTGTGTAAAATGAAGATAAAGTGTATTCAGCATTAAAACATATGGATTGTGAACCATTATAGGTACAGAAACTGTGTGCAAGGCTTACCTTGTGTCCCTGTTTTCAGAACAGCAAACCTAGACAAAAACTTTTATTCCCTATAAATACACTGACACTGGGCAGTAATTGTATACCTCTTTCATGTCTGAAATGTACATTTTACCTTACACCTTTAAAGGTGCCCATGAAAGAAAATAATGAAATGCCATTTAATAGTACTTTTATGGTATGCTTATAAAAAGATTCATTGCATCTAACAACACAAATTCTATTTTCCGCAAAATTCACTGTCCAGTTGCAAGCAATAGTGACAGTATTTATGAATGAAAAGACCTAATTTGCTTTTTATTATGATACATTGAACCTCACTGGCTTTATGTGGTTATAGAAACAGTGTTTCCAATGCCCATTATTATGACTATGATTGCTTTCCTCTTTGAACATGTCAGTGTTCCTGAAAATGAAACTGGCAGAAATCACATCTGCTTTTCTTTGTTGTAACTATAATCAACTGCTCTTTTAAACATTATTCAAAAGAATTTTTAGCAGCTGCCATTGAAATGATCAAAATAACTTGAGTCCCAAAGGGAAATTGAATAATCTTGATATAGTAATTTCAGCTGTTAACATAACAAACCCTATGAGACATGAAAGTTTAAAAATTTAGCCGATGTTAAATAGTATTGATATTTATAAGTGCTTTTTTATAGCATACTTGTATTTGGACAAAGAAAGTTGAATTATACACTGTATGTGTATTACTTATTTTAAACATCTAAAGTGTCTCTCTGCTTGGTGTATGTATGTATGTTTATATGTGTGTGTCTATGTATGGATACGTGTTTGTCTACTGTACACTATGAGCTACTGGGAACCGAAGACACTGCATGTATGTATTGCATACTTGGCCAAATAAATCACATTTTTGATTCAGAGTTCTGATTCTGAAAGTGGTGTTTCTGGTTTCATGTTTTCACCATTGGCCCAAACTGCTGTGACATTGGGAGGTGACTGTTCAGCATGTGAACTTAAGTGATGGCATTATTTATAGAGTCAGCTATACAAAACAGTTGGAGATTGTGGACACTGGTGAAGTTTGGTGCAAAAACAAAGAGGGGTTTCAGGAGATACAGACTGTGGGACTTGGTCCATATAATGGAGGCTTTGAAATACCATGGATCAAGGAATCATGGAGGCTGGGTAACACAAAAGGAGCGCAGGACTGACGATAGGAGCAAACGTAGGCTTTTTAAGCAGCAGAGCAATCGAACTTACAGGTGCGTGAGCAGCCAGGCAAAAGAAAATCACTAGCAATGTGAGATCTCATAAGGGTTCCTTATAAAGAACTTCTATTTAGACTGTTCTATAAAGCTGATAGTGAATAGGTGTGTAGTCAGGAGTACGAGGACCCCTACCTACAGTTTATAGGGAACTGTTCCCAGGGGCTGTTGCCTTCAACGAAGGCTAGAGTTTAAAAAAAAAAAAAAAAGTTTAATAAAAAAATAATAATATGCCATTCTGCCTCTGACAAATTACCTTTAGCTTTTCAAAATAACAGAAATGTCACTGGGAATTAGCATTCTTTCTTTGCATCCAAACTGCCTACTTTTTGATTATGACAATAGAGTTCAATTTTCATAGTGAGAACATAAATAAGCGAATAAAATATCACTGTTTAGCAGTTGTGTTTAATGATCTGAGGGTAATATAATTTTTTAATTTGATAAAAGCTTTACCAGCACTGATTCTGAAGAAAAAAATGTTTATGTTTTGTTATTTTTCATATTAAATTGCGTTTAATACTTAAGATAAAGGAGTTAGGGTGTCATTACGTGGGTGCATTCATCACGGACATGTTATATTTTGCGACACTAGGCGCCTGATGAGCCACACAAGCTTTGCATGTTGGTTCCTCTTTTCTCCTCCTGCTGTCTGGGTGAACCGTCAACTCAAAATTGGGCAGCAGGTAGCGTAGTGGTTAAAGGTGCTGCTTTCTGCTTAAAGATCCCATGTTTGATTCCACCTAAAAGCATCATTTAGCGAAAATACACAATCATAACAGGTGCAAGAAATCTATCAATGTGTGGCTAAATAACCCAGCATGTGCTAATAGCAGCTTTTAAGTTACTTTTTAACTAACACTATGCAGTCACCGATTGGTTGAAAACCTTTCCGCTGCACACTGTGTGTATTTCTGGTTTTCACCTTAGTGGCCCTAGTGACAGTGGACAGCCCAGTTCCTGTTACTTTGCCAAGCAGTAGAACTTCATGTTTACTAACACGTGACGTGGAAAATCGTTGGGAAAAACATAACTTCTTTGTATTAATAAGTTACCTCAGCCGACTAACTAAAACTGAACTATTAACGTATTTTACACCATCCGTTGTTGTCTTTCAAACTTTTGGAATAAATGCAAAGGCAGATCTTATTCTGTAAATGATATTTTGTGATAGGACAGAAAAATGCATAAACCTGTGTAAGTCTGACAGTATAATTGTAACCCTGGAGTCCACCGTGCCTGTTTAAGTATGTAACCTTGCGGGCCTCGTGTGTCACTGTGTAGCAGATATTTGCTGTATACAGTAGGTATGCGATGCACAAGTGTAACCATACATATATGTGCCTACGTGTCACTGCGTTGAAGTGTGAGTACACATATAACTGTGATTGTGTTTTTGTGCCTGTGTCTGAGTTATTACATCCTGTAAAAGTATCCTTGTGTAAGAGTAGTCTGTCATTATGCTTGTGGAACAGTATCACTGTGCTTAAGTGTAGCCTGTGTAACTGCCAAGCGCAAGCAATAATAATAGCTGCAGCTTGTCACTATGTTCGTGTGGGACCATCATCTGTGTCACTCTATCCTACCACGTATACCTGCTTAAGCATGGCCTGTGTCACTGCCTCCTCAGCCACCAGCATCTGTCACTCTATCACCTGCACAAGTATGCTTGTAAGCACAGTAGCCTGTGTCCTCTGCCTCTGTGCCAGCATCATCCTCCTATCCTGCACAAGTATACCTGCTTAGCATAGCCTGTGTCACTCTGCCTCTGTACCAGCATCTGTCACTCTATACCACACAAGTATGCTTGCTTAAGCGTGGCTGTGTCAGCACTCTGCCTCTGTACCAGCATCTCTGTCCTCTATCCTGCAGTATACCTGTAAGCATGGCTGTGTCACTCTGCTTATACTGTACCCAGCATCTGTCACTCTATCCTGCACAAGTATGCTTGCTTAAGCATAGCCTGTGTCCACTCTGCCTCTGTATAACTCTGTCACTCTATCCTGCACCATTATGCTTGTAAGCGTAGCCTCAGCAGCCGCTCTACCCTGCCTCTGTACCAGCATCATCACTCTATCCTGCACAAGTATACACACACTTAAGCATGGCCTGTGTCACTCTGCCTCTGTACCAGCATCTCGCCACTCCCCTCCTGCACAAGTATGCTTGCTTAAGCATAGCCTGTGTCACTCTGCCTCTGTACCAGCATCTGTCACTCTATCCTGCACAAGTATGCTTGCTTAAGCATAGCCTGTGTCACTCTGCCTGTGTACCAGCGTCCCTGTGTCTAGGCGAGCCTGTGCCCCTGCGTTTGTGTCGGCGTGGCGGCCAGTGCCTGACTGCGGTCGGCGTCAGGCAATATATGCCCGGCGTCGCTCCGTTCCCTGTGCGACACAACGCGGCTCGTCCCCCGCGCGCTTTAACACGGAAATGAAGCCCGCATTCGACTGGAGCCCGAAAACAGATTTGTTTCCTTCGATGCAGGTACATTTAAACCCGCTTGTGCTTTTCACCGAGCCGTAGCAAAACTTTCCGCTGAGCTTAAAGTACGCTGCCCTGCCTCACGCACTCGGAAGAACTGCGTGAAGACGCGCGTTGAAACGCGGGGCTGCATATAAGTGAGACGGTTGGTTGCCCTCTGCTTTCACCCCGTTTTACTGTGGTACGGGGTCCTCGGGATTCTGCTCTCTTGCTGCTTAGTCGGATAGAGCTGTTCGACTCGTACGACGATTTTAAGTTACTAACAATTAAGGTTCCGCTTCCTGGTGATCGTTTTGACCGCTTTTCCGGAGTCAAAAAACTGCTCGGTAAATGCGACACTAAAGCAGCACTGGACCTCTTGTGCAGGGGAGCTCCACTCCCGCCATTGCAAGTCCATGCGCAGCACACGATGCTCACCGTTGCTTACATAGGCTGTGGTAGAGATTCGGTCCAGTTCGGTGCCATCCGAGCCCGCCTCAGCCTGAGGACTCGACTGCGACTGTCTTAACTCGCCTCAGGTGCGAGACACAGGCTGCCATCTTCACAGGTCGCCTCAGGTGCGAGACACAGGCTACTATCTCCTCAGGTGCGAGGCGCAAACTGGTATTGCTTCAGGCGCGGGACAGAAAGCCTGATATCTCCTCAGGTCGCCTCAGTCGCGAAACCTTGGATTCTTGATCCTGAGGCAAAAATTTAAAATGTGACCCAAATTTCTCAGCAGCAAATGTAGCAAACACTGTTGCTACCACTGGTATGATCTCTTCGCTTTGTAGCTAGTACGCAAGTCTGCCAAAATCTACGTTTTAATTTTATGACCAACGTAGAACCTTCTAAACAATCAGTAACAATACAAGAGACCACTACTTTCCAGGCGGGAAACCAGAAAACATAGGAGACCAGCACAATATATTTAAACACCAAGTAGAGACCATATAAATACTGCCGACTTGCAATTGAGTTAAACTGTTTAATTTGTGTTCTGGCAGGGAGGACATCACAATGGAAACCTTGACTACATAATTCGAGCGCCTTGTAAAATTATTTCCTGCCTTCCTAATTTTTTTTTTTTTTTTTAATTTAAAAAGCATATTTCATAATGCTTTATCCACACATTTTAGTTATTCGTTTACGTGTATTTTCCGACATCTCCTCCTATCCGTGCCGGTCACTTGGAAAATGTGGTCTCTCGTGTTTGTTGAGCTGATAAACATTAGTAAGCAAACGCGAAACTTTGATCACGTTTGTTGTTGGTTACTTACGCCGAGTGAGCAAGCAGACGGATACTTTTCGCAGTTTTGTTTACGTAAATGCAGAGCCGGCGTTAACAAAAATAAGTTTATGTGGCTACCACAGCCTCATGCAGTAGCGGTGCTGTATTGGCATGCTTATACAAATGCACTCTATAACCAAAATATGCTAAATTGCACGTTGCCTGCTCACGGAAGAACTAGTAAGAACATTAATGTGATTAATTTGAAATTTTCAACATATCTCAAGCTGAGGCTTTGGCTTAAAGTCTAGATGATCCAACTCAGTGCCGGCTTTTAGAAGAATTTGCCAGAAGATGTTTGAAGTACAAAGTTGTACAACTTGAGTGAACCATATAGCTTGTAAAAAAATATACAGTACTAGCATGTCGACTTTGACTGAGGACTTGATTTGAGTCTGATGTGTTGCTGACAAATCCCTTAATAGGCAACATTTTGTGACATTAATGACTGCTATCCTCTGTTAACTGCCATCCCTGAAATGTTGTATATTTGACTGTCATGGTGACATAACGTTCGTGTTCGAGGTTGTTCATTTGTTTCGTATTGTTGGGCAAATCCCAGTAGACTAGCAGATTTGAGTTTAAAAATGCTCAGTTCTGCTCAAAAAATGAAATTGTGTACAAGATGTACTGCAAGTAGAACAGCGGAACTCTAACGTTAAACTTAAAATACAGTAAAAAATGTCGTGGGGAATTTTTCCCGATTCGTGAAGAGTTATTGTCATAGGTTGTATAGCATCTTAATGTTTAGTAGCTGGTTACATGGGGTTTGTCTACAAGAGTGTTGGCGAATAATAGACTGTAAGAGTGTACATTCATATTTCATTTATGAGGACTTGTGAAAGAAATGAAAGACAAGCATTCACATTTGAAGACTTAGCAAAACTGTGCTGTAACACAGCAGTGCCAAAACCCAAGTGACATGTGTTAATAAAGATGTCATACTGGAAATATACACCCACCCTTTGTAGCGCTGGGTGTTTCCTGCTAGACTAGTATTGCTCAGTGGGATTTGTTTTAGACATAGCTGTGGCATGGACAGGTTTAGCATGGGATAGGGAAAGTAATGAGGAGGAAGACATCTCTGTGGCAGAATGGAAGCTGAGAGCTTGTTAAAGGAAAAAGGAAGTCTTAAGTTGTTCTTTGGAATAAGGGAGACTAACCAGGGGCTATACCGCAGGTCCCACCATTGAAGCCTGCTCTCGCAACAGTCCCTTTTCATGCATGGCGTCTACAGTATGTTTTACCTTTTGCCTTCACGGAACATAGCAGCTTTGATATGTCTGCCTTCTCATTGTCTGAGGGGAGCGTAAGTGCCTCAGAAGCAAGTGCAGGAGTATGTGCTCCACCGATACGATCAGTGAAAGGGCAAGATAAATTTCATTATTAGCCCTTATTTTGAATTAAATATGATTTTAAAAATTTATAAGTTCAGCCCCATGTCACATGTTACTTTCTACTTAGAATGCTCAGGAGAGGGCAGCTGTTGGCACTCAGGGTTTATCTATTTCCTTTTTTTGGTTGGGGAGTTTTTGTTTCTTCTCCACAGTTACCCTTTGGCTTTTCTCTATAGTGTTACTAGTCAGTATAGTCCTTATAGTTATTACATGTACAGTAAACTTTAGCTATAGACTGTCTCCGCATATTTGTTGTATCTTTCTTCTGTGTCTCTTGATCTTTTTGTTCGGCATTCACCAATGACCGCCACATGTGAGAAGTGCACTCTATAAAAATAAATTGAATTCACTTGAAATACTCAAGACCCGACATGGACTCCGCTGGGACGTGAGACTTGATGTAGGCTTGCTCAGAGAGACTTAGTGACAACTTTGCCCAGCAGTATCAGCTATATTTGTTGTGAATTGCTTTCTTTATTGACCTAAGGGTAATACAAATACACTGTTTTCAAGGAATCACACAGCCTTGTGTTTTCTCTGAAGTTAAATACTGCTAGATGCCTGGCTTTATGTTTGCTTACTGTGAGATCTTATTGAGTCCCACGTATAAGTAGATTTCATTTTTTGTGACAGCTTACTGTAGCATGAAATGCTCATGTTTCACACACTTCACAAGTGAAATTTCTGAGTATCAGGGTCTGGAGTTGATTAACACCCATACCATTGCATGGGTTCTTTGGAAACCAAAGTAAAAAAAGTGTCAGCTCTAATTTCCTTGTTTGACTGTGTGCAAGCTCCTTTTTTTTTTACTGTCTTGACATTGCTTTTATAGCTATTCCTAGCTCCCAAGTGTCCCTCACATCTCACTGGCTTCACACAGACTACTTAAATAAATTAATTATAAACAAGATTTGTGTACACCTCTACCATGCTGTTCCAGAGTCCCTCTGTAGCAGGGGTTGCAAACCTTGTTTTTCAAGAGCTGTAAATCTTTACTCCAGCTAATAATTGCTTCATAGATGCAAGTGACATAATTTGATGTTTCAGATCCAAATTGGTTGCAAATTCAAATTTTTCTTCTAAAATTTGTTGAGCCAAATGTCTCCTGTGACCTGGATAGTCACACCTGCACTATACAGGCTTTAGCCTGTTTTCGTCTACTCTACTGGGGTTGTTCTGTGTTTATGTGTTAAAAAGATTATATTGTTCACATTATGTTGTTTGTAATTGTACAGTTTCTGTATTTATTTTTGTACCTAATGTATTTAAATTATTAACATTTAAGGAATGGTTACTGTGTGTTGGAAGGGGTAGAATATGTTTTGCTCTTTTCGTACTTGAGGAGATTGAATATACAGCACTTTTTATTGTCACCTTTTGCTGGAGTGTATGGAATTTTATTAGAGCTGGATATCATGAAATGTCAGATCACAGTAAGTGAAATAATGCATGATTTATGTTATCCTAACACAATCAATAATCCATTTTATTCCAAAAATTTGAGAAGTGAACTATTTTGCATCATATTGATATCATGTCAGCTTCAGATGTAGCCCGCATACAGTAACATTTGCACCTTTAAAATGCTATATGTAATATTGCTGTGCATATTATACATTGTAACAGGAGGTTATTGATATTGTATGCGTAAATACAGTATATGTTGAGAAAAGTCGGATCAGGTTCAGATGTGTTCTAACCCACTGATAATGAGGGTTCTGTTTTCAGAGTGTTTACTTTGACTTAGGGTAGACAATTCTGTAGAAACCCCACAAATTTTGTGTCGGATGTGTCAGTTCTTTCTGGACAGTTATGTCTACGACACTACAATAATGTCAAACATGGAGCTGTTACTTGTGCACCTACAATTTAGTTATTTACAGAATGTAGTAAATGTTTGCAGAATGTAAGAACAACACAAAAAACCTCTGTGTACTGACAGAATGCTGAATGAAACGATCTGGCTGGGTGGTGGGAATAATAACACCCTGAAGGTGTTGCAGTCCCAAACCATCTGTTTCTTAGTAGGACACAACCGGAGTATGAAGCAAGCTGCCATGGGCGGTTGGTAAAGATTGGTGGCATGCATACATCTAGCAGGGTACAGAAATCAACTTTGAGCCATATTTTATAATCTGGAATAGTTTAGTGTAGGCCCAAAATTGTCACTACTCTGCCAAAGTCTAGAAGCTAACTGGGAGATGGACTCTTGTAGTGCTTAAAAAACATCTTCATTCATTTGTATTTGGAGAAGTCCGGGCTGGTTGTTTGGGCACTGGTCCAAGCCATATTTCAGTCCTGACCTTGGAAAAGCATAATACATGCATTTGTTCTAATAAGGCTCTAATTTTAACAAAGGCCCTTTCAATATTTAGTGTGTTTTGAAATATTTTGGCTGTTTTCAATTTCTGTGAGATTATTGGCAGCATGTTTGAAATTATAGAAAGATGTGCAAAGGACTGTTTTCTCTGTTTAGATGATGCTGTTACACATAGCATAAATATAACCTATTTTTACTGCCGGATATTTTACTAAAGCAGACGACGTTAAGCTCATCATACTGTATGGTAAAACAGAAGGGGAAAAACAGTTACTCAGTACGTTACGAGTCCGTATGTTTGTATGCAAAACTATCTGCATTCCTCAAAGAGTGCTAGTCATGAACACGAGGTAGAACAAGAACATAAGTAATACAAATCGTGGTTATAATACCAAAGCCACGTAGTAATAAGGCAGGTAATGCTGTCAAGTATTAATCTTAAATTTTTTTTGTTTAAGGAGCTCCATAAATCCAAATGAAGTGCAGATATTTTGTTATTACTACACGTGCAAATATGCTGTTTTGTTTCTGTTGATCTTCCAGAAGGTCAAATTCTATTTGTTCCAGCATAATCTAGCCTTATTCATTATGCACTTGAGTAGGCCAAACGTCAGAGTATGCATGACATCCTATGGACCTGGACCTGGAAACCTCAGTTTTAGACTTTGCCTGCTCAAAGTTGACATTGAAGAATATTGTCTGGTGTATAGCTGAGATGTGGGACATACTAGTGGACATTTTGGGCATGTCGTTCTGAAAAAAAGATTGCAGGTTGGAACTGGAAGTTAAACACTTTTAGAACAAAATCAGATAGTTCAGTAGATCTAAAAGCACCAAGGAGGAGCGATGAAGCAAGAATCAATATTTTTTGCCTACTTCCTTTGATTTGTTTTTTTGTATTTCCAAAATAGACCAACCAGGACCTCAGTTTAGAATCCTCTTATTGCTAGGAGCATATTTCTGTCTGTGAAATGTCTCCTACACTGTGCAGTTGTGTTATTTTTAGAACTGGTAGCAAAGAAAAGGCTAATGTGGCCACTAAAACCAAGAGGCACTGAAATGCTAACAGTGATATAAGCCTTCTACAGATTTTTTTTCTACCTGGTATACTCCTTAGCCCTTAGAATAAATGCACCAACAGTATTTTTCTAATTGAATAATCTGAGACCACATGTTGATCCTCAAATTTCTCATTCAGTATTTGGAGTATTTATCCCCATATGTGAGTGATTCATCTGTGAGCTCTTTGTCTTCCATGATGCCCATGAGCCAGCCAGAGCTGATCAGCCATTGGTGAGCTGTTGAAGGTGCTTTTTTTTATAATTCTGACAGAGTGACTGAGCATTTGGGTTCCTGTCTCCTGTGATCAGCTGTTCAATGAAACACGCTCTGCTCAGGGCCTTATGGTGCTGGATGATGTTGTGCTGCTTGTTCTCTGTCAACATACGGTAGTTAATGTGGATTTGTTGCACGCACAAGTCAATAATTTTTGGACCTCCAGTTGAAACCAGTGTTTAATTCATGTAATAAAATATGTTTTTTCTCTGTGGGGTTGCTGGTAGCGTAGTGGTTAGAGCCGTCTCCTTAAACTTGCAAGACACAGGTTTGAATTCCTGATTCCTGCTTTAGTACTCTTGATCAAGTTGCTTTCTCTGAATTGCTCTGGTAAAAAGTACCCAGCTGTATAAAAAAGTAAATAACTTTTAAGTAGCCTAACATTGTAAATCACTCTAGAAATAAGCATAATCTCAATGAATCAGTAATAAATAATTTACTTTGTCATAAATCATTTAAAACAATTGTAATATACCTTATCATAAAAACCTAATGCTTTTAGTTGCTTTACAGAAAAGTGCAAGCTGAATGAATAACTAATGCAATTATACTTTCATTGTCAGAGGGTTTCATCCAGAAATCTGAAGCAGCCAGAGTGTAGTTTGGTTAAATGAATTCATGGTCATGAGACGGTGAAAAGGTGTTTTTTTTTTTGTTTCGATTATTTGATTCTTTCCTCAACAGATCGGTTTTATTTCAGAAAATTCCCGTCAGTCTCCCCAGTCATGGTGACTTTCTTTATTTTGAGTGGATTCTATAAACTAGGCAGGATACAGACTAAAGAAATGATGAAGTGAAAGGAGTGTTGGTGTTTCAGATTAATAGAAGAGGAAGCACAGTTTTGCCATCTGGTGACTAGTAGGCGAACCACAAATTTTAATGGCGCCAGTTGTGACTTATTACCCAGCCTGCAGAGGGGAACACTGTCAAACTGTGCTTCACACCAGTGGTTATACTGCATGAATGCTGAGAGAAAAAGTTCCACTCCCTTTCATTTTACTTTTAGTGCTGCTCTCAGTCTATGTCGTTGCGTATGGGTCCACCGTCAAGAACAGAGAAACTTCTAGAATGAACTAATTTGACCTTTCTGTGTCTGTAAGAGGTACATAGATTAGTCATACAGTTGGTCATTACAGTCACTGTTCAGCTATGGAACTTGGAAATTGTTACTCTAAAGTATTTCCATAAATTCAAGAATAGGTTTTACATTTCAGAAATTTAAGAAAAAGGTCAGTTGTATTATATATGCTTTTATTGTGCCTGCATGAGCAATTATTACCTAATGCATATGACCTGACCTTTACGTTTCTTAATGGCTTATTATTAACCAGCATATTCACTAGTAGCTACTTGATTCATTATTTAATACAACAATAACAAAAGTCTCATTTAAAGATACACTTATTATAAATCTGCAGGGTATTAGAATAATTCCTACAATCTATGTAATGCAAACTACTGTGCAGAGACTGACAGCCTGCTTAATTGCTATGTATTATACTTAACAGGCAAGAATAAATCATTCTTACTGTGCTTAATCACCCACCCTTATAACCTCAAACGCCCCTTAGAGTACTGGCTGTCTGCTGCTTCCTGACATTTGCTTCCGTTCAAGGTGATACTGGCTACTGCAGCTTGCTGTCATAAGAAGTACACACCTCTGCTTCAAAAGCACTCAGATAAACTGTTTGCAGTTTGAGACTGTGAGTGGGAGCTTAGAGCAGATACATTTGCATTCAGGAAACGTGATGAACCAGTGGGATGCTGGCTTGGTTTCAATCCCAGTGAACTAACTGTGATGGCAGGAAGTAGCACACTCGAGCTCTAAGATCCCCTTTTTAGACCCACTCAATTTTGGCTCATGCATACCACTAGGTGTACACATTTACACATAGCCACACAAAAACACCCCATGCCATGAACTGAAATAAGGGCACTGTAGCCGCTTTCCTCCCTATTGTCGAATATCTTGACATTACGTGACATCAAAAGATACACCAGTAAAAAGAAAACAACTAACAGCCCTCATTTGAAGAACCCAAACTTTGATGCGTTCCTCCCAAGAAGTACATGAACGATATCTGCTCATCATTAGTCTGCCTAAATCCTTCTATCAACTATTCTAGTGTAGATTAAAAAATTGTAGTGCAAATCACAAGAGGGTCTCTGCTATTGTATCCTGGCAATGTACTTAACCTGAATTGCTTCTGTAAGTATGCAGCTGTGTAAGCAGTGTCTAAGCTTAACTACCTCTTCAGCTGTATCTAGTCATGTTGTGCTATATTGTTTTTCTTACATTTCTTGCTTTATGCCAAAGGGAAAATAGACCAAAACCATAGAACAGCCATAGAAAGGATATTTTGGTTGAAGGACAATAAAAACAAATGCTGACAATAATGTAATATACACTAGAAGCACAAAATGACTCAGCAAGGACATGAACTGGCTGTCAAGTCAAAGTGTTCTGAAATAATGGTTCACCTGGAGGGTTACCTAAATATATAACATAAGGCTTGCCGCTGCTGCATATGATTTAATTTAAAATTTGGCAGCTTTGTCCTTGTCCTGAAGGACATTGTATTTTACTGCTCATGTTGTAAACAAACAAACACAATGTGAACTGTAATACAATCTTGTAGTTTTGTGTCTAAGCAAGTATATGGACCCAAGATTCAAACCAGAACTTTGAATGTTCTTATATTCTAACTACTTACAATAAAGCAGAATTTGTCACCATTAATTTGATGTTCTGAATATGCCAATCTGGAAAAAAATCACCATTTTCCATGCAAGCATTACTGTGTGGGCAATGTCCTTATATTTCATCTGGAAGTGTAGTCATCAATCTAGTCACCTTGCGGTTTTCAATGATTTTTGAAATCATTTCACAAATGTAAAGCCAACCACAGATGCAAAGGATGATCCTTAAGGCTTACATCTGGTCATTCCTCAACAGGGTATCTGTCTTTCTGGTTCGATGTGTTAATAGCACGCAATGGAGAGCAGGTATTCAGATGCAGCGAAGGGCGATGAGGACGCACTGGCGGAGAATGTGGAGAACAACACGCTACATTCTGAGCATACATCAGCCTGACCCCATACCTCCGACAATGCAAGGTCATTGATGAGCAGGATGAGGACGAGGTGCTCAACTCGCACATGCTGGTGTCCAGGATTCATCGAGCAGGTATAAGGGTGCATGGTCCCTGATGAAAGAGCCATCCTAACATAAGTCATGAATTCAGTAAACACTGAGTCATTACTTAACTCAGAGGCACTGATGATAAGTGAATCTTCTGCAAGGACTGCTGTTACATATCCATGCAAATTATAGCTATTTGTATGTTTCTGTGAAAATACTCCTAACTACGTATGTGCACTAAAACAAAAGACAACCACTTCATCTTGCAGGGTGCATTTTTTGCTCGTATTAGGGCTGAAGCAAAAGACACTGGCTTATCTCTGCAAATGAAAAGCACCTAGGAACAGAGTGAGGTTAGATGTGCGATGTGTGTTCTGAGAATTGCATAGTTTGTCCTTTTTTAGCACAAGCTTATAGACAAACTGATAACTTGGTAAAAGCACACACTGAATGTTTCAAAATCGATATGTTCTATTTTTAACACCCTTCCTGTCTGCAAATCTCTCAACGCTTGGCATTTTGGAGCTACTTATGTAATAGATGCAAAATTACACCGCCCATATACATATGGCTGCATACACAGCATTCTAATTTTTTGATAACAGAAATGGGCTGGGGGATCGAAACTGAAAAGTGTTATTGGCATAGACATTGCTGCCGGAGTTTATTTGCAGGTTAATTTGCAGCAGTGAAGGAGTGCGGGATTATTCAGTGGGATAAGGTTACACATTCCCTCGAGTGCAGGGCCTCCTGGGGAGCCCCTCAGTTACCTCTATTTTCTGCATGTGTAGATAAAGCAATGTCATGCATCCACAAGCATGTCAATTTGTTCTTGCTGCTTCACGTTTTGCATTTAAATTATAGTAGTATATCATATTCCATTGTAATTTTAACTCAAAAAGCTAATAGAAGTTACACTGCCTGAAACAAAAGTTTGTTAAACTGTAATTGTGTAAAACTGGAGCACTGGATACAAAGCTATTGATAAGACTTGAAAAATAAAAATTGATGTGACATGGGAATGAAAACATGTCTGTAGCAAATGTTAGCAGTCATTCTACTGTTGCACTCCTTTAGTAGGTGCTCAAAAGAAACTATTTTAGTAAGACATCCTGCTTTGTAATTGGGGAAGTATGCAATGTCTACTGAATGAATTACAATGCATGTCAAGCAGCAGCTGCACAAATAAACAGTGTGCATCCATTTTAGAAAGTGAAAAATACTTTTTCAACATTTTAAGTCTATATCTCCTACTACCCAAAAAACCTGAATTATAGTTAGTTTGCCTTAATTTTACCTTTTTGCATTTTTTAACAAATAAAGCAAGCATATATTCCTGTTTAAATACAGAAACGTTGAATAAATGTGTTGATTGTCAGTTATATTATATTGACAGTTATATAGAGAGTTTTTAACCAGTAATGAACAACATAGACAGAAAAACTAGAGTCTGTTAGCTAAAGGCTATTGTCCATGCTACTAAATTGAAGTTGAGTGGAAAAAATGAGGAAATTTGTTGAAGAGAAGGAAATGATTGCTTCAGGAAATGAGAGGAGCCGAGAAGCCTTAAAATAGCTGTTGTGGGTTTTTTTTATTGCTAACATTAGTCGCTTTCAAGCATTATTCACTTTATTTCTACTGACAAACTTCTCCTGTAGTTGCAATCATATTTGAATTTATTAATGTGCTGAAGTAGTTTGTGAAATAACAGTTGGTTTGTTTATGAAAATTTTGCATCAAGAATGAATGAGTTTTTCATGTGTAATTATAATTTCATCAGTTCATTTTTACATACCAGTAAATCTGATTTTCTTTTGCAGGATTTCTTTGTAGTGTTGAACAGGTCAACACATATAAAGGCATTTCAAAATATAAAACTATAAGCTACACTCTGGAAATGTTGTATGTATCTGTACAGCAAAAATATGATAATAAGAACAAAAGGACTGACAGGCTTCCTTGCATTCTAGGCAGACTTCTGGATATCTTACACGCAAAAGGTCAACGAGGATATGTGGTGTTTCTGGAAAGTCTGGAGTTTTATTACCCAGAGCTCTACAAATTGGTGACTGGTAATGCACCCACTCGCAGATTTTCCACTATTGTTGGTAAGTTTAGTACTCTGAATAAAATCAGATGTCTCTGCATATGATACCATTTATATCACAAAAAAATCAATAATTTTGCTGAATATGACTATATAAATGCTGTCTTGTTGACATCTGGGATCACTTTTGGGAGGTTGTAAACCCTGCAGAACTCTGTATCAGTGTTCCTTGCATGAGTTTCTTCCACTGTTGTACACTTATAAGGATTTTCTCTTCAGGTGAATTAGTTACTGAACCTTTTGGGTGTTCTACATTATATCCACTGAGTGCAGAAGTGGTTCATACAAACAGATGGCTTGTACACTAAATCATACAGACTATCAAGATTTGCAAATATTACCAGTTTTTTTTATATCAGTTTTCCTCACCCTCAGGAACATTTCTGAAATAAAATTAATCATATTAATAAAGCAGAAGCATGAATACCTTGATAGGACACATCTGCCCTGTTTTCAGTCAGAATCTGCTATTAAGATATTTACAAATGACAAGTATGACCAAATCATCTTGGATTTTCCCATGTTTAATGAAAAATAAATTGTAATGGTCACATACACTATATACACAAAAGTATGTGGACATCTTGTCATCATGCTCATACGTGCTTGTTGAATCCACCCATTCCAAACCCATGGGCATTAATATGGAGTTGTTTCCCCCTTTGCTGCAGTAACAGCATCCACTCTTCTAGGAAGGCTTTTCAAAAGATTATGGAGAGCAGCTGTGGGAATTTTTGCCTATTCAGCTACAAGAGCATTAGTGAGATCAGGCACTGATGTTGGGCAAGAAAGCCTGGTTCACAGTTGGCATTCTATGCTGATGAGCTGAACTCAATAATTAGAAGGGGGGTCCACATACTTTTGGCCATATAGTGTATGTATTAATACCTGTGAATGCTGTTGACATTGTAGCACTTTGGCTGTGGATAGCTTAAAAACAAAGCTGCTCTTCAATAGAACAATAATTTCAGAATATTCAGTAATGGATCTTACAACTCTTACATCCACAGTGTAGGAAGGAGCGCTACCGCAGGTCATTTCTACCAGCAGTTGTCAGACTGTACAACGCAGTCTAAATTGGTTAATTTATTTATCTATAACTTATTGATGTATATAGGGTTATTTTATTTTATTTTATTTGTGTACATAGATTACTAATTAAATTGTTCTTGTCCTTCTTACTAACTTACTTGTTCTTCTCCTATATTCCCTTTCTGATAAGAGCTCTGTAACACCTAAATTTCTCATTCGTGGGATAATAAAGGTTTATTCTATTCTATTCTATCAGTCCAGTTTACATGAACTATAGCAATGTTATCCTCCTCTGATAAGATGAAGTGCATTGCTTTAAAGAGATTGTCAATATGTGACAAGTTTGTGTGTCTGCAGTGGAGGAGGGCCATGAGGGCCTGACACAGTTCCTCATGAATGAAGTTCTCAAGCTGCAACAACAGGCCAAGGACAAGGATATGCAGCGGCAAACCATTTTAGGGAAGCACCGTACTCTGGAGGATGACCACAAAAAGCTGCTGCTGGCCAACCAGGAGCTGGTTTCCTTCCAGGAGCGCTACAACAAAATTAAGGAAGAACGCAACCGCTGCATTGAGGAGCTCAGCAAGCTTAAGGATGACAACTACAACCTGGCAATGCGCCTGGCACAGCTGAGTGAGGAGAAGAACATGGCTGTGATGAGGAGCCGTGATCTGCAACTGGAGGTAAGAGTTCATGGTAGCCGTCATGCATTTACTCAACAAATGAAATGTTTAACAATTTGAATCACATCTTTGTTAATAAAATAATACAACTTTATAGTCATGGTGCCATTATTTGTAATTGTGGAAGAATTTAACTTTAACATTTATGTTAGTGATTTATTACCTTACAATTTAAACCTAAAAAAGTTAATAAATTCATATTTAAAAATGACAAAAACTCATTCTCACAAATTTTCAACTCACTGGCATAACATACACTCTTAGTTCTACGGCCAGTCACCACTTAACAGGATTGTAAACATTTAACAGCATACATAATTTAGTGATGAAAGGTATTGGTTCACAATTAAAGCACCTACATCCCTGATCTTGCTTTTTAAATCATTGTAAGTGAGTTTTTATTCAAATCTAACATTGCACACTCACTGGCCCCTTTTTATGTACACCTGGCTGGTCCTGAACAGTTGTAGCCTTGTTGTACCGGGGTGGGGAATGATTTCTTGGCACACAGTAGGTTTTTAGTTCTGTTGGAGCATAATTTGAATGACACAAAATATCAGTGTACCAATGATACTGACTGACTGCGTCCATCCTTTTATAGCCAGTCTGGCCTTTATGAAACTGGTACTTTGAGTAGGGTAATGTGATATGTCATCTCAGGATGTTTCCACAAACATGATAGTGTCTTTAGTTTACCCCAGTGGCCTGCACAGTCCCCACCTCTTAAGTGAGTAGACCATGTATGAGATGAAGTTGGGATGTCAACAAAATAAATGTTGAACCAAAAAAATCCGCAGAAATTGTGTGAAGGTGTCAGTTTCAGCCATCTGTTTGTTCAGTATACCTAATAAAGTGGCCATGTCTGTAAGTCACCTTGCACAAAAATGTCAGTTAAAGAATAACTTTAACTCCTTATATTAGTTTCCTTATGTTTACATATACAATTATAATTTGCCATTGATTACAAACAGATCCTAAATAAAAGTCAACCCCTAGGAATAGAAAGGTAAAAAATATAAGCATACAGGTCATACATACTGTACCTCTGGAATGTGGGGAAGCTTCTTATGAATAAAACTTTATATTACAATTGCATATAGAAATCTAGAATTTTTTTATTAATAATAACAGCAGCGTTTCCAGATTAATGGATGTATGTGTGCTATGCTTAAGAAGATAACCATTGCATTTCAGATTGATCAACTCAAGCACAAGCTAAACCATGTTGAAGAAGAGTGCAACTTGGAGAGGAAGCAGTCGCTGAAGCTGAGGAACGAAATAGAAAACCAGCCCCGCAAAGAGCAGATCTTTGAGCTGGAGCGGGAGAATGAGGTTCTGAAGATGAAAATACAAGAGCTCGAATCCATCATAGAGGTATGTGTCAGGCACAGCACAACAAAATACAGGCTCATTGCATCTGCCTCATTGCCTCTGAAAGTGTTGTTTGCTGATATGTGTGTAGTTGGAAGTTGTTCCTGCTGTTGGAAGTATATAGTGGGTGAAACCCATTGCCTAACTAAAACCTAACTGAAATATGAAGCTTGCGTTACTGAATATAACAGAAGTGGTATATACTCTATGTCTATTAAACATTGACTGTAGGTGTCCGCCTCCATTATCGTTTCTTTTGTTCAATTCAGTTTTATTTTTATGTAGTGCTCTTCTCACTGCAGTGACACAGAGCGCTGAACAGACATGTCAGGGGTAGTATTCATGCACAGTTGGCATCTGGCCACGCAGGAGAGGAAAACAAAAAACTCCTTTCTACTAGAGAATAGGAGAAAAATAAACCTCTGGGGGTCTGTGTGCCAGTGGAAGCCCACCCCTCCTGGCCATTCTATTGTTCAGCTGCATTCTTAATTTATTTAATCGAACCACATAATTAATCATAGAATCCAAACACGTGATAAACCGAGGAACCCTGTATAATTGTTGGATCGACTTTTGATATTTGTAAAATATGTTTCTAGCCTGCATGTGTACCGTTTTCTTTGTGGTATTTAGATTCATCTATAATTGCATAATCATTTTTTCCCCTCAAAACATTCAAGTACACTGTATTACTATGAACAGAAGTGATTGTTTATAACTTTGCAGCATTACAGCTATAGAATTGATTAGGCCTTTTTGTCTGAATGCAGCTTGAACAAGAAAAAACATGAGACCAGTGTTGTATTTATGTCATTTCCTTGGCATGGAAGATAATGAAATGTGCAGTCATAGGTGTGGAAAAGTAACTCGATATAACTATGGGGATAAGTAGAGTCAGCAGTTTGTATATAATCGAGCCTGATTTGGACCAGCTCTGTCCAATGTCATTTTGAACTCCTTAAACCCTTACTTACAAAAATCAAGTTTGCAAGCAGAGATTCATGGAAACACATTATGCTACACTCAAAGGTGATTTAAGAAAATGGCTAGTGAAAACTTGCTGATGCCTATTAGTCTTGGCAGGGTCACATAGAGTAGCTGTTTAAAAGAACCTTGGTCAGAGCTGTGCTCATAAAACTGAGAAACTTTGGAACCAGTGATGAATCTACTTAAGGATGGTTGCCCTGCTAAAATCTCTTCACAAGCAAGATGGAAAATCATTAATGAACTCAAAAAGAGCCCCAGATTAACGTTCAGAGAACAGTAGCCCTCTCTTGGCTCAGCTCAAGTCAGTGTTCATGACTCCACGATAATCAAACTGCAAAACTAGCATACAAGGGAGAGGGACAAGTTGGTTACCACTGCTATCTAAAAAGCATGAAAGTTCATGTGTGGTTTACCAAAAAGCACCTAGATGTCCCTCGGGACTTTTTGAATAATATGAGCAGAAGCCAAATACAGCATTTCAGACTGTAATGATCCCAGGATGTCTTAAGGATACAGGGGCAAAACATTTGAATTAAATAGACAATGGAGAGACTTGAATTGGAATAAAATAGCAAGGAAATAATTGAATGCAAACATGATGTACATATATACAGGTGAACATGTGCAAATTGATGCTATATACAGAAATTCTCTTCAAACATACAAAGAAAAACTGTCAAAGAACCAATAAGACATGATGATAAAGAAACACACACAGACCACGGTGTAACACAGAGTGTTTACCGTGCCAAGCATGATGGGGGCAGTGTGATGATCTGGGTGTCTTTTGCGGCCACAGGACCAAGTTCCTTTTTCTATGACTGAATGTACAATGAAATCCTTATTGTACCAGAAAATTGTAACTAAAAATGTCAGGCCATCAGTCGCAGCTGAAGCACAAGTCATACAGAACAAGACAATGATCCTCAACATACCAGCAAGTCAGCAACAGAATTATTAAAAAAATTATTGGAATGGCCTGCATAAAATCCTGACCACTGACTTAAGAGCTGAAAGAGCTGTTCATGCTGGAAAACCAGTTATATGTGGAGGAGTGGGTCAAAATTTCTCTACAGCAAAGTGAAACCAGGGTCAATAGTTTTAGCACGTATTAAGTTGCTGCCATTGCTGTTAACAGTGGATCAAAATTATCCTCCGTAAAAGGGAGATTATTTTTTTCCACAAGCAATTCCAACTTTCATTATCTTCTACACCAAGGGAAAGACTAAAAACAATACTGGTGTCACTTTTTCTTTCAGGCTCCGTTCACATACTATGCAAACTAGCAGAAAGGTCTGATAAAATTTAATATAAAAAAGAAGCAAAAAACAGAACATTTGAAAGGGGCAAATATTTCTTCACAGCACTGTGAATGCAAGAGGATGCACAAACTAGTGCATGTCTTTGTGCCGGTCCCAAGCCTGGAAATGGAGAGGGTTGCGTCAGGAAGGGCATCCGGCGTAAAAATTTTTGCCAAACCAAATATGCGGACAAAAATAGAAATTTCCAAACCGGATCGGTCGAGGCCCGGGTTAACAACGACCGCCAACAGCACTGCTAGCCGACAGGGTGCTGGCGGAAATTGGGCTACTGCTGGCCAAAGAAGGAGGAAGAGAGGAGGAAGGCATGTCCGGAGGAAGGAGGAGAGGAGGAAGGTTAAGAGAGTGGACGTGAGGATAGGAACTTTGAATGTTGGTAGTATGACTGGCAAAGGGAGAGAGCTTGCTGATATGATGGAGAGAAGGAAGGTTGATATATTGTGTGTGCAAGAGGCTAAATGGAAGGGGAGTAAGGCTAGGTGCATCGGAGGGGGGTTTAAACTGTTTTACCATGGTGTGGATGGGAGGAGAAACGGGGTAGGGATTATCCTGAAGGAACAGTATGTAAAGAGTGTCTTGGAGGTGAAGAGAGTGTCTGACAGAGTGATGGTTATGAAACTGGAAATTGATGGTGTGATGCTGAATGTTGTTAGTGCATATGCCCCACAAGTTGGGTGTGAGATGGATGAGAAAGAAGAATTCTGGAGTGATATGGATGAAGTGGCGAGGAGTGTACCTGAGGGAGAGAGAGTGGTGATTGGAGCGGATTTCAATGGGCATGTTGGTGAAGGGAACAGAGGACATGAGGAGGTGATGGGTAGGTACGGCGTCAAGGAGAGGAACGCAGAAGGTCAGATGATAGTGGATTTTGCAAAAAGGATGGACATGGCTGTGGTAAACACGTATTTTAAAAAGAGGGAGGAACACAGGGTGACGTACAAGAGTGGAGGAAGATGCACACAGGTGGACTATATCTTGTGCAGGAGGGCCAGACTGAAGGAGACTGTAGACTGTAAAGTGGTGGCAGGGGAAAGCGTAGTTAGGCAGCATAGATGGTGGTTTGTAGGATGACATTGGAGATCAAAAAGAGAAGGAGAGTGAGGGCAGAACCAAGGATCAAATGGTGGAAGTTGGAAAAGGAAAACTATAAGGTGGAGTTCAGGGAGGAATTAAGACAGGCACTGGGTGGCAGTGAAAAGTTTTCAGTGAGCTGGAGATCTACAGCATAAGTGGTAAGGGAGACAGCTAGAAAGGTGCTTGGTGTGGCATCGAGACAGAGGAAGGAGGACAAGGAAACCTGGTGGTGGAATGAAGAAGTACAGGAGAGTATACAGAGGAAGAGGCTGGTGAAGAAGAAGTGGGATAGACAGAGAGATGAAGAATGTAGACAGGAGTACAAGGAGATGAGGCGTAGGGCGAAGAGAGAGGTGGCAAAGGCTAAAGAAAAGGCTTATGGTGAATTGTATGAGAGGTTGGACACTAAGGAGGGAGAAAAGGACCTGTACCGTTTAGCTAGACAGAGGGACCGAGCTGGGAAAGATGTGCAGCAGGTTAGGGTGATAAAGGATAGCAATGGAAATGTACTCACAAGCGAGGAGAGTGTGCTGAGCAGATGGAAAGAGTACTTTGAGGGGTTGATGAATGAAGAGAACGAGAGAGAGAGAAGACTGGATGATGTAGGGACTATGAATAGGGGAGTGCAATGGATTAGCAAGGAGGAAGTTAGGACAGCTATGAAGAGGATGAAGAATGGAAAGGCTGTTGGCCCAGATGACATACCTGTGGAAGCATGGAAGTGTTTAGGAGAGATGGCAGTGGAGTTTTTAACCAGATTGTTTAATGGAATCTTGGAAAGTGAGACGATGCCTGAGGAGTGGAGAAGAAGTGTACTGGTACCTATTTTTAAGAATAAAGGTGATGTGCAGAGCTGTAGTAACTACAGAGGGATAAAACTGATCAGCCATAGCATGAAGTTATGGGAAAGAGTAGTGGAAGCTAGGTTAAGAAGGGAGGTGACAATTAGTGCGCAGCAGTATGGCTTCATGCCAAGAAGGAGTACTACAGATACGTTGTTTGCTCTGAGGGTGTTGATGGAGAAGTACCGAGAAGGTAAGAAGGAGTTGCATTGTGTCTTCATGGACTCAGAGAAAGCATATGACAGGGTTCCTAGAGAGGAGGTGTGGTATTGTATGAGGAAGTCTGGGGTGCCAGAAAAGTATGTAAGAGTGGTACAGGATATGTACAAGGACAGTGTGACAGTGGTGAGGTCTGCAGTAGGAGTGACGGATGCTTTCAGGGTGGGGGTAGGACTACATCAAGGATCAGCTTTGAGTCCTTTCTTGTTTGCAATAGTAATGGACAGGTTGACAGATGAGATCAGACAGGAGTCACCGTGGACTATGATGTTTGCAGATGACATTGTGATCTGTAGTGAGAGTAGGGAGCAGGTTGAAGAGACCCTGGAGAGGTGGCGTTATGCTCTACAGAGAGAAGAGGAATGAAGGTCAGTAGGACTAAGACAGAATACATGTGCATAAATGAGAGGGAGGACAGAGGAATGGTGAGGATGCAGGGAATAGAGTTGGCGAAGGTCAATGAATTTAAATACTTGGGATCAACAGTCCAGAGTAATGGGGAGTGTGGAAGAGAGTGCAGGCAGGGTGGAGTGGGTGGAGAAGAGTGTCAGGAGTGATTTGTGACAGAAGGGTACCAGCAAAAGTGAAAGGGAAGGTCTATAAGATGGTAGTGAGATCAGCTATGCTTCATGGGTTGGAGACGGTGGCACTGAGCAAAAGACAGGAGGCAGAGCTAGAGGTGGCAGAGTTAAAGATGTTAAGGTTTGCATTGGGTGTGACGAGGATGGACAGGATTAGAAATGAGTATATTAGAGGGTCAGCACAGGTTGGACGGTTTGGAGACAAAGTCAGAGAGGCGAGATTGCGTTGGTTTGGACATGTACAGAGGAGAGATTCTGGATATATCGGGAGAAGGATGCTAGGGATGGAGCTGCCAGGCAAGAGGAAGAGAGGAAGGCCTAAGAGGAGATTTATGGATGTGGTGAAGAAGGTCATGCAAGTGGTGGGGGTGACGGAGAGAGATGCAGAGGACAGGAGGAAGTGGAAGCTTTTGATCCGCTGTGGCGACCCCTAACGGGAGCGGCCGAAAGAAAAAGAGGAGCACTGTAATAGTGAATTTCCATACAAATTTCTTGAATTTCACAGATGTGCTAGAGAGAGGGAGAGGGAATTTAAGACAGCTGCTTGTGAAGTTACCTAACAAAAATCTAAATGAACATGAATTGAGTTTGTAAATAATACAGAATTAGTGGAACTACTGTTAATATGTTTTTTTAATGTTTGTTTTGTATTCTTTCACAACATTCATGAAACTTTCTGAGGATTGAGTGTGGAAACCAAGTGAATAAAATGCCAGATGTGGAATACACAGCGTTGTACTTATGTGCAACACATGAAGAAGGAAATGTTGCACCAAAGCCCTTTTAAAGGTTCTGTTGAGATAAGCTTCTCTAAACCAAGCAGAAAAGTCAACTTATAGGGGATTTTCTCTACACATATGAGCATTTAACATTCGGGTTATATGAAGAGATATTGTAAAGGCCACTCCTTGTTGGTTTTTAAAAAAATCTCAAAATGTTACTTGTAGCATTTAATACCTTGAAAAGATACATTTTTGACCGTAATGACCAAAGTTCAGTTTTTTTACCTGGCTGTTGTTTGTGTGGCTTGATTTTTTTATAAACCTGAAAGGTCTTCTTAGAATACCTTCCTCCTCGCAGCTTTACCTATCCTTAAAGTTCATGCACAAATAATGAATAGAATGAGTAGAAATGCTATACGATTTAAATGCACAGTAGATCCTTGACTTATGAACTTGAGTGGATCCTAAAGTTGGTTTGTTATTTAAAAAGTTTGCTGATCGAATGTGGACCTGGGACTCATCATTAGTTCTGGGACTTGGATTGGGTAAAACTTAAATGCACAATTTAAACTAGCATGCTAACTTTGTTTATGAAAAAATAAATGGTAAATACTTCTCATAAAACTTTGTAATGGCAAAAAGTTTATTACTTAAAAGTTTGTATGTTGGGGACCCACACTTTTTTCCCCATCCATGCAGTTAATGTGCGCTATATGCTTCGCTTCGTAAAGCATGTTCAACACAAGATTTATATCACAGATAGTTTATGTCTTTTAGACAGAATTCAGTACTGTGTTTTAAAAATCTTTGTCTACATTTAGACAAATATAAAAAGGGAGCAATCCAGAGTCCCCTGGATGGGATGCCAGTTTGTTACAGAGTAATCACATGCTTAGTCCGATTCAGCATGAGGAGTTAACCTGAAACTCATGTCTTTGGGTTGAGGGAGGAAGCCACACAGATACTTTGAGAACATACAAGCTCCACTCAGACTTGAACCCACACCCAGATGCTGTGAGGCAGCAGTGCTACTTACTGACCCACTGTGCTTCTCCCATATAAACATAAAATGTTATTTATAATATTTAGCTTTTGTGTAATTTTTTAGGTAAAATGAACAAAACCTAAATAAAATAGGTTTTAAAAAAATATTTTCGTTGTCTAAATCATGAAAGGGCAAAATAAAGCGGTCTTTGTTTGTTAGATTTACTATTCAAAGATGTTTAACTTAAATTTGCTTCTGTTTTCATGTGTTAAGATCTTACATACTATACAAGTTATTTTGTTGAGTATATTTCTGAACATGTTCTTAGGGATAAATAAACCTTTTGGAAACAGCTAAATGAAGATATGCTGCTGCAAGTATGTGCTGTGTGATATTTGTATGTGACTTTGAAGACATATCTTTGTCCTTCTTTGGTGTTGTTCTGTTTTTTTGGCCCTGCAGCCAGGGAAGAAGGAGCCTCTGGACTCCGATAGGGCTATTGTAGACATCCTGGAGCACGACCGGCAGGAAGCCTTGGACGACCGCCAGGAACTGTTCACTCGAATGTACAACCTACACATGGAACTGCAGCAGGCAGAGATTTTGAGGGACAAGGTGAGGGCTGAGGGTACGGTGTGTGAAAACTAAACTGACAGGAATCAACTTAATCAGCTGAACATTAATATACCAAAAACATTGTTCGTAATGTGCATTTAACATTGCTTTAAAGTTAATTTTTTAATATTTTGAGCAAATCTGTACTCTTGAAAAGAGGTTTATCTGAGCCATGAATTTCACACTAATGTTAAGGAAACCAGAACAGAAATGCTTATTAGAAGGAAATACTGTCAACAATTTCCTTTTTCTGTGGTGAGCATTATTAGATGACATGTGGCTTGAGACTGACTATTTAGAAGATGTAATAGCAGAAGAAGACTATAGCTCCTTCTCAGACATAGTTGTTTGTAGGCTTGTTAGCCAGGTTAGAACAAATGTAAAGGATTCAGTAGGGCATATGTTAATGCTGTTTTCTGCTTTGTGGAAATCTTAAAAGGCCCTGATGTTTTCTAGAAAGGTATAAACAGCAGCAGGATTTTGACCACAAAGAGGAATTAAAAATGTCAATTCTGAACACTGAAACTGTGTGTGGGGGGGGGACGGGACTTGAGCTTGAAGTTGCTTGATCTTAAGCTATTTAACCCTTTTGAACATTTTAATAATAGCAGAGGTATTCTATTCCTCCTCTACTGAAGTGGCATAGAGCTAAGAAAAATGGGGTGAAGTATGCAGTGCACTTTGCAGTAGCAAGCTCTGTGTTATTGCTGCAGTACCTGGAGGAAAAGGAAGACCTGGAGCTGAAATCTTCTGCCCTGGTGAAGGACTGTGAAATGTACAAGAACCGCATGAACACGATAACAACACAGCTGGAGGAGGTGGAGCGAGAAAGGGATCAGGTGATTTCTAAAAGCCATGTTTGATGCAACCCTTTGGAAGTGTTAATCTTACTGGTGGTTAATCTGTTTCCATATATTGAAATGCATGCATTTTATGTACGAAGTACCATTATTGCCTCTGCAACATTTCATGGATGAAACGTGTAAACACTTTCTATACTGAGTTGTGGATATTTCCTTTAATTTTGTTCATTGTGTAATTTTATTGTTTCCATGGGTCCCATAAGGCTTATCGTTCTCGGGATGAAGCTCAGAACCAGTTCTCCCAGTGTCTGATGGACAAGGACAAATACCGTAAGCAGATCCGTGAGCTGGAAGAGAGGGCTGATGAGCTGAACATTGAGATCATGCGCAAGGAAGCTAAGACAGTTAACCTGACTTCAAAACTGAGACGCCTCTCAAAAGGAAGTGGGTGGGACCAGGTGAAAAAATAGCAATATTTTTTCTTTTTAAGTTGGCATTTGCAAAAGTACTTTTTAAGAAATTTTGTGGCTGTGTGAAATTTGTGTGTGTGTGTGTGTGTGTGTGTGTGTGTGTGTGTGTGTGTGTGTGTGTATTTATTTATTTAAAAACACTAAGAGGAATACTAAAGTGTATTAGTATTCATATATAACCTACACTGGTGTTATAGACGTCATCATCCTCAGTCAGGCTAAAACACTTTGAAAGCAAGAATGATATTTATTCCTAAATGGTAGACATATAAAAAGTCCAAAACTGAAAGTTAATAAGGTAGCTGCTTGGTTTGCTTTGTCCCTCAGAACTGCTGAGTTACTTTCAGCATTTTTTCTCTCTTCAACTCCTAACACCTCAGTAAATTCTCACCACACCATCTGTGACAATTAGCAAATATCAGTTTTATAGGCAAGTACTTGTGTAATGCATTCTGGAAAAATTATGGCACTGGACAGACTGTGCTATGAGAATCGCATCTGCATCTACTGTATTATTCTTCAAAAGTGCTTCGCAAGATGCACTTTTTTACTGAGCTGTGCATCATGCTGAAAAAAACTGTCTACTAAATTAATACATGTAAATGAAATTCATTTATTATTGATAACCTCTGATTATGTCTTTGGATTATTGGAGAAACTGGAGCACCAAGAGGAAACCAATGGAAACACAGGGAAACATGCAAACTCCACACCGACTGAGCCAGAATCAAACCCAAGGGCAAACATATAACCCTGGAACTGTGAGGCACCTGTGCTGCCCGCTGTGCCACCATGCCTCTCTGTTTGAATAGTTACAATGGCATTTATTAATTTAGCAGACACTTTTCTTTCAGTTGATGTATAATTTAGAGTAAACAAAAGTGCATTTGGACCAGCAGATGGAGCGATATAGATCCAGACTTGCAATTCTCAAAGTAATCTATTACCAGTGCATGTTGCTGCACGTAGAACTGATAAGGAGTACATTTTCATTAGAACAAATATAGTGAAATAGTAATATTAATTGAGTTGAAAGGAGTTCAGGAAAGAAGTTGGTGCAAAATAGATGTGTTTTCATACCCTTTTTGAATTCAAGAACAATTCATCACCTCTTGAGAGAGGTACCTCATTCTACTACAGTGGAGCCTGAACTGAGAACCTTTGGGCTTTTTTATTTGGACCCATTGTGCATCAGACCACCAAGCAGCCAGAAATGGAGGACTGTAGGAGTGTGAGCTGGGACTTAACAAGTGTTCAAGTTCTGGGTTCATAGTTATCAAAAAAAAAAAAGTTATTATAGAACAGCACTGACTTATTTGTGATTCTTCTTTCTGTGAGACACACGGCATGAGGGAAGTCGCATAAAAAAAATCCCATGATACCTTTAAAGATTGGATTTTTTCTTACATAACAAAAGTTGTTTTACTACATGCAAAAATACATAAAATCGAAAATTTTACCTAATTATTTTAATGATGAGAATCATACACAGAATATTTCTCAATGGTACAATGGAGCTCTCTTGGGACTTGAACTAGGAACCTTTTTCAACCTTTCCTTAAAGGTATCACATGCAAATGAAAGAACTGAGGTTCATATTATGCTGAAACTCAACTTTTTGTTGAAGATTTTTGTTTTTGTGCACAGAGTTTGCCCCGGGACATTCCACTTGCCGTGCTGCCTCAGATGATGGACCAGTATGGAAAGAGAGACAGTCTGTTTGAGGATACCGTGATGAGCACAGCCAGTGATGAGTCCCCAGATGAAGATGAGTTCTTTCAGTCAGAACCTCAGCTGAAACGTAGGCCCAACCTCAAGGGAGTCGGAGTAAGTTTCTCCTATGCTGGCGCTACTCATACATTTGACCATTTTTTCAGCCATGTCAATTATTATCGAAGTTAGTGTTCCTGGATTGTATATAATAAAATATATGACTCCATGAGTTTATCAGAGCTACTGTACATTACCATTAAATCACCCTGTCCACAGATATTTAAGGTTATTTACATTTTATGGAAGCTTTTTGTTTGTCACTCTATACTTTGATTTTTTTATGCACCTCAGTGACATTTTACACCACTAAGGAGCTGTTTAATATATATAGAACAAACTCCAGCTGTAGAATTGCTGTCACTGCTGATAGCCTTAATGATAAATGTACTCATATGCTGTAGTTTTACCAGGATATATTCACTATGTAATTTTAACCAGGTAACCTTTATAATGTAAATTAATTAAATGATATTTGGGAGAATGATTTAATGATAGAGCCGCAATCCAATCTACATCAGATTTCCCCAGCAAAAAAATAGAAATGTTATTTTCTATCCAAAAGAATATTATTGATTTAAGTAATCAAATGTCTACTAGACAAAATAAAAGCAGCAAACTCTGCAGCCATTCAAACGCATCCTACTAAATAAAACAGAGTAAATTTGTGTGAGAGCTGTGCTCTAGAGTCTTTTTATAAGCCCTCACATCTCTAGGAGTGTTGTGCATCAACCTGCAGCAGCCAGAACTGATACATTGGAAGATCTATTGTTAAAGTCTATGTTCTGTATAGCATCTTAATTTCCAGGTATTTATGTTGTGTCCATTTGTGTGACAGCTCCAGTGGTGTCGCAACAGTGTGATGTCCACGGTTCCCGAACCCCCAGGAAATGACTCGATAGTGAGGAGGACCAAAGAAGGGGAGGAATACCTTGTCCCGAGAAGGTGTGCAAGTCCTTCATCCTTTGTAGTTGTTTGGTACAAACAACCTGTAGAGTTTTTACTTTGCTTGAAATGGTGAGATGGGATATGTTCATTTTAAAATATCTGCTGTTGTCTTGACAACAGCTCATTATTGTTGTTTTGGATTTCACCTTGTAATGCTTTCAGTACTTTTGAATGCTTTATGAGAAGGGTCTTGTTTCTCTTTTCTAGTCGTTTTGACTCTGAGAACGGCACAGCTGACAGTGCCGAACTTTGTGGTAAGTGATGAATTTGTTTATTTTTTAAATACAGTTTTAAAATGCAATCACATACGGCTAGTGAATGTCAGTTCTGTTACATGAAAGTTGGCTCTGTAAAGTCTGTAAGTATATGTGATTGTTAACAGATAATCTAATAAAGCTCAGGTTAAGTTATTCAGTGTGTTTGGGTCTATGTAAACCATATTGATGATTAACATATTTTATATTAACATGTAAAACTGTAAGAAATAACACTGAAGATCTGAGACGTATAGGTATCCCTCTGTATCAATTGGGGGTGACAACTTGTCATTTAGTGCAGGGATGAAGAAAACTAATAGTAATCATGGTTACACACAAATACTGGGGGCAAACTAGGTTTTGTGTGAAATGCTGTTTCCAATACACTAAAGGCACTCCTCTCATTTGACCAGATGAGGACCCCAACAAGGTCTTTCATGAGGCTCTTTCATTCCAGTCTTCCTCATCCTCCCACCAGTCGGAGGTCTTAGAGTCCTCTGACCTGGAGCAGGTCAGCAGCATCTTCCGGAAGTTCTCAGTTGAAAGGTGAACTTCTTTCCCTGTCGCTCACAACAGGGATATACGGTGCTGGAGCCCCCCTGGAGTGGCTTCAGAAAAAGAACATCAAAGAAAATTAATATCCTAGAGTTCCCCAGTCCAAGTGCTGATCAGAATCCGATTGAGAATCTAAAAGGATAACTGTTAACCAAGTGATCTCCAAGCAGCTTGAAAGACCTTGAAAGGATTTACCAAAAAGAATGGGCAAAAATCGTACAAAGCCGATGTCAAAACCTGGTAGACACTAGAACTCGATGCTTTACTTGCTGCCCAAGGTGCAGCAAGTAATATTGCACTCAAGACTTTGGATATATATGCAAATAATATATTTCAGTTTTTTCTTCCTTAAAAAAATGTTGAGATGCAAAACACACGTTGACTTATAAAATAAATTATTATTATTTTGAATTAAAATATCACATGGATAGACATCATTTTGCCACGGGTCTCAATATTTTAGCAAGACACTACTATTTATTTTTTTTATAAAGTAATACAACAGTAGTGAGGATTTAAACACAGGACCTTCTACTTCCATGGTGACAACTCTATTTACTTTGCTACCTGTTGACCCCACTGTCTGCTGTCGATACATCTAATAACTGTTTTGAGAATGAATTGGTTTGTGATGGGATTGACACAAACATTAGAGCATTTGGGTTTGATTTTAGATGGTGCCTGTTGTTACATTCAAATTCCCAAAGAACTTATACTGGTGAAACTAGCAGCATAAAACAAGATCTGTTTTTTTAAATATTACTTTAAAACCTAGATTTTGGTGTTTTTATATTCAGTATTTGTTTTCATCAGCCTCCAAAGCTTTAAATTGTTTAATGTTCAGTTTCCTCACAATGCACTACTATGCTTTTAAAAATGATGGACAGATGTTCAAAAAGGAAGCTGTCTTTTGTCTACTGAGAGAGCACTCAAACTTGTCTTTGTTTGGTGTGCCTTCTACACATTTGCACATCTTCAGTATTGAACATGAAAGCCGAAAGCTGTATTATGAGTAATACAGCACTGTGTGGATGTACTGTTGATTGAGTCATTGCATATTAAAAAAGCCAAAAAGTGTTCTGTTTTATTGTGTTTGGCTAAATAGCTATAATAAATACTTTTAACCTACAAAAAAGACCTTTTCCCAGAGCATCCACACGTCATTTTAACAGATGTGCTTTTTCGCCTAATACTACATTGTATCTTATTTATTATTTAGCGAGTGATCACTGTAGAAATACATAATAAATAAATGCCTATAAATAACCAGTGTGCTGACACAATTTTAAACATGAAAGCAAATTCTGAAACACTGTAGCTGTGTAAAGAAATGGTTTTTTTATTCATCAAAAATTCTGTCAGATTTTATTTTGAAAAACGAAGGTGAAGCAGTCTATTCTTTTATGAAAAAGAAAAACAAATGTTAATTGTTGACTTTTGTTATAAGTTGTGTACACAAATCATGCCTTTAAGTGACAGTTGTCCTCAGTTTCAGAGACAATTAAGCCAAACTACAAATGATGGAAACAGTTTAAAGTGCAAGATCTAGCAATGAGAGGGTTTTAACTTTTTTCCCATGAAGCCGACAGATGATATGTATGTTTTATGATCCACTTGTTTAACTCCATACTCCATGAAAAAAAATCATTTATCCGCTGAATTTTTTTTTATTGGCCATGTAATCCTAATCCCAGTTTAAACAATAAGGACTGAATATCTGGGATAACAAGGAAATTTGAGTGATATCTCAGTGTAATGTTGTTTTATATTTCCGTTTCATTACGACACAGATTTTTTTGATTACTCTTCTGTCTCTGCTTTTCACAAAACTTCTAAGTTTGAACTGAATATATAAAACCCATTTGTACTTTTTTCACACATGTATTCTCCATCTGCAATCACTGTGGCAGTATTGTTACCCTGTGGGTTTGTTTTAACTTGGTTTGTGCTCTCCCTGCAGACCCTTCCGGCCATCCATGTCCTCCTTTCTGCCTGGTAGCAGCTCAGTGCGGCCTATACAGAATGTCTTATTCGCCGGTGACTCCTTCCTGTCAGAAGTCTCACTGATGGGCGGGAATGCCAGTGGCATCTTCATCTCATCGGTCCAACCGGGGTCCAATGCAGAGAGTGCTGGTCTGAGAGAGGGACACCACCTCTTACTGGTGAGAGAAATGACTTGTGCTCTGCAAAGCTACATTTACTAAAAAATTGCATATTTACTGTTTAAGAAATAGAGTAATGTTTATCACATTGCTCTATTTCTTATACGGAGGCCTGCAACAGTGTGGTTATTGCTCTGTCTTCATCTGTGCTGTTTCCCCTCCATCCCAGCTAGAAGGATGTATTCATGAAGATGTCCAGAGTGTACCTCTGGACACATGCACAAAAGAGGAAGCCTACTGGACCCTGCAGAGATGTGTGGGGCAGATCAGATTGCACTTCAGGTCCAACTATGAAGGTGAGCCCAACAGCATGGATTCTGGCTTTTTGGCCAGGCTGCTTTGCAGAAGGAATCATACTGCCAGCTACCCAGGGACAACATCTGGATGTTCAGAGAGATGCATGCTCTTAACTCAGCCTCAGGCTAGCTTTCCTGGTCATCCCAGTTTGCCTCATTTATCTACAAATCCCACATGTGAAAACTATGTCTATCATACAGGGTTTTGTGGTGGCTGTTTTGATCAAAGGCCTCATATTGTAGACTTTTATCCAAACAGACATTGCAGTGTCACGTAGCACTCTTGTAAAAGGCTGTTCATCTGTTTCATTACATTTTGGACCTTTAAACCAAAGCTCTGCGGGATAAGACCATCAGTACCATTTATAACCAGGATTACTGTGGTGTGGTGCAGCATTGTTTTTTAAATCAGATGACTTTATGTCCCCGCTGGCCTTCTGCTTCCGGTCTTCCGATAGGATACAGGAAGCTGCTGAAAGAGATGGACGAGGGTACACTGACATCAGGGGATTCATTTTACATCCGTGTGAACCTAAACGTGTCAGGCCCACTGGACAGATGCTCAATGTCCGTGTGCTGCGATGAGGTGCTCCATGTACTGGACACCATGCACCAGGGAACGTGTGAGTGGCTGTGTGCCCGTGTTGACATGGTCACCAACAAGGACCTGGAAAGAGGCACCATTCCTAGTTACACAAGGTAACTATCCCACTTGCCCAGGTGGTACAATTGTGGAGAGGGGTGAAGCACAGGGATTAGAGCTCAAAGTCTCTCCTTTGTATTGTGGAAATGTTTAAATTTTAATTTAAGAAAGAATCTAAGTTGTAATCCAACTGATATAATGAATAATGCAGGACAACATGCATGTGGAATAGAAAGAAAAGTGTAAAATATTCTGAAAAAGAAGAGGAAGCATTCACTTCTGTGAACTGCAGAGCTTTGATCTCCTGCTCTGTGAATTCATGCCGCACCGTGTCGTTTGATAACCGTTATCTTACCGAGATCTTAGACTCCCCGTAACTTGTAGTTCAGCAACTCTGTGCTAGGGAAGAGAGCACTGATAAGAACTTTGCCTCATGATTGGTTTGTTTTATTATTATCACTGTGGGATGTGTTTGGTCAGGGCCCAGAAGCTCCTTCTGGCGAAGCTCGAGAAGCTCATCTGTAGGGGCTGTCGAGATGATGCAGACTGCCTGCGTGGGCTCAGGGTGAGTTGTATGTTGCTTTGGGAAAAAGCGTCTGCTAAAATAATGAATGTAATGTAAATGCAATGCCTGGTACTGTGTTAGGTTTGTATCAAAATATGAATTTGCATAACTGAAAAAGTTTTTTGATAGGGGTAACTATATTGTATGGAATTTATCAAACTGATAATTTGATGTTTTTGGTCATTGTTGGTCTGTTGTGCATTTGTTTAAATTCATTAAATGAAACCAAGCACTTGAAATGCATTTACTGTGTATAGGATGTCAAAGCTGATTACTTACTGTCCAATAGCAAGATTTAATTTGAGATCTAAATGGAACATTATGCACACTATCTGTTTGGTACAAGAATACATTACGGCTTGAAGACTTGACATCTCAAGTGGACCTTAAAACCAGCTCTCGAGCATCTCGTGCAAGTCTCTTAATTGGACAGCTCTTACAGGTAATGGCTGGAGCTGGGGTCTGAGTATACCATGGGTTTTTGTTGAGTTCAGAATGATGTGTAGGCAGCGTGCAGTTTATCTAAAGCACCCATATCATCTCAGTTTGTCAGCAGGACTGACAACAAGTACAAGAGGATGAACAGCAATGAAAGAGTGCGGCTCGTGAGTGGCGGAAATGGAACGCTACCTAAGCCTGGGTTTGAAAGTATGAAGCAAGACAATAAGCTCACCTGAAATCACTCATAAGCAAAGCGTATTGGACATTTTTATGAGCTGAGGACTGTTATCTCTGACAATGTGTTAGCACTGAGTTGCTGTTTGAAATTTGCCATCTATAAGTCTTTGCTGACCCTTCTCTATTTAGCTTGATATTGTTGCGTTAAGTGGTTCTTTGTTTCCTCTACTCCATGAAATACAGACTCGGATCCAGAGAGCGACTTCAACAAAAGTTTAAACCTGATCCCATACAGCCTTGTGACTCCTTGCCAATGCCAAAGGAAGAGGCCAGTCCTCTTTGTCCCCAACACTCTGGCCAAAGCCATAGTGCAGAAAATCCTCAATTTAGGAGGAGCCATGGAATTCGATCTGTGCAAGCCAGGTAAAGCAAAGTCCACATAGATGCAGACAAACTTAACTCGAAGTGCTTTCAAATACATTCTTGCTTAAACAAAATACCTACTCAAAATATGATACCCGTTTACAAAAAAACTACTTTAATTGCATCGATATTACTCTACAGCAGGGTAATGTTCAGCTCAAATGCAGCCAAATCCCTACTGTAAGGAGATTTGAGACATTGCTTTAATGTGCATGAGAATTTTTTTCTTGCATACATAGTCATTTAATGATATTTTTACTCACCTGATTTTTATCATCAGTTTGTTTTGCATCATTTTAATTTAATCCAGTGGTCACCAAGATAAGCATAATTGAATTCTGTGATAGCTTGTAATGAAAATCTGCAGTGTCCTACATTTAGAGGATAAATATTTTGCCGTCTTTGTTGAAAAAGAGCAATCTCTTGATACCTTTTTGTAAACAAAACCTGTTAATTTCCTTCGCTTTTATTTTGTTCATATCCCGTGTAATTTTTTCAGTCTAATTGTGTTTTGTATTTTTTTTCTCTGACAAACCCCGATATTCCCAATAGAATGGCATTATTACATTTTGAGACTGAATTCAATGCAATTAGCATTTTTTGTATTTTAATGATAAGATGTTTGGTTTTGAAAGAATGTGTGGTTTCAGATCCATTGATGTATACTTTTAAAAAGGAAAATTTTGATTAAATATTGTCTTACCTTAGAATTCAAATGCTAGCAAACAGGAGATCATTTGCTAATTTACTAGCATTTACTAATTTTATATTGACATTCTAAGTGAACCAAATTTAGTTCAGTGGTTTATAACTTTAAAAAGTGTTACTTTGGGAACTGTTAGATGGAAGTAAACTGTTCTTTGGAATCCCTCTTAAAGACATAACTGATGAACAGGAGTACATCAGGGTAGCATTTTTGCAGAGCTAACACGCTAGAATACCCAGGAGGGTTGGGATACAGCTGGTATTTGGGCTCTGAAAGGTTTGCTTTTCCCTCATACTTCATATAGGGACTGTTTTTGCTTTCCTCTTCTCACTTGCCAGTTGGCTCACTTATAAGCAGGCAAACCCCGATTTATGCACTTCATCATTCCTGAAAATGCTACACACGTCAAAATTGTGCGTACCGGGATGCTATTTAGCCTTATTTAAGTTGGAATAATAATGATGCATTCTCAGCCCACCTGAAACTTTGAGCCAACTGTGCCAAATATTGCTAAAACACCTTATATCACGCACAGCATCTCCTTACACAGCAGAATGTCACATAGTGGAATAGCAACAATAGTATAGCAGAGATACTCTATAGTCACTATAGACTGTATAGACAATTTATTGTAATGAACTGTTACTGTAGTCAGGAAAGATAACAACAGTTAACTGTGAGTTGTGGTACATAATGTATTTTTCAATATTATCAATCAGTTCAAATATTCAGTTCTAACCTATGTGCTTTTGAAACCCTTATTACCTTCTGTTCAGTTTTTTGCAAGCTTTTTCTACTTTTGAGCCCCATTTTACTGGATTACAATGCATCTATAAGATTAAAGTGGAAACACTGCACAAACATGTAGAAACAATACAAACATGAGACAAGAGACTAGCAAAGTATGTTCCTTACTGTTTTCCGTATTAAGTCACAAGGCAGTATGGTACAGGACAAGCTTCTTGTGCAACATGTTTGATTGAAATTGAATTTGTGGCACTGCATTGTGGCCCTGTGTTACTGTATAGTGGGACATCTGTTGTCCAAACTGGCATTAAAGATTAGCTGTGTTGCAGAATATTTTTATACAAAGAAACTGACTTGAAATATCAACAACTACCTACTGTTGTGCCATCCACTGGGTTTGCAACCTTGACTTAATTCTGCAGTTTAAAGAACAGTGACTTACCGCACCATATGGTGTTACTTTTTACTGCAGAAATACAGGTTTTAAGTATAAAGTGTTCAAATTTTTTATCACTGTTCCACAAACAGTAACTCTGTACTAGCATACAGAATTGCTTATTAAAAGTGACTAGATGAGAGCTACTAAATTCAGGAAGCTGAGAAACTTATGCAGAGCACTTCCACCGAGTCGAATTTCTACAGCAATCTCAGGACTACATTTTCAGTGTACGGTTCCTGGACCCTGGGCTAACCAGGTTTCGGTGACATGCTGAAATATGCAGCGACGTAGCAACACAACACTAGGGGAACATGCACAAAGGGCTTTTTGTCAGCCTGTGGTGCTGGGGCAGCTCAGTAAGAAGCAGAACATAACACTGGAGCTGACATAAAGGCTTGAGTATAATGTATGATCAAAATCATAGTAGGGTGACATGCTGCCAGTGTGGGAACCCAGACAAGGTCACCGACCTGTACGGTTTCAATATGATCTGAAATCCATGCAGTTGACCGGAATGATGATGAAAGTGGATAGCCAAAGAATAGCATTCCCCAGGTCTGGTATTCTACATTCCTGGCTTGTCCTCAGACTATTCTGGAGTCAAAATAAAATTACATTTCCATTTTCACTTGCATTTTTATCTGCAGGTTTAATTAATTTGATGCAATAATCTTGCTTAAGTGCTGCATCCGATTTACTTCTGCTACGGAGCTGCATAGTAACACTCGGAACCTGACTGTTGGAAGTCTCTCTTGATTGTTTATCTCTTTTCTTCTCTCCATTGTTTTATAGATATTGTCACAAAAGAGGAGTTTGTACAGAAGCAAAAAATAGAACCCATTATTTATTCAAAAGAGAAGCACGGTGATTCATTTGAATGCATCACTCCAGAAAATATTGAAGCGGTCGCTAACAAGGTAATATGTAATACTGGAATTCTAGCAAAGATGCATCTGTATTTGCACATTGTTTCTGTCTCTGTGTTCAAACTGAAGAATTTCCTGTGAAACGGTGACAGGCCAAATTCTACTGGCTTTTTTACCAAGCACCTTGTTTACCTTTGCTGACCTCCACAGTAGGAAGAAATGCGAAAAAAAAAAAGAAAATAACCTCTTTTCAGTGAACTGAGTCATCCTTTAAATTTCTAAACTTTAAGCAGGCAAATGTTGTCTTGGTATAAGCCCTCATGTTTTCCTACAACACCCAATTTCTAAAGGAACTGACAGAAAAACGGAAAGTAATATATAAAAGTTGCTGTTTCATCTGAGAACTCAGAGGATTAGGAGACATCCATATATAGCTCAGAGAAGTCTGTCATCCTGCAGCGCGCAATTATTTTAATTTAATTTTAAGTTGTGATTAAAAGTCAGCTAATTTGAGTTCCACAACTCATAGGAGAGCGAATTCAAGTGTGATCAAACATTGAACTGAGAAAACAGCTTGCATTTTGAGCTGAGAATGACATCGTGTGTCACACCATCCGAGCTGTAAAATTTGGAAGGTTGCTGGCAACGCTAAGACCTGCAAACAGCAGCTTTCAACATATTGGTCAGGTTATGAGAAAAAATACAAAGAGTATTTTGCGCACTGCTTATTGATGTGGAAAATGTCTTTAAAAAGGAGTGTTCTTCCTTCAGGTCCACAAATTGTTTTTGTTTCTGGAATGAAAGCCAGTCACTCAGAGACAATTATTTCAGCTTGATGAATCTTAAGAGGGAATAAGAAAATGCGGTACCAGTATTGATATTTCTGCTCAAGCTGAAGCAAAAATTCACAGTAATTATTGCATTTCTGAGGAACTGCTGTGAAGTGCAATAAATGAAAAACAAAGGATGGCAGTCTGTCAGGTCACTTGGCAGACACAGTATCCTGGCCATGTGCACATCCTGTATGTACAGCTTTGTGGTCTTATTGTTAAAGGTGGCTGTCTGTATGCTGGAATGTGAGGTCTTCTAATGAAATAACAATTCCAAGTGAATTTTTTATCTCTTCAGAATAAACATTGCCTGCTGGAATCTAACCTCAGCTGCACAAAGGACTTGATCAGAAGAGAAATATATCCCATTATCATCTTTGTCAAAGTGTGTGAGAAGAACATTAGAAAACTAAGGTATGCAAATCGCATAGGCCTCTTATGTATAGACCATTTTAAAGGAAATGTGGAGCGCTACTGGTTTTTTAATCATTTTTCTTTCAGAGCGGTAATATCAGTTATTTAACCAAACTATATGAAAATGAGCATTATTGCTCAAAAGATCACAGGTAAAAGGCCCATGAATGGAAAATCTGTAGACCGTTGGTTATATGCTTGATGGAAATCTGATGTCTTTTTTAATCACTGTTCTTACTGAAGGAGGCTGCCACTGAAGATTGATTCAGAAGATGACTTTTTGAAGGTTTGTCGTTTGAAAGAGAAAGACCTCGAGAGCCTACCTTGTCTCTACTCTTCCGTGGAACCGGATGCTTGGAGTGGAGTGGAGGACCTGCTGAAGATCATCAAAGATAAAATTCTAGAGGAGCAGAGGAGGACAGTATGGATAGAGCAAGACCTCCTGTAGGAAATTATTGAATGCTGGAAAGTAAGAGTAAATTACAACTAAGCTGCTATACGCTAATTATACCCATCCCCATTTATCGGAACGAAACTTGTTCCTAGAAACTGGTCTGCAAGAAAGGAGCCTGGATGCCAAACATTGAATAAAAATGACCCAAAATGTATATAGCTATTAACAGCATTATTTTAGTCTTTATAAGTGCTCTTTAAAGCTACTGCAGATGTCCTTGTTATCATGAGGCTCTACTCAGTGTAGACTGATTAACTGAAGTTGTGCACTATTCACATTCCATTGAAGAAGTGCAAGTTTACTACAGTTTTCAGTATAACAGAAAGAGCAGAGGCCAAGTCATTTTAATGTCTGTTCAAGGAATGTAATATAACATGTTAGCAGGGAAAGACGTTGCCCAGCACTTGGTAGAGTATAATTGTAGAGTATAGTGAGGTATATAGCAGATTTGCTTCTTTAATCGGTCTCGGTACTTCTTAGCATTTAAAAATAAGGATGCGTGCAGGAAAACATAACGCAGCGTTTTGTATGTCAAACCGAGCAGGCGTCCATCCCCACCCACCATCCTCACTGTGTTCACGCAGCTGTTTGTTTCTTCATCCGCTGGGACTAATTACCGTCCTCGGCCAGCGGCACGCTCGGTCAGAGATATTTCACCGCAGATTTCGTGCACTTACTTGAAGTTCTTGTCCTGCACAGCAAGTATCCGTAGAACAGACGATGGCATAGTTCCATGCACTCTCTTTTTTCTTCAGCAGCATAAACACGGTTTATATGCCGTTTTGTACCGTTAGTGAGATACTTGGGTTCGGATATGATACAAAGGGTAGAATCCACTACACATGATGTAGAGCAAAGTCTTTAGGAAGCAGCTAAATAATGTGAAGGCTTATGAGGGTCTTTTGCCCTACGGTTTTCCTAGGTCAGTAGTAATTAAGGACATGGATTTATAAGTTGAATGTTTTAAGAGAGGAACTCTATTTGAACTTGAAACGGATCGGTCTCACAAAGGCAGATGTATTAACAGGAAAAAAGGTTTTTTTGATTAACAAATTGGCTCAGTAGAAAAGCCGCATCTTGGAACGCTTAGTATTTAACTTGTATTGATAAGAACTTTATTACTGTCAAAGGAAATTGCTTAAGGTATGCATACAACATGGGGACTGATACCAGAGTAAATAAATATCACATTTGGAGAAGTATATAAAGATAAAGTAGTATTGACGGATTAGTACTAGTTGGGCATTTAAAAGGTCACGGCCAGCGAAAGCACTCATTATAGAGCGTCATGGCCATTGGCCGGAACAACCTCCGGTGTCACTTGTTGCACCCGCGCAGCCGGGCCAGCCTTTTCCTCAGCGTTCAGGTGGAGTGGACCGCAAGGGGTCAGTGTCCATGATGAACCAAATAAACTAAACAAACTGTTTAATTTTTGCTGCTTTGTTTGCAAAGATAAACTAGTTTGCCAAGTAGGTATATTGTTTTTCTGCTTTATTGCACTCCACATGACATGCTGAAGCAAAGAAAAGAATTGTCTAAATAATCTCAGCCAGGGAGATATTAGTCACTCCAGATTATGAGAACTAATAAGAGAAGTGGGACTGTCTGATGTAAGGATCGTTTGTTTCCTTTTTAATACAATAAGACACTACATAGTTTGGAATGTTATTTCAGAACCGCATTATGTCAAACTAACCATTGCTGAGGAATGGCCCATTCCCTGTCTATCATTTATTACCAGGACTTAGTCACATCTGCCCGAAAGACAGCAGTAGCAATTGAGCCAGGTCCTCCTGCACTGAGTTTCCAGAAAAAGAATCTCACAGAAATGACTAATAAACCGAAGCCCATCGACTGGCGAACTGATCAAAACGGTCGCGGGCCGACCCTGCGGGAAGTCAAGTAAAAATAACACGAGTAAACTAAGTCCACGTCCTTTAAAGAGGGCCCCTCTTTAAATGACTGCCATCCTTCTGCACTTCATAGTCCAAAGACTTCACCTCTTTCTTCCTCAAACTTCTGTTCTCTTGATTCCACCCAGCTGGCCCTGTTTATCCTTAACAGACTTAATTAGTTCCAATCAGGGCCAGCTGGGCTTCATTAACACAAGATGATCTTGGCATAGGATCGGCCATAAATCATCACGGTGGCCGAAAATCCACACGTACCTTGGTGCCTTCTTCTTTTGCCGCGCACGTCATGCGCCGAATAATATGCGACAGCGGCGTATGTGCTCGCAAGCGTGTCACTTCACAGCAGCTGTATATTTTATGAAGTATACAGTATGTTTATAAAGTCATGATTGTTTTCAGTTTACAAAATTCCTAAGTCTCAGGGAAGAGAGACTGTCATCCAGCTGTACATGCAGAGTCATGTAGGAAAACTGGAGTTCTCAGCTGCCACCCTCAAAGCTCACACATTTAAACCTTTTCTCAGTCCAATACAGGGAGTTCAGAATATTGTTTTATCATTTGCGTGCAAGTGAAATATTATTTAGTATATAATGCAGCATATACAGTACAATGCAGTATATGGTGGCACAGTGGGGCAGCCTCACAGCACTTGGGCAGTTTAGGAGCAGGTTTCAGTTTCCTGCAGTTTATATGGAGTTTGCATGTTCTCCCCATGTCTGTGTGGATTTCCTCCCACAGTCCAAGGACATGTTTTCCCGGTTAATCGGTCAGCGCAAATCGGGCCGCAGTATCTGACTGCGTACGTGTGCGGTGACCCGGTCCTGGGTGGAGCCCTTCTAGCCTGCTGCCCAGTAACTGCACACATTGCCTGTGACCCTAACAAATAGGTAAGGAAAATGAGTGAATGGGTAATACAGGGTGAGTCAGAAAGAAGTTAAGTTATGAAAGTGTTCATCTTTTTAATCGGTCTGCATGAATCTTTCCCCTTTGAATGTTTTTTAACTAAATACATAAACAGATTTTTGAAGCAAGCAAGATTTCTCATCAATCAGCCATTAAGGTATTTCACCTAATCATCTTCATTACTTTACTTTGGAGATATTACAAATGTTTTTCGATCAGACACAAAGATTTTGAGGTTAAATATTGAATGAAATACTTTATCAAAGCCAAAACAGTGTGAACCATCTGTGGTTATTGAAGTCATATTTTTTGCCTGTAATTTCTTGCTGTGTACTTGGCACTGACTTATGTTAATTACCCATTGTATTATTTACAAGTAAAAATAGTTTTTCAGGTCTTTCAGACTGTCCTTTTATCCCTCATATCCAACTTCTGTTGATGACAAACCGAGACATTTTCTAATTTTCATTCTATGCTGACCTTCACGGTTTATTAAATATGGTGTTTTGTGTGTAAAGGATTCAAAGGGGAAGCAGTGTGCAAAATCAGTTATGAAAAGCAGCGGAGTAATGCTCATTGAAGTAAATTAACGTTCATTAAAGAAATCATAAACTAATACCTGTAGAAAAGGAGCATCATTAATCTACAAAAAAATCAACCAGATCTTTGCAATTTTAATGTAAAAAGGGTTTAAAAGTGTTGGAGTCCATGGACGTGCTAAGGAAATGACAGAAAGAGGGTAAGGAACCTTTCTTGATAATAAATGTATAAAACTACTTGCCCTTCAAGCTGCTAAATTAGAGCAGAGGAATAACAATCAGCATACAAATTTATTGAAATGAATGCAAAGGGTAGAAGCTGTGAAGAAACTGACTACAAAGGGACAGAACTTGAAAAATTCTGGACAAACCATTTTACTGGGGCTTTCTCATTAAATTATAATGAACAGGAATATAGAAACCTGTCCTTCTGAACTTTTTCCTTGCCTCAAAATTTAAAGCATGTAAGTATATAGCATTCCAATGTTTTTAAACAGGAACAGATGACTCTCAGATCAACCGCGAATGCAGCCGTGCTGAAATCGTCCATCATCCGTGTTCCTTCCTCAAGCAGAACTGCTCAGGATTTGAGTTAAGGCTTAGCTCTGAGGACACGTGCTTCCATATTAAGCTCAGAAAGGCAGGTGGAAATGCAGAAATTGCTACGGTTTAAGTTGCTCGTAGCAGATGGTCTGTCAGTCTGCTTTGCTTTCAATATCTATCAGCCATGTCTGCTCGGATCAGAGCAGCGTCTGAGCAAGAGAACATAATATTCGCTCTCAGAGAGTGTTTGAATTGCATCAACAGCCTTTTACATTCCAATCAGAGCCATTGTACGTGCCACCAAATGCGTAAAACCTCATGCTGTTCCGATGCTGGTCAAAATGCGCAACCCGAGTAGACTTCAGATTGGCAAACATAATCAAAATCTTTACCATATTTTGTCATCAAACATAATAGCGATAACCAACATATAATTATTTGCTGGGACTCTGCAATAACAGAGGAAATGTTTATGTTCTATATTTAGTTTTTGTTTGTTTTGTCAAAAAACTGAGTGCTTTTTTTTTTTTTTTTACTGCTTAAAACACAAAGTTGCATATCCATTGCGTGGGAGACCCTTGCAAATAAATGCTCCAGACATGGATTTTGTGTTGGAGAAGAAGCGATGCTTTTAACTAGAACTAAAGATAAAAAAGTATGTTTTAATAGAAAACATGGTTAAGGAGATTAAAGTATGGACATGTTGTGCTGTGAAAATACAGGTGCTCTCATCTCTAAATTCTATTTGGCCTCTTAATTGAAAAGCACATCCAAGCATCAAGTCAGCATAGCAGAGAGGTTACATGTTCCTTGAAGCATGCAAATTACTGTGATAAATGTAAATTATTTTAGTTAATTAATATTTCAGTTCCATTTAAGTTTTCAATAATAATCAAACATGCAAGTACCACTTGGACATGAGAGAGCTGAAAAAATGCAACCGGGTGCATCAGATGGTGTAAATCAGAGCCATCTAATGTTATTCTGTGTTTAAATATTGAAAGGAACTGAAATTAAATGCAATACAGGTGCTCGGCTCTAACTTTTGTCAAAGTTTCTGCAAATTTTCACGGAACAACGTGCTCTGTATGCAAAGAATTGCATGGCATCAATGTGGAAATGGACAAATATCATTTGTCTGCACTTCTGTCCAAACTGTGTTATACTGTGACGCTACTTTACGTTGATTTACCTATTGATACAGCAGGCTATTCTTACTATATTCATTCAGGGTAGGGGTTTTCCAGCAGGAGGTGCTTTGAACCTGGGCCAATCGAAGCACTGCACCACCTGCCGCATATATAAGCAAACATATTGCTTAATATGATGCTCACTCATCAGATTGTGAAAAGGCGCACGAGTCACTCAGCATGCTAACAGACAGCAACAGCTTATCGATGTGAGACAAACAGTCCTCTCACAGTGAAGTGGGCAACCATCAGCCACTGGACCCCCTGCCCCTTGTCTTAGGGGTTAGCAGCAACGTTCCAGAATGTTCCAGAGCTGCCACAAACAGCAAGGCTTTTTGCAGGTGCAACAGTGCACGTGATGAAAGTCAATAGCACCTCATACATCTGAACCTATTAGCACAGCTCTGCTTTTCTCGGCTGAGAAATAACACTCCGCCACTCCCTGCGATGATGCCTTCCCATCCTATCTCCACGGTGTGTTTATTGCCACCCCACGAGTTTAATCTACAGCTTCCCCCAGATGCTGCCGAACAGAAACAAATAGAATTGCATGTGAGAAATGGCAATGGCATGCAGTAGCAGGGCTGCCGGCGTTACCTCTGCGGCGACGGTACTTGCAACCTGCCACATCATTTGGGGGGCAGCATCAACACGTGCAAACCAGAAACCTAAATTGTGCAACAAAGCTACGTAAATATTTAAACTACCACCAAGGTAGACAACAGCACATTAAATAATTGGACACGCATGTTCCAATGTCCAAATATTTCTGCAGCAAATCATGCTTGTAATTTCCCATTAAATGACTTCAGTAACAAGTGAATCCATGGATAATCGTGTCGTGTAATTAGGCTCTAGGCATGTTGCTTAAACAGAATTTTAACTGAACACAGTTTTTATAATAATCACATGCTGTTTTTATAAAAAATGCTATGAAAGATTGGTCATGTTCAGATGAGGTTATGCAATCCCAAAGGGCATAAATATTTTTTCAAAAAGTTTTGCAAAACTGCCAAAAAATGGACAAACATTACATATCTTATTTACTCAGTTCTGTATACCATTAAATTTATTTTGCGGTCCCAGATGCTTCTTGGATACTTATCATGATTTGCAGGACTTCACTGCAGGAAGGTAGCTGTGCTGTTGAAAGTCGCACGTTCTAGTCCCACAGTGCCCCCTGTTGAACAAACACAACGAGTTTTATACTCCTACACGAGACCCTTAGCCGTGGGGTAAATTGTGGCTTTTGAAATAACCTGAGTTTAATAATTATTTTAGCATGAAACTCTTTCACATGGTTTAAAGTCGTGCAGAAGTGAAAATGCTGCCCTATTAATTGCTCTTTCATGACAAAAGACAGTTAGCGGTGACTCAAGAAAGACATTTTAGCAATGTTAATGAAGTTTACTGGAACCTTTAAAGCTTTCATTTCCCCCATACAGAACTCTCTGTCATCTTTATTCTACAATAATATTAATTAAATAGATGCATTAGACTGTGAAAGCAGCTGTATGAGAATGAATGTTGAACTTCCACTTAACTTTTAACTTCGAGTCTGCTGGGGGCAGGTTGTTAGGGTTCCCATTGGGACATCGGTCGCCAGAAGGGAGGCAGTGATGGGAGGTGGTTGGGCACCATGAGCAGCAAATGCAGGACTGCGGAAGTTCGAGAGTTTAGAAACATTTATTGCGTGTAGTGGTTGATGGTCTAGCAAATGAACTTGGAGGATCATCATAAGTTTCTATATCCCAGATGATCATTCTTTAATTTCATCTGTCTTTAATTACAAAATTAATCATTCATAATCCTTCATTTGGCATTTAAATCCCACTTGAGATATAAAGTAATATCAATATTCATTACATAGAAAGAGAGGGGGGAGAGGCTGCAGAAAATAGCAGGATTCCAGGAACTGGTAGTTCGGACAAGTAAAGAGTTTTACGTTACACAGTAAATCAAAATTAAGTAAAAAATGAGCTAAAATGACACATGTAATATTTATCTGCAAACACGAGAGTAACCGGATCAGTACGACTGCTAATAAATAACTCTCCTGTCCCTGTGACGACCACTAAGAGGCAGCAGCCAGTAACTTGAGTTCCCAGATGTCATAAGTAACTTCATACCAGTTATAAACTGACAGCAAGGTGCTCTTACTGCATTAAATCACTATTTTAATCAAAGGTACTGCTTTAAGGGTGGAACTGGAACCCACAACCTTCAGATTATAAAGCAACAGTGGTAAACACTACACTACCACCAGCATCCAGCAATGTCAGGGTTAGACTTTCATTTAAAACCCATTGGACACACATGGTTACCTGAATACAAGAGCGCCGATTTTCGAATATAAACACGATCGACTGCCCTTCTGATTGTAGAAATTGTCCTCGATCTAAATCAAAATTCCAGGTTTGATCTGATTCTAAATCAGTCTTCAATTTTAACAACCTTGTAAGTACGTGAAGCAGGAAATGCGCTGCGCTGTACAGAGAAAACTGTGAGGCAGACTATGTAAGTTGTGCCGAGGAGACAGAAGGCAAGAGGCAAAGCGAGAAATCCGTGGATTATTATTCTCAGTCACTAGAAGTTTCCAGGCACCCTGACACAGCAGGGTATTTGAGCCGTTTAATGCTGTGAGCCATCGTATCTACACCTCCTCATTATAATGTCAGTTTTATTTATTCCCAGATGTGCAAAGTTGGCTGTTGAATAGCTGGCAACTACGGTGCTATAGTACAATAGTACTGAGCAAGGAAATATGACTGGGCAGCACCTAGTAGATATACAAAACTGTGACCTAACAAAGGAATCCTGAAACAATAGCATATTATGTAATATCCATCTGTTAATAGTACAAGAATAGTTGCTGAATCAGAGCTCAATCAATGTAAACTAAATCTTCTGTATAGAAGGAAATTTTCTCAAATCTGGCAGCCATATTCCCAAACAAATTATTTATCGACCGAGTTCTAGCACTTTCCTCTTGTGTCTTATCAGGTTTTATAATGTAGACGGTTATTCAACTTCATCTGCTACGTTTTATATTCTTCATATATTTTAGATGTGTTTTGGCACTATTTGCGTTAGGCTCACAACGGCGGCTTCACTCTTTTCTTCAAATAAATGCAAAAAAAGAAGGGGTTTTGTCTCCGAGCAAGAACAGTGACACAACCCGCAAGTTCTCCCGGAGCTGCTATATCCTTTACCCATGGTCTCATAAACCCCACACACCACGTTTCTGCTTTTACAGAACTTTTTCAGAGTAATAACACGAGTCCGAGAAATGTACATCGAAGGCGTTTAAAGCTCGTAAATCAGCATGGGAGCCTTTTATGCTGCCTTGTATTCATGGTTAACGCACCGCCCATGGCGACTTGGATGGGCTGAGCTTCGGCTTTGTGGCGACCGAGAGAATAACGCGTTGGGAGCGGAGACCCCGGGCAGACATTGCGGAGGCCCTGAGCAGGCGCTAAGGAGACTCTGAGGGGACCGAGGTCGGTCGTGTGACGGTCCATGAGGCGACCCCCGAAGCAGCAGCCACCTCTCGCGGTTACGTTAGGGTCGCGTTCCTTCTAACGTTTTCAACATCTGTCGTTGACAACCTGTTTAAAGGGCTGCTTCGTTTATTCTTGCTGCTCGCCGTGCTACTTCTGCAGCCACCGGAGAGCCATTTCGGCCGCGATGTAAGGCACAAAGGCGCAGGAGGAGGAGGAGGAGGAGGTGGGGGGGTGGACTCCTTCCTGAGGTGGACGTCCGCGCTCAGATCGGCGCCACAGCTGCAGCTGCCCACTTTCTTCTCCTCGCAATCCCTTTCTGAAAGTGGCTCAGCGGACTGGAAGCGAGCGCGGACCAGCTTTTAAGCGAGGAGAACTGCACTTTTCGCCACAAATGAGCGGCGGCCGCTGAGCGAAGCGCGTTTTCTCCGCGCCCGACGCCATGGCTGCGGTCGTTCGCTCCCTGAGCCGCTGCCTGTTGCCGGCTGAGGCGGGTCGCGAGCGCGGCGGCAGCAAGGAGCGGAGCCGCGCGCGGGACGCGGAGCGCGAGCGCGAGCGCGAGGCGAGGCGCCGGAGTCGCGAAATCGACGCCATGCTGGCGCGCGAGAGGCGCTGCGTGCGCCGCCTCGTCAAGATCCTGCTGCTGGGAGCCGGCGAGAGCGGCAAGTCCACCTTCCTCAAGCAAATGCGGATCATCCATGGCAAGGAGTTCGACCAGAAAGCCCTGGTGGACTTCCGCGACACCATCTTCGAGAACATTATCAAGGTAATGGCGCGCAGACGCTCCGAGAAAGTGGGAAGAAAGGGCGCGAAGTTGAACGCACTCGGAAAGTGCTGGGGAGTTTCGCGGTGTCGGCTCTCCGTTAGCCGCCGTATGTTGAAGGCACAGCGTACTGGTGCTGAAATGTCCGGCCTGCTGACAAGTGGCAGGAATTCTCGCACGGCAATGCAGTGGGTTTGTGACGCACCTGGACCCCCCCACTGATATCCTGGCAGCAGGTGGCATAGTGGTTAGAGCCATTTCCTCACATCATGAAGGCTTATGGGTTACAATCCCTCTCCTGCTGTTGCCCTTGGGTCAGCCTACATGCCCTCAATTGATAGAATAATAATGCCCAGCTGTTTAATTGTGTAAATCATACTGCGAATCGCTTTCGATTTGGGATTATACCCTGCCCGGCCAAAAGAAAAGTCACCACCTGGATTTAACTTAGTGTTGTGATCTGTTGTTGCTTCAGTCGGTGAGGTCTAAGTTCAGCAATGTTATGTGCCCAAAAATGAGGTGAGCTGACTACCTGAATATACTGAATGAGCAGGTTTTTCCATCAATGGATTTTTTTCTTCCAAGATGACAATGCCAGGATTCATGGGGCTCAAATTGTGAAAGAGTGCTTCAGGGAGCATGAGAGAGACATCATTTGTACGCATGGATCGGCCTCCGCAGAATCCAGACCTTATCCCAATTGAGAATCTTTGGGATGCGCCGGAGAAGACTTTATCTGGCGCTCCGATTCTCCCGTCATCGATACAAGATCTTGGCGAAAAATTAATGCAACTCTGGACGGAAATAAATGTTGTGACATCGCGTAAGCTTATCGAAACGATGCCACGGCAAATCAAAGATAAAGGCGGTCCAACCAAATTTTAGAGTGTGATTTTTTTTTTTTTTTTGGATTGGCAGTGTTTATCAAACAGTTCTGGTTGGTTTATTTTCTTTATAAAGAATATGCTGCTGTGAAATAAGGCAAAGGGCAGCAACACTGTAACTCCAAGTTCATATGGGACTGCTCCTCTAGTCAGCCTTCAGGACACATTGACCAATGACCTGTCACCACGGTGGCTGATGGCTAGTGACAGCTAAACTATTTTAATAGTTATTTACACCTCAAAGAAGCTTGGCGGCACAGCGGTTAGGGCTGCTCAGGTGTAGGTCTGAATCCAGATCAGTCTGTGCGGAGTTTGCGTACTGTCCCCGTAACTGTATGGGTTTTGTCTGGGCCCTCTGGTTTCCTCTCACAAGCCAAAAACATGCATTTCGGGTTAACTGGTCACTATAAATTGGCCAGTATGTGATCATCTGTATAAATGTGTGTGACCAACCTACAATGGACTGAGGTTCCATCCAGGGTGTGCTGTCCTATCCTAGGGCCCAATGAAAGAATAGGCTCCGAACTGCCATAACACTGACCAAGATTAAGCGGTTAAGGATAATAAACGAATGAATGGATGGATGCACGATACATCTTAAGCGGAGCTCAACACAACCCCGTGAGCAGGTGTAAAGATGCAGTGTAGTAGCGCAAGGAAACATTAAAACTGCATGTTTGCGTGTCTGTGTGTAGTGCAGCTTTAACACTTGTTAGCGGAACTCAGCTGTGGTGAAGTGTAGTTGGAGGACCCTGGCAATTCTTCCTAAGCCATCGCTTCTCAGATAAGCAGTGTCAGGTTGAACAGCCTACGATTTTGTAATCTGGGCAATTTAGTAATGATTATTAGATAGCAGCCAGGCCTCAGGAAGCACATTCAGTGACGATAAATCTGTTTTCTTTGGAACTGTATATGTGGGCTAGCACGGTGCAGGCTACCCAACTGGGCTAAGTGTTACAGATGCTGCTTTTGATTTTGCTTTGAGTTGCTTTTTCATTGTATGTTTTTGGGGAAAGGTCGTAAAAACCCTTGTAAGCAAATCACTGGAAATTAACGGTTGCTTAGCACAGGAATGTGATTTTTTAAAAATATTATTGTCACAAAATGGCAGTTAACTTTACACTGAGTTTAAGCAACTTTCTTTCAACAGTTTGACATGATAACATGCTCATTCCGTTGGTTTTACAGGTACATTCAGTTACGGTTATGGGGAACAATAATCACAATACGTGAAATGGTAGAGTTGGTTTAATTTTCAAACTAACGTGGAGGAACAAATCAACAAGTTGGAATGGTAGTATGACAAACCTGGGTTATAATCCCTGCTCCTGTCATTGTATGCTTTATTCAGGTAATAAGACTAAATAGATGCAGTGTGAACACCTTGCTGTTTAAATGAGTAAATTATTGTAAGCAGCTTTAGGTAAAAGTGATGTGATAACATTTATGTATATGTGAAGAATAAGTTAGAATAAGTTACAACAAAAGAGGTGGATGTGGAAGTACTGTGAGATATGCTACATGTCTGGTTTCCACTGACACTGATGGTGGCATTATACCCTCTGCGGGGCTGTGATGGTTTCTGGCTCTGACACACTTTTGGTGCCCGGTGATGTACTGTAGGTATACCTTGAATTGCCTGGACATTTGTAGTGATTTTGCCTCATCTTGTTGTGCTTTGCAGGGTAGCATTATAATGGCGGTCCTCGGCCTCTGTGGCACAATTTTCCGCATTTATCTTCACACGACGGTGATGATGGTGGTCTCCAGTTTGTCCTAAAGGGAGTGCTTTTTCGGTGGCATTGTGTTAGAGGCCGGTGACTCATTGGGGTTAATTAATGGGAAGGCACAGTGGGAGAAGGGAAGCCCCTGGTGCTGTGTTCAGAAAGGAGCCCAATTTAGAAACAAGGCTTCTTTCCCATGGACCTGCTGTTTGTCGCCAGTGGCGACTGCCTCTCGCCAAGAGTGAACGTGAAAGGCACAGAGAATTGTTTACCTAACTTGTTTCTCCAGTGTTACAAGGGAGCAAGCTGTGTTTTCAGTGTCAAGAAGCCTTATGCTGTCTGTTAAGTAGAATAGTATTGGAGCATTTTAACAGAAGTTGATAATTTGGCGCCTTGGAGCAATCGAAAATTTTCGCTAACATCATAATTAACGGTCAGAGTATTTATGTAGTAGGCCTGGCGATCTGCTCTATTTCTATTGCCAGGCCTTCAAATTCTAGTAGCAAGTAGCAGGCACTTTATCATTTATGTTAAAAGCCAAAATAAGAAGGGCAAAGTCTGGAAGAATTTGAAATGGCATCTAAATTATTAACACATAGACATGTGTCTATGGAGCTCTACCAGGGGTCAGGACAGATGTCGAAGGGCAGGGTGCTGAGAAGGGACCCGCAATGAATATGACGGCATAAGAGTAAATTTTGTCCATCGGATGTGACGGTTGTCTCACATGCTCAGTTTAGCATTCCATTTAGGTCCTGCAACTCAGGAGCATAGCTGTAACAATTCAAACTGTGAGATGTTAAACTTAAAAAGAATCCATTCAAAAAAGAATATGTCATTTGCCCTATAATTAATGTGCTTCATGTGTCTTTTTTAGGGAAATTAAGTAAGTAAGCAAGCAGTGCAGGCAATGCAGGTTGTATGTGTCATTAACTTTATTTTTTATCAGACTAAGTGGAGATAAATTCAGCTTAGATTCAGTGTTTTTGCAACCTGTTTGGAACTGAGTAATTCTTGAATAATTATTAATAAATAATAATTTTTTTTAAGTTAGAGGCATTCTAAAGTTGTTTACCTTATTAAGTGGGTAAAGAAGGGCTAATTAACTGTAAACATTTCAGAGATAGAACTAATGAATTCATATTGAGAACAATTTTATTTGTAATTATTTTAATTCCATTACCTATGTATTTTAAACTGTTATACAAAAGAGATTATGTCAGATTTTCTTAGTTAATATATTACACAGTTCTCCTCAGACTGCTGAATGCAATACATTCTTCTACATCTTTGGAGAACTCAATATCTTGTACGAATTCTTAGACCGATGAGGTGGCATTTTGTTTCAGTGCGGAGAAATAGACTACTGTAAGTAGGGACGGATGTCCTTGAGCTGCCTCGCGTGTATATGAAGCTTTACTCAGCATTTTACTGCTGCGGAGGTGTCCGGGTGAAGAATCTCAGAATGGAGTCATACTCCTGCTCGCAAATTGGCCACAGGCTTTGGTCATCCCAAAGAGCCACCACAACACACATGCACACCATGTGTTCTGTGTGCTGATACATCTGATTGTCTGATTACCGTAATCTTTTCCCCTTGTAATTTATAGCCAATGACAGGGCCAAAAATGTGGAGGCTTTTCTTTGCTTCAACATAGTAGAGCATGTGGTGATACTGTGGGGCCTCTTAAGAAATTTATTTTAAGACCAACAATGTTTGTAGCAGAAAGGCACAATCTTGTGATGAAAGATCTCTTTTCTGAGCTGTCCTCTAATACCCCTCTGAAATAACAGATATTCTCATTGTTATTCCATCACTTGATTTTCTTCAGTTTGAATGTCTTTTTTAGGGATGCTGTAACCTCTGAACATTATGCATTTTTAATTTATTTCAATAAGGTACTGCATGAGGATTGTTCATTTCCGCTTTCTGCGTTGTGCTGTATGTTACCCACAATCTATCTTTACCGTTGTTGTTTAGTTGTTTGGCCGAGGCCGACTCTTCGTGACCTCATGAACTTTAGCAAGCCAAGACTTCCCGTTGTAGGCTTCCTCTCTGAGATCCTTTTAAGAACATATGCATTGCTTCAGTAATGCTGTGAATTCATCGTAACTTCTGTCATCCTTTTCTCCTCTTGACTTCAGTTTTTCCCAGCATCAGAGTCTTCTCCGAGGAATCGTGTCTTCTCGCTATGTGACCAAACTATTTGAGCCTCTGTTTCTGTTTCTTCACGTATTGATTTGTTAGACCTTCTTTTTGCCCAAGGAACTCTTAGCAATTATCTCGAGCACCGAAGCTCAAATGCATCTATTCTTCTGCATTCAGCCTTAGCAACAGTACAGCTCTCACAACCATAACTCGGTACTGGAAAAACCATAGCCTTGACCATATGAAGCTTTGTTCATAATGTGATGTCTCTGCTCTTTACTATCTTGTCTAGATTTGCCATAGCAACCTTCGTTTAATTTCATGACCGCAGTCACCATCTACAGAAATCTTTGAACCAAGGAAAACAAAATCTGTCGCCACTTCCACTTCCTCCCCATCAATTAGCAAAGACTTTTTAGAACTGGTCATTATTTTGGTTTTCCTCATGTTGAGCAGCAAGCCACCTGTTGCACTTTCTTCTTCCTCTTTCATTAAAAGTCTCTTCAAATCTTCCTCGCATTCAGCCATTAACGTTGTATCATCTGCGTATCTGATTTTGTTAATGTTTCTTCCAGCAATTTTCATTCCGGTGTCTGATTCCTCCAGACCACCATTTCTCATAATGTAGTCAGCATATAAATTACCTTCACTAGATATTGCTAATACATGCCAGACATATAAGCATAAATCTTGATATGCAGCATGTTAGCAGTCTGTGTAGTTCACTACCAGCTTAGGAGAAACAAGTGGTGTTTAACAGGGTTTACCCTATCTGAATTTTCCAAAAGACAGGAGGCAGAGCTGGAGGTAGCAGAGTTAAAGATGTTAAGGTTTGCATTGGGTGTGACGGGGATGGACAGGATTAGGAATGAGTATATTAGAGGGTCAGCACAGGTTGGACGGTTTGGAGACAAAGTCAGAGAGGCGAGATTGCGTTGGTTTGGACATGTGCAGAGGAGAGATTCTGGATATATCGGGAGAAGGATGCTAGGGATGGAGCTGCCAGGCAAGAGGAAGAGAGGAAAGCCTAAAAGGAGATTTATGGATGTGGTGAAGGAGGACATGCAGGTGGTGGGTGTGACGGAGAGAGATGCAGGGGACAGGAAGAAGTGGAAACAATTGACCCGCTGTGGCGACCCCTAACGGGAGCAGCCGAAAGATGAAAAAGAAGAAGACCCTATCTGAATTTTGTTGACCAGCAGCTTTATTCTGATGTGGATACTGTATACTCTAAGTTGTTATTAAGCCTTTGGTTTAAAGAAGTGATCAGTAATTTGGAAATGTGGCAAGAAGCAGCAAAAAGTATACATTTCTAGCTGTGAAGATGGAAGAAAGAATCCAATGGACAAATAATGTGTGCCAATTAACCCACATTAAAAGGCAGTGAGTGCAATGTTAATTAAGCTTTGAGTAAACAGAGGCGAGGCTATTTGGGATTTGTCGAAGGATCAGTATCTATAATATAAAATTTATCTGTTTATCAGTATTATAAGCTCCAGGCTCTACTTATTACTCTCAATCTTATAAATCTTGCTTGCCACTTAGAGAGTTTCATGCACACATCAGCATAGATTTTCAGGTATGACAAAGTTTACTTCATTCTGCTGCATTTGATATAGTATAGTGTTTTCACCATCTTCAGTATGTCTGTTTTACCCGAGAAGGCTGTCAGCCTTGTCACATAATGTAAAGATCTAGTGAACAACAGGAAAACTTCTTGTATTCAACTCCATTGTTATGTATGGCCAAAATGTGCTCAAAATAGGAACAGACCAATGATGGATGTGCTGATTGACCTTAGCGATGATGAGTTCATTTTTGAGAGTGTAGATACTTCAAAATGTTTAGACAGTGTGATGCAATATTAGGGATGGCAGAATGTGTTTGATGTTATGTAGAAATCCTAGAGGCAAGAATAAAGCTTTGTGGCTGAAAACCAGACAGGCGTAATTATGGGAGATGGGAGATTGTTTTGTAAAGGGTCAAGTGTGATTGAAGTCCACATTAAATCAGTCAAAGTTGAGTTATCCTTAAATGGCAAACTAGCTCTGTAGGGTTCCACATGGTTCTTCGGACTTGTTTTCCGAGAAGACTTTCAAATGAAGGAACTGGGCACAGGGGAGACCTGAGTCCTCCTATAAGTCCACAGACTGGCTTGTGGGTGAGGCTTGTTTGTTTTCCTTTTCTTTCAGATAAGAGAGAAACAGTCCTTCCTGACTTGACATCTGTCCTTGTAAAGTGATTCCCAACACAAATGCCTCCTATTTCTTCTTCTTGGAGGAAAAATCCAGATCATTAGCCTGTTTTTTTTTTCCCCTTCTGTTTGCTGGCTGGGTGTTGCTTTGAGCTTTTTGCATTTGTCATCACCTGAATAATCACTGTGGTATCTCCTCTAGTAATGGACACATCTCAGTGGGACCACGAACAAATGCATCTGTTTAAAAACTTTGAAAGTCAGGCTGCAGCAGTAGACAAAAAGCGTTCTATCTTTCTATCTGTTGCTAAGCATGGTGTTTCTTAACAGTAATCAGCAGCTACTGCTCGACAATGTTTTTTCTGTTAGTGATTTGGAAGTGTGTGATTCAGAACATTTTGATAAAGAGCATTTTTATCAGGAGGTTGCTTCAGACACTCCGGTCTTCTCCTCCACATTTTTTGACCATTTCATCACTGTGCAGCTTTGCATTTTTTTATAATGCGCTGGCCTGAGACATTGATAAACCGCTATAGCAGGACAAAGGAACTCGTAAACTGACACAACATGCTCCCAATTAACACAGAAACAGAAGAGTTTGTTTAGAGGAATCGCTGTCTCCTTCATGAATAGTTGTTGGTAAGATCGCCATGTTTAGTGCCAGTACTGGGGCAAGGATGTGGTTAGTGGAGATAAACCGATGGTGTAGCCAAGAGTTCCTGGCGTGTTGCACTGTTTGAGCTTGGCAGAGCACAGACAAGGCCTTGTTCCTGATTAGCAGTGTTTACTCTGCTGTCAGACAGCTCCTCTCGTCTCACCGGGCTCTCCGACTTACACGCCTGCTTGGACAAATCATCAGTTTGCTTGCATGATCTTGTCAGGAGGATGAGTAATGTCTCTTTCACCTTACACATGGTTAAAAGTTTGCCTGGCAGCCACAACAGCCCTAATCATTCTTTTCTCCAGTTTATGCAGCCACCTGGAAAAGATGTTTCTGACACACTTCTTACTAAGCTCTCTTTTTATAGTATAATTCTGTTAAATCAGGCAAACTCTTTGTGAAAACGTTCCCTTCAACCTGCAGTCATTTGTTAAAGTCATACTTAACTTCACCAAATAATTGTTTAGTTTAGTTTTCTCTAACTGATGTGTTGTTTATACAGTAACAATGAAAATTATTCTTCCGTAATATAGTAAGTTAGCATGTCCTGATGTCATTAGTCTTTTCTGATATTGCTGATCACAACAAGCTGTCCTCACATTGCTGTGTGAGATGAATATGGAAAGAGGGATCCTCTCTTCCCCAGGAGTTCATGTGTGATGGACCAGAGAACTGGGTGCACTGTGTCATCAGTGGGTCCCATGCTGGATGGATTTGGTGAGAGGAAACACTGGACCTCATGGCTGACCTCCAGGAGTGACTCTGCATTGAGTCACAATGCCCCCCCCCCCCCAAAAGCTTCTCCCCAGTCCTCCCTCTTGGTCCCCCTGGACGTTGCCTAGTGAAGCTCAGTAGGACAAGAACCTTCCGTTCCCAGATAGACTGGTGAGGAAGTAGGTGAAAGGTCACTGCTGGCCTGTGAATGCTGGGCTTGGGATTGGTGGCAGTGGGGGAACAAGGGGTGGTCACTCACTAGAGACCAAACAAAATGCTGCAGGAGTAGACAGCAGTCCTCTGGAAAGTCCCTTTCACATAGCAAACAAAAAAAGGAAGACTTCTAACTTCAATTTTTATCTCTATAAATGTATGGACTGTCTGCAAACAGTGCAAAACTGCTGGCTAAACCAGGACTTTTTACATAGTACTCCCAGACGTTTATTTCCTGTGGGATCTTTCTGTGTCTTAATGGCTTGTTTCATCTATTGTTGTCAAACTTCAAAAACATGGAGATGACAGCAAGTCTAATTTTGCCATGGTCCTGAACATAGCTCAACATGAATCTATATTCCTAAGATATTTCTCATATCCCATGTTAAAGGTAGTCTGTTGCAAGTGATGACTTGCAAGTACATGTGACAGGAAAAAAAAAATACAAGCTGCGCTTAAGTAACAATACTGTACATTCCATGAGCTTATTGCAAAAGTGCATGCCTTGGGGCTGGCTGTTGTTTCACCATTCTAACATAAGGAGAGCGTTCAGATGCTCAGGCTCCTAAAATCTGCTCCGAGTTGCTTTACAGGACCAAGCAGCAGGAGCGGAAAGCCCTGGGCTCCATCAGACTCATCTGCAGCCAATGAACACTTACAGTACAGCACCCTCCTGCATGGCTCCTTGTACATGTCCCTGTTTTATTGGGCTGTTAAGAATGCCTAGGTGTAAGGCCACTGGCAGGATCTGGCTGTTTAGACTGTGGGTTTTCTTCCTGTAACCTGTAAATCATTTGGACACACTGTTTCCATGTGTGCTTACCTCTGTCTTGTAGCTACAACTGTAAATAACTCAGTTTAGATGCAGCTGACAGTACCTTTTAAAATAGTTAATGCTGCCAGGAAAGTGTTTGATGCCAAGAACCATTGCAGAAACATTTATGGGTGGAATTGTGATAGTCTGAGCTGAAAGCATAAAGAAAAAAAAAAAGTTGAAGGTTTGTTTCTGAACCTGGGAATATCCATAAGTGTGTTTGCCAGAGCTGTACTGAGTTTATTTGGCTGTCGGTCAGATGGAGTTTGGTGTGTGTGTGTGTGTGTTGGGGGGGGGGGGTTGAAGTGACCAGTTGGTAGCATTCTTTAACTATTAGCAGACATCATCAAGACATGCATGCATTTTTGAAGCTTTACAAAAGTATGCATTGTAACTCTTGGAAAGTGTTTGTCAGAGAAACAAATGTTTTAGGGGAAAGTGGGTTTATAACAAATACCAGTGACAACAATCGATATATCAGCTCACTTTTACAAAAGGGATTTAAGAGTCTTAGTTTCATTGGTAACCTGTGGTATTGACCATAGACGTTAGCTACCTGCCTGCTGTAACATCATAGATGGAGATACTTACCCTGAATTAGAAAAGAAATGACATAACATTGTAAGTAGCTATGGACACAGAGGTGGGGTACAAAACTGGCTGATTTTCAAATAAAGACTAGGCTCATGTCAGTGTTTCAACACATTTACTTGAAAAGTATAGTAGTTTAGTTATAGTAGCCTGTCACCCCACGCAGACCAGCTACCATCCAGATCTGTGTATTGTCCTTATCATGTACATAATGCTTTTATTAAATTAATGCATGGTTTTATGATCCAAATTTTCAATATAAAGTATTAATTTACCTGGTAACTTTAATAAAATTGCCATATCACCCATTCTGTTGTGCAGTTTTTCTCTTATGGATTAGCTAAATAGCTGTTATTTGGTGAAAATGACTTTTAGGATTGCTGGTGAATTTGTGCATGAAGGCAGATGTCAGCTACACGTGAAGCACAGCTGACCCTGTGGCTTTGAGGAAGCACTAATGTGTAATTTAGATAACAGCCAAAAAGGTCATGATTACGCACAGCTTTGACCTTTGGTAAATCAGGAAGGACAGTCATCCTAAAACACCACAGTTACTTTACCACCAACTGCTCCACAGCTTCCAATTCAGAAGTGGTGCACATAATTTTCCAGCTGCAAGTCATTGGGCAAAGATTAGTGTCGGAGTGACGGTTTTTACTTCAAATGGGGCAAAATTCGGATTGAAATTTTAAACTAATTAAAGGAAAGCACGAATATTAAAATGCTCTAGAGTCCTTAAGTCAAATAAACAAGTGAGATGAACTAGGGTGACTTTAACATTGTAAACATATGCATCAACACAGACTTTAAACAAGACTTATGCCACTTACTGCAAGCAAGAAATAACGTATAGCATGTAATAGCTTGTTTCACCAGTCCTTTGTCAAATACTGGCACAGCTTCTGTGAGTTTTACACAATAAGTAGAAGGTGTTGACTGTATCTGGCACCATTATAAGTTTGTAGCTAATGCTGAATAAATTATTTTTTTAGGATATGTGGCCTTTGCAGTCGAACTACATCCAGTAACACTGAAATCATCCTATGTGACTGTTGTACAGTATGTCCCAGTTTACCTGAGTATTACTTATTCTGGAACCAGAGCAAGAAACCATACATGATGAAGTGGGTCTTTAATAAAGCAAAATAGAAAATTTATTTCTACAGCTGGTTACAACTGTGCACGGTGACAGCTTGATTAAAGTGACAAATGAGTTACTGGTAAAACATTAAGTGTTTAATAGTTTTACAGACTTATCTGACTAGAATATAGGCTGTATTTGAAAGTTGTGTGATCAGTGCCAGACACAAAGTGAATTTAATGGTCCCTAGAAGTCATACAACGAGACTGACTGTGAGATTAAGAATAAAAACAGATTTTTTTAAATACATTACCCCATTGTCCAATATGATCTCCAGTTTCACATGAAGAAGACTGAAGCTGCTGTAGAAGTAATATCAGGAAAATACCTAGTCTCTTCTGATCAGTGGGGCATGGAGTGCTGGACTGATATTTAGTGTTTTTATACACTACAATGTTTCAGTTTAGTTTTCTAAGATAAAGATAAGACTGTCTGGGCTCTACCAAAGATGACTATTTATGATTTGGAGATACGAAGCACTGCACAAATATTTTGTAGATGTAACAGCGACACTTCAACAATGTCCCATAAATTTTGAAGCCCAAAAATGAAGACAGCTCACTCTTTCCACATAGAACAGTTTAATCCATATTTACATATTGTTTTACAAACTGTTTTCCTAAAGCCCCACGGTTAAAATTTTGTATTCAAGTCAAGAGCAGAATTTTTCATTCCCAATGCGGAAAACAGTTTTATTACATACGTAATTTAGTAAATTTAATGACCATGGTAGCGATTGTCCTTTAGTGCTTCATGTTGTTTTTCCACTTTGGGACTTCCTTTATAATAGAATATTTTTTTTAAATTGCAGCGTGTGTTTATGTTTGTATGCATTTATTTATTTACATTCAGTGAACCTTTTTGTTTGACTGTAAGCACCATGGTTTTATTTGACACATGGTTTCTTCAGTTTTATTGCCTGCCTTAAAGTGGTTCAGAAGATATAAACTTAATAGCATCTTCACACATCAGTGGAAGCCTCCCAGACTGTTCAGTCACCCTCCTCTTTCCAAAGGGCCTTGGTTGCTTCTAATGTGACGCGAATGGGTGTGTGTGATCAGGCCTCTTATAATTAGACCACCAAGCAATCTGTTCCAGACAGAGTGTGGTATTTGCCATTGTGTCTAAGCACTACTTTGTGCCTCTCACATCAAAGGCCAAAATTGGTCAGTCCACTGGACAGTTTCTTCTGATGTCTGTTCTATGTGACACTTAAAGGTTTACTTGTGCTGTGAGGAGAGTGTTGTTGTATGGGCGGGCCACCTGACATGTGACATTCTCTCTCATATCCAGGGTACACGGGTGCTGGTGGACGCCCGTGACAAGCTGGGCATTGCCTGGCAGAATACAGAGAACGAGAAGCATGGCATGTTTGTGATGGCCTTCGAGAATAAGGCAGGTGTGCCTGTGGAGCCCAGCACCTTCCAGCTGTATGTGCCTGCACTAGAGGCACTGTGGCGAGATGCAGGCATCCAGGAGGCCTATGGACGTAGGAGTGAGTTCCAGCTGGTGAGTGCACCCGGGGGACAAAAGGCCCCGATCTCAGGACCGTCAACTGTCATCATTCGAATGGCTTTTTCGGGCTTGTGTTGATATGCAGTATGGTGACTCCATTATGGTCATAAAGTTGAACATAATGTGTATGTTTCAACTTTATAATCACAAAGGTATTACCGTTGAACATAACATTAACATGTATTGCACCTTTCTCTTACAGACTAAACTAAAATATTTTAACCAAGTTAATGGCTGGATGTAATTGTAAGTCCCTTAAGTTCATTGGATGTTTGAAATTAAAGCAAGCAACATACTTTAAGTAAAATAAATGCTTCATTAGCCAGTTTAGAATATGGCCTGGTTCACTTTATAAGATGTTTTGGGGCCAGATTGAGAAACAGACCGTAAATGATGAAATGACTCTTTAATGCAACAAAACAGCAAATATATTTCTGCAGTGAGTTATTGCTGTGCTCAAAGAAATCTCTACTAAAATGACACGACTTCCTGGTAAAACATTTAAGTATTTGTGGGTATTTTCAGGAAACCATCAGCAGGGTTGAGGCAGAACTTTGATGACTTGTGAGACGCCTCCACAGAGCAGTCTTCTTAATGTTTAATTAGTCTGTCTGGAGGGAGGATCGCTCTATGTACCGCTGGCTCTGGATCAGCCATATGAAATATTAACCAACAACAAGGAGTAGCATGTAGGTTAGTAGCACAGAAATGCAGATTGTGACCACAGAGGTTTTATACTGAAGCAGCAGGATGGACTGGATGGGAGTGGAAATTGTCTGTTTTGCTGGCATGAATGCACTGTAATTAAATAACTGGTGCTTATTCTATTAAAAGACTGGAGATATACTTTGTATGCTTGGGTTTCCTCTTGTTGGTTGCCTCTTTGAGTGCCAAATCTTTCTTGTGTGGTATTACTTTCTTAGTCATGTGCTCTTGACCTGTGTCATTCGGTGAAACAAAAAAAGACAGTGAAATAGCAACAGTTCAGTCTGAATATAATCCAGCTACTTCTAAAGCCAGCTTTGATGCAGTAGCACAAGAAATTACATCATTGAGCTCATCAGCTTTGTGCTCTGTATATGAATTAGGTTTCTTTTAGGTATTATATCTGCAGAATAATTTTAACTCCGTAATACTGCATCATATTCATTTAGTTTTGTATTTTATGTGTAATATGGGTTAATGTCTTATCAGTTTGCAGCACAAAGTAAAGTGTAAGAATAAAGCAGCCTTGCCGTTTCCTCCCGTAATTATTGGGTGGTGTGGTAGGAGATTGATTATGACCAGCAGTTACGTCATATTTACACTATGGAACATGCAATGCTGAGAGGTGTCATTGGACTCAGTGGGGAAATGCCTCCAACATGTCACTGTTCTTCTTGATATATGTGGTCCCACAAGGCTGCGGATGGGGTCTGTGCAGCAGTTCCTTCCCATCCGGCTTTAAAGTGGTAACCAAGTGGGCTCTCAGCCCAGGCCACAGCCAGCCAAAGGATATTGGCTTCGAAACACATCTACAGTACGACAGAGGACATAGGGAAAAGAAATTACCATACAGATGAAAACAGGGCTTGGAGACTCACATTTCTCAGTGCCGCCTTTGTGCTGTTTTATTACAGACATCAGATATTCCCATGAAAAGAGCTGAATGTTTTTCTGTCTGATGGAGAGATTTGATTTTCTCTGCTGGTGGAAGCCAATGTGTAGAAAAAGGAATATTTTACAGCAGTTTTGCTTTGCTTTAGCAGTATGTTCCATCCATTTGTAATGTACATTATGTATTCGACTGGTCCCTTGTTTGGCAGTCACATATATAAGAGACTGAGTATTGCACCATGTATAACTACTTCCTCAAGATACAGTCACTGAAGAGTGTCTGTCCTCAGAAGACACTGTTCTCGCTAACAAATCCCTCTTCTAAATGTACAGTGTCTAAGGATGCCCTTAAGAAGGATTGTTTTGTCCTGAAAAGAGCTTTGGATGTCCTACCCAAGCTGGCAGACACTGTAGTGATATGAACAGTTGCCTTCCAATCTATGAACATTTTGCTAACTAAAGTCCCACAGCAGTTACTTTAATGTAGTATTGCTGCAGGCCTGATATTGTGACTACCTGCAGAAATGTATACATGCTACTTTCTTCCAGAACTTCTCTTCAGGTAAAATTATTTTTTAAGTTAAATTACACATGATCTTCATAATCTGTTGTAGCAGCAAGCCTTTCACAAAAGAAAATGTTGTGGAATTTAAAATTTTTGATCACTGAATTAAAATATCATGCATGTACCGTAGTTTCTTCATGTCCTTTTTTAAGTTGATTGCATTATCTTGGATCCACATATGCCTTTTGGTATTTAGCTGGTATTTTCATGACATCATAGCTAAATAAATAGTCTTGTATGTTTTGAGTGACTGAGAAACCTTAATGTTGGAAACTCTAACAGATGTTCAAAGAATGATCACAGGGTGGACATCCAGAAAGGGCCGCTCACCAGGGACACCTCGCTATCTTGTTGCTCAGTGACTCCACGCACGGTCTGTCTCACTGCATACTGATCTTTGACCATCTGTACTCAAGGGGGACCGCCAATATGTATATACTGTCGACCTCGGTCACACATTCCACACACGTGTGCACTTTACATTCCTGGTCACTCCTAATCTTTGAGAGTCTTCGGTGTGTGCACTTCCTGCCAGCCATCTGTCTACCCACCACACTCACACTGGTTGATATGTTTCACCCACTTATCCCCACAGGAGGCTGGACAAGTGTAACTGCGGTGCCTCTTTGTTTCTCTGGAGTTCATCAGTCAGTTTGCTGTACAATGGCAGCAGTTTCCTTTAATCAGCTCCAGCTCCTAGTTTTTTCATACAGTGTTGTACATGTTTAAACTTTAGTAAGCAAAGGGATTCCTTAGTTCCTCATGCAGGTTGCAGTGTCGTGTAACCATCAGGGTGCTGCAGTCACCGTGAGAAAATTTTACTCCAGTGTGAATGTAAACAAATTTGTGCTGGCTATATGCTGAGGGATATGCAGGAGATTAACAAAATTGCATCTGAGATGTTCTGTAGTACAATCCAACCGCACATTTTCTGACTGTATGTTGGGAAGAGGTGTCTGGATGTAGTGAAGGTCTGGAACATTAAAAGCGTAATTTAACCATAATGTTTTTTACTACGGTGCTGTATAGTACTACATTATGTACCACAGAAACACTTTTTTAACCTCACGTAATGTGTAATGTACCTAATAAAATGTAGTTAATACTCTAACTGAAACGTACATTCATACAGCACAGCGAATTATAAGCAAAAAGCAGTGAATAAGGCTCCAATCTGACTGAACCAGAGTGCCGTTACAAGGGTCTAGGGGGCGCCGTCTTCCTGAAACTAACAATAGAGATGGTTGAATGGTTTGGTTTTGAACCATCAAAATTGTTTAAAATTATTTTAAGCATTAAAGTTATTTCTCCAAAAAAACTAAATAATTATATACTTATGTTTTCCATTATACTATGTTTAAAATAGACATTTTACATATTTATTATTTTTCTGGAATGGTTTTTGCAGTTTGAAATTCATAAACTTGAGGTCCACTAAATTGGGGATGGGTTGTATTCTGTTTGTACTACATTTTCTGTATTAAAAAAAAAGGACATGTGATTATGGTAGCACCATGTGATTATAGCTATGGTTAAGGTCAGACTAGCCAAAACCTATGATTTAGTTCAGAAGTAGAAGTTGGCACTCCCTATCTATTGCTGAGTTTTTACTTAAGAGTATATGAAGCCAAGCGCTGGAAAGGTTTCATCACAAAGCTGTAGGGATGGCAATTTTCTTGGCTTGATGCTCTAGAGTTGATACTTGGAAGTGGAGTGATTAAGCTCAGGGGAACCAGAGGGAGAGGACTGTTAGCTGAAAGAATGATGAAGAATGTGCTACCTGTTGTGAACTTATTAGAGGGAGTTGTATGTAAACAGTCACTCGTAGATGTTCATCTTCAGACTTGTCTGGCATTTAGCCTGTAATGCATTCCCAACAGCAGAGCCAGGAGAATGTCGACAAGACTGTTTTTAGCTTAATGGGTTGCCGCTAAGTGAACTCATCATAGTGTTTAATGATACATATACTCTGTGTGTAAATATGGCTGTTATCCAGGGTCTACAGGAAATGAGTCCTGGTCTTGCCAGCCTACACCTCCCATTAAGATGCTGTCACACTGTGATTTCGACATTCAGCACAAATAGATAGGGGGGTTCTTTCTCAAAAACCTACATTAAGTATCTACTACACTTTTGATGCATTGTTAAATATAAAGTTTAAAAGTTGTAACCACTATGTAACCTAGTACACTTCCATGAATATTTATGGTATCTTTTTATAGCTCGAAGTGTGAGAATATTATATTGCAGTGTTCATCTTCACACAGTGTACAGTGTGATTTTTGTGTTTGCCAGTTTGCTTCCTGCATGCCCTTCAAGGAGACGGGGCCCACCCCTTTTTGGAGCTTGCACAAGTGAGCTTTGAGAATAACAGTAAACAAGGCTTACTGTAATTTGCTTTCTGATAGGGAAGGCCAGCAAGGTTTCCCAGGGATATGGGAGAACAGTAATTAATCTGCATGTTCCCATCGGAAAATAAGAACTCAGGCTGTAATAAAGCACCAAGAAACTACTACAGAGTCTGGATACAAATCATTTATTTACAGTGTGCCTTCCTTACTCTTCTGTTTTACCTTCATTTTGGCAGATTGGTGCAATGCGTGCACTTTACTGTGTTCAGGGAAGATGAGGATTTCTTTACTGGCAAATTCTCTGTATTCTGTTTTTCTAAATAACTGTCTTATTAATGCTCTATTCAAGACAGATGATTAGGAGAAATATTAAAAGCCAGCAAAATTGGGTGTTTATGTGATTGGACAGAAATACTGCAGGCTTTGTTGTTTGACAACTGGAGAGCTGTTGGGACTCCAGTGAAGGAACAATGGGCCATTATATACTGCAAAACAAACATTACATGCCTTCATAATAGTATAAAACAACAGGAATACAAATTTTGTCTTACATTTGTATGGATTTTTGTTCTATTTTCTGTGAACAGAAATACTGTCATAATCAATATACAGTATTGTTACTCTGTTAAAATTTGAAAACCAAATTAGATGACCATTGTAACAAAAGTAGAAAAATTTTTAAATAAAAAAAATTCCAGGACTTTATTTTTTGTTTACAGTGACTAACATTTTTATGTTAGGATGTCCCCGAAAGGTACATTTGAGGGTTTAGAATTTTAGTGAGAGACATGAAGTTCTCCACAAGGGCAGGGAAAATGTAGACCCACAAAGGCCTAATTCACAAAAAGTTCTTTGTTTTTGCTATTCAAGTTGTTCACTGGGGAATCTAGGAAAGGTTCATACTTTAACAACTGTGGAGGTCTAACATAATTTACATTCACTTACTACAACCTCCAAAATCCAATTTATTTAGCAGAAGTCAGCATATATATACACACTATATAATACATGAACATTTGCACATGTGCAGGCAGTCCAGGAAACATCACTGTTTTGGTAGGACAAGATATTGGCAGGTTCTATGGTCTTACTCTTACCGTAATAAGATAATTTTAATCCATCAAAATTTGTCACTGTTCCTGAATAAAGATATGTAAACAAAACTTGCTTGTTTCAATTTATGTTCTTTCCTTTAAAATATAATTTTTCTGTCACAGAACTCCAAAAAACCTTTTTATTCTCATGTCTTTAGATTTATATATTAAATATAGATTTGCGAAAAATGTGAAAATATCATGTCACACATGGCTTTAATCCTAACAAAATGTGTTAGGAAGAGGAAAACCAAACAGCTGACAGTAGGTGGTCTTGCTCCTGGCTTTCCTGCTGTGATAGCCCAGCCTAGACCTCCCTTGTACTACGCCCTCAAACACATCTCACCATCTCATTGTTCACCTTTATAGTGTAACTATAAGAGCAACTGCACTTACAGAAAAACATACAAACTACATGAAAACGGGAATAAAAACAGCTTTATCTGCGTGTTTTGTAGGGAGGGGCGATTCACTCGTATTACACATTTTACCTGAGAAGTAGAATCAGCTGTTCTGATACACAATATCGCTGAAAACCGTGAAGTTCTACAAACTTCTCTTGAACGCGGCTGTTTTTCATTTTGTACTTGAAAAGCATCTGTGTGACTAGGCTTGGTCTTTCACTTCATTATGGTCTAATTACAATATAATTATATCCAGCATTAAATTGTTTATAATAACAAAGAATGCTGCTGTGTGCTGCACTGTTTCTGCATTTATATTTTTGAGCTTGTGTGTGTTTGTGAGGGATTTGGATGCCATTTGTGTTTTGTATGTATGTGTCCGGTTCTGTGTGTGTGCATTTGTGTGTTTATTTGTGCACCATGTGAGTCAAGGCTCTGCCCCAGGCACAAACTCTTGGTTGTACTTGGCTGTGCTCCATGTAGAGGCTCATTAGAACTAAACTGTTATTAGCTGCACACACCCCCTTCCTCTCACAGACCTCCGAGAGGGGTGCTGGGGAAAAGGAAATGGAAGAGACTCCCAGCGGCACTGGGGCACGACCGATAGCCACCACTCAGACTTAAAAATACACATGGAAATACTTTCTCAGTTTATGTAGGCTACACTGTGGTTTCCACTGGCTTCATACCCTCACAATATTTCTGTAATTTTATGAAGATTATTCCAGGTATTCTCAACGCACAATATCAAAGAATTAGAAGTATCCACAAAGTATCTCACTTTTCTGGAGAGTTTTCTTTTTCCTTAGTATTAGTTGCATTGATCCGTTGGAACATCAAGCAGGATAAGAAGGGGTTGTGCCTTGCTAAAGATTGTTAGTGTTCAGTTGTAGATGCAGCAGCTTGTTGTTGCCTTTCCTCCCAGCTCTGGAAGGCCATCTCAGCACGGACAGGGATATCTCATGCTGCTCGGCTTTGGGCCGTGGCCAATGAAAGCATCCAAGCAGGGCCAGGCTCTGCTGATTCATGTGGGTGTTTTTAGAGGGAGCAGGGTTTGAAGTCCTTTCAGTCCCTGACTTTAGGAAAGGAGCTGTGAAGCTTTGGGAGGCATCCTTCAGTGACTGGTACCATCAGTTTGCTCTGCATCACATGGTCCTGACAGACCTTTCAGAGCGTCCACCCCCTTCGCATTTTCTCACTCATTCATGCATTGTGGCCACTTGTTAAATCTTTTCAAACATTCCTTTTGCAAAAGCCCCTTAATCTGGGCACGCTGGCAGTGAATAGGCGCCGAAGCGGAGACATTCTTTCGGCCTTATTCACCCTCCTCCTGCTAATGTGGTAAACAGCCCAATGGGTCCCTGAAGATTTAGTCTGCTGGCAGCGTGACATTTTTCACCCTCTGACCTCAGGCCCCACTAAATATCCCGTAGGTCTCTTCCCAAAGTCCATCTGTGTTTGACTGTATATGCCAAGAGTGAATGTCCTTCTCATTATTTTATGAGAAAATTACATCAAGGATGTATTGTCCTAAGGAACAGTCTGTCTGTGTTCAGTGTGACCAACCCAACAAATCTGACTTCTAAATCCTAGATAAAGACCCTGAAGGATCAGAGTATTGGTTGTTAGGATATGTAAACTGATTTGGTTAGGATTTTGCATATATAAGACAGAAGAATAAATACAGTATTTTAGCCTTCCATGATTGTTTCTCATTTAAAATTTTGCAGTGAAACTTTGAAAGCTGATTTGAACAACAAAGAGCTCTTTTTTTGCATTTAGTTTGTGTCGGGTAGCACAACTAGGGTATGCTTGCATTTGGTAGCTATCATATAATTTAATATTAAATAGAAAGAAAAAAGTTGGACGCTATTGGTATCTTTTTGTAGCAATTGGATTCATAATTTCCACAGAAATAAGGCCTATCGCTACAGGAAAGCAGCGTGTTAAGCATTATTTCAAAAAACAACGAGGGTTTTCAACTGAGAATTTAAATAAGAAATGACTGAATTAAGTTCAGACTTATAAGTACTTGTCTCCGTGGCCAAGAAACAATGTGTTAAGACAGTTGATCATCATGTCAGTGGAAGACTTCCTGAGGCTACCTTTGTCTTCCTTTCATAAACCACCAAAGGCTGCTTAATGTGTTTGATAGTCTCACATGGGAAGTCCAAAGCAAACAGCCTGAAACATGTTATGGGAAGGGAGTGTTTGTGTATGGAGCTGGCTGCAGCTGCTTGTACTATATCACGAGCAGGCTTCCGAAGAGGACACCGATAAGCACCTACAACACATTCCAAGTGAAATAAAGTGCATTTCTCTAGTATACATTCTTTTTCTTCAGCCCACACAAATACTATTTGACACATGGTCTTGTCAGGTTTACTCTAACAGGTTTTTTGCCTCTCCTGACATGACTGCAAACTCAGAAACAGAGTTAAGTGGGATCAGCCAAGACTATAAGTTGAATCAGGTGATTCCCTGTATAACTTGAGCTAAAAACCTCATTGGAGTTGGAACTGCAGGACTATGAATTGAGCAGCTGTACTCCAAACAATGTGCTTTGAAGGCATATTGCTGTGTGACAGAGATTAATGTGATCAATGCTTGTGATACACTCTTTCTTCAGAGAGGAGCCTGCATACATGACAGTTGGGAGTTAAAGAGAAAACAACAAAATATGTGTGAGTCATCAGACCGGAACATCACAGGTTATTGGTATTTGTTAGACATGGACCCCTTTGCCAGATATGCATTTGATTTCATATTTTACAGCACCCTTTATATTTTGTTCTCTGTTCCTCCCAAGGAGATCATGATTTCATATATTTTATTCAAATGGTATCCTAAGTCTTATCACAGATAGTGTTTGCTTTGTAACAAACACAGGAAACCTCTAATAATGCCTACACTTCAGAATTATAACACTGGGAGATGTGAGATTGGAGAGTTGAAATAAATCTTTGCATGGATTCCCCCAGTGGTCTGCAGTGTCTCTGGGAGATGCCCAGCTGTAAAATGCCCTTCCTGTTCGTCTGGTTCTGCTCCAAGGGTGTGTACAGTGCATAACAATGCTCCATTGTGGACCAAGTCTTGACATGGTTGCAAAGCAGAGCTGCGGCTGACTCAGGCTCAGAGCAGCTGGCTGTACTGTGTTTTGGAGGTGGGTCTGCAGTCACAAGGTTGAGTAGTACAGAAGCCCAGTGTTTGGAGCACAAATGCACAAAGATTCGAAGTTATAGTTCAATGTGATTTTGCTACACTTCGCTGTTATTTGCATAACGCTTTGGACATTCCTACATATAGTGCATTATCAAAAAAGGTACTCAGAATATAAAAAAAAAAAATAGTATGTACTGTATACAAACATTCCTTTTTTCTTTCAATTCTGCCCATACACATACATGTATGTAGCATGTTACAATGACAGAGCCTTCCAATTTTTTATACACTTTTGCCTTTTTGCCTTTTTATACAGGGCAATGCCTTGCAAAATACACTGGCAACTGTCTGTCAAGACAGGAAGCTCTGTTCCGAGATTGCTGTGCCACTAAATAGCCCTGGAAATTGGATATGATATTTTTTAGTCAGACAGATGCATTACCTTAAGTATGCCAAATAAGAAATATTTTGAAAGTTGTAGGCCCTTTTCGTCTGTTCCTTCAGTTGCTTCACTAATCTGCCATACTGATGTTATGACATTTTTGTATTTTCAAGAATTTTCTTCTTAAAAACTGAACTTGAATGACAAATTTTATCCATGATCTAATTTCTTATATGCTAGATTTTGCTTTTAAAGTAATACTATATATTTTAGTTTCTGTTGCCAACTGAATGTTTTCTAAGGGATGCCTTGGGTTTAGTCTGGACTAGACAAAGCGATGGATATTTGGACAAGAGGGCCTCCTACAGAATAGTTATGTTTACTAATATGCGGATCCCCGCAGAATGTACTGAAGGATATTTACATGAATACTTTGCTCACACAGTGTTTGAGTGACCGAATTCTTGTTTATCTGTTACATGAATTCATAATCGTGGAGGAAGCCTAGTCATTATATGTATTTGTATTCATTTATTTTCTAGATGGTTTTCTCTAGGGCAACGAGTCCAAGGTTGTCCAGGTGATGTCAGCAGGAGAAGGTTATAGTTGTACTATGCTGGGGGACAATACTGTGTTTATACAATGAAACTGTTACTCTCCTAATATTGGTATAATTCAATTGTGTAGCTTAAGTGTTATTATTGTAGTCTACATGTAAAGCTGTTTTAAAGGTATATTGTGCTTTTAGATAAACCAAAAATGCCAGAGTAACAACTACCTTTTTATATAATTTTTTGAGAGCCTTTAGCTTGTTGGATATAAGATCATGTCTACCAGTAGAATTATATTTGATATCACAATGTTAAGACCAGGGGGTTGCAGAGTTATTGCCAATTGAACATGTAGTTGCATCACCATCCAAGTTATGTGTTGTAAAACATGTGGATACCATAGCTTGCTGCAGTTCTGGTTCTGCTCAAACACTCTGGAGACTCAAACACAGCTGTTTTGAGCAGATTTTGAGACCTGAGTCTGCTAGCTGTACTGCTGACTGTACTTTGTTTCTTCTGTGGCCCAGTGTTTCTAAAGGGTGAAACAGAGTTCTGGACTCTCTCAGAGAGCTTTTCTCACCTGAATAAGGTCTGCTTGAACTGTTGTCAGGGAAATTTCCCTACGTATGGTTTAAGTCCCCCAGGGCTATGTCATCCATTATTTACTAGCTAGACGGATTCTGTCATGTATAATCTATTCACTTCCTTCCTGATGTTTTATTAGAAATGGCAGTTAAATCAGGCGCAAGTTTTAAAATACCATGTAGATCCGCTTTGTGTTGAGCTTGTTGTCACCATCCAGAGCATCAAAGAAAACACTGCAGTCTTTTGTGAGTTGGGTAATTTCCATGCTTGATCTGTTTCACGTGAGACACAGATGAATTTGTGTTGGCTCACCTTTTTGCGTTTCTTCCTCAAAGTCATACTTTACAAAGTCGACCTTAACCTTAACAAGGAGTTTGTGTTTTGCATAATGTTAATTCCAGAGCTGTCAAATGACCAGGGTGCGGTCCTGCTTTATTGCGAATTTATAGGTGTTGTGTGCTGATACTGCTGAGTGTATGCAAATGTGTGGATGGTGTTAAGTGGGAGTGGGGTTTGAAGGCAGGCTCCTGATGACTGCAGTGCCAGCCAGAGTTGGCTGGAATGCATTTAGACCAATTCTCTGTGGTCCCCTCTGCCATTAGCTCAGCCCTCTGACCCTGGGGGCCAACTCTCTATGAAGAGTGACTCAGACTGCACACCAGACACTACACAGCAAAGCCCATCACAAACCCTGGTTTCTGATCCCATGCAAATTGAAATGCCATCAGCTCTTCAACTTAAATTCAGTTCAAATTATTTTTTATATTGCAACAACATGGCACAGTGCTGAACAGTAGGGCATATACAAGGATACCAAAATGATGAAAAAAGAAATCAAAGAGAAAATAAACATGAAGGTTTGCTAGTGAACTAATCGGAAACAACCAATACAGCAACTGAAGAAGAGACAGCAAAAATATCCCAGACAAGGGAGAGAGAAATAAACTTCTTGAGGTCCAAGTACCACTGGCTGTCTACCCTTCCTATGGATTTTCTCATGTATTACAGAGAATTTTGTATGCTGTGGTTTTGTACCTAGTTTCATATTTGCTGGGTGGTGTAGAATTGGCATTGAAATTCCTTCTTCATTTGGGATGAAATACCTTGTTTTGTTCCTCCTTTCACTATCCAAAAGACCTTGTCGTATTTCCTATCTCTAACACCTGTTTAAATACTGTATGTGTAGCACAGTGATTTAAGCAAACAGTAATTGCCTAGTAATTGCTTAGAAGAGACATTGCATGCTCACATGTTTTGTCCTTGTTCATCTCTTGTACTCCCATGTACTGAGTCACACAGCCCCTTCCCCATTGAGCAATATGTATTCATTGAAAGGGCTGCTATCTCTATTTGTCGATAAAAAAAGAATTTAAAATATTTTCTGACTTTACTAGTTGATTTATGAATACGGTTGCTTGTAGATTCCCTTAGCGTAACTGTTGCTGAAAGTCTTTCGCTGACCTCCACCACCCTCTGCGTGTGTGTGCGTGTGCGCGCGCCTGTACATGTTGTGTTTATAGCAGTAACAGGCTTAAATGCTAGAGCTGTGCCTGCTGAGAACACTGTGAACTGTGTTCAATACCCTCCTAGGAGAGCACTTTCACCTTCAAGTCAGAGGCCCTGGTGAACAGCTGCCTTTTGCTAAGAATGCAGCGTTTGTCCTTTACAAAACTGAGAGCCAAGGAAACACCGCTGGCTGCTCATGTTCAGAGCAATTGTTGTTGCTGAGGTACAGTACATTTCCATCAAATTAATCTTCCATTACATGTTTAATTTCTATACTCATTATTTACCTTAAATGTAATACCAATCACCCCTAACAAATTTTCTGCTTATGAGCAATAGGGCACATTACTATTTCTGTGCTACTTGAATTTACCAGGAAACAGTAAATATGTAAATTCAATGACGGAAATAGTACTTTCCTTCTTTTCTCAGTTTAGTGTTACCTGGTATTTATACAGAGTTCTTGCTAGGATGTATGATTAAAAATACCATATATTTCCTTCTAGTACACAGTATTTTTAATGAATCCATAGTAGATCTTTTAGATTTCTTCCTTAACTGCATACCCTAAAATTTGTATCCTTAGTTCTTACATCTGTATTTATTTAACTCATATGGAACACCACACTCATTATCAAGTTTAGTGATGATGGTGATGCCAGCTTTTTTTATGTTCCTTATTCTAAAGTTATGGTAATGTTTGATTGTTTCTTTCCCTGAAAAGCTGATGTTTGTGCAGTCTACACCCCAGCTGAGACTTTGAGATATGCATTAAATTTTATAAATTTAAAACAGTTATGTTACTTCCATTTTCAACTGCTGCCCCAAAAGTTTCATTTAAGGTCATTTTGTGTGTGTGTTTGTGTGTGCATGTGTGTGTATGAGGTTCCCGTCCCACAAGGTGATATCATGAGTCAGACTGCTATCAGCAGGGCCTTTGTGGAACACATGTGAGTTCCCTGTGCCCAACACACCCTTTGTCCCACCTTACATTGCTGGCCCAGTGAAAAGAGGAGGCTATCAGCATGATTGGTCTGTGCCGTGTTTTTTCCTGGGTCAGGCTCAGGGTACGGAGGAGAGACATTCCTCTTGGGTGAACACAGCCTTCCAAGTATTAGCATGCATGTAAAAATGGAGAAGCCAAAAATTCTGTCCATTTCCTGACCACTGCTTTTCAATTCCCTTTTAGTTTGTTTTTTCAAATCTAGATTTAATTTTTTTTTCTTGACTGTGATTGGCTTTCAACAAACATTTACTGTCTTTTTATGATTTGCATTCAGTTTTTTTGGCTTTAAATGAAATCAAAGTACCCTCTCTTTCTGTACTTCTGTATTCAAGTCTACCTGTTCCAACGTTTTCAAATATAACAGACAATAACAGGTATAACCTTTTTTCATTTTCTGCAGTTTTCCTCAAATTTAAAGTGCTTACTTCCTCAAATCTTTAAGTAAAACATTGAAGCTATATGAAACATTAGTTGTTGAATTGTTAATCGCACCACCTGATAATTGGTTTTCAAAAATCTTGGTATTCCATGTTTGAATTTTGATTTATCTTTTATGATTTCAAATAAATATGTGCTCTGACAGTAATGAGATAAAGTAGTGGTAGCAACATTTAAAAAGTTCTGTCAGAATATTTGAGAACTGTGACATGTGTTTTGATTTATGTCTTGTTTGGTGTCTAGCCTAGAGAAAACAGGGCAGAATGTACGTGCAGATGAAAGCAGGGGAAGGGTTTACGGTAACACTAAGATCAATATGGCTAGATAATGCTGATGCCACAGGGAATCCAGGGCAGGGTGTGGTAAGTTTCATTGCGGCGGATTAATTATAGCTCTTTTCCCAAGTCCAAGGCAAATATTTAATTCATCACAGAGGGGGAAAAGATTTGGTTCGCAAAGAGAAGACCCCATGTCCACAGATGAAAGAGACAATACAGAAATAATTATATTTTTGAATCCTAAAACTCTATATTGAATTCGCCTGAATTCTTTTTACGTTTAGTAAGCATTGTGCCGATTATTACTTGCGTGACCCACTTTGAAAAGGATATTTACAATACAGAGGTGAAACATAACAAGGCAAGGGCCCTCTTTACTTGGGCAGATCAGTGTTTCCCATGAAAATATCTAGACTTTGCTCTGAACTCATGCACAGGCTTGCAAACTGCTGGCTGCAACTCCCCAGATACATTAGGAATGTGTTATTGTGCTAAATATATAATTAATTTGGTTAGATTATTAATGTTAGCTCGAGGGATGGCTGATGCTCTTCTTTTATTGCACTACAAAGAAGGTTCATGGACACCAGGGATAATCTTGAGACCCACAGAAAACCGACTCCAGTTGAAAGGAACCGATTATTATTATTGTAATAAAAAATAAGAGATTGTTTATTGAAACTTACACCAGAATGGAATGAAATGGAAAACAATGATTTTTAAGTAAATAAAGGTTAAAACACTTACATAAAAAGCTGTGTTACATCAGATGCACTTTTGGCTCCAGTACAGCTGGTTCACAGAACATGGTCTTGTGATGATCACATGTAGGTAGAAGTTGTACAAGCACCCCATGTCAATGTAAAGTGAACAATTTACTGATTTAGTATTTACACAGATCAGTTCTACTTACTGTTGTATTACACATCTCTATTACGCTCTAGAATTATATCCATTTATATTGATGTAGTGAATGTTGCTGTATTTAAAAAAAACTAAATTCTTGGGTTGGGTTTATCTGAACCGATTTACAGGACTAAATCAGAGCACAAAACTTCTGTAGGAAAGAAAAACACTACATTTTTTCCTGTGTCATTTTCACGTCGTCCTAAAGCAGTTCCGAGTGAAATAAATACTGTATAATTCAATAAATCAATGTGATTTCGATGAAGTAAATGGAACACCAAATGTCATTAGTAACAACATGCAAAGCATGGGTTCTTGTCTGTTTAGGGTCAGTTTCAGCTGCAGCTCTGAGTTTGTGTATGAGTCTCACACCAGGAGAGATTGTGAACAATAGAGGATTGTCATCTTGGTTAGGAGATTCATGTGATTTTTTTTTTTTTTTTTTACGTTTTTTTTAAGTTTTAAACCTAAATCCTGGATGGAAAAACTGGCAGTGGACATGACAGCAGCACTGCACTCATTTCTCTTACTCCTGGATTTAGACAATAGCCAGACCCTTCCGGGAGGAACGGAGATGTCCCTGCACCAAAATAGAATGGGCAGAAATATCTCTGAAGCGGTGTGAAGCGACAGGTCTGATATTCCTAGGAAAGGAAACTTTGCTGCCTTGTTCTTTTTGGCCCATGTGTCTCAGCTAATCACGCTTTCTATACCCACAGAGTGGCGATATCTACAGGCAGCTGCACTTGTGTTCACCGGATAACAAGTAGTCGGCAAGGTCTCCCAGGGTTCTTTCCCACACTTACAATAACCACACACAACTGTGTGCTTTGGGGCTGAAAATCTGAATCTGTGGACTCTTTGACAGGGATTTTACAAACAAGTGCTCCACCCCAGTTGAAAATGTACAATTTAATAATCTAACACTAAGCATAGCGGACTTGATGGTATAAAAAATGACTCTTTGAATTCACCCAAAGTAATCTATTTATTGTGGTGGTTAAAATCCTGCATTCATCTAAACTGAACACATTCATTTGCTAAATGGTATATTTAAGAATAATAAGACTGTCATAACTCAGTGAGACTGTGAATACTGCTTTGCGCTTATTTAAAATGTAAGGCTTTAGCTGATTTGTGCTCCTTATATCCATCATAATTAGGTGACCAGAATGACTGTGCTAAAATATAAGGACATTAATTTTAATCCAATCCCAAGGTGGAAGTGTAATAAAAACTGCAGCATGTTCTGCAGCGATGAATTTGGTGTGGCTTTGCTTGGGGGAACTGCCCGTGGTTTCAGTGGCTTGGCTGCATGTCTGTCGTTGTTTTCTTTGGTAAAGTCCACATAGGTCATTGCTGAGGGCAAAACACAGACATGGGGTCAGGTTTCCTGCATCGTTTTTTTTTTTTTTTTTTTTGCTAGAATTGTTGCCGATGTACGGAAACCAGGTTGGAATGATGCATATCCATGGAATGACAACAGCAATGTCCGTGATCTTTATTATAAACCAAATAGTTTCTTTTCCGCATTATTTTCAGGAGCTGCTCAACAGAAGTTTCATGTGCTTGAGTAAAAGACATTATTGAAAACACTTTTTTCAACAGGTGGTTTACATATAAGCCATATTTATTTATTTATTTATTTTTTTAAGGGGGTTGCCTGATGGCAAGTTTCATGCATTTGCTTATAGGGAAGTGTCTTGCGTCTCTGTTTTCAGCTGTTTTGTGGAAGTTTCCTGGATGTGATTCAAGGCAGATAGTTACGTTGGTGTTTTGCAGAGGTGACACGCACATCTTGAACCGTCTTTGTTCTCGGTTGTCTTACTAATGTGATGGCTCTTCCGTAACAGCAGTATGGTGCTGGGAGTGTCTGTCAGGGCTCCTGGCTCTGGCTCCCTAAATCAGAGGCAGCACTGCCTTTTTAATCCCCCTGTTTTCGTGCACAGCTGTTTCCTGCTGGGAGTGACGGCCCCTGAGGCTGCACGGACACGCCATGGAGCAGACAGGAACCGCGGCTTTGAGCCACAACCGCCACAGCCGCAGCACTCAGCAAAGACAATGACTCGAGAGCCGCTCCGCTCAGCTGGCACAATGGAAAAGCCACATTCTGGGGCACAGAGGTCGGGAGGGTTAAAGCAGAACAAAGCAGCACATGAGCAAAACCATGATTTCAAAAAGTAAAACTTGTCCTTGCCGTGAGTTTTTATTTGCCACACAAAGTGTTTTCTTTGTCAGACTAATGACAACCGTTGAACAATGCCTCAACATGTTTTTGTTTTTATAATTAGGTTCTTGAAATGGCAATGGGTTGTTTACTGTGAGAATCAACAAGGGGAAGGTTTTTTCAAGGGTAACAGTGGACATTTTACTCCAAAGCTCTAAATGTAAAACTCACTTAATGGAAAATGTAATTTGATTTCATGGCTTAAAATAATTAAGGTAAAGTGACTCAGAAAGCCACACAACTGACATAATCTCCAGGTTAAAATGTACAATATTAGTGTGTGGAAAAACTCACCTTGACTGCTTATGTATATCACCTATCTTGTGTTATTTTCTTTTATGCCAGTCATTTCAACATTGCAGTTTTTATCAGACTCAGCAACAAAGCTCCCATTTCTGTTTTCTGTCCATTTACAATTCCTCATGCTTCAAAGCTACTGGCCCAAAGAGCCATCTTTACCTGATGTACTTTTTCTGTATCAAGAGCAATGTCAGATTTGGTTGCATTTTTTATTTCAGTAAATAGGAATTTATGGTGTCTGTGTGTGAACAGTTTTTGGGTCTGTTTGTGTGAGATATATGGTTCATCTTGCATCAGGGCGTCTTAACAACGAGTCCATAAAAACTCTCTGGGGCTCCGTGAAGTGCAGTCTTGTACTGAAATTAACGCTGTCCAAGCCTAAATAAAAGTTAAAAATAAACATTTTATTATGCAGCTACTATCTATGACATAATTTTGTGAAGCTAATTGAGCTTTATTGACATAAATTAAGTGCAGTACATTCTCAGTGTATTTGTGGGTATTCTTAAAGGGGTCTGTGGCCTAGAAAAGGTTAACAACCAATGCCTTACATGTACTGCTGTCCTTATAACCATGGGTTACTGTAAAGTGAATCGGAGGATTGTTTTCATCTTAAGTTGCACGGTTGCTTTTGTTGCCACATGTCAGAAAATAAAGGAAAAGGTCAACATTGTGACAAAACTGTACCACATAACTGGATAAGATATATATTACTGAAATGCACAGACTGGTGTCTTTTGGAAGCACAAGACCTGCCATGGCATAAAATAAATAGCAATTGGAACAGGGAAAATAAGCGAACTTTTATTGTTTATCAGCTGTTATTTGAATATTAAGCAAATTACCCTCTCTCAGAATAGAGTGCAACCTGTTCAGCTTTTTTGTACATTACCATCTTATTCAAGCATTCTGAAATAGCACACAGTGTGGAAAGCAAATAATGGGATTTGTTTCCTATTATTTACTTGTATTATTGCCCGTTTTTTCCACTTATTTATTCTCTTCTATGAATTTTTCAGCCTTGAATGTCTGTGCGCATATGGTTACTCAAATGTTGACTCTCATAAGGATAATTTATTTCACAAAGCCAAAAATGTTGCGCAATACAATTATTTCTTTTTTATCCTACAGGGTGAGTCAGTGAAGTACTTCTTGGACAATCTGGATCGTATTGGGCAACTGGTGAGTAAACAGTATTTGTTGCTTCTTTTCGGGGAGTACGCAATTTTGCAGAATTTATAGTGTCTTTAATGATATACTGTATGTACATGACACCACGAACTAGATTTAAAAACTATTTCTAATAAATGTCAGTTTGTATAGCTGAAAGCTCAGTTTTAAGCTTGTCATACTTTTTTTAAAGGAAGACTTAATATGTAAAATTAATATTGTTTCAACCGCATGAAACAAACCCGCACCTGTAGTAATTTCTAAACAGGTAAGAGAAAGGGAAAAGTTAAGGACAGGGCAGCAAGCCAACTTTTCAGTTGCACAGATAAAATTCTAACACGAAAGGTACAAACAGTTAATTGCAACATTAACACATCACTGTTTTTATTGTATAGAAGAAATTTAAATAGCATTTGTTCTCTAGAAAGAAATTAATTTAACATTGCTGCTATATTGATCTAGTCTGCTGTCTTCTTTCTTCCGGTACTCAGAATTACATCCCAAGCAAACAGGACATCTTACTGGCAAGGAAGGCAACTAAGGGGATTGTGGAGCATGACTTTGTCATCAAAAAGATCCCCTTCAAGATGGTGGATGTGGGAGGTCAACGCTCCCAGCGGCAGAAGTGGTTTCAGTGCTTTGATGGCATTACCTCCATTCTGTTCATGGTGTCCTCTAGTGAGTATGACCAAGTCCTGATGGAGGATCGACGCACCAACCGGCTGGTGGAGTCTATGAACATCTTTGAGACCATTGTCAACAACAAGCTGTTCTCGAATGTATCAATCATTCTCTTCCTTAACAAAATGGACCTGCTGGTGGAAAAAGTGAAGAAGGTCAACATCCGTAAGTACTTCTCTGACTTCCAGGGTGACCCTCACAGCCTTGAGGATGTGAAGACCTATCTGGTGCATTGTTTCAACCGCAAAAGGAGGAATCGCAGCAAACCCCTGTTCCACCACTTCACCACAGCCATTGATACGGAGAACATTCGCTTTGTCTTTCATGCTGTCAAGGACACTATCTTGCAGGAGAACCTTAAAGACATAATGCTACAGTAAGCCTTTCCTCAGAGAGTCATCTCACTGTAATCGTGCCTTATGAGAAACTCCACCTACTCCTCTTCCTCCTGTTCAGAAGGGCAGAGGGAAAACTTTTAAACCAGAGGAACCTCAAACTTAAGCACTGAAGTTTCCCCTGGTGGACTTCCACATCCCTTCACTGAATGACTTTTCCAGCACTGTGCCACATATTGTTCTTGCAGGATTGCTATTTGATTTTTCTGAGTAAGCTAGTTTTCCACTGGTGTACTTTCAGAATGTTCATTATATTTGTGACTAACAGTAGACTAAGCAAGTGTTTGTCATGGGAATATGATAATATTCCATAACTGTTTCATCTCATGCGCGCATGGTGAACCTTGCCTGAGGTCAGACAACTCCAGTCTATCCACACAGCCCACAGAAACCTCTGAAAATGTTATTTACCGCTGAAAAAAAAGATGAATTGAATAAACCTTCTGCTGCATTTGAAGGTTAAACTTATCTCAAGGACAGCAATTTCAGTTTGCACATTCAGGCTAAGATGGAAATTGAAAAGAACAGATCCCAAAGAAAATAGGCAAAGAACCTTTAGCTTTAGAAACATCAGTATAAAAAGTGGCCTCTGTGTTGGAGCAAATCGGTTTCAGGTTGTCTGTTGCTGGAAAAAAGTAGTTCTCTATGGGTCTTATAACCTGGCAAAATTTCCAGACTGCTGAAATACTAATCACAGCTAACATTTGCACAATAGCTCTTCCCCCATAAAGAAAGGTCTCTTCCCTGTAGGTCTGATTATCCAATTATCTGGCTAAATTTAAGTACATACTTACCTTAATGAGTAAAAATGTAATATATAAGACTGTGAACACCTTTGTTTGGAAAAATAAAACATAGTGACAATGCATTGGCCCTTGTTCCCATTTAGTGCGTGCGTGTGTGTGTGTGTGTGTGTAGATGTGTGTATGTGTTAGAAGAGTGCCTTACCCAACCCCGTGGTCTATTTATTGTAGATAGGAACCTGAAAAGGACTTCAGATGAGTGAATGACATCTTGTTTTTGGGCACAGTTCTTTGAAAGAGTTGAATATGAAATTTTTACTGGTGCTCTACTGAAACGGTGTGTCTTGCAGTACAGGTGAATTATAATTAGATGCCAAACCAGGAGATGTAAAGTTTTTTTAAAAATTTCCTCTGTGTATGTACACATATTGTTTCCCATGTCAAAATCTGCAGTGTTCTAGAATGCTGTAGCATTAGAGTGTGTTTGATAGCCCTTCGGTTGTTGCTAAACATCTATTTTCACAATAACTTATATTCTGGACCCATTTAATTTCATCATCCGACCACTTCTTCATTCTGTTGTGCTTATTCAACTGCAGCCGTTTTTATTTACTCTTACTGGAGGATCTTTGTACAGAATGAAAAATGCTCAATGACCAATTAATTTCCTCTTCCCATGACATTGTTTTTAGAATGAAAAGACACGTGTTTATGTCCTGCTCTTTTGTACTCCCACTCAAACCACACCGATTTCATTTAAAAATGTTCATTGTATATAGAGTGTAATCATGTTCAGTACCATTACCAGAATGAATGTAGTGAATTCTGTCTTTCAAAGCGCGATCACCTACAAACACTAACTGAAGAAATGTTGTTGTGAACATGCTGAATTTTAAACATGGAGTCGAAGTAAATAAATGAATTAATGTGTACTGCAAATTCAAAACAATGTCATTTTGAATGTTGGTACTTCAAGAAAAAAAGAAAGGCATTTCATTTTTTTTTTTACCGATCACATGTGCACTACATGAAATTATTTATCTTCTCTTGAAAAAACTGTTTTTTGTTGCACAGGGCATTAATATAGACTGACATTATGTAATGCTTATTTACACTGTACTTAGTATTGTTTGCATTTCTTAAAGGTCATGCTCATACAGAAATAGTCCTCGTGTAACAAATGCTCATGTCATGAGAACTTGTACGATCACAAATAATTTGTATGCAAAAATCTGAACAATGCGCAGTCAACCTACCCCTTCGGTTTGTATGAGAAAATTGAAATTTCCGTGCTTAAGCCTGCATTTCAGTGTCCAAAGCTGTCCTGATATTATGTACTTGGCATTTATTTACATTTTCTCCGTTTAAAAGATGAGGTGGGAATTTTGCATGTTTAGTTTAAAAAAAAAAAAAAAAGAAAAAAAAGGTTAACTTTTTAATTCAAACCACATTGAAAGGGATTCTTTATTATGGAGCAAAAGACATTTTGTGAAAATGCAGCTTCTGCATCTGTTTGCAGCATTTCACAGGAGACACCATGTTTGACATTGAAAAAAAAACTAAGGGAAGACCTTCCCAACGGTCCCAAATTCTTGCCCCAAGATGAAGACTAGCCATGCTGTCACACTCCTGTTTTCCTCATAATTTTCAAGAATACATTAAAGTACATTTTTTAAATGATTTTATTATTAACCCTTATATATTTGATACCGTTGCCTATGGTGACTTACAGTGTAAGGTTTATATACTAAGCTAATTACAATGATTTACCCACTTACACAGCAGAGTGTATTAATTCAGGGTAACTGCCTTGCTCAAGGATATTGCAGGAGCGAGATTAATCGAAGTTACAATTTATTTCCATTAAAACCATATACTTACTGGCTCTTCTCAGCTATAATATATGAAGGGATATAAGATGTTTTTATGATGCTTCTCAACCTTTGCCTGATGTGAACTCATATCACCTTACAGAGGTTAACTGTAGCACACATTAAGTACAGAATATTGCTGGTAACTGTTAATAGTCATCATCAGCCCCAGGATGTAATCTGTGAATATACAAAGGCCTTTTTTGTGGACAAACCGTGAGCAGAGTTAATAAAATCTCATGATTCCTGTTACCCTCATATTTCCTTCAAGCTGTTTAACTGGACCCACAGCTGAACTCTTGATATTTAATGATCAACAATGGACACGTGCAGCTGCAGCCCAGCTTGGTCTCTGCCCTGGCAGCAGGTGTGTTTGCTCCCTCTTGCATTGAGGGGAACATCATGCGTGTTTTCAGCTTTTCGCCATGAGAAGCAGAAAGTTACACTTGCAACATGATTTGTTCGGATGTTCTTCTTCCATAGCTCACTTTCAGGAGCAGGAAACACGTGAAGGAGGCCATTGTCCAGGACCGCATCCCGCAGCAGTGGGACAGAGGAGACAGCAGAGGAGCTCCAGCATGGGATGCTCGGGCATTAATAGGCGAAACCCCCAGCTCTGACCCACAAGGCAGCAGTGCTCATTGCATTTATGAGGGATCCACTGAAGAGAAACACTGCAACGCTACAATGGTACATCTGTAGTTTCTCCTAAAATGTCTGTTTGAGGTCAGTCGTGCCTGCTGGGAACAATAAGTTTTCAAGAAACATGCATGCATATTTAGTCAATACAGCATCTCTATGTGTGCTAATCTAAAAAAAATATATATATGAGCACTAAATGTGAGTTAAAATATAGGAAAACAAATATTTTATTTGCATAAAATAGTCTTTTACTTCTGGAGTCTTGAAGTTTGTAAGCTCCTGAATATTAAGCCCTGTGGACGTTTCATTTTAGCGCAGAGCGCCCTCATATGGCGGGGAGAGGAAGTGTTAGTCGTTCAAGTCCATGCAAGGAGATCCTGCAGTAGATCAAAGGATCCTGGGTTCTAAGCCATATTTTTCTCAGAATTGAACTCATGTACACATCCTGTTCACTACTAACCCTTTGACTCTTTTTTTTACGAAACTTCTTGTTCTCTGAAGGTGAGTGCGAAAGTGCACTTCGTGACTGAAGCCTTGTAATGGTGGTTATATAATAGCAGTCTTAAAGCAGAAAAGTCACAGCATAATTATAAAGGCCTCCAAGGTGACATCAAAATGTGTATCTTATTACATAACATTGGTAAATTAAAATGTTATACTGTAATTTTGCTAAGATTTGCCAGAAAGCCTCTGTAAATGTACATTTTTCAGCCTTTTGTGTACATTTTTTGAGAAATGTTGACATAAATGTTTCATATGTTAAACTTTTTTGCAGCTGTTTGCATCATATTGGAATAGTAAGTTTTCCTCTGTATCAATCTGCATTTAACCACAGTTTTGCCATTTTTCATCATATACTGTAGTACAGGCTGCATAAGAAAACACACTTCAGCTTGTACTGGCCCATCACCTGTACAAAAACTTTTTTTTCTTTCTTAGAGAATGCTGCAAACTCTAAATAATGAAAAAGCAGAAAAGCCATCATTGTTGTATTGAAAAGCTGCTCATTTTAATCGCCATTTCACTTTTGCTCAGCAAAAACAGGTAACACTGTATAATTTTTAACTGAGAATTGTGTGAATCAGTAACAGTCCACAATATTGTCCTCTCCTGTGTCAGCAGCTGCTAGGATGTCTTGCATGAGAGAGCGGGGGCTGTTCTCCAGGTGATCGCTACTCTTATCTAAAACCTGCTGCCTGCCTTCCAGATCCAGAGACTGAAGCAACTCTGCAATGTCTACACACACCTGTGGGTCAGTAGCGATGCTGTGTTTCTTCAATATATCTTCACCCCACTTACATTCCTGCAGGTCAAAGACCACAGTTTTGTCTACAACATCAGTGTTCTCAGTGATGACCTGTTTGAGGTGCAGGAGGATTCTGCATGCCTGCTGAGCAACGGGCCTGTCACAGTCAAGCAATGCCCTCAAGAGTGCGTGGAAGATCATGAGATGATGGAGCTTACGGAGCGATTCTGCAAATTCTTCTCTGTTGCTGCGTGCAGAGCTGATGGCGTATGGACATGACAACTCGCTGGATGATTCCAGAATCTGATCAATGATGATTTGAACCAGTTCCAGCGTATGAACTTTGACTTCCCAGTCCAAGTCATGACTACCAAGTTGTAACACAGTCTTCAGGTGTTTCTCCATCTTTTCCAGTGGCTGAAGAGGAGGACATCTTAGCCAAGAGCAAAACACTTTTATCACTGCTCTTCTTGCAAAGCCTTCAGTGTCCTGGGCTAAAATATCCATGAAACGCACAAAAAGCTCCTCCTGAGGACACATGTTACAATCCATTTAGAACAAAGTACAACTGGACAGACAAGAATGGGGCATGGTTCCATCTGTTAATTATTTATTTCCATCTGAGGGTTTCACTAGCATGTGGAAGATCAGAGGCCAAAACAGAAAAGAGAGGAGAAAAATAAGTCACCTGTACACCTGAGGGAGATGTGAAAGCCTTCTCAGAACAGGTGACATGGACCATCTGCCCCAGGGCATAGACAGCACTTGCTCGAACATAACTCTCAGGATCGATGAGCAAAGCCATGAGGAAGCCACAGACCTCGCTGTTTGAAAGGGCTTCACAGTAACTTGGGTTTCCTACGTTACAAAATGAATGCGGATTAAAGATATTGTTAGCCAGATCTGCATCTTCTGCATGACTGCTTTCCCTTAATACATTTTTTTAAAAAAAAGAACATTACCTTGAAACTGTAAGGTGAGATGAGTCAAGAACTCAAGGGAAGAATCTCTCACTTCCCAGCGTACATCACAAAGCCGTTTCTTCAGCATGGGGAACAAATCTGCACAACAAGTAAGAGTGTAAAGACACCTGTGTTAGTCATCTTTACAGTTTGCAAAGAGAAGGACATTGCTAGTCCATATTGATAACCGTGGTGTTCTCAAAAAAATTACCTTTATTAAGGAACAAGCTCATAAAAGATGACTGAGCACATGTGGACAACCAGCTCAAAGTTGTTTGAAGTGTTTTCTTGAAAACCTAGAAATAAAACAATAACAGTGGTTAAAGGAACAACATATTAAGAAAAAAACACATGACCAAAAAAAAAAAAAAAAAAAACCTACGTTTTGATCAGTGTCAGGGTTTTGCAGAACCAGCAGAAGAACATTCAAGATGTCTTCAGCATAAACCTGACTTCCTGAAAAATGAGGGAAGATTAAAAAGAAAAGTTAATTACATTTTTTATTCTTGTGGCATTTTTATTAAAATAGAAGGGGTCTGACATACCTGGACAGTGGCTTAGAGCTGCAAGTGTGTCCAACACACACTTTAGAACTCTTGAGCAACCAATCAGTTTCCTGACAGATTTGCTAATGTGTGAGGACGAGGAGGTGGCAACTGGACCCCCAACGCATATTTTCAGCAAAGTAGTCACTGAGAGGACCACCGATTGCACACAAATGTTCTGACTTAAGGATTCCTGTGGAAAGAAAAAGGTGGACAGAATTTTAAGCCTGTTCGCTCATTATGGGATAAATGGCTGCTAAAAGCAGACATCTCAATTTCAACAATCTCCCAATATCCAGTTTTTCACATATCTGGCTGGTTATTATTAATACCATTTATCGCTAATTTGTCCATATTTGTCCTTTTATTTGGCAAAATGTCATCATCACTAGAGGTAAACTTAGGGTTGGAGAAAAAGCTGTAACAATGGAACAAGTAATTTCATTCTCTGGATTTTCAATTTTTGGACAGTCTTCAGGGATGAATTAGGACTGGCCAATGGTGGAGAAGTGTAAACAAGAAGCAAAATAAATAGGAAAAACAGAAGACTGGATTAGGAAAATGAAAAGATGAAGGTATATTTGTCAAATTTTCAGAATGACTTGTTGATTATAAGCACAATGTGCCGTAAACTCTTACCAGGCCCAGCAGCTCCGACGTGCTGTTTAGTGACAGACAAAGGAGGGAAATGCAGGATGATTTTTGGGACATCTGCTCCTCCCAGACTGAATGCTCACAGTCAGACTCTTTGACCGTACCTACTGAAAAGATTTTTGAACCATGAACATATGAATATGGCAATTAAAATTTATTTACAAAATGTTCCATCTTGGCTACTGGAAATGGTACCTAAACATTTTTGCTGTGAGCCCACTAATGCTGTGATGTGATCCAGGGGTTGGAGGATGATGGTGGCGGCCCTGTCTTTCAAGACTTGTGGGCTGAAAAACAACAAAGAGTTCATCTTTATTACAGTATCACTCATTCATTACATTGTGACTAACTGACTGTCTAGTTCATGGCTGTGGAGATTCAGCACTTATACTTAAAGCCTAGATTCCGAGGCAGTGTACACCAGACCATCACAGAGCCATCGCTTTCTCTCTGGTGCTCTGAGGCCCTGGTCTAACCTGGTACTGCCCTACTACAACTTTATGTGGAACAAAAATAAGAGAATCTAAGCAGTGTGTCCTTGTTCTTACCAGTTATCCAGGTGGATTATCCCTGTGGCAAATGGAATTGCTAATGTAGGGTTTAAAGAGCATAACATGTCTTGCAGGAGTGTCACAATACTGGCGTTTTCTTTGGTAAACAAAAAGGTCCTGAAAGAAAACATGGTGGGACCATCAGTTTCATTCTGTCCTAGCAGTCCTAAAAATAAAGGTAAAAACAAAGACCGCAGTGAAAATTTCACATTCAAAGTGAAAAAAGCCAAACTGATGTAAATAGGAATTTTGTTTAGCAACAACACACTGTTTCACCTTACAGTAGCTTGTAACACTTCAAGAAATGGCTGCATCGGGGAACTCTGGCCATTCTGCATGAGCACCTCCTTGGCCTCCACTGTCTTTTGCCACAACACCTCCCTGACATGTGGCTGACAATAAGTGAGACTCAGGCCTATGAGCTTCAGGGACTGATGGACCCGGAAGGGGACGCTGGACGCTAAAGATTCCTCCACGTGCTTGACTATCGCTGCAGTGCCTTCAGTGCACTCGGGGGAACCATAGCCATGGCAGATCTTGTGTTCCTTTTTCTGCTCCATCATACCACCATCCTCCATACAGAGGTCCCCTTTTGGGGACCTGGGGAATGTTAAAATACAAGCTAAAAGCTGGTTTGTTGCTGAGGCAACAAAGAGACTTTGGTCAGACTGTAAATGCAGGATATCTTTTAAAAGCCCTGAAGAAACAGAAATACGAGAACTTTACCATGAGCGCTGAGCTAAGCAAACACATTGTTTCCACTGCTGCAGCAAAAACTTGTGAATGAATGCAAAAGATTTTCCCTCATTTTGGTTTGGCAGTTAACAAACTTGAGGCTGACCCAAAACATTATACAGTAACTAGTAATGGCTGTAAGGAAAGTTAAAACATTACATTTACCAAAGGAAATAATGAGCAAAATGTGGGCACTGAATTACATTTATAGATGAAGGCATAAACTTACACCTTTTTCTGGAGTGCAATATCCTTACCATTCTCCAGCACAAACTGCATGGCTGGCCAGTGTTTCAGCATGTTCTGCAGCCCCTGAATCCATCCACTTCTCACGGTTGCATCTTCCCAGTGACTTGATGCAATCCACCCCTCAAAGGCATTTTGCACAACACCCTGTTCCTAAAATGAAATGTATTTATAATCCATGGCTTATTATCACTGTGTGACCAAAATGCAGAAAGCACATGACACAAAAATGTGATTCAAGTACCTTTAGGAAGAGGAAAGCCGGTTCATTGGAAGCCAGCAGCCCTGCAAGCTTGAGAGCAAAGGCGAGAATGCTAGGCTCCGCTGACTTTGATCTGCATGTACTAGCTATGAAACTGATCAGACACGAGTTGAGCTCCAGCAAAGACAATCCAGATACTGAAAAATGTAAACACAATGTAGGAGAAAACATTTGCAATTAGAGCCATCTTACTTTTTTGGACATAGCACCTACATAACCACAAGTATCTTACTGACCTGTTCATTATTAGCTTTTTTTTAAATCAAGTGGTGTGGTAGGTTATGTTGCATAGTATTACTGCAATCCAACCCACTTCAGCAAACATCCATGTCATGTCTCATGTATTTAAATTAGGAAACTATTAATATTAGTCAACAGATTGTTACCATGGACCTCTGCAGTCTTCATCGAAATGCTGATTTGTAGCTAAATACGAAAATTATTTATTAAATTCATACATACTGCTGCCATCTTACCTCGGCCAGTAAGAACTGTAAACCAATCCAGCAGTTTCTCCAGACATGTGTCATCTGGTACAGCTTGACTGGGGTCGGCCAGCACCTTGCACACCAGGGGCAGCAGCTCCACACAGTCGGGGTCCATCTTAACCATGGCTGAAAAACACCAAATGTACACAGACATCAAAGTCAATTCAATTCAAAGTCAACGTCTGGTACAAAAACAACCCAGTATTGTAGAGACACAGGCATTCTGTTCTTGCTAGAGAAAGCACTCAAGTGTCCAGCTTATAGCTGCCACCAGGCTGCATGGAGGTTACCGGTTTAAACCTCAGCCCTGCTGTAGTAGCCTTAGTCAAGGTACTGACTCTGAACTGATAAAGAAGAATGCTATTCTGTGTAAATCAATGGGAAGTTCATGATCCGACATTGTAAATTATCTTGCAAAAGAGGAGCTAGGCCAACGATATAAATATATGTTCCCCAACGTTAAAGAATACGCTCCTGCTCGTCACATTGTTGAAATACCTTCACTAACGGTACTTACAGCTATACACACTGAGGAATTAAGATGCTAAAAGAGGATTTTGCCTACTGTCACTGCTTTTCACCAAGGCAGTATAAATGCACGGTTTTAAACTGGTGCACGTCGTCACTAATCTGAGTTTTCCTGACTGCGAAAACAGACTATTTATTTTGTAAAAGAGGCAAGTACTTGCTTCAGCACCTTGCGTTCAATTAATGTGAACTAAACATAGTCGACCTGGTTTACTGCTACAAAGCGAAACAACAATTAAGTGCGTAAAATCTGAAAATGTCCAAAAACCAAAGGAAGACGTAGCTCTCCTCGTGTGCAGTTCCTCTTGTTGCAACACGGAACGAAAACGGTGCTGGACGTCCATGTTTAGACTGTACCAAAAGTCTATGAGAGCGTCTTAAAATGAAAAGGACTGTTATGCGATAGCTGGGATAAAATAGTGAGGATGTTTATTCGTCTTATAATAAAATTAAAGTGTTAAGAGTGGGTTTTATTTATTTCTTACGTGTATGGCTGTACGGTGTCCGTTTAAACTACAGCGATGCCACCCTGCATGCCCGTCGACGCGGATGGTACGGTCCTTTCCCCTCCGCCTCGGGTTAGGTGCCGGGTGTTCCGCACATGGCTTGCCAACTAACGCACTAAAGTCAGTAGCAGGAGAAAAAAAAAGTTCGCCTTTGTCGCATACTCGCAAAGCAAACGATTCATTAAATGCGGGAGACGGAGGAAATGGCGGCGGAAGCTGCGTTTGACGAGGCCGAGGAGCCCTCCTTCAGCGACCCCGAGGACTTCGTGGACGACGTGGACGACGAAGGTGAGCGCGAGTGCGCGCTTTCGGGGGAACCGCGCGGGCCTTGCGGCCTCGTGCTGCCCGCCACGGTGGGTTTTGCGACGCGCGGGGCCTGGGCGCCATAGCCGTGCGTGGAGAATTTTTCTTCCAAAACTGCTCCTTAAGTCAGAAATGTACTAAAGCAACACTTATTGACATTTCGCGTTTAAATCCTCTTCCCAACTCCTCGGACGCATTTCCGGCCTTCCCTTGCTGAAGCGTTAGCTGGCCGCTAAGTCGCTAAAGGTGTATTAAGTCCATATGGAAACCATTTCAGTTCTTCTGACTTGGTGTAGCTACATATTTGCAGCTGTTTGAGACAAACTAGTCGATAACTTTCCCAGGTGTGTTTATTTTTCTGTAAAATTTTCTATCCTAGCTGTACAAGCAGACTCTCAGCTGGCTGTTTTGTGTGAGTGAGAGACAGTACTAAGCAGCTTACATTTATTTACCCAGAATAATTTTTACAGCATCAATTCATGGCTTACATCTTACTCAAGGGAACTACAGTAGGTGGGATTCAAACCCAATACTTTCTGGTGCCGCTCAGTGCCGGTTGGTGTGTTTCAGAACTGCTGGAGGACATCCTGCAAGAGAGGCCCCAGGCAGCCGACGGCATCGATTCTGTGATCGTGGTGGACAACGTGCCTCAGGTGGGGCCCGAGCGCTTGGAGAAGCTCAAGAACGTCATCCACAAGATTTTCTCCAAGTTTGGCAAGATCACCAATGACTTCTACCCTGAGGATGAGGGCAAGACCAAGGGGTCAGTTTGTCTGCGGAGCCTCTTCAAACGTTGGTGTTTGGTTCATTAGCCTTTGGATGTACTTAGCAGTCATTGTGTAAATGCAGGTGACATCAGGTCGTACTGGTGCCCTGACATCTGGGTTGTGGGTTCAAATACAGTCCAGTTTGTGTGGGGTTTGCACTTGCTTCCCGTGTTTGTGTTGCGTACCTTCAGGGGTTTCGTCCTACAGTCCAAAGATGTGTTTCTGGGGAATTGATATTTCTATAGCGATTGTGTGTGTATGATTATCCTGTAGTGGACCGTTGTCCTATGCATCCCACCTTCCACCCTGTATTTTCCATGATAGGCTCCAGACCACCTTGATCCTCAACTGGATCAGCAGCTACTGGGTATGGATGAATGTGCCTATATGGTAGTGAACTGTTGACCTGATACGTTTGTACGATCCACAGGTACATTTTCCTGGAGTACGCTTCTCCTGCACAGGCACATGATGCTGTGAAAAATGCTGATGGATACAAGCTGGACAAACAGCATACTTTTCGAGTGAATCTCTTCACTGACTTTGACAAGTAGGTTATTGCTTTATTCGTCCTCTGTATGCTCCTTGTATTCCTCTCTGATGGGACCGCACATGTTAGTTTTGATTGAAATTCGTTGTTTGAATGTTTCTGACGGGCTTGTCCTTTAGGTACATGACTGTCAGCGATGAATGGGAACACCCTGAGAAACAGCCATTCAAAGACTTTGTGAGTGTTTTTTTTTGTGTGTGTGTGTGTGTGTTCATGAGCAATATTATCTACCATAATCACGCTTACTTGTTAATTTGATTTATTTTTTTTTCCTAATGGTTCTTTTCTATGCGTTAACAGGGGAACCTGCGTCACTGGTTGGAGGACCCTGACTGCCGTGATCAGTACAGTGTGATTTTTGAAGCTGGGGAAAGAACGGGAATATTTTCTAATGATGTCAAGGAACCAATCCTGGTAGAGGAGAGGGCTGTGAGTAACACCACTCCTGTTTGTGTTTCTTTCACAAACATTTGGGCTTGAAAAAAACTTTTTGTCAGTCTTTTTTTTTTTTTTTTTTTTAAACAGACATTGTATAAAGCAATGTAATTTTGAAAAGCATATAGATACAGTACATGCTTTAGAGTTAAGGTCATAAAACAAATTCACAATAAATAAGTCTTGACTAATGCAACCTTCATGCACATACATCATCATGTAATCAAACCGGGAGTAAAGCTCATCTTAGCTGACTTGTAAATATAAGTTAGATCTTAGGAAGAAAATGTAAATTTCTGCTGATAAATACCATTTGTGTGTCTTTATCTGCCCTCTTTTTTTGTCATCCAGCGTTGGACAGAAACATATGTAAGGTGGTCTCCCAAAGGTACCTACTTGGCTACATTGCATCAGAGGGGCATTGCCCTTTGGGGAGGAGAGAAATTCAAGCAGATTCAGAGGTTCAGTCACCAGGGGGTCCAACTTATTGACTTTTCTCCATGTGAAAGGTATTCCTAAAGGAAAATATGCAAATTAAATTTAAACTGCAATTAAGGGTAATCTTGTAATGTGTCACACTTATTTTTATATTTTGTTTTTAGGTACTTGGTCACATTCAGTCCTCTGATGGACACAAAAGATGATCCTCAGGCCATTATAATCTGGGATGTCCTGACTGGGCAGAAGAAAAGAGGATTCCATTGTGAAAGCTCTGCTCAGTGGCCAATCTTCAAGTGCGTTTGTTTTTTAATGCTCCAGTAATTGGATCAGCTTCGGTCTAAAAATGTTTGAGCCGATAGAGATTAAATTACGGCTCTTGTGGTTATTTGGCTTTACCACGTTTCTTGCTACGAATGAGTATATACTGTGCATTGTAAGTTTTGTCATTCTTGTAAATGCAGCCTTAATTTTGACTTGTTTACCAGTGTAAATGTTTCACTGTTGTGTGTAAATCTGAATTTTCATAGTCTTTGACATTTTAAGAGGATATTTATTGTACAGGTAGTAATTCTGGATTTTTATGTAAAATAAAAATTACATAACTCACATTCCTTGAATGTTACTTTAGTTATGAGTGCTCTTGGAATGGAATCCAAGCAGTATTGGCTTTGTTTTTCAGGTGGAGTCATGATGGGAAGTTCTTTGCAAGAATGACCCAAGACACACTTAGCATTTATGAAACGCCTGTAAGTTAAGATGATTGTAGATGCTAATCACATATCTGTTTATCTGTTTAAAAAAAAAAATCTGAACGTAACCACTAGCGTGGCCTTTTGCTTGCAATGTATTTCTCATTTGTATTTTTCAATTTTTCTTCCACAATAGTCAATGGGACTTTTAGACAAGAAGAGTTTGAAGATCAATGGGATAAAGTGAGTCAACTTCAGTTACAGATTTTACATTGTTTATACTAATTTTCATTTTGAATATTCCTCCTTTCAGCATGTACTAGATATCAATTATGTGGGATGTTGCACAATATTCTGTATGATCAAAAGGCTGAAGAAATTGAAAAAGAGGTTATGCAGGATGGCTTTGATGTGAAATTGCATTAGACAGTTAATTTTCCAAATGCGTTCCCCAGGAAGACTAAAAATTACCGAGTTCTCAGCTTTTGCAATTGTAAAAACAGCCAAAGAGAATATTTTATCCAATTTGTATTAGAACGTGTTGCAAAGCATACAGTTTCGTTTGAAATATTTTCAAGTCAGGAGATGATATCCATGAGATGATTGAGAATGGTTTAAGGAATGTGGTCAGTGAGATTAAATGCTGTTTGCAGGGATTTTTCCTGGTCTCCTGGAGACAACATCATTGCGTTTTGGGTGCCAGAAGATAAGGATATTCCAGCAAGAGTGACCCTTATGCAGCTTCCGTCCAGGCAAGAGATCAGAGTTCGAAACCTTTTTAATGTGGTAGACTGCAAACTCCACTGGCAGAAGAATGGAGACTACCTCTGTGTGAAGGTTGATAGAACTCCCAAGGGTACTCAGGTATGATGCATGCTGTCCCTCTTTCATTTGCTTTTGGTGATATTTCATATTTGTTCTGTTTCTAGAGACTTGGTTGACAAATCAGAACATTTGTGTAATATAATGTATGCAATGTTTTATGTTGAAAATTATGTTTGCAGGCTGCTGTTGTGTTGTGCGTTTCAGTAGTGAAAGGACATGTTATCTTTTTCCAGGGTGTCGTGACCAACTTTGAAATCTTCAGGATGAGAGAGAAACAAGTCCCTGTTGATGTCGTAGAGATGAAAGGTGAATAATGGAGAGCATTTTCCCCTACTTTTACCCACACCCACTTCCTGTGGCCTTTATGGTTATTCTTTAAAATGGAAATTTTGGCATTACAGAGAGCATCATTGCCTTCGCTTGGGAGCCAAATGGCAGTAAATTTGCAGTGCTGCATGGAGAATCCCCCAGGATAAATGTGTCATTCTACCATGTGAAGAACAATGGCAAAATTGAGCTGATAAGTAAGTTCTACTTTAAAAAATACTATTGTAATGGTTGACTTAATAGGTTAGCACCCTATCTTGAATATCTGCATATTTAAAATGATTTATTGCCATTTTTTCCCTCAATTGCTTCCAGAAAGATTCTGATGGAACCCTCATTTTTCTTCTCCACAGAAATGTTTGACAAGCAGCAAGCAAACAGCATTTTCTGGAGTCCACAGGGGCAGTTCCTTGTGCTGGCAGGGCTCAGGAGGTATGTCTGCTGAGGTGTTTTAAAGTTTTTATAATTTTGTCGGACATTTTAGCTGATTATCCCTTCTTTGGACAGCATGAATGGTGCCCTGGCTTTCGTCGACACATCGGATTGCACAGTGATGAACATCGCAGAGCACTACATGGCTTCAGATGTGGAATGGGACTCAACGGGAAGATATGTGGTGACCTCTGTGTCTTGGTGGAGCCACAAGGTAAGGCCTGTTCATCTGAAGTGCATTGCCCTGAAAACTGTTCGTTAAATGAAACGTGAAAGAATCATGGACATATCCACTGACAGGTGGACAATGCCTTTTGGCTTTGGACATTCCAAGGACGCCTTCTGCAGAAGAACAACAAGGATCGCTTCTGCCAGCTGCTCTGGAGACCATGTCCAATCAGTCTCCTCAGTCAGGACCAGATCAAGGTACATCTTTATGCAATGACTTGTAATTTTGTACAGTATGGACTGAAAAGTAGTATTTCTGTTATCAGCTGTACCATTTTACTTCTTAATTCTGGTCTCCTCCTCCACATTAAAAGCTCATCAAGAAGGATCTTAAGAAGTATGCAAAGATTTTTGAGCAGAAGGATCGTTTGAGTCAGTCAAAAGCATCCAAGGTAACGTTGTTGTTGTTTATTCCCATGATGCTATCTTGTCTTTTAAGTTGTTTAACCAAAGCTGACATCCATCAAACTGTTTTGCCTTGTATTTCCTGTCAACAGGAATTGGTTGATAAGAGACGTACCATGATGGAGGACTATCACAAATATCGTGAGGCTGCTATGCAGTTGTATCAGGAACAGAGACCTCTTCGTCTGGAACTGAGAGGAGGTAAGCCAATTCTTGCCTAAGGAAATTAGCAGAAAAGAACATCTTGCACTTATTTGGATATTTTGGTCCAAGAAAATAAAATTAATGTAATTGCTTTTGCCTGGACTCTAAACATGTGTGTCTGTGGCTCCCAAAAAGAGAAAAGGACTTGGTAAATTTTTAGCACTAGTATTGCATGTTTCTAAATCTCTGAAAACTTGTCCCCTACAACCATCTAAACAAGGTATAAACAGTCTATAATATGTAAATATATATATATATGTGTGTGTGTGTGTGTGTGTGTGCGCGCGCATTGTCGTACTCATCGGAAAGTGAAACTGTAAACGTTGTCCTTTAATGTCCTAAAGAAAATGCAGTTCATTGGTGTTGAGCTCAGTAGATTATTTCAACCAAACCAAATGAGGTGGTTCAAATCATCTACGAAAACCTGGGTTAAAAATACTTGTTTTATTGATTGTTATGGACTGAAAGTGCAAAAGTTGTGCTGATTCTCTTGCATGAGGACAAAACTTAGATCTGAACCTCAGTTTTGTTAAATTAATGGTTGTCTACCAGTTTTTAAGGTGCGTGTAATTAATAAAGAAATGAACATTTTTGCATAACTGTAAAAACTTAAAAGTGTCAAATGCAGAAAAGTAAAATCAGTAATGGTTATATCAGTAAGTAGTTAATTTGTTAGTAAATCTGATGTGAAGAACAATGAAAATTTGCATGGGTTTTCCCAACTTGGATGTCGTGATCTCCCCTAGAGCTTTTGTTTGAGCAGTGCAGCAAATTTAATTTGAAGGGTGTTTGATGCATACATTATCACTTTTTTTAGTGAAACAATTGGTAATATCTGCAGATTTGGTTTAACACACCTATTTCGGGGACATCCTCCTGCTGAATTCAGTTTCACAGAATTGGCATGTAAATGTAGTGGGGCCATGATGTGTGTAACGTAAAATGAGGGTCATATTGGAAAAATATTTATACCATATTATAATTGTATATGCATTTTTTAACTTGCATTTAAAAGTACACAATGAAACTAATTACATTGTTTTTACAGTAAACTTGGGCAAATTAAAATAAAGTACCACAATATATAACCGAAGCATACATTTTATCACACTAAGTATAATCCGCTGCTTATAACAATGTATATGACTAAAATATCATTGAAACTTTGTGAATCGGTATTTATTGCACATTGCAATTGCTTGTTACTTGTGTTTCATAGGTGTGGACACAGATGAGCTAGACAGCAATGTTGATGACTGGGAGGAAGAAACCATCGAGTTCTTCATCAATGAAGAAATTATTTCACTCGGAGATCTGGAATAAACTTGCAGGTAACATTCAATGGTTGTGTTACTAATATGACATTCTGTTTCGTTAATGTATAGCATCTTTTATTAAGATTTCTGCATCCGATTGGGGGAATTGTTTAAATGTATATCCTAGTGAAATTGATGCTCATTATTAAAAAGTAGCGGTGGACATGTGGACACTTACGCAGTGTACCTGATTTCAGAATAAACAGAGGAAGGTATAGATTATGTGATTTAATGAATCATTGTTTTTCTTGACAGCTCAACCATCTTTGAAGAGGACTGCTTTTGCAAAAGAACCATTTGGTTTTCTTTTTAATGGTGTTTAAAAGATTTATCTTCCAAAATGATGGTTGTCTCGTTTCAGCATATAGTGCCTTTTTAATATTGGTCACTGCAGCAGGAGATTTTGAACTACTGTTTTTGCATTTTTGATATCTGAACAAAAGCCTTTGCATTATATCAGTAACATTATTTCAGAGTTTGGTTTTTATTTCTGTTACATTCAATGCAGTTTTAACCCCCCTCCAAACTGGTGGAGTGTATCAAACTTTACCATATACTGTTTTTTTTTTTTACATCTCTGAATAGTTCCAAGATTTTCTACGGGTGATCAAAAAAGGTAACAAATTTTATCTTGCTGAGACTGCACTGAAGTGGCCTGCATACTCCTCCATTCCTTATGGTAAATGTGCTTCAAGGGAATAATAAAAAATACTCATAGACTGTTGTGTGAGTGTATTTTAATGAAAACTTTGTGTTGGTGATGATACTGTATGTCCACAGAGAAACTCGACAGCCGTTCCAACAAATAACCGTTGCTTAGGCTGGTAGCACATCAGTCAGCATGTTTCATTAGGTTTAATTTTTACGAGTTTTACATAATAAACTCAAAGGTCAAATTGAAAAGCCGGGTTGATGAAACTAATGGACAGAAACTGTAATACTATTAAATGTTGACCTTAAATCTGCCAAAACTGTAGACAAATTGGTTTTTATATGGCTGCTCGGTTAGTATGGTACTAAATTCCCTTGTCTTCCCTTTCGTTTGCAATGTTATGGATGATGTGTCACAGTTGATTCAAATCTGGCTTGGTTTGCCATGTTACTACACCAATTTTTGCCTATGTTTTTGTAATTCACTTAAATGTTTAACCATTTGCGTAGCACAATTAAAATGAACGGTAAATGGAAAATGGTATAAATATTATTAAACCTGCTCTCAGGAAATGGGAAACCTTTTCCACAAATGGTTACTATAAATGCACTGTATTTTATTACGCTAACTGAAATTGGGTGAGACCCACTTGTGCTCCATCTTGAGTTCCTTGGTGTAGATGCTGAAAACGTTGCACTGAAATCAAATCGGTTGTGTTTGTGGGCTTCTTTGCAGCATGTTGCACGGTCCTGCTGTGAAAATCCTTTCATGAAAAGATAAGCTTGTGGCCTTGAGCGGTACACCTGCTCAACGCTAACATACACTCACATTTTGATGCTTAACACCTCCACCGGTCACTACCAGTGACACCAGTCAGTACCAATCCCAGAATCCCTGCCGTTTCCCCCAAATTCTGACCATCAACGATGCAATAAAAACAAGGATTTCTTGAACCAGGCGGTATTCCCCACTCTTCCTCACATGACCGCTGCGGTGTTGCTCTTGGTTGAGTGGTAGAAGTGCAGCGTGGGCTTCTGCTCCTGTCACGGCTTTACTAGTCCTCTTCTGCACATGGCAGACGTAACTTGAATTTCTTGCCCTCTGCTGCCCAGCAGAATTTTTGGGAGGGGGGTGATGGTGTGCCTAATAAAGTGGCCGGCGAGGGCATGCAGCCTCGCTCACGCAGGACTACTGTTCCCATAATGAACTCCCACCGAAAACACTTCCGCCAGGGAGCAGGGTTGCCGTTTCTATGGGAACGCCGAAGCCAGGAGGATACGAATTTTGGTAAACAAAAGAACCGAACCTTCCAGCATGGTTTAACAGTTAGTGCAAAAGGTTTGAATTAGTATAACGCGGCATCAGATATAGAAATAAATATTTGGGGTTACGCCAGCTACTTGTGCTTTTATTTAAATGGTAGTTAATATTGGGGATGCGCGATGGATGTCAGCAGTTCGCCCACCGTAGCCTAACGCTAATGCGCAGCCGACTTTTAGAATCGGCTTCACCGTCGCGCCTTTCTGTGTTCTTCCCGAAAGCCGTTTCGACTTTGGCACCGTGTCGTTGCCGAACCACAGTCCGTTCCGCTGCCGGCTCCCCCGGCCCATATAAAGTCCCGCGGTCGGACGCTTTCCTCCGCTAAACCAGCGCGTCGAATTACTCTGCTCCTTCACTCCGTTTAATATTTCAGCGCGGACAGCTGCTAAACGTGGGACAAACACCTGAGCCAGGTGGGTTTCAGTTCAGTGCAGGTAGCGGACCAGTGCGCGAGCAACTAATAATAATAATAATAGTGATGATGATGATGCTCATAGTGACAGATACGTTCTATCCAGGAGCCAAAATGTAAACATTATATTGTAGTTTAAAAAGTAATGGGGCAAAATAAATAATACAAAATAATAATGGTAAAATAAATAACGCTAATACTTTGCTGCCGGGCCCTCCTGCGCTCTTGCGCCGCTCCTGTTCGACACGCGCAAAGGCCGTAGGGAAAGCGGGACCCGGGACGACGTCCAGCCGAGCGGACCGACACCTTTCTCTCCCAGTCGGTGTTGCCACTGAGCGGATCATCGGTCGCCTGCGGTCACTTGTGGTCACGTGTGGTCGCCTGCTCCTTACCAGCCCGCTGCTGTGTCCCGCCAGGCGCGAAGCGAACATGGGAAAGGCGGAGTAAAGCCGAGCGGCCAGCATGAAGGACCTTCATGGAGACTCCAAAGACCACCAGCTCACGGTGAGCGCGGGTCTTACGTCCAAACGTGGTATTTTTACGCGTCAACGTATGTGTGCTCGTCTGAACACAGAGCACTTGGCTTTTAAGGATTTAAGATGTAATGGAATGTAATGTATCCATGTCATCTTTAAAGTCTTAAAACATGTTGCTTGGCATGGTGGGGGAAAAATGACATCCAATGTGAGGACCAGAATATCTGAGCTGTTTTCTTTTCCTCACCTCAGCTACCTGGGCGATTCCTTCAAAAATAAGGACAAACTCAGCTAACAATAGCTGACACCTTTGTTCAAGGCAGCTTAAAGTGTGGGATGATGAACTTCTCATTGATTCACCCATTCTCTTACTGTAACAACCGAGGGCAGGCGCCTTGAGCAAAAAGGGCTCTGCATTAGGAGGTGGGCTTCAAGCCAACAACCGTGCGGACCCGGCGATACCTGCTGTGCTGTTTAAGCTGCGAAGGGGGCAACGGATGGAAAAATCGCTTAAACGCTGCCTTTGTTTTGCAGGTGGCGCTCCGCATCCGTCCCATGAACGAGGCGGAGATGGAGGAGGGCGCCACCCTAATAGCTCACAAGGTGGATAACCAGGTGGGTTTATTTGCAGGTGCCGGGGGACGAATGCGGAGCGCTGTGATGCGGATAACAAACCGAGCGCTGCGCACGTCCCTCGGCTGGTTTTCCCCGTGCGACTTCTCCTTGGTCCCGATGAGTTTAAGTTAGGCTACATGACATCATTCCTTGCTTTATCCTTAGCTGTCAGTTAGCGTTGGACTTAAGTGCTGGTGCGCAGCCGGTGTGCCGATGCGAGGGTACCTGTGCGGTGACATTTATGCCAAATTATTACTCCTACGTCGATCATTAATTGTATGACGCGTTTTGTATGATGAGGTGACCCAGCTGTTTGTATTATAGCGTTTATACGCTGTACGTAAATAGATTCAAGCTATTTTTGTTAAGTAATAAGTTCTTAGCAGGGAGGATGCTTTTGGTTTAGGTGGGTAAGACTAAAGCTGTGGCCTAATCTGCTTACCCTTATTAATGGAAGCCTGGTTTATTTTGCTTGCTGCTAAAGGGAGTGTAGCGTGGAATGCGTCAAGGAAGCGGGTGCCTCGTCCAGCGGGTACCCAGCCTAAGCCAAGTGCCCTGTGTTTCCAGGATGGGCTCTGAGCTGCCACAACCCTGCGATACAGCAACTGGTTATCAATAGTGAGCAAGCGAGCGTGAGCGGACAGTTTTAAGCGGAACATGAACAAACACGTCACGCTGGATCACGGTACACTGGCTTCTTGTCCATTTCAGAATTTGTTTTGCCAAAATGTTAAAACTTTTCAGGCTTTAGCGCCTCCTAAGAGCTGTATGATTGTTCAGTGGTTCTTTCGTTGTGCCGGTACCAAACCGCAGAAGTGGTGTTCTGTGGAAACAGATAGCAGACTGACCCACTCTGTTGTTATTTCAGATTCTTTCTGCTATGCGTGATGTAGATTCTTTCCATTCTGCATATTATGCACATTGGGACACTTTTGTGTGAAAGATGCTGTGCAGTTAAAATTCTTATTAACTTTTTAGGTGGTGCAGATGATTTTTTTAGGTAACCTAAAGAAATTTTAGAGAATAAGCATCACTCTTTGCTGTTCAGTTATTAGGCCGAGGCCGACTCTGTGACCTCACGAACTTTAGCAAGCCAAGACTTCCCGTTGTAGGCTTCCTCTCTGAGATCCTTTTAAGAACATACGCATTGCTTCAGTAATGCTGTGAATTCATCGTAACTTCTGTCATCCCTTTCTCCTCTTGACTTCAGTTTTTCCCAGCATCAGAATCTTCTCCGAGGAATCGTGTCTTCTCGCTATGTGACCAAACTATTTGAGCCTCTGTTTCTGTTTCTTCACGTATTGATTTGTTAGACCTTCTTTTTGCCCAAGGAACTCTTAGCAATTATCTCGAGCACCGAAGCTCAAATGCATCTATTCTTCTGCATTCAGCCTTAGCAACAGTACAGCTCTCACAACCATAACTCGGTACTGGAAAAACCATAGCCTTGACCATATGAAGCTTTGTTCATAACGTGACGTCTCTGCTCTTTACTATCTTGTCCAGATTTGACTATCACTCTTACAAAATACATAATAATAGAGCGACACGTATCATGCACACTATAGGTAACCCCCTACTCAAGTGTAATGCTGCTCGTAAGGTATATACACATATATCAGAAATGTAATTGCCATTGTGGCATGAACTTTGAAATTTCCTCCATGCTCAGCTCTTATTACCTATAAGCATGAAAAATCAGCCTCATATGTTAAAGTTTTAAATAATTTCACTCCTATATGCGAAAACTCTTAACTCAGACATTCATATCTTAATGCATAGATATATGTGCATCTCATAACCTTAATATCTTATTTAAAGAACTTTACACTGTTTTGTAGTACTGACTGGGGCAATAAATATGGAATATACAATGCAGTTTGAGTGAGTTCCGGCTCTATTCATTATGTGTAAATAATTTTAGATGGTGGTTCTTATGGACCCATCGGAAGACCCAGATGATGTTCTGCGAGCAAATCGATCGAGAGAGAAGACGTACATGTTTGATGTGGCCTTTGACTTTACAGCAACTCAGGTATTCCTGTACTGGCTTTAGTCCGCATTTTTATTTTGTCCATCATTATAAGCAGAAATAAGAAAGGTTTATCTTTGCAGCATTTTTTAAAACGCCTGTTTCAAACTTTTCTTTAGGAGGACGTGTACGTGGCTACTACAAAGAACCTAATTGAGGGCGTTATTTCAGGTTATAATGCCACCGTCTTTGCGTACGGGCCAACAGGTACGTGGATGGTGTGATCCTGCCTTTCTGGAAGATTTATTTAAGCCAGCCTTTGCGTAAACACGATTTCCGTAGCGCTAGATTTTATTTATGTTATATATATTTTTTTATTTCATGAAAATAAACATGAAGGCAGATTGAAAATGAAGTGTTTTGCTTTTTAACAATCCCAGGAACAGGGAAGACCTATACAATGCTGGGCATTGACTCTGAGCCAGGAATCTATATTCGCACCTTGAATGACCTTTTCAAAGCCATTGAAGAGGCCAGCGAGGACATCGATTGCAGTGTTTACATGTCATATCTGGAAGTAAATATGACATTTAATCCTTTTTGTTTCATTCTGTTAATTATGCTTTAAAAATAAAAATTTTTCGATTTCGAGTACTTTTTTCACATCGTCTTTAATATACGTTAATAAGTGTATGTTATTTATTTATTAGATATACAATGAGATGATCCGTGACCTTCTGAATCCTGCATCTGGGTACCTAGACCTGCGAGAAGATGCCAAAGGCGAAATCCGGATTCTAGGCATCACAGAGGTCTCCACCAGCAATGCGAAGGAGGTAAAGCTCCTCCTGAGTTTTCTGTTCAGAGAACATTTATGAACTAAGATTAAACCAGCACCTTTGCTCACTACAGTTTCTGTCATGTAGAATTTGCTTTGTTAAACCGCGCATTGTATCGATCACTCCCTATTTTGGTAAATTCCCAAGCTGTTTAGGAGAACAGTGATCCAAAGTGTCTATTCCCCACCCTCCATTTGTTAAATGCTCTTTCACTTGACAGATAATGCAGCTGCTCACCAAAGGGAATAAGCAGCGGACACAGGAGCCCACAGCTGCCAACAGAACATCTTCTCGCTCCCATGCCATTCTGCAAGTGACAGTAAAGCAGAAGAGCAGAGTGAAGAACATCAATGAGGAGGTGCGCGTTGGAAAGCTCTTCATGGTCGACCTGGCAGGAACAGAGAGAGCTGCTCAGGTGAGGGCATTAGAAGTGCCTGTGGTTCTTGTCTAGATCATCTTTGTTTTTTTTTTTTATCATGTACAGTATAATGCAATGGCCTCCGTTTTCATCGTGATGCTTATTGTTTGAATTTTTAATTTTTTGTTTGAATAAGAGGGCAGCATGGTGTTGCAGTGACTAACACATGAGCTGTTTGGATTGTGGGTTCAAATCCAACTCAGTTTGTGTGGAGTTTGCATGTTCTTCCCTTGTCTATGGATCTCCTCGGTCCAAAGACATGAGTTTTAGGTTAACCGGTCACTCTAAATGGTTCGTGCTGTGCATGCGTGCGTGATTGTATGCACGTGTGGCCACTCGACGACGGGCTGACCTCCCATCCGGGGCGAAGTTTCATAGCCCGCAGGGAGACTGGCATAAAGTGGTTAAGAATAACCGATGCACGGATGTTTTAATAAGAGAACTTTTAATAAGAGAAGGTACTTGCAGAACTGAAACATCTTACAGTATCCCAAGTTCATCTGCTTTCTTTTAAGACCCAGAACAGGGGGATGAGGATGAAGGAGGGAGCTCATATTAATCGCTCCATGCTTGCCTTGGCCAACTGCATCAACGCTCTGAGCGAGAAAGGTGGGAAAGGTGCCCAGTTCGTCAATTACAGGGACAGCAAACTCACCCGGTTGCTTAAGGTAACAGACGTCAGAAGAAAAGGTCAAGTGGTGTACCTGACTCTGCAAATCACTCGCTGCACTGTTGTGTTCTGACTAAACCTTTGCAAATGTCACACTCCCCGCTTTGGGGGCGCTTAACATTTTAGTAAGATTGTGTCTATGAGTCAACAGCTTTTGGCCATCATCATGCCGCTTAATTTTTCTCGAGCCTCCGTTGTTTGTTTGTGTATTTATGTAAACTGCTAGGATGCTCTTGGGGGGAACAGCAGAACAGTCATGATCACCCACATAAGTCCAGCCAGCAGCAACTTTGAAGAGTCTCGAAACACTCTCATCTACGCAGACAAGGCCAAGAACATCAAAACAAAGGTGATGGATTATGGCGCGATGTTTAAACATTGTGTTGTTCCGTTGTGTAACCAAGCGTTCGTTGGAAAAATCATTAAATCCACAGACGCACGTTCAGTACGCTGGCGTGTGGCAAGTTTGAAGGTCCATCGGTTGATGCAGAGTCTACACTCTAGAATGGTTTTAGTCATTGTTTTGCGTACCTGCGTACTTCTTTCCAGTCTCAACTCCAGAACCTATTTAGGAGGCACATAGTAGTTTCATAGAATATTCAGTTTAGGCTTGAACAAGGACTTGTTTTAGAAAGCGTTAGATTAATGACAATTTTTGTTCTTGCCACACAGGTGAAGCGCAATCTGCTTAACGTCTCCTACCATATAGCCCAGTATACGAGCATCATTGCAGACCTGCGCAAAGAGATCGAGAGGCTAAGAGCCAAGATCGACGAACAAGGTCAAGAGCAGCAGAGGAACAGAGACAAGGCTGACATACGTGACGTCCAAGGTATTCCGCTTAAATAGCAGGTACGACGGCGGGTCGTGTGGATGTAGTGCGAGTGGATGACGGTTTGTTGCGGGTGCCCTGTGCAGCGGAGGTGCAGCAGCATTCGGCCGAATACAGCCGTAGGGAGATGAGCCGGCTGCGCGAGCAGCTCCTCTGTGCCTTTCGGGAGCAAATGGAGATCCGCCGCAGCCTGATGGAACTGGAGAAATGCAACATGGAGCTCCACATTGTCATGTCCAGGCACCTGGTCACCATCACAGAGTAAGGTGCTTTACACAATACTCCTAATGGCATCTTTTGGGAAGGTTCCTAACATTTTCAAGTGTTGTTAAATATTATTTTCCTATTGTTTGGCCAAACTAAGGACGTTTTGCATCATTGAGTTGTTTTAAGTGCTTTCTAGTGTTTTATGTACAATAAGTGTCACATACAGTGATAAGCAACATGTGAGGTGTGTGTGTGTAAGGGATCTGTGCAGCTGAACAGTTCAGGCTTTTGCAAAAATAGTGCTTCACTGATGAAATCATTTACTTTTCTATAAAGCTGGGAAAGGGAGAAGGCCAGGTGTGCCAAAAAATGGAGGGAAGAGAGGCGCAATGAGAAAATGGATAGAGAAACCGAGCAGCAGGAGCGGGAGAGCTGTGCTGAGGAGTTTGACTCAGCCGAACCTCAGGATGTGTTGGCAGCCCGAGAAGAGATTGCAACGCTGCTGGCGGAGCAGAGGAAAACCATTGCGCTTAAGGTAACACAGCTTTTGTGCATTTTTCCTCACCTGTCTGCTGAACCTGGGCTTCCATGGTAGGTGGGTAATTTATTTGTTATTTTTCCCTGTTTCCCACCTGTAGTCAGATTTAGAGGAAAAACTGGCAAGTATGAAGATTAAGTCGTCCAAGATGGAGGAGCTGCTGCCAAAGAGGATCAGCAACGATGAGCAGCGGGAGATTCTCGCTCTGCTGTGCCGGGTGCATGAGCTAGAGGTGGAGAACACAGAGATCCAATCCATGGTGCTGTGCAAGGAGAATGCCTTGCGAACCAAGGACTTTGTTATCCAGCGCTACGGCCAGCACAGGTCGCTGTGTGACGAGATCATACAGCAGCAAAAAACCATCATCGAAGGTGCGGCCCCGTCGTCCATTCAGTGAACGACTGCATGTGTCCAGAGATGGAAATATACAGAACTAGTCAAGTGTTTGAGTACAGATGGGCAACCTGGGCTATACCTAAATGGGATGAATTGGACAGAAAAGGGAAGGCAAAGCAGCACACAAGCATCCCACAACTTTGGTGGCTGCTGCAGAATAGCTGAGAAGACCTGGCGGCTTATTTCCTGATCATATTTGTTAACCGGACATGCTCTAAAAAATATAAACTAGTTTCCTGCAAATGTACTCAAAAGATTGACTTGTACTGAAGATTAAACGTCACCATTTTCGGTAGCTAATGGCGCTTTTCTTCTTCTATCCAGTCAATACTTTTACTTGTGCTTCTGTTTCCAGACTGCGAGATCCCAGTGCCTCATCAGCTCAAACAGCTGTATGCACTGTACTTCAGTGAGCTGAGGGATGGAAGCATTGACCAGATTCTCAGTCTCCACACCATCACATCAACCACAATGCTGGTAAGACTGTGCCTCTAAACAGTACTTTAGATTTTATTCTAAGGCAACACGGGGTTCAAGATGGTTAAGTAACAATATGCTCACATGGGGAATATGGTTTGAAATTATTTCTAAGGGAGCTCACTATACATTTTTAACTGCTTCTGTATTTCTAGGATGGATCAATATTAGATATTGCCAGACAGATGAAACTGGGTGATTTGATCACTGGCAAAGACAAGGAGGATCTTAACCCCAGGACAGTGGTTCAAGAAAGCAGGAAAAGTATTTCCTCAAGAAATAAGGCTACGCTACCTTCTTTAGTACCAGATCATGAAAGGTAATCACCTTTCCCCCAAAGGGTAAAAATAAAGACTTTTTCCTTATTACTAGAAGTAGTCCATTTAGACTTACTGATTTTTCTAATATTTATGACAAGCTTTTAATTTTTTTTGTCATGTATAAATCTGTGTTTTAGTGAAACCAATAAGGTATTTAAATCCACTACAAAGTCCCATCAGCTGAAGCGTGGACAGGTTTTTTCAAGCCCTGCTACACTGAATCAGGTAATAAATATTTTTTTTTTAGACTGAAAGGTGGTATGTATATAAGATCACATATATATAAGCAGTTTTGTTAAACTGTTTTTTATAAATCCTGGTACAGACAGGATGTAATTGTTCTCTCGTGTTTTCATCATTTCCTTAGCACCATGGAAAAATCATTATATTTGGTTAATATATCCTCAGGTGCACATATGTATAATTTCTTTCTCATTTTTTTGCAAATGAAAGCTTATTCAACTGAAGGATGTGAATCGACACCCTGAGGGCGTCAGCCCTGAAACTATGAAGGTGATTGCCTCCGACACCAAGAGCATCTCTGTGGTAGCAGCCAGGAGGCGCTCACGCATGCACAATGTGGAGTCGGGCAGCGGCCTCTTCAAGGCCAAGGAGCGTGGCCAGATGTCGGTGCAATCCCTGGAGGAGGCTGAGGAGTCAGACAGAGCTGCCTCTGAGCCTCATGGAACCCCAACCATGGGCGCAGTCCAGCCGGCCATCAGCATGGACAGCCTGGCCATTTGCACCCCAGAAGGCCTTGAAGTCAAGAGGCTACCTATCCGGGTCCCGGGAAGCTCCCATTCGAGCTCCAAAAAGGACCTGCAGATAGCCGACAGGGGAATTGCCTCCATCGAGAGACGTGCTCGCAAAAAGCGCTCAAAGTCTTTCGAGGCCAACTTGAAAAGGGTACGCAATGGAAAATGAAAAGCAACACGAGAATTTGTTTGAAAATGCTAAAAACTGCCTAGATATGAACATCAATTACTACCTTTCTTCTGCAAAAAAAAGCAGTTTTTTTCCAGTTTTTCCTTGAGCCCTTTCATTTTAATAATGTGCAAATATAATTACCGATTCTGTTCTTTATCCGACATAATTCTTCAAACATCTGCTAAAGGCATTTTTTCATAGTTTTATCCATTTAAGGCATCTTGGACCAAACCCGTGCACTGTTTTCTGTCACCTTACCCTGCAGAAGCCCAAGATTAGCACTTCCAGGAATCCTATTCTCGAGAGCGTTTCGGATAACAGACTCGTACGGCATTTTCAGAACTCAAACCAGTCTTCCGTAAAGAACTTGGCGAACCCTTCCCCACCATCACCAGCAACCAAGATTAAGTATCCCATCGCTCATCATAAAGGTAAGGCATTTTGTCAGACAAACTTCAAATGGCAGGTAAAATGAAGAAATGAAATGAGGAATAACAAAATGACGGATACAATTGAATTTAGTCTATAATTTAGTCATCAGCACTAATTTCAAACTTTACCATATGGAAATAAAATGAAAAATTGAAGTGGTCAAAGAAATGGATGGTGGTACATGTGCAGCTTGGTGTGTCTGTACTGCAGAGGACTTCTGGTACAACAGGCACTTTGGGACATTAAAAAAGTATATAAAATGAACACAAATTTAAAGCTTGAATTTTTCATTTCCATATGTTAAAGTTAGGGCAGCACAGTATGTCTGCATGCCAGCCAGGCACCAGAACCAGTTAACGGTATGAGCAACCCACTCTCAGACTGTTAGTCTCACTGTCATATCAGCTGAATAAATGTGCATCCCAAAGTTCAGGTCTTTCTACTCTGGTTTGTGTATGAGGTTTAACTGTGCAAGATTAGCTTTGGAGTGCATCTCTATATGTTTTGGGTATAGAGTGTCTGTGGTGTATGAGATGTGACAAGGAACCCGTGTTTAGGTGAAAGCCACCTCCTGAAGCTGGAGATGCGAGGCACCGTGCCCTGCACCGTGCTGCAGAAGAATGCCGAGGGGAGAAGAGGACAGACTGTGCACAAACGCGTCAGAGGTGTGGGCCTTAGCAACGTTGCGTCTCCATTCTAGTCTCTGGACACTCAAATATATGTGCATCTATTTTCAGTGGCTAAAAATAAAGGCAACTGTTTATATTTTTCTTAACTGTCAAGGCCCATCAGAAATGTCAAGCACAAACAAGCTTCTTCTGCAGCCGGGGAATTTCAAACGGACGAATAACCCCAGCACCAGGCACAAGGCAGCGAGCATCCAGAGCGATACATGGTACAGAAAAGGACTCTTCTGACCGCGGCTGCTTTTCACCTGAAAGAGTGCTCGTGAATTTATACGACATCCACTTTCACTGACTCACTGGCTTTCTTTGACTTTTTAGTGTTTGCGGTTTGTTTAGAAGTGGATATTTGCATTCTTATTATATACATCTAATGGTTGGGTAAACTTGTAGCATAAAGTATTTCTCCTAATTTATTTAGGGTCTTTCTGAAAGTTTTATAATGTATTTGTATTGAATATGTTGAAAACTGTTTTATATATATATATTTTATACAAAAATTTTGTAGGCTGTTGCTAGCCCTATGTTTGCATTAAGAACCTATATGCCTACACAGACCAGCTCAACAGGTAATAATAATAATAATAATAATAATAATAATAATAATAATAATAATAATAATAATAATAATAATAATAATGAACAAAATTATTGACCAGCATTTGTCAGGAACATTTAAATTAATGTGCATTATTCAGGAATAATACACATGTACAATAGATAATGAACGGTTTATCCCAGTAAAAATGTTTAATTAAAAAATGGTCCCTTATAGTTCTTGAATTCAGTGGTAACACAGTTGAAAGCTGTTCATTGTCAGTTACAGAGAATTAGACATTTATTTTTTATGTACTGTGTATGTTTGGATATTGTAGCTATTAATAGGAAATTCCTATTTATTAAACTAAGGCTGTAGAGACATACATGTGCAAATGAAGGCGGTCATATTTTGTTCTCAAATGCTGTGGTCGTATGAATTCAATGAGTAGTTTTGTTTTCTTTCCTGATTTGTATAAGAACTGCAGTCCTCAGAAGGAGGTATTAGCTCTGCTGACGTATAAGCTACTCCATACGTGTTTCACTTTGTAAGGTGCATAGCTGCACATTTAACAATTATTTGCAATAAATGTTCACCAACTTTAATTTAAGTGTGTTACGCACAAGAGAATTACCGTTCTGCAAAAAGTCCCGGCAGAGTCGCATTGTCTGGCGCGATCATGTTCTTTCTTGCACGGAAATGAAGAATCGTACGGTTCCATCAGAACCGCAAAGCAGTAACCCTCTTCCACAGGGATGGTGGAGAATCCTCCTAAGGTTTCATCGCACCTCCACCCACGCCCGACACGCAGAGAAATAACTCCCGCCGAGCCTGTTGTTAACAACCTTTTCACAGCTGCACAGGAAACTTAGCATAACTCATAATACAGCCCTTGGGATCTTCAGGATGTTGTCTGTATTGTTCTGCGCCGCACGGCTGTTCGGCAGACATTCTTTCCGATAAATTTAGGGGCTTATGAGCTGTACAAAGGCAGACGAATAAGGTTTTGCACAAATTGTTCCGCAGCTTCAGTTTTTTAAAGAAGATTCACGAGCAGTATTCGGTCGCAGCGAGATACAGGCAGAGACGGTACACCGAGGGGCTGCACACGCGTCCGCTTACACACAGCAGGGGGACAGGGTCGGGCGGTTACTGATTTATACGCGGATCTGGTAGATGACCGCTGTCTAATAAGTTCCGGAAGGGTGTCCATACATTCCAGAATTGCTTTGAGTTGTCATGCAGGCCGAAGTGAGAAGCAAAAATGACATTCAAATTTCTCCATGGGGAATGTCAGATGTAGAAGTGCTAAAATATGTTTGTTTTCCATCTATGTCAGTGTAAACAATCCATACTTCACGACTTCCTCAAAAAGAGAATTTGGGTTAGGGTTTAACATGAGAGGACACGTTATGTTAAAGGTTTTTTGAACGGTTGAGTAAACTTCCTTCCAGAGGGCCTGTGTCTTGTCACAGTCCCAGAATAGAGGTACTAGTACGCCTGGGCTGGCTTTAAATCTACAACACAGCCCCGAGGTCCCTGGAAACATCCTGTGAAGGTGCGCTGCGGAAAGGTGGATTCTGTGAATGAGCATGAAAACGGCAGGGAAAATCGCACATTTATTTGACCATCCGTGGTTGCCGAGAGCCCGTTTTTTTTCCCCCCACAATTTCAGTTATGTTTTATATTTAAATGTATTTTTCAACATGCTTTAATTTGAGTGAAAGGCTTACCGGTACCACAGCACGTTCTTCAAAACGTACATATTATTGTCCTAGTAAATTCCCTCCAGTCCTGTGTTTTATTGTGGGAAAAAAAAATGCACGAGTAGCACTTATTTGGTGTTTCATAACTTACATTTCAATTACTGAAACTGAAATCTAATGTACTTTTAATGCAGTATTATGTAGAGTAGAAAGCATTAGCAGGTGACAGACATCTGTTCAGTTAGACTTTACTGCCATCGAGTCTACTGTTAGCTGTTAATCCGCCACCAGATGGAAACCACAACCTGCAGAGCTCCTTGAAAAACTGATATCCTAATCTTGCTGGGTTGATAAACGTGGCAGATTTTTATTAATAACTGTCACATAATTATCAACAATAATAAGATGCTTACACCTTCGTATCTGAGGTCTACAATGACTGCAGTGTACATACAGTGTAGGACGTAGTGCGGCGCTTCGAGTGTGGAGCGTAGCTGCGAATCTTTCATTTTATCGTGTTTATTTTATTGATTTTGGCTCAAGCAGACACGAGCAATCAAAATAATACTTGGTTTCCTTAGGCTCTGTTTCCCATGTAGGCGCTGCGAAGCCCGCTGGGCTGCTGAAAGATGCAGGACGGATTTCGGCAGACAGCCTGCTAAATTTGTTATGAACTGAGAAGCTGTGCAGCGTAGGCTGCTGAGAAAGGTCAGCGCGTGAGTCTGGCTCTCACAAGCGCCTCTTTCAGGATTCACTCCGACAGCTCTGTCACAGGCTGTCATGGACTCCCGACCCGGCTCCCTTTAGTCCAGCACTAATGCATGCGAAATACACTGCTATGCGATATTGGGGCATAACCGATTACCGTAAGCCCGGTATGCGTTGTGTGTCAACAATGCTGTGGGAAGAAGCAAGGAGAGGAGAAAAAGCAGCGAAAGAACAAAGATTTGTGCTTGTTTAGCAAAGCTCTGTGACTTTTCTAATAGTGCTGAAGAGGCTGGAGCCAAGATCACCCCAGTGTGCTGGCAACTTGTCTTTACAGCAGCTCGGCTCACGGGGCCACGCACTCTTCTCCGTGTAAAAGCCAGACGTGTAAACACAATAATCAGCAATGATGTTATTTCTGAAGATTTTCACATTATTAAGCTGTGGCAGGAGGGAACCCCACCCCCCAACAAGGGTTCAACCAACTAAGAACATTAAGACTTTGAAAGAAAGACTGAAGAATGAATCTTTTCCCTCTTTTCTTATGGAAGGACAGAGGCTGAGAATAAAGTAAGGTTTGTGTTAAAGTAAAAAAGAGTAAAGTAAATGTATTCTGTTAAATACATGATGGAAGATTGTTTGAATACCATAAGCTGTTTATTAGGAAGGGGCATTTTAGTTAACAATTCACTGAGTTCCCATCTGGTCAAACCTGGCATGCAATGGCACGTCACACAAGCTTTCTGTAACCCTTTCTATAGCATCAAAGTAGTATTCACAAATCAGTCCAGTCCATATTTTTATTGCTTTTATAAAATACACATTAAAAGAAAGCTTTGGCCATTTATTTCTTATGTTTAAGTTCTTCCATATCTTTTCCCTACTGTGCTCCATATTTGCATGCATGGCAAACCCATCTTTCTGGTGTTGCTCCTTCGGACGTATAACAGCAAATAAAACATTTCTGTTTTGCCTATAATGTTTTATTAAATCAGTCCTTATTGCCCGCATTTGTCGTGCACATCTTGGGGGCCTGAACAAGGTCTCGCTAACAGACTCACCAATGTTTGCACGGAAAACGTTTCTGGCTTTTACGATGCGTTCTTTTGTTTTGAATTCAGTACGTACTTCACAAAATTAAAATTTCTAAAACTTTCTGGTGGCACCTGTTATTAATTTGGTTTTTATTATGCAGTTGCTTAAAAATACTCTGAAAATTCTGAAGTAAGCTACACACTGCAAGTATAGAAATTAATACTGAAGATAACATTTGTGCGTAGATCCAAAATCTAAAATAGTTGCCTGTCGATATACTTTATATATTTTATATTTAAAGCAATCAGTTAAATTTCATCACACTTGTATTACAGCAACGCATTGTCAAAAGGTCCTGTGGTTGGTAAAAATATGGAGTGGCGTTGGCCGCTTTCTAGGTGCATTGTGTAAGTCTGCATCACTGCATGGTGCAGTCATGGAGAAAGACCAGTGTAAATCTAGAACTTACACTGTAGTTTTATGTCAGACTCTCCAAGGAAGAATGTAGGGGAAAAGATGATATGGAAGATGCCTGTTCTCTCTGCAGACACATCACAAAAGAGGCTTTAAGTGTACGTGGTCAATGACTGAATCTTAGTGCTCATCTGAAGTGCAAGTTAAAAATATTACAGTAGTTCTGAGGACTGATAAAGGCAAAGTCAACTTCCATAAAAGCTGTATCCGTAAATATACTAAATCGCTGAAAGTGTTTGGACACCTGAGCATCCCACCCACGTGTGCTTCTTGAACCTCCCATTCCAGACCCATGGGCATTAATATGGAGCTGTTCCCCTCTTTGCTGCTAACTGCCTCTTCCTTCTGGGAAGGCTTTTCACTGAATTTTGGAGCACGGCTGTGGAAATTTTTGGCCATTTGGCCACAAGAGCATCAGTGAGGTTGAGCGAGAAAGTCTGGCTCGCGGACGGCGTTCCAGTTCATCCCAAAGGTGTTCGGTGGGGTTGAGGTCAGGGCTCTGTGCAGGCCAATTCAGTTTGTCACTGTTGCTCAGCTCATGGCTTCAAGCCAAGTTGTCACACTCAGCTCAGAGCCTCCAGTCCTATGTGTTTAAATGCTGGCTATGTTTGTTCCAGCAAGGGTGGAAGGGACCAGTTGGTCAAGCTCTCTCAGGTGGCTTCTTCAGACCAGCATTGTGAGCTGGCAGCTTTAGTGGCTGTGCCACCCATGGCACCATTAAATGAGCATTTCCATCTATTATGTTGAAATTAAAGTAGAAGATGCAGCTCTCTAGGCAATGCTGTTAATTCTAATGCACTTGTGGTCTATAAACTTGCTTGAGTGGCTTTTATAATTAAAATGCATCCAAGGGCTGACTTGTAAACAGCCGCGATGCATATTTCCAAAACAATTTATGAACAATATATAAACACAGAGCTTATTTTGCATAGGCAATAGGCTCAGTGCGCCAGGCAGCCACGGAGGTTGTCCCCTTGCGTCAACACAGGCAATGGTGATTTATGAGCTCACTAAGACAAATTTCTCTCAGGTTGGATCTACAGGAAGTGTTTTTTCTCATTTAGACTGAAGTGACCGCTATACTTTGGGTGGAAACTTGCTAACTATGGGAAAGTTTATTCGACACAACAGTCTCAAATTTCCCAGGTTCGGTATGCATATGAGTACAGCATTAGGGCACAAATAAAATTAAAGATTTATTGATAGTAATGCTCATAGCACCTTTATATTTTTATCAGACTGCCTAGTGGTGAAGCTATTAGTGCCTTTATGTACAAAAAAAAGGAGCTTGAGGTAATATTACATTGAAATGTTATAACACGTCATAATAAACTTCAGCTTTTTGCAGTTCTTCACTGTGGAGAAAAGCAATAAGTTTTGTTGAAATTTTGTTAGCTGTTTCTGCTTCTTAGATTGTCCTTATATGTCTGTACCAAGCAAGTTGTGATTTATCACCCACCCCGGCATACAGAAACCATATACGACGTACGAAAACGGTAGTGGTGGTTGTAGAACTTCATTTTATTTCATCAAAATATTTTGCTTTTTGTGTGCATTCATTTGCTATATATAATATTTAAATGCCGAAATAAAATGAAAATGCTGGATAAAAGTAAGGTGAGAAGGAAAAGTTAAAAGTTGCTTATACATATTCCTCTAATCTGACATCCATTTATTTTTTTGTTTACAATTTTTAGTTTTCCTAACAGGGCTGCATTGCTGAGTTCAACTCTGCTTATATCTCTCAGGAAAAACCTCTAAATATTCTGATAATGAAAAGTTTGCCACTTGCAGTAAACTATAGCACTAAAAGTAGTTTACTTTTATTCGTTTAGTAAATGCTTTTCTCCTAAGCATGCCTGACTTCTGAATCTAACAAACCACCCTGGCAAACCGACAACAATTAACGTCTTCATTTTGAATTCCAAATACGTTCCGCTTTTTCTGCAATGAAGGCCTTTAAAAATTGCCTGCAGGGAATAAGAATAAGTGTGTGTTTAGGATTGTGCTCAAACATGCATATGCATTCGACTCCTATTAATTTCCAAAATTATTAGCCTTATTGTTATACCTGTCACTGTATTTAACGCGATTTTTCCAATCTCAGTGATGCCTGTCACACAGTGTTGTTTGTGTATCTGAGAACAATAATAGTCCCGACCCTTTAAATCTTGCTATGTGCAAAAATAACAACTGCAGGGTTTTTTAATGACTCAAATTTAGAAGTTATTAGTTCCCCTCAAGGGAGAAAGCGGGCGCCATCAAAATCTGTTTGTTTGCACTACTTTGCTATAAGGCTTTTTTGCTAAGATTCTCTAAAAGCCCATTTGGAGTTGACCTGCTCCATTAGGCTGCGACTACAGCCCATTCATTCATTCACCCATCAATAACATCAGTGAGGTTTTCTTGAACAAGAAATGCCTGACCCCCTGCTTTACCAACACCGTCTTGGAGTGTCATACGCAGCAATTTGTTAGCAATATCTGTTTGTCATATTACAGGGTCACGGTGGTCTACGGGCTGTCCAGGAAGCAAAGGGCAAGAGGCAGGGTCCTTCTTGAATGGCTCAGCAGTCAACTGGAGGGCAATAAAACACACGGATACGCATGCACAAACAAAGGGTGTCCAATCTGGAGTCAAATTCAAACCCTCTTCTGAAACACAGCCCAAGTGTAGTAAGACTCCAGCACTACCTGCCCACTGTTGTGCACCAGAACTTTACTTGCTATTGGCATTTGAGGATATATTGGATCTGTTCTGGAAGGGCCCCAGCACAACATCTGAAAAGGGTCCAGAATATGATCCATATGCATTCCACTGCATGACATGTCTTGTCTAAACTTTTGTCTTGTATTTCATCACCTTGTTGTCTCTGTGGCCAGTTCTCAGCAGCTGGGCTGGCTGCCTTTGGTCTGTGCTGACTGACACCTCATGACAGCCAGTTAGTACAATGCTGGAGTGTCTTTCACTGGTTTTTGCAGGCTATTCAAGTACAGTCCACCACAGTACTTGTCGCAGTGATATGTGTTCCCAGAACTTTCCGGAGTCAGCAATAAAGCCCCAGACACATATCAAAAGACTGGACTTGACATCTCTCAAACAAATGCATTTCTTTGGCGGATCACCTGGTCCCCATTGTGCGAACATTAGCCAATAACAGCTATAGTGCTGGAAGAGAAGATGATACTTTGTGATCTAGTTGAGTGCCCAAGTATTGTGGTAAACGACAGCATCCCAAAACCAGGCTCGAGAAGCACTTTCACCTGCTTTCCAGGCCTCTTGTAGATGCACTGCTGTACACAGTGATCACAATACACCACGTGGCCGGCAAAATGCAACAGAGGTGTTAAACAATGAGCAGTGCTGACCTTTAAAGAAGCACTTGCAGAAGACTGATGGCAGTCCTTGGGAAAGTGCTGTTAAATGAATGAGTGCCTTGTGAAAAATGCTTCACGCCAGTGTATTAGTAAAAATGTATTTTTTTTTTAAATAATGGTAGATGGTGACACATTATTGCACGACTTCCTTGCTTTCACTGCAAGCAGTATGGTTTCTTTGCCAATGACCACCTCTCCTCCACATTTGCTGCAAGCTGAATTAAGATTTCTCAGGCTTTTCCTTTATTCTGTATTAACATCTTATTATATCCCAAGGTCACAATTAAGTCACAAGATCAGCAGAATGGGTTCAGCAAACACCTTAAAAAAATCTACAAATCAGCAAAACTCTGTTTAAAAACATCCAATTGCCCCAATTGCGGCGATTCTTCCCATGCTGTTACTTTGTTATTTTATGCAGTCCATTATATTTTGCACTGGTGGGTTTATAATAGGCCGCTTTATATTTTCACACAGGCCGTAGGTTCTCTTTATTGTGGGCATTTGAGCCCATCCCTGTGTGTCTCTGTACTGGCACACCAATAAACTGTGTACAAGGTGGACTTGTTTTTCAGTTTTATGATATCAACATTGTTCTATTGTTATTACCTCATCATCTAATGTAATCCCCAAATATACAGTAGCAATCTAAAGTTCAGTATCCTGACTGTAAATTTTTTTCCACCAGGACATTACTTTGAGTTGTCATTTCCTCCTGCTTGCACAGCTTTGAGGTGTGTTTCTGGTTGCTATCTTCCAGAAGAAAGAGGAACTGGCCTACTGGCTGTAATCCTGGTGGGACGGCGAGCCTCTGAGATGTGCTATTGCTGCCTGGATGAGACTGCCATGGACTTGGCAAAGATCGCAGCATCTGTTACAAGGAAAGTCGCTCCAAACCACGACACTGCCTGCCTCCACCATGCGTGGCAGTGGGGAGCACAGGCACAGCTAGAATACTCACTGTGTGTTGGACAAATCCTCGGCAGCTGGACACACATACAGTAACTTTGACTCATCGGTCCATAAGACCGGGTTCATCCTTCCATTCATTGTCATTAACTGCTTCATCCTGGTGAGAGTCACGGTGGTTTGATTTCTATCCCATGATCCCATGAAGCTATGAAACTACAAATGGTCAATTGAAGTGATCAGTTATCCTGGAATGCATGCCTTTGGACTGTGGAAGGAAATTGGAAACCCATGGAGACGTGGAAAGAACGTGCAAACTCCACACAGACTGAGCTGGTTTAAAAATTACCTGCGGGAAACAAGATTGTCAAGATTGCCACTGCAGAACCATGTGGCCCTAGGGCTCAAATTTCCAGCCGAGGCTGGTTTCAAGCAAGTGTACCCATACTTTTGACTGGCATTTTAAAAGGATTCAAATGAAAGATTGTCATATGTTTATTGTGTCAGACGCACAGAAACGTACGTTTCTTCCATCAGATTATCAAATTTAAAAGGCCTTCTTTGAAGCTTATTTTAGCGGATCAAAATGAAGGCTTGAAAGTAATTGTTAAACTTTTATTATGTAAATCTGTTCAAAGGCAGCAATAGAGATCTAACAGTGTGGCTTTCTTGTCTAACAAAGGACAATGTAGATTTTTCTCCCTCTGGAACAATTCATGTCTTTTTTGATTTTCATGTTACTTCTAATCTTGACAGATATTTAGAATGCAGACTCTTGCTTGAATCCTATCTTTTTTCCTTTGAATGGCCAGGAGTTGCAATATCTAATCCTCGATTTTTGCAGTAAGCAACACAGCCATGCAGTTTACGTGAGGCCGTACGAATAGTGACAGCAGGCGGCCGCCCAGGGGCGCAGTCACAACCACCGCCACCCCATCAGACATTAGAAAACGGTAAGCTGCAAAACAGCATTCTGAGGACAAGATCAACAATTTTCAAAAGTAGCTTGCACTTTCCACTTGTTGCACGTCAAGGTTTCCTCTAGAAATTATACGCACTTTTGGCACTCACCGATGGCACTGTAATAATAATAATCGTGAGTCTCATAATACGGTAAACTTTGGCTTTAACCACTTAGGCATGTAAATTTCACATCTGTGCACTCTGCTGAAGAGCGGCGCTAACATCAGCACATCAGTGACTCTTTGCATGCATTTTATTTTCCCTTTTCGGTAAACCAGCCTGATTTGTGCGGCTTTCCTAACTCGCAGAACTCACACTGTTGTCAAATACATGTTCCTGCCAATGGCTTCTCCTCAGCTTGTGTTTAGGGAATATTTGTATAGACACTCTTTGCTCCAGAGCCTGGGAAAGTGTTCAGTTTCCATCTGTCAAAATGGCAAAGCAACAACTACAGCGCAGAATTGTTTTTGGCCTTGACTATAAATAATTCATTTTTTCCCCCTTATTTTATTAATGTGAATAATAACATTTTAAGAAATAAAATTAATATCACATAGCTCTATAGCCTTGCAGATGATGAGTATGTTGTGTCATACAGAATTATTGTACATGAATGTGAAACTCCTGTAGACTCATTTGTTTCTTTATTAAAAAAAATATGTAATAAAAAAGTAAGTAAATAAATATATATGTATTTAGTTATTTGATCATAAACAAAAAACCAACTATTTGTTTGTTTGTTCATGACTGATTATGTATTCACACACACACACACACACACACACACACACACACACACACACACACACACACACACACACACAATGTATAATGGCAGGGTTTAAAAAAAGAATGGTTGCTACAGAACTGCATACCAGACAGCATAATGATAAAAACATTGTTTAATAACTCCTTGGATTTATGGATTTATGGATTTCAACTCTAACCCTTAAAGATGCGCTTGCCCACATTTGGTAAGTAAGTGAAAGGTTCTGTGCAAATATTTGTATATTTTAAGGAGCCTCATTAGTCTGCCACTGGTGGTCTATTGTGAGTTCAGTTTCTGCTTATGACTGTATGTCCACCCACTTCACACACCTCCCTGTTTTCATTCATCTTCCTTAATTCAACACTATGGTAGCTTATGTCCCTCACTAAGGCTTCTAACTCAAGCTAATTTAACAAAAACAAGATTCCAATGTTATTTTGTGAAAATATCATTTATTGCTTGCATTCATTATTTATTGTACTGGAGGGAGGAACAGATTGAGTTCTTCAGTGCTGCATACCCCAAGGTGAATTTTCAAGCCTCCGAACCCCTCGGCATCGGGAGATGGTGCAGTTCAACATCAGAGTCTTCCTGAATTGAAGTAAAGAGATAAACTAGGTGCTCAGTCATGCTCCTGGGTAAGGTACTTTTAACAAAGCACATCCAAAGGGCTTCTTGCCAATTTAAGGGAGAAGTCATTTGTTTTGATTTCTGGGTGCCGGGAGGCACCACTAGTATCAGTCAGGTGAAATTGGAGACCTGTGGTCCTCAGTGAGCCTGGCTTTTATAACCCCATGCTGGCAAACCTCGGTGCATCAGCCACCCCAGCTTAAAATGAAATGTCACCCCCCGCACTGGTGAACACTGACTGCTTTGCACCTTCTGTTGGCACTTCATCATGTCTTCAAGCCAACAAGGACCCCTGTCCTCTCCCACTGGGCTCCCTGCCTTCCTGCCACTGATCTTTTCTGGCTTCATGTTTTTGCCATCACAAGGCTCCACCTGACACGTTTTCCACCCATCTCTTTCCCAGCCTTCCTGAGTGTGACTATAGAGGTTACCACTTTCAGAGAGTATCTATTTACAATACATATGAAGCAAAAACATGAAAATGTTTTAATAGGTTTCACATCGTCCTGCATCCCTTTCTTTATCAAATGGTTGCCTTAGAAATTGGGGCAAATAATGTTGCCTTCCTAACAAAAATTGATTTATTCTGGAATTGGTGACATTCAGAAGGTTTAATTTTTCACCCTTGTTAATTTCAAAATTCTCCAACACGTCTTAAGGAATGGATGATAGGATTTTGTTTATGCTGAGCGAATTTATATTTCATCTGAAGGATTGTTGCTTTGAAAATTTCATATTTATTTAATGTTATGTTCCGTTTGAGTCATTTGTGTACTGTGGCTTTTTTCCCCTCTTTATTTTATCAACTGGGGAAGGGGAGCAGTCACTACATTAAAGCTCTCTTTGTGGATTTCCTGCTTGCATCCACATATACAGTAAAAGCCACATTAAAAAATGGGTTTGAGTGGAACGCAGCATCTAAATCTGCCCATCGGAATTCTCTCACACTTTGGGTTCCTCCAGTCCACTGTATTTTTTACCTCAGACATCTCAGTGCCACATACAGCATTTACTGAAACGATGAAAAAGATGAGAATGACGATAATTTAGAAACTGCTCATACTGTATAACTGTTCCTCCTGTTTTTTGTCATATCCATGTTGTTCTTGCGTACATGAATACATATAGCACATAACATAGACTCACAATAATTTAATATAATCATATTGTGCTTCATCTCCGTATGGCACGTTCGAGATTCCGGTGGATAGCACATGAGACCGTCACGACATGACCCACAGACAGAAACAGTGCCAGGAATTTATGTCACAACGTGAACGTGCAGTCCACACATTCCTCCCACAACATACTGTATGTCCTAGCGATCATGTCTTTATGCTACCTGAAAAAAGATGACCTCTGGACCCGTGCCTCAATAAATACAGAGCATTTCATTTCTATATGTCAAGGTAAAGATGAAAAAGCTGCAAAATTAACTCTACTGTGCACCAACATGTTGGCAAAAATAATAAACTGAAATTGCAGAAAGGGGGTAGCAGGTGTCCTTGGAAGTGACTGCCTGAAGTCCCAAGTCCCTGCTGTTTACTGAGTTAAAATATACCAGTTAAAATAATACTAATCATAACAATTACACTATTAGATACGCATGTGCAAATTTCCAATCCAGATTTTTTAGTAAAGTAAATCAAAAAGATTATTTTTTGTCTGCACTGATGCTCATCCCTTTTCAGTTTAAACCTTCTTTCTTCTCTTTCCAAAAAACTGCTGCAGGCTTCACTATCCAGATGATTTAGACTCTTGTTTCCTCAGGACAAAGAAGTCATTGTGATGTTGTGATGGACTTGTCAAGTCATCCATCGCCGATACATAAGCACAGGCTCCCTGGTCAGGTCGTAAGGGCTTCCTTGTGAGCTGTCCTTCCAGGAGGCCCCCGGCTGATCGCTGGCACACACTTGCAGCTGGCAGCACAGCATCTTATTATTACAGCGGAAAAGCAGAAGCCACAAGCAATGGTTTAAAAAGTGGCCGTTCGATATTTTCACGCTGATGAAACTTTTCCTGAAGTTTTGTCTACCCAAAGAGCGAGTACGTTACGAAGACGCATAGTTAAGGGTAAAAGTTAAACCTGCAGGGCAGCACCCAAAGCACATCAGAAGCATAACATTGGGGCAGAAGGCAGTGAGTGTGTGAGATGGTGGTGCTCCTGATCCAGCAGAGGATGGACAGCCTTCCCATTGCTTGAGCATACATACAGTAGCTTCAGTGGGCTTGGGAAGACCACATTTTTCCAGATACCTTGGGAGGACAGGACTGTTTTGTTGGCTCTTCTTTGGATGGTTTTTGCCTAGGACTTTCAGTTTGCCCGTTTTCATTTCTGTTCTGCTTTCCTAATAAGGTCTCCTTCTTAGCTAAAACCCTGCTATTCTTCACCTCTATCCCATCTCACCTCTGCCTCACAACTGTCCACAACTTCAAGGTTAGTGTCTTATAAGATAAAGGCCCCTGGTTCAAATCCCTTGAGCTGAAATAACCTTGGTGAAGGTAACCTGGTTAGAGAAAGAATGCCCTGCTGCATATATGTGTAGATCACTGCAAAAGAGTCATTCACCCAACACTCTAACTTATCGTGGAGCAAAGTGTTGGGTAAATAAGGCTGTGTTATGATATGGAACTAAGCACTTTGGTGTGTTTGTTTATGTGATCGGGTGCCTATTAAAAATATCCTTGTCAGCACAAGCATCTTCCCAAACTGTAAAATGGCCCTGCAGTCACAATGACGGGTCTGAAAAATGTAGAGTTTCTGACATGGAGATGACGTGCTGGGGCTACATACAGTCGTAGAGAATTTTGTCACCTTCTCTTGTCACTTCCTACCTAGTCAAGAACTCTGGGATGTCCCCTCTGTGACATTTAACGTAGCCAAACTGTAGCCTGGTGAAGGTGCTAAAGCATAAACATTTGGGCTGTTCCTCAAGGAAGCGGGTTTCTTTCACACCTTTGAGGAGCTGAGACACATGCCAGCTGTGGAACGTTTCCTTCAGCTCCGATCCTCCGGAGATAATGATCGGATTTCCACATTAAACGTGCGCGCTACACGTTTATCCTCAGCACAAAGTCTGCTATGTTCTAATAGAAATGAATTTGTACTTTTTTGTGTAGCTGCAGCGAGCACTTCACTTCGATGGCCTTCTTGTAAGACACTGCCTGGGTGTCTTACAAAAGCATCTACAGTACATCCCCCTTTCAAAATTTGTTTAGCTTAAAGCACCTTTTTTCCATTTTGCATTGACAGCAAATGAGACGGTGCTGTTGCTCAAGGTTCCTGAGCGCACCCCCTTCACTGAGACACCTTTTAGAGGTGCTCTGAGCAGCACACATCGAACTGCAAAAGTCTGAAAGAGTTTAAATGCTTTACTTGAGACTGACATATTGTTGCCAAAGGTGAAATGTGGTGTGAAACGTCTCTCCTGAGCTTCCACCTAAACTCTCACTTATATTTAATTCATCAGTCAAATAGATTTTTGATCATTCATTTATAAAGAAGAGAAAAATTTAGCCCACAGTGCATTGCTGCAAAACTTGGCTGTTTGATAAGTTGCATGTTTGGCCAAACAAAGTTTGCGAAGCACTTAAGCATGGCTTGACCTGTACGATCGAAAAGGTTTTAAGAAGAAATATGGATTTTGTGCAGTTTACTCTTAGACACTTCTGGGGAAAACTCTCTGAAGGAAACGTGTTAACAATGCACTCACCTGAGACAGACACTCACATAAGAAGAAGTAAAGTATGTGATGATCAATGATGGCCAACACGAAATTCTAACCAGAAATTTTTAAACAAATCTCTCTCATTAGGTTTTAAACTAGTCTTCATGAACTTATCAAGGGTGTGAAGCGGTGTCTTTGAGAACTGTACGGAAGATGAAGTTGTCAAACCAGATGTTTCGCCAAATCAGGAAGTCTGCCTTCCATTTTTCTCTACTTGGAGATATCCACTGGGCACAGATGCTTAAACTTCTCCGCTTTATGGTCTCAAAAACCACACATTTCTGGCAAGAAACTTTATTCCTCTGGTTGGTTTGGTCAGCGCAGCTTTCTGAGTGCTGACTGATCTTGTGTTTGCATCTTTTTGTTTTTGCCATGTTGTCAGCTTAGGCTGTCCCTCCTGTACAAATGCTGGGCACCCAAATGTTGCTCATGGTGACACCTGTTCACATGGGCTTCATTAAGGACCGCTTACGGGCTCCAGAGAGCATGAAATACTGAAGCAGAAGAAGCCATTTCAAACCAGCTTATTACTCAGCCCTCAATACGGTGCAAATTACACACTGTCAAGCTGTCACTGCTAGCGGAAGCAATGTCGACATGCTGTAATTTCTTTTCCTTGGCCATACCAAATAGCTTATTTGTAGTCTTCTCCATCAAGGCTAGTTGGTGTCATGCCATTCACTAACTACTTGTCGGGTGGTTCATCTTATAAAGCTGCGTATTTAGTAAATTGCTGCATTTTTAAAAGGAATGCTAGGCCTGGACATTTTCACTTCAGAGCTGTAAACCACTGAGCATCCATTTTCAGTTGTAAACTATTACTTCATAAAGCGCTTGTGGCGAAGGATAACAATCTCTTGCGCCCCAGGTCTTTTACTGTTTAAATTGCACCTAATGTCCTTCCCTCTGCTTCACATTTTCAGCAAAACAATATAGCGTTTGCTCTTAATGCACCCTCGTACGTGCTCATCCAAAGGCTTAAACCCAATTTCCTCACCTATGTCACCTCTTTAAAATGTGCACATTTCGAAAATGTTTGGCCGTGCAGGCGGCCCCCAACTTACATCAGGATTTGATTCTGACAAGCTTGTCGTAATTCTGCTTTGTTATAAGGCGCAAACCCCAATAAACTGCGATAAATAAAACAAAGGATATACACGGATGCTGTTGTATCAAAAGGTTTGTTTTTTCACTAGTTTCACACTAGTTTCACATATTATTCATATTCAAAATAACACTGGTGAAAAATATTACACTTTATGCTGCGCTGTTAAGTTTGCTTTCATCTGTAACTGAAATGAATTTTTTTGTGTTTTCCTTTCAGGGCCACCTGAACGTTAACTTTTTCACTTGGGGGCCGCAATAGAAAATCACACAGTTGCCTTTAGACACCCAAATGCTGAATGAGACCAAACGTCAGGGCTCAAAAAAATACAGAAGGTGGATGGATGGCCACTATAAGTCCAGGTCATCCCAAGTTGAGGACTTCTTGCGTTCTTCTTATTCATCCCTTGTAGGAACGATTTAAGTAGATTTCTAACAACCTTGAGGTAACATGGCGGTTTGAGTGATATGATATGGCTGTCGCTCCCTGCCCACCCCCCTAGTTTTCTAGAAGCACTGGGGGGGGGGGGGTATCCGCTGGTTTGGAGAGACAATTAGGACTCAACATTAGACTGCACAGCTGCAGCTTTGTTATAGCCAGGGGGTAACTGACTGACATGTTTCCCTTTTGGACCAGGACCCTGTCACAACATCCATTTCAGCTCCGTCTGATTCTTAATTCTCCCTGATCTTACTTTTCGCTAGAAGATAAATCACACACATAATAACAAAGGCCCTCCATAACAAAGCGCACATGTGAAATCATATTCCGGAGGCTCAGTTTCTCAGGAACTTAATCTGTTTTTGCTGCAACATTTTTTGTCTGCAGACAGTATGATGCCAAAAAATGTGCATTTAATATTAATATTTAATAATGTCATCAGATTTTCTAATGTGCAGTATTCTTGTTTCATACATTTCCACTTGAGTATGCAGCATATTCACGTTTTTCCAGATACAAACCGAGTGTGCTGTAGCACCGTTTCTACACGACTGCGTGGTGTTGCACCAGGAAATGAGAATTGGCTCTGCATAATCCTCCTTTATTGATCACAATGATGTAAAATTGTTCACAGAAAAAAAATTGGCCTGTTCTGAGCAAATCTAATATCACCATCAAGCACTGTTGCACTGTGTGCAAGACTAAACAAACCATTTCTGACCCCACGAGGATCTTCCTTAGTATGAGAGCTGTTATTTGTCCTGCCAATAGCGCATTATGTTTTAATGAAGTTCATGCCTTTTCCGTACTACCGCAAATTCACTTTGAGCTTATTGACTCTGGATGTTTGCAAGGTAAAATGCACCGTTGCTGCATGAGAACCCACCGAAAAATGGACCGGTATCCCTCAGATCACACGGATTAGTCAGGGAATTATCTCAAACTTACTAAAATTACGTGCAACTGCGTTTTTGTGTTGCATGACAATTTATTGAAAACTGGTAACCGAGAGGAGTTTAAGAAGCAAAGTCCATGTGAGTTTGCCAATGATCAGCAAAGCGAAACCCTCATGTATTTCAGAACTTGAGTCGGGTCCGTGTGGTGGTAACGTTCTTTCCATATACATTTATCCATATTTAATTTAAAATATCGGGGCTATAGTGAAATTATAGATGGTACATAATGGAGAATGGTCATGTAACCTGACATTCCTACAATTCTTCTGCTTTTTACTCTGAAGTGCTGCCTGATGTGGTCCTGGGAGATGAGATTGTGCTGCTTGTGGTTGTGAAGCGTGCGAGACACATGGAGTAATGGGACTGCGGTCACATCAGGTCCTGTCACACTCCTTGACCTCGGTGGCTGCAGGGTGACCTCAGCCAAAGAGCTGCACATTCTGTCATTCCACCACCTTGCAGAAACCTTGCATGAAAATCAGGGAAGGTTTTCTCCTGTTTTTCCACCGCATAATATAATCGATCTTATTCACATGTCGCGCGGTAATTGGTGCCGCTATAACTACTGTCACCGGCCACCCGAGACAGACCAAAAGGGAAATGAATCGGAATCACGGCTATGAATACCGCTGTGTACCTTCACATCCTGCAAAGCTCTTACTGAAGATACAGTTCTTATTCTCAGCAATACAAATTCATAACCTTGGCAGTACGTGCATGAACAAATGAAAACCTCTGCAGAGACAAAGATTTGTACACAGCACACAAGTGAAGTATACGAGGCTGAATGGTTATATGCAGTTTGCAGAATTTAACTCACATGTCTTGACCAGCACAGATAAGATGAATAGGCAAGTATCTTCAGATTTTTCTGTTTTTCTCCTCATGTGGAGTGTTGTGTCACAATAACTGAACACTATAACCAAAATCATGGCTCTGAACAATGGAGAAAGGCAATAGCAACACATCATTGTGGTGGAGGAGAACAAATCATGAAGTCTGGCTCTGCAGATAAGGCGAGCACAAAGGGAGCAGACTGGTAAGCAGAGGCAGTGCAAACCTCCCCATCGTGACAAATTCGGAGGGTGGGGTGGGGTGTTGTGGGTTGGACGCTTCCGTGGCGGAATGCTTATCAGCAGACGCTGGCAAAGCTCAGTCCGAGCTGCTGTCACCCTGAAACGCTAGTCTGATTTGGCTCAAATCACTTCTCATATCCTGTGCGATATTACTTTCCGCAGCACAGGTGGTACAAAGCCCCGCCTCTCGAGATCAGCGGATCAAAGGGTAGTCGAAATGACCGAGCGTGCTTTTCTACCACAGGGTGCGCAGAATTTGAAGTGCACTCTTGTCCCTGTGGCATGGACACTCAGCTGTTGTGCTGCGAAAGTGGACAAATGATCCTCGCTGTCCCTTTGAGTCCTTTGCCGATCCTATCTTTCGCTCCCATGTTTATAATCACTGACTACAGGGAGCACAGGAGACATCGGAGTGACCCAAGTCCATCTTTTTTGCATGCGTTTGTGCTCACGGTTTAAATCTGCAGCACCGATGGGATTGTTAATGCAATAGGAAGCAGCCTTTTGGTACCATGCATGGAAATCACAAAACAGAAAACTTCTATTTATTAGGGAGGCAGGATCTGGGCATAACCTTAACATATCTTTGTAATTCTACTTCTGGGTCTCCTTAACATTTTGATTGTTGTTTTTAATCTTTATTTCTACATATCTGTTGTTTTAATGTTTTCTTTAATAGTTCACTTTTCTGGAAAATCTGTTTTGAAGTTATTTTAGTGGCATTTTATTTTAATATTATTTGGTGCCTTCACTATAATCCCTTTTCCCTCTTCATACTGTAAATTTGTACATACAGTTCCATACTGATCATAATTATTATTTTTAAAAAGTTTCGTCTTCATTTTTCCGTGTACATACTTTAGCCAGAAATTTTTTCATCAGCTTATGATTTATCTTTTGCAAGAAGGTATGCGACTTTTCAGCAAAAGACAAGACTAAAAGTTATTTATTTTGAGATGTTGCAAGAGAGGTGAATAAATTCCCATTTTATAACTTTATGGCCCTTCTTCTTCTAAGGACCAGTACAGTTATAAATATTACTATTGCTATTATAAGCTGACCTTATGCAGGCTTGTCCAACTTCAACATGGCACATGTTCCCACATCTTCGAGTTTTACCCTGGGCGAGAAAACGTTTGCAGAGCTGAGAAGGAACACACACTTGTACCCCACAGCGAGCTGCAAATACGAATTACGCAGCTAATATTAAAATATTAAAATCAGTGGAGCAGCGGGTAGCATAGAAGTTAGGTCTATCACCCTTCAATGTGGAGGGTCTCTGTTTGAAGCCCTGCTTCTGCTGTAGTTCCCTTGATCAAGATACTTACCTTAAGAGTGTCCTGCTGTAAAAATGAGCAAATCAAGGTAAAAATTGGTAGGTTGGCTTGAAAAGGCAGTAATGCAAAAAAAAGTAATGACTAATAATTAAGGATTAATAGTTATTGCAAACTGAATGAAACAAATAAGTCCAACTTATTTGACACAAGAGGCTATAAGGCATTTGCGTGCTGATCCATTTTTGGTGCAAAGATAAGAAGTTTTGGCTGCATGCATCTTCTTAGGTCACTAACTGAGCCGCTGGTTCAGTACATGAACTTTCATTGTACTTTCATTGTACTTGACCTGAAGCTTCTTTTGATTTAAAAAAAAAAAAAAAAAAATCTCCGACAACAGTTCTAGTATCGTATGTTTTTTTATTTATGCATCTGCGTCAGATTTATAGTGTATGTACAGTCCATTCTGTTATTTTTTCCAGTCCATTTTCATGATATGGCTCTGTCAACAAAATTAAAATCTTGAATAGAAGTCTACTGCACCAACAAGTTTTCAGAGCTACAAGCTGGTCTGGTCTGACATGTTCCTGGGGTCTCTTGTAGATGGTGGGCTGTGCAGAGACACCTGGGTTATCTGGCATATGTTGTTATGAGGACACCAGTCAGAGAACTTTCTGTCCACTTTGCTTATGTTCTCAGCAGTCATCTGCCTGCTGAGGGAGAGCAGTTTGGCTGGTGGGGTGGAGGCATGTGGCTCTTCTGAGAAAGAAGAGCTGAAGAAGGAGATGAACCTCTGGTGGTATCGAGTTTTGATGACCTTTGCTGAGCGGTACAGGTCCCCAATAAAGCAGTAACAGATGGGGTTCAGGCTGGAGTTGGTCAGGCCGAGCCACTGAGCAAAGGGACGCAGCTGCAGAACCCACGGCGATGGATGCTGTTCTCGGTCGATCCAAATGTCAGTCAAGTAGAGGGGAAGCCAGGAGATGGCAAAGAGCAGGACCAAAGCCACCACCATTTTGGCAATCTTCTTGCGGGTTTTCAGACGAGATGAATGCACAGCCTGGCTGCGGGAGTCAAACTCTGTAAAACACTGAGAGGTGCTCCACAGTTTCTGCCCCGTGAGGAAACTTATGGTCAAATTGAATGCAACCGGAAGGCAATAAAGCATGACGAAGAGCAGGGCATTGTAGGCTTGCTTCAGCTTCACGTGAGGCCAGATTTCTCTGCAGATTGGGAAGACAAGGGGCAGTCCCTCGATCAGTTGAATCTCATCCCGTTTGTTCATGAAGATGAGCGGCATGCAGATGGACAGTGACAGAACCCACACAACAACGATGGTCACAAAGATCTTCCTCCAGGTGAAGAAAGATCTGGCATTCAGAGGGCTGTGGACGCTGTAGTACCGATTAACACTGATGACGGTCAGGCTGAGCACGCTGGCAGACACAGATGTGGCCTGTGTGAAGGGTACAGCCCTGCAGAGGAAGTCCCCATACACCCATGCTGTGTAGATGGTGTGGCCCAGGGTGATGGGCATACAAACACAGACCACCATGAGATCACACACCGCCAAGTTGATCAGCAGACTCCGTGTGGTGCTCACTCCCGAAAGCCTTCTGTTCCTCTTGCTGGTGAGCACTTTGATTGACATGATGTTGCCCACAAAGCCCACCACAAAAGAAAGGATGTACATCACGGTGAGCGCGATGGTGGCGGGCTCCCGGATGGTTAGCAGCAGCAGTTTCTCTAACTCTCCACTGTTGGGAATGAAAAAGTCGCTGTCCATCTTCTCCGTCTGTCCCAGAGATCCATTCTGGAGCAGTAAAAATGGAAAGGTGTTCCGCAATTCTTTGTGGGCATCCAAGGAGACGTTCATCTTTCTGTCTTCTATGTCCTGGTAACCAGAAACTTCTCAGGATCCATTACTAGAAACTTACAGAAGCTTGGACAGAAATGTCGGCGTGGGAAACATGCCCACTTTGCAAAGGACTCTTTCACGGTCATTTCACCTTCAGCTGCACCATACGAATGTGACACATCAGCTCAGCTACAACGGAAACACAAATGCGTTACACGTAAAAGCAATACATTCAAAAGCCACCCGATGTAGAATTTTCACAATTCATAGGCTAAAAACTCATAAGGAACTGGACCCAAGTCAATTTAACGTGACAGCATTTTTCTGCCATTTTATGTAGACAGTTTAAGAAACAGATTTAAGACTTTAATCCATATTATCTCTTATTTTAGACCTTCTCAGTCCCACACCGAATCATAACTAAAGCAATGGAAGACACCACAGTTCCCATTGAACAGCATAAGTGTATACCAGTGAGTAAATTCCCAAAACGTAGATATCAGCCAGGATTTTTTTTTTTTTTTTTTTACAGAATCCCCTGCTAAACCTGTGGCTGAATTGGCATTCTGGAACCCAGAATCCGCACCTTTGCACATCACAGGCGCAACACAAGAAGAGACGGCTGAAAAAGTGCCTTGGTACTTGCCTCCACGTCAACTCCATTTGGCAGAAACGGGCTCAGCCACGGCGAGAGAAGTTGCCTCCGCTTTCTGTGCTGCTTCGTCTCCCTGCGGGCTGAAGTGATGCCGATCGCAACCCCTTTGCGGCGCATCCGCACCGCAGCGCCCCGCAAACCTCAGACTTCGGCTGCGGCTCCGCAGCGTCGCGAACGAATGCGCCGGGAAAACCTCCTCGCTGGGGTGAGTCCGACAGGAGCCCTCCTCCTCCTCCTCCTCCTCCTCACGGCAGGAATGCTCTACCGTCCATCTCAGCACCCGTTCCGCTGCCTCTGCGTAAAGAAAGTCGCACCGTTTTTAACCTCGATTCACACGGCTAAGGCGAGCCTCTAGTTGGGGGCGGGGGGGGGGGCTAAGCACCTTGATCAGGATGCTACAGCAGCAGTGGGACTCGAACCGACAGCCTTCAGCATTTTATTCAAGTCAAATTTGCCCCTGCGCTTTTATCGAACGGTTCACATCAGCCTCCGTGTAGGATGCGTTTTCAAAAGAAAAGTCCCATAACCAAATGAGGTGATATAATGCTGTTTTTTTGCGTGAAAGCACTGCTATTATAGATGTATTTTTGAGAAATGGATCGCAATGATTCTGCGCCATGAGGTCTTCAGCGCAGAATATAGCGCAAGTCGAGCTTGACAATTGCGCATGCGCAACGCGATAGCTTAGAAGCGTGGTTATTGATAGCAAAAAAAAAAAGTCAATTTTTAAAGATAACAAATGCAACATTCCGTAAAATGCCTCAAATATGAGTGCTCTAGAAGGTGTTGGTGATGATGCATGACTGTAATATTAATATTCACCCACACAGTTTTGTTAATTGTTTGCTCTTTAACAGTTGCATCTTGCCCCCAGGTTGTCCAAGAAGGCCTGCTATTGCTGTGAGATATTTGAAGCAGAGTTGGGAGCACCTTGGTCAGTTTTGGGTGGCACAGCCACAGTGGGTAGCGCTGATCCTTCCTGGTTCTTTGGATGTGGGATTCACGTTGGGTTTGGATCTGACTTAGTATGAGAAGACTATACACATTCTCCCTGCGATCATGTGGGATTCCTCTCACGGTCCAAGAACATGTGTTTTAAATGCACCGGTGATGATATTTGTATCCCGTGTGTGCAAATATGAGTGCGCGATTGCTTGGCAATGGCCTGAAATCCCACCCTGCATGTAACGTGCTTCACGACCCGTCCTTGTGACATGGGCTCCAGACCACCACCACCACCACCCTACATTAGGGAACTGGTTACAGATGATGGACACAAGGACTTTTATTTTACTTGAATCTACCCTAAAAATTCCTTAAAATGGGTTTAATTTTGCCCTCTTTTCCAGAAGGAAGCAAAACAAATCTGCTTGTCGTCGTAAGAGCAAGTTAGCATTAATGAAACAAAAGTAATATGGAATTCAGAGCAGTTTAAATACATAGTATGTAAAAGCAGGACTTGGATGGAAATCTCCAGAAAGTGCTAATGCTTTCCAAATGACATCTAATTGCTCAGTTGACTATTGATCCATGCCAGTGAATCTAATGCCTCTCTGATGAGGGGGTGCAGAGCTTCGATTAAAGTGAGATTTGATGCAGACCTTGTTTGCTTGGTCTGCTGCCACACGTTACTGCATTTGCTAAGCTGCCCAAGTGGTTTGACGCCTGTCTCATAAATCGTTTCAGGGCAGGGTGTGTTAAGCGGCCAGTAACATTTCATTCAACTGAAGGGGCAAGACTGAAGTGTCAGTGCATATAATTGGTCCCCGGAAGTCATCTTAAGCATTAAGATGGCAGTGGTGATGCTGACTACTATTATTGGTATTAGCGTTTGAAACCTAGCTTTGTTCAGGATAGCATGCGATGTCTGAGTTCTCATGGCCGTAAAATACGTAGGAATTAATGCTGAAATAAATGGGAATATATTCAAAAATTCTGGAAATGTGACCACACAGCTGCAAGAATTTGGATTAAATTTTATTGGGGGCCTTTATGTGTTTATGTCAATGTGTTCTCCACTTCATTCCACCTGAAAACATACATGCACTGATCTTATAGACATTATGGAACTGGTAACACAAGTGCTGTTAATTTCAGTAAGAAATACAAAAATGTAGGAGCGCTTGATACTGACATAAAACCTTGCTGTGCCTTTTTTGCATATTAACGTTTAGCTGATCATTTAGTCAAGTTATGCTGTACAATATTTGTAGGCAAACACTAAAGGCTTCAAATCCACGCCATTAAAAATAGGTGATTCTGCAACGCATGCAAGAGAATTTTGTTCCTGAGGTCTCTGCAGTAAGCACACTAAGAAAATGAAGTATTTTTAACAGTTATTAATAATTTATGAATCGTGGTTATTTTGGCATTTACAATCATCACTATTCAGGTCCTAGATCTACAAATTTTTTGTACCTGATCCGATATTTAAAGGAAATTAATTTATGTGATACATTGCAGTTCTAACTATTATTTACTATTATTTTAGGATGACTCTTTGAATAAAGGAATTGTGTTGATTATGAACATAGATATTGTGGGTTATTATAAAAATATAAATATTACACCTCTTTTCTGCCACCATTTACACCATCTTTACTCTTTTTCAGGTGTCTAAAGTATCGCGACTCAAAATCATAACCGAGAGTCATGAATAAACTTTTCATGACCAAAATTGAAGCATTGTTTTTTCTTTCATTTAAGTAATGGCTGTAGTGTGATGTGGAGCAAAAGGAAGGGCAGATGGTACCGAATCCCTCAAATCATGGGATGAAATGAAGAACCATTGTGTGCACTGTAGAGCTCATGAAGTCAGAGTAAAATTTAAGGTAAATGTAGAAACAGGTTTTTCCTGTCGCAATGAATGAAATAAATGAATAAAGCAATGAATTAAAGCAAAACAAGCTATTGGAAATGATTCAGCAGTGAAAGGGAATCAACTCATCATCCACAAAGATATGAAATTCTGAACTGGTAACCAAGGAAAGGTCAGTCAGACTCTCCTGGTATTGCGTTACTGTCTGTGGTGAGGGGGTAAGGGGATAAGGGGATGGAGCCAATTCCACAAAGTGCAGCAAATCCATTTGTAACCCACTTTACATGGGGGAAATTACATCAAAAACCCTAATATTTCAGTGCTTCCCCATACAGTTACTGTCAATTTAAAAAGACAGTAACCAAAGATGCAATTGACTTGCTTTTACACAACAGCTTCATTCAGCTTAGATCACAGTTTCCTCTGTAAAATAATTTAAAGAGAAGAGCCAGAGAAGCAAAGAGATAAAAGAAAGAGGGTCTGAAACTCCAGCAGGCAAACAGACCAGATGATCACTGCAAACAAATCTAAAACACTGAATGATAAAGCAGAGCAGAAAGCTCGGTCACGTCGTGTGGCATAAAAACTATCTGTAAGTGCTTACTGTACCTCAGCTGATTCCACTCCAGTCCAGGACATGAAGTACTGAGAGGGAACACGTGCTTTTCTATGATGTTTCCAACCCAGCAATGACAGATGAAAGCTCTACAAAATAAAAGTACACATTTCTTCTCAATTCCTGCTAAAAACAGAAACTATTGCACAGAAGATGTTAGCTACTTTCCTGCAATAGATACACAAAATAGAAAACAATGCACTTATTAAAAATTACAGCAAAATTATCCCTGCTCTGCCATATTTGCTACATTATATTGTATTTTATAGCAGAAACAGAACTGGTTTAGCATGGTAAACAGCATACCTTAAATATATTTAAGAAAACAATTGTCATTTGAACATGAAACATGAAATAAAGGAGTACCTTGTTCAGATGAATAAACCTCTAAGTGCTTGACTGACAACAAATAAAACAAACTCCTATTTCAACGTAGTATTCGTTCATAGCACCTATGTGTGACAGTCAGTAAGTCTGGCCTCCATGTGACAGTGTTGCGGTTGGAAACCATCAGCAGATGCCTATTACCTGTGGTAGAATAGCAGCGACATCCACAGTGCCAAGTGGTTGGTCACTCACACATCCTCAGGAGTCGCTTATTCATTCTGAAAGGATGATGAGATGCTGAATTGAAAAATGTCCCCTTCTGACCAGTGAGCCAGTGTAAGATATTGCCAATTTCTTGGTAGATCTGCATCTCAAACACTTAATACTGCACCAGGAAAACAGTGACCAAAGCACTTAGTCGCTGTTATCGTTTGATGTGCACGATGCTTTCATTTGTTTTTTATATCTCTGCCAGGGTATTGCTTTATTTTATCTCAGTCTTACAATGGTTTTTGTCCACAAATATGAAAAATCATTATATATATTAGTAGTGGGGAGGGTGGGTGCAGGGGAGCTGGCTCTGAGGAAGCAATAGGTAATAGAAAAAGGGACTTTCCCTCGGTCTCATAGGAACCTTGAGCACCAAACTGTTGTCCTGTGTGTGATCCTTTAAACCTGTTCTTACAGGATATTAAGTTTTACCCCAGTCTTAATAAAACTTATACAGTGAAGTGTGTTCTTTGTGTAAGGTTCTGGTACGAGCGGTGGCACAGACCACCTTTCATAGTAGTAGAGCAAAATGTGGAAGAAAATTTTCTCTCAATTGCCTGAAAGCTGCAGTTGACGGATGATAGTTCACGGCTGCTCCAGGAGCGGTGGCTCCCTGCAGCGACCCCGAGTCTCCGCCATCAGCTGTCAAGTGCATTGCGATTTCCTCATTATCACACATTTGCTTTGTTTGCCATTTGGATGCATAACCTTAATCCTTCCATGCAGCTCTGCACTGGAGTTTGCTTTCAGGGCACGTTTTGGTTTCGGAGACAAGACTGAGACGCTCACGCATGCCAAATAACTGGTTGTCTTCAGTTCAGGTTAATCTGGTGCACTGTCTTACAGGAGAGAAACTTTTTAATTTTAGCTTTAAATTTTATTGTTTATAGGTCAAATTGTGGCAATCATTTCAGTTCACCTGTACATAACATATGTGTATGTGTTTTATGGAGAAAAGTTACACTAGACAAACCTTGAAATGTCGTTTTCATGGCACTTTTCTCAGAGCAACAGGGGTATAGAAGTGATGCCAACTCATTGCATCTCGGGCTCAAGGCCAATTTTGAGTTCATCATACATAACCACTGATGTTTGCAGATGACATTGTGATCTGTAGTGAGAGTAGGGAGCAGGTTGAAGAGACCCTGGAGAGGTGGCGATATGCTCTAGAGAGAAGAGGAATGAAGGTCAGTAGGACTAAGACAGAATACATGTGCATAAATGAGAGGGAGGACAGAGGAATGGTGAGGATGCAGGGAATAGAGTTGGCGAAGGTGGGGGAATTTAAATACTTAGGATCAACAGTCCAGAGTAATGGGGAGTGTGGAAGAGAGGTGAAGAAGAGAGTGCAGGCAGGGTGGAGTGGGTGGAGAAGAGTGTCAGGAGTGATCTGCGACAGAAGGGTACCAGCAAGAGTGAACGGGAAGGTCTACAAGACGGTAGTGAGACCAGCTATGCTTTATGGGTTGGAGACGGTGGCACTGACCAAAAGACAGGAGGCAGAGCTGGAGGTGGCAGAGTTAAAGATGTTAAGGTTTGCATTGGGTGTGACGAGGATGGACAGGATTAGAAATGAGTATATTAGAGGGTCAGCACAGGTTGGACGGTTTGGAGACAAAGTCAGAGAGGCGAGATTGCGTTGGTTTGGACATGTGCAGAGGAGAGATCATGGATATATCGGGAGAAGGATGCTAGGGATGGAGCTGCCAGGCAAGAGGAAGAGAGGAAGGCCTAAGAGGAGATTTATGGATGTGGTGAAGGAGGACATGCAGGTGGTGGGGGTGACGGAGAGAGATGCAGAGGACAGGAGGAAGTGGAAGCTTTTGATCCGCTGTGGCGACCCCTAACGGGAGCGGCCGAAAGAAGAAGAAGATACATAACCACTGCATTTGTATTCTATATTTTTGTGGATATATCGACACATTTATGAACTCCATCAAGTGTTAGTCTTGGTATACAGTATGTTGTGGCTGCCATATCCCTTGTGGTCAATTACTGATCAGAAGAAGCAAAACTTCATCTACCTATGTCTTTGGCATCGGCATAGAAGTTGGTTGCTGTTTCAGTTGTCGCGAGTTTTGGTCTAATCAGATCTAACCATTGTTCATTTTTCTCATTCCTTTCACTTTTTAAATAAGAGTTTAAGGTCTTCTTCATCCTCTGCAATTACTGTGAGATAATAAGGCATCTACGGTGGCTTTCAATGGCCACATCTGGAACCAAAAACCAAATGTGCATTGAGCAGGTTTCCTTGGGGGAACGGGAGTTCATTAAAAATTGGTTCATGATCTCTTCTTGTGAGTGAGATAAAGTTATTAGAGATGCAAGAATTGTCTGAACCTTGCTAAGCTACAGATTCCACTGCACTTCTCTCAATATTGGACCTTTTTACCTGAAACAGTAAAGCGTAGCTTTTATCTGACAATGAATAGGACAACTAATTGAACCTAATAAATCTTCTCCACGTGAAAAGGAGCTCTCATCCTAATTATACTCAACAATGTCTCATGTATATTTCTTTCACCGGCCAACGCGAGATGAGACTTTCAGCCACAGAAAACCACAGGTAAAAACAAATGAATGCCTTTGTTGTTGTTTTAGCAGACAGCTCCAAGTGAGCGACTGACGCTTTTATCTCTGCCAGCGGACAAAAGAGCCCTCACAGAGAGAAGCAGGAGATGCGGTGCTAGACTGGCTGACCACGCACTTAAAATTTTGCAAGCAAAAATAATGCACTAAATAATTTCCATTGTGGATGTTGCTAAATGGTGACAGGTCCAAAAACAAATCAAAAAAGGTTATTTGAAAGCCAGGGTATGCTGTTTGGATCTAAAAAAAAAAAGAAAAAAAAAAAGCTTTGGTTGAGGAGCTCTTCATGATCTGTTCATCTACTCAGCAAATCACGGTTAAGTATTGAGTGAGCAATCACTTTGCTTAGTAGCACCTTACCGTGATTTACCCAACTACATAGCTGGGCAATTTAGTACTTTGCTCAAGGGTACAGCAGCAAGAGCTATGATTCCAACCAGGGAATCAAGAACAATCCATCAGTCACGTCCAAGACTGGCAGTGACAATTACTATACCGCTGCTGCTCCTGTAACTTTTCAAGAATTGCGAGATACACTCATATAACCAGCGTAACTTATTTAATAGCTACATTACTGTTATGAATGCTGGAGGACGTCTAAACCATCTCTATTATTTGAATTAACTCAGTCAAATGTACTGTTTTTCTTTAGCTAAGTAGCTAAAGCGTGACCTGTATTCTTCACCAGAAACCATTACAGCAGTCACTGGAATTTAACCACTTCCTATTAGCAAAATTGGAATTATTAAAAGCTACTTATTTTTATGAGTAAAGTAAAAAAAAACTATTTATATGACAGGTGGATATCTACTCATTTCTAATGAATTAAGATCCATTGCTGCTAGAGTCCCCTATAAAAAACTAATGAGCACTTGGAGAATTAACCTACAGTCGACTAGTAGAGCATACAGTAGAGTTTTTATGTTTGCTGTTAGATGCCGGCTACTATACTCTGATATTTGTTTTGAACGCTGTTTTTGAGGGTAGATGATTTCTGCAAATAAGAGATGTTTGTAGAAATTTGTAGTGCTAGTCTGCCATGCCATTAGCACCTGAATGCGAAAATAGAAAGTCTGCTTGCGGTCAAAGTGACCATTGAGCGTGTTTTTATCGGTTCCTCATTTATAAATAAAAAGACGTCAAATAACCTGGATAAGCATAAAAACGCATTCCATCCGAGAACCAGGCAATCCCAGCCGCAACTGAGCTGCCATGGAAGTAAAGTGGCTACCTTGCCCACGGAATCCCTCCACACCCAGACACAACAGCAGCAACATAACCAGGCCAGCATCTATTGGTTTCCAGTACACGTTTGGAGGAGTCTGCACTGGGCTGTGCTGGATTCCAAGTGCCAGCATTCCATGGTCTGCTAGAGCCTGGCTCCACCACAGGTGTTGCGATATGATAAAACGTTGAAAATCTGATGCACTCAACAATATCTTATGATTTGTTTTGAACTTTTGGCTCAAGATAAAAACCAATCAATAAGTGTAGCAGTGGGAAGCTTGCACTACCTCGGGTGCCATTCACTGAATGGGTCTGACAGTCCATGAGTAGTATAGCATGTTCCTCCTGATGTGGTGGTCCTCCTCTTGTGCCACTTGCTGCTGTATAGCCATGGCCCTCAGGCCACTGTTTTCTGGGGTTGCAGCACCGTTGCGAACTGGTTCGTGCGACAAGAAGACACAAACTCAAGTTGTAGGAAATAGTTATTGGGTGCAACTAGCCATACTCTATTTGCTAGAATTGAGACAGTGCTCACTAGTAGTATCCAGGTATCCAGGTGTGGTGTGGTGTGGTGTGTGTGTGTGTGTGTGTGTGTGTGTGTGTGTGTGTGTGTGTGTTTGTGTCCTGCCTCCCACTACGTCCCACGCTGGACAATCAGATGGGTTGAACAGCAGGACTATGCAGCACAGCCTTTACCTCTGCAGATGTTGCAGTATAACATTTACTAGTAACCAGCTTGAGATGTCCTGTTGGTAACCAAAGTAACAAGGAGACACTGGTTGTTTGTTATGGAAATGTGGTGCAGTGTGATGTAGAGCTGAAATGTGTGTAGCTATGCATCTTCAGTCATTCTGAGGATAGACCAATGCCTCATATTATGAACAGACTATGGATGTATCAAAACAAGCAACAAATGGACATTTGGTATAAAAGTGATACCCAGTTCTTTGCATCTTCTTATTGTTATTTGCCTGGGTTTTACAAAGCATAGGTGAGTAATGCTCATCTGCATCTATTTTAGGTAACTTTACCTGAATTTCAGTGTGAATTGTAAGCAATTCTGTATGGACACTATGAAAGCAGCACAGGAACACAATACAGATCACACTTGTGTTATTCAGGTGGGCTGCTGCTAACTGCAGGAGAGCTGCAACCTTCTCTCCTGGCATCCTGAAATGTGCAAGCACCAGTGTGCAGAAGACCCTTAGGCGGTGCGTCCCTGAATCCCTGAGAAGGCAAAAATCTCTGTTTACAATGACAGGGAACATATGGTTGGCCAGATTCACACCTCAGTCTGACCTGTCGGCCTCATTGCGCTATCGCAAAGGCCATCTGAGCAGCTCGAGCTCTGCAGATATGCAGGCATCATTTTGTTCCCAGACTTAGAGTAAATAAAGCTACTGTGTGTTCAGAATGGACCCCAGTGAAACTGGCTGAAACTGGATATGAACAGAAAGGGCAGAATACAGGCTGAAGCAAAGATCCTTTGGCAACAGTGTCGCATGGTGTTAGAAAAACCGAAACGATTTGTTATTTTATGTTTAGGCTTGATGTAGACAACCGGACACTGCAAGACCTGCGTGGACTGCAGGCCTGGGCCATTTCCCTCCGCTCGGATGACTAAAATCATGACTGGATGGCAACTTAGTGGGGTGACTCATGCTAAGTGAACTTGGTGGGAAATGCGCTTGAGAAAGTACTGCTGAAGGGCTTCACGTATACCGGTCATGTAGAACAACAAATAATGTTTGAGCAGCTAGCAATGATATTAAAACTTTCACTGGGCTTTTACTGTAGTATACTCAAACCATATCAGCAGTTTAATTTTCCTCTATGACAGACACCCATATTATACTGTAGCCTGTGGTGCATTGATCCTAATGGGCTGGACTGTAATGTGAGTCTTTATTAACTTCTTACATGGGTTTCACAGTATAAACAGAAAACCATTTTTACACAGAGTGCTTTGGAAGCAGTTGTTTTCGATTTAGGAAATCAGTGTAACTTGTGGGACAGCAGTAATATGTCACCCAGATATAAATTCAACCTCAACGTCACGTTATGTTTTTTACATGAGATAGCGGATGGGAATGTTTTGTTGCTGGTAGCTGCTATGACTGTCAAAGTATTTTGCAGCCTAAAGTCATGATATGCATAAAATATTAGTCTGGAAGTGATCGTTTTAACCAGATGGTGGTGCAATATGGATAAAACACTATCCAGTGTTTTATCAATGCGAAAAGGTGTCAAAAACACAGTTTTCTCTGGAATTTAGGGAGAGCGAAAAATATTCTTCAGCACAACAGTGCTACCTGCCATCATTATGGTTTGTGTTGTTAAGGTAGCATACAGAAAAGAATTTACCTGTAAAGCTTTTAAAATAATGAGAATGCATGGAAATCATGCTGTCCCTTCCATCTACATCCTGACTATAAATTATAGGTGCATAATAAAAATACATTTCTGAACTGTACTTTATCATTTCAGAGATAACCACAAGTCACCTGCAATAAATGCGGTTTTCCGACAGGTTTGTAAACTTGAAATTTGCAGTGTGATTGTTGTGTTCAGCTGCACAACTAGGGAAGTAAAATGTAAAATAATGAGAAGCATGGAACAGAAGTTGGAAAAACTTGTTCTTCTTAGTTTTGAATTTGATTTTAAGGAACATCTTGTGCAACTTGTTGTTTAGTGTCTTGCGTTATTTGGGAAAAACCAAGGAGGTCTTTGTGAAATCTGGATCAATCCAATCAGCCAGCCTGTCAGTCACTAAAAAATGAATGAATGAATGAATGGATGGATGGATGGATGAATGAATGGATGGATGAATGGATGAATGATGGTTGTGAAGGTCATAAGGCTGTACTATTTTTTTACTTTGGCACAGCATGCTCCTCATGCCGCATTTTATCCAGATCATTGAAAAAGCCCACTGTTCATGGAGACAAAAGTAGGAGATTTCCTGGTGCTTGAAGCAGCAACCTTCAGTGTTCTTAACCATTGTGGTACCTGCTGGCTGCATATGAACAAAGAACAGAGCTCTTTTTTCATCTTTTATAACCTTCTCAGTGCAGCCTTGCCATGTGTGGGCCTTTGTATCCGCATTGTCCTTTGGAAAAGGCGCGTATTAAAAATCTCCTGCAGAAAATGAAAGGCAAGGATGTGGTGTTGCAGACATGAAACAGTCCAAGTTCTACTTCCTATACCTCTGCTATGTGGAATTGCTCACATAGCATAGTACAGCAATAATCTTTCAGCAATAGCTTGTAAATAATATGAATGTTCTGTAAACTGAATTTGTGAATTGCTTGTTGTTACAAAGATACGATTAAAAACATGGAACAAAGCCTCAGCCACTTTAATGACAGTAGACAATAAACCACCACAAAGAGATCAGTGGTCTGAACTTAAATATTCAAGAGCATTTTGTTGTGTGTCAGGTGGTTTAGGAGATGAGCATCTATTATGGTAGGTTAATCCAAAAGCTTGTAGCTATGAGTAGAATTGTAGATATAAACAACAAAACTGAGACAGCAAAGGTGCGAATGATGGATGTCAGTTTAAAGTTGGAGAAAGCTGACTTTGTGGAAAGCACTTTCTGCTCTACTGTCTACTTGTAAAGAGGAAAGGCATTCACACCAAAAAGCGTTTGATCCCCTTCAGTGTGTCAGTCAGTGGAGTAAAGGACTGTAATCATACTGAGTTGAACATTCTTAGGTTGCAGGTTCAGATTTGGTTTAAAGGACAGTTGGGCAGCAGAATTCGTAATGGATGTAAGCTATTGCCTTTCTGTTTTAAAATTCCCGATCTGAACCCTGCTCCTGCTATAATACCCTTGAGGAAAGAACAGACTGAATGAATTATGGTAGGAAAAAATTCACAGTTGGATGAGTGGATTGGGTTAGTATACAAACCAATATTGTATGTAGGTTTGGACAAAGGTGTTAACTGAAAAAAAATGATCAGATATTCTTAACAGATATTCATAATGTATGAAGATGGGTGAAGTGCTGAATACAAAGGCAAAAGGAAGGCAGGGCTGCAAAGACAAAAAAAAAACTATTTTGATGAAAACTGAGAAGGCATTTAATTCCCTAGGCTTCTGTTGCCAATATCATTCACAGCAGCTGAAGAGCTGAACAAATTACTCACAGGTTCTGTGGAAGGAATAGCAGAGTAAGTGGTTCCTATGCAACTGAAAAGAAATGGTGCATTTTCTGACATCATTCTATGTTTTTTAAATGAGCAGGACTGAGTCCTGCTTGCCACCCAAGAAGACCTGCTGCACAAAACAGAGGTAAGAGGTTCTGACAATTTTAAAATTATTTGTGGTACATTTCTTAGCCCTGGTCTGGGTTTTTCCTTTTTATTACAAAGCATGAGTGATGCAGTGCACTCCTACCCTCCTAAGTGACTCTTATCTCATCCAAACTCTTTTTCCTTCTGGCAGGGATGTGTTCCAGTCTGTACTTTCAGATGTTTACAAAATGCTCAGCTTATTCCTGAGTAATGGGAAAACTTGGAAAGGGGACTGAAAGCATTTTCATAATACAAAAGTGTAAAATAACTACACCATAATGAAAATGCTGTAATGTCTCAGTTAGTACTCGATTTGCCACCTTGAAAAATTGAGCACTTTCTGAAACTGCACTGTAAGAGGTCAATAATAGATTATATTACATAAATGAAGATATATGTACTGTAAGAGGGGTCAGGCTGCAAATCTTGCTCATGCTTTGACTACTTTTTGAGTAAAATGCTCAGTCAAAATACAAGACTGTACCACACTCATGGTGGAGCTTCAAATTCGCACTTGCACAATAGAATAATCAGTTATTAGTTATACAGTATTCACTTTAATAATAGCATGTATACAGTGTAAACAGCCTATTTTATGCACGAGAAATATGAGCTCACAGAAGAAAATATTTCAGTATGTTGTTGAATGACAAATGACTCAAAGGAGCTAAAATAAAACAGCACTACTGTGAAACAGTGCTACAGAAGGTAATGCTAAATGAGGTATTATCGTATTATCAATGACATTCACAAAACAAGATGGTGCAAATATATTATTCATTTATAATTGCCTTCCTGGTCACAAAAAGCATTTGAAGGACCGCCTTAAGAGTTTGTAACAAGGCAAACCATTGACAATACAAAACCATTTTTGTAGAGAAACTATTTAGGATTCATGAGTCCCGGTGTCATCCAGACCTTTCTTGTGTCTGTGCTGTAATATCCATAATGAGGTCAATGACAGAATCTGTTGGGCCGTAATTATTTCACCTGCCATTGACAAGCCTACTTATTACCACAGGTGAAGCCCGAAAATGAACACATTAGTTTTAGTTCCGCTTCAGTTTCTTGCCTGGCAAAGAAGGCTGATGTGAGTTGTTGGTAGTGAGCCTCAACATACGGTGGCATGCAAAAGTTTGGACACCCCTGGTCAAAATTCCTGTTACTGTGAATAGTTAAGCGAGTAGAAGGTGAACCGATCTCCAAGAGCCACAAAGTTAAAGATGAATCGTTCTTTTCAGCATTTTAAGCAAGATTTGTGTATTATTGTTGTTTTTTACAATGTTAGAGTGAAAAAAAGGAAACCATGCAAAAGTTTGGGCACCCCAAGAGATTTGAGGTCTCATAAGTTTCACTAAGGTCTCAGACCTTAAATAGTTCATCATAGCTATGGCTTGTTCACAACCATCACTAGGAAAGGCGAGATGATGCAAATTTCAAAGCTTTATAAATACTCTTGACTCCTCAAACTTTGTCCCAACAATCAGCAACCATGGGCTCCTCTAAGCCACTGCTTAGAACTCTGAAAATCAAGATTAATGATGCCCAAAAAGCAGGACAAGGGTATAAGAAGATATAAAAGCGTTTTCGGGGAGCCATTTCCTCAATTCGTAATATATTTAAGAAATGGCAGTTAAAAGGAACGATGGAGGTCAAGTCGAGGTCTGGCAGACCAAGAAAGCTTTCAGAGAGAACTGCTTGCAGGATTGCAGAAAGTCAAATGAAAACCCCCGTTTGACCGCAAAAGACCTTTAGGAAGATTTAGCAGACTCTGGAGTGGTGGCGCACTATTCTACTGTGTAGCAACACCTGCACGAATATGATCTTCATGGAAGAGTTATTAGAAGAAAACTTTTCCTGTGTCCTCACCACAAAATTCAGCATCAGAAGTTTGCAAATGAACATCTAAACAAGCCTGATGCATTCTGGAAACAAGTCCTGTGGACCAATGAAGTCAGAATAGAACTTTTTGGCTGCAATGTGCAAAGGTATGTTTGGAGAAAAAAGGGCACAGAATTCCATGAAAAGAACACCTCTCCAACTTTTAAGCACGGGGTGGATAGATCATGCTTTGGGTTTGTGTTGCAGCCAGTGGTACGGGGAAAATTTCTCTGGTAGAGGGGAGAGTGGATTCAATTAAATATCAGCAAATTCTGGAAGCAAACATCACACCGTGTGTAAAACAGCAGAAGATGGAAAGTCATCCTGGCTTCTTCAACAGGATAAAGATATCCAAAGCACCTCAAAATCCACAATGGACTATGTCAAGCTGAAAGTTTTGGGATGGCCTTCACAGTCCTCTGACCTAAAAATCATCCAAAATCTGTGGATAGACTTCAAAAGAGTAGTGCATGCAAGACAGTCCAAGAATCTCACAGAACTAGAATCCTTTTGCAAGGAAACATGGGTGAATATTCCCCAAATAATAACTGAAAGAGTCTTAGCTGGCTACAAAAAGCATTTACAAAGGATACTTGTCAAAGGGGATGCAAGGCAGCATCTCTACCATCTCAGACAGTTGAGGAAGCTTCGGGTCTCTCCGGTGATCCTAAGGACTTTCTATTCTTGTGCTGTACAAAGTGTCCTGACTCTAGAACATTACCTCCTGGTTTGGAAACAGCTGTGCTCGGGACATCAAAGCACTACAGAGAGTGATCCGGGTGGCGGAACGCTGCACCAGATCTGATCTACCGTCTCTGCAGGATATTTATATCAGGAGATGCCGGACCAAAGCGGCTAGGATCATCAGTGACTTGTCTCATCCCAGTAATCATCTGTTCAACCTGCTGAAATAAGGCAAACGCTATAGAAGTATTATGGACAGAACGGAGAGGCTCGGGAGGAGCTTCTATCCACAGGCCATAAGACTTCTGAACCTGGACATGCAATCGCAATCTTTTACAACACATTAAACTCTCCCCTTATTGCATTCAGCTGCCACCATGTCATCTAGAGGTTTTTGTTTTTTTTGTTTGTTTGTTTGTTCATTTGTTTGTTTGTTTATTGTTTGCTTGTTTGTTTGCTTGTGGAATTTTATTGCACATAGTCTTGTGGCTGATTCAGGGCACATTTCACTACATGGGTACTGGGTATAACTGTATATGTGACAAATAAAATTCTTTGATTGATTGATTGATTGATTGACTGACTGACTGACTGACTGACTGATTGATTGATTGATTGATTGATTGATTGATTCATTCATTCATTCATTCATTCATTCATTCATTCATTCATTGATGTTACTAAGTACTGACCATGCAGGGTGCCAAATCTTTTGCTTTGAGCTCTTTTCCTTTTTTGTTATTTTGAAACTCTAAAAGATGGAAATAAAAAAGTAATTTTGCTTAAAATATTACAGAAATGTGTCATCTTTAATGTAATGTCTTTCAGAAATCAGGTTTTCTTTTACTCGCTTGGCTAGTCACCGTAACAGAAATTTTGACCAGGGGTGTCCAAACTTTTGCATGCCACTGTACCTTCCATTTTTTGTACCTGGACCTTTACCCACAGCTATAGACAAGTTACTTATCAATACTGTTATTAAAAGCTAATGTTTGTCCTACAGTTACACACAGAACACAAACTGGAGTCCAAACAATCCCATTGTGTTGGATGAGCCAGATGTGGTATTGCGTCAACCTGGACAGAAGGTTCAAAGGAAGTTTTTTTTTATTTCAACTTTCATTTTACACACACACTCAGCATCCTGCATTTGTGTTTTGAAGAACGGGTACAACAAGTGGGCACGACAAATGGACACAGCAAATAGGTCCAAACCCTGTAAACATCATAACACACAGATGGCAGTGTTTTCCATGTGAGAAGCCAGCTCAAATACCAAAATATGCACTTCTATTCTCCCTTTTTCTCTGTGCAATGTTGCCAGAGAAAAAGGGAGAATTGAAGTGCATATTTTGCAGAGGAAAAGGCAGAGGACAAGGGGGGACATGTGCGGACAACTTCATTTGGAGGAAGTGGCACCTCTTATGTGCATGAGTCACGATTTGTTAAAGGCATTACCTCTTTCCTCTGTCATATACTTTCACACATATTGAACTTATGAAAAGGATGTAATTAATTCCTACTGCAAAACTAACTAGTTAAACTAACCAGCTTGCTAAGATGTTTGCCTGTGACTGTAATGTTTGTCTAAATATGCAGGATTTTTTCGTCACTTTTACTGCTGTAAACTAACCAGCCCTGAGGTTTCTGAGGCATTAAGGAAGGGTGGTGGGACACCCAGCTGTACCCCCCACTGAACATGTCATGCAAAAGAGAAAACTAAAAGCAAGCCATGTCATCCCTGGATGCTGAATACATCCAAATTGCTTTGAAAATTGTGGGGAAGCAAAATGCTTTAATTGCATATTGACAAAAGGAGAGGAGAGGGTTTTGTTAAGCATAATGTAAGCCAGCCTACATCACAAAGAAAATGCACACTAACTGAATACTTTTGGGAAAGTATTTTCCTTAGTTTTCCACTTTCCTTATCTCCTACCCCATTTGCGAAATACCAAGGCAGAGGTCGACTATCTGACGCTCTTGGATCCCATTATCCATTGTCATGATGATGTGGAGGAGGTACAGCTCCAGCTCCATCTGGAAGTGATGGCGTTGCCCTACCTTAGTGCCAGCACCATTTTAAGAGTCAGCTGGTGTGTGGTTATTCTGATGAACCTTCCAGCAGCTGAATAATTCCACGATTTGACACGTACATGATTCCTCGTGTGGATAAACTCATCTTTTTCGGTCCGGGTGGGTGATGTAGCCAGGTTTTATGATTAGAAAAGCCATCTACATCACAATCTGAAGAATAATTGCATGTACTTGCTCCTTTACCCCAACTGCAGAGAAACTGCCAATAGCATTTTTGTTGATATTATACACTGCCTGGCCAAAAAAAAAGTCACCACCCAGATTTAACTTAGTGTTATGATGTGGGGTCCCTTCAGTTGATCAGGTCTAGGTTCAGCAACGTTCTGCCCAAAAAATGAGCTCAACTGACTACCTGAATATACTGAATGACCAGGTTTTTCCATCAATGGATTTTTTTCTTCCAAAATGACAATGGCAGGATTTATGGGGCTCAAATTGTGAAAGAGTGCTTCAGGGAACATGAGAGAGACATCATTTTCACGCATGGATCGGCCACCACAGAGTCCAGACCTTAACCCCATTGAGAATCTTTGGGATGCGCCGGAGAAGACTTTACCTGGCGCTCCGGCTCTCCCGTCATCGATACAAGATCTTGGCGAAAAATTAATGCAACTCTGGACGGAAATAAATGACTTTTTTTTTTTTTGGCCAGGCAGTGTATTTATATTAAGAAATGCTTTTCACCAAAGTGGCTTGCAATGATTAAGGAGCATTTACAGATCTTTGTAAAGCGTAGTTTGCAATCCTAGATACAGTGTGCAAAACTCCCTACAATTCACCTTCTTACATTCATACACTAGTGATGTTGGCACAAACTGCTCCTATGACATGGAGATGGGTGAGAGTTTGTGGAATTAGAGCATCTGCGATACGTTCATCCTCCTGGCTCCGCACGTGGCAAGCAGTTGCATCATGGACATTTTACTATTAGTAAAGCAGGAAGTCATTTTCATACATTTTTAAAAAGAGAAGCACTGTGGCACAAATATGTTAACTGAAGTTAAAATATTTACGCATTTATAAATGATGATCCTACTTTTTTACTTTTATTGTAAATGTTGCTCATGACTAATGAACACTGAATGTCTGCAGTGTGCTCTCCACTATCTTCTCCACGTAGTTATGCCCTGATATAATCCACATAGTGCTGTGCTTTTGTGAGGCAGTGGGGGCGGGGGGGAGTAGTTGATGCTGTTTTTAGGCAACATTAAGGCTGCTGTGGTAGTACCTTAGAGCAAGGTACTTACCATCAATTGATAGTAAGAACACCATTGCAGATATGGATGAATTGTTGTAAGTAAATTCAATTATAAACCATCATTATAGCTCTACTTGGACAGAGATATCATTGATCCATCCATTTCCTTAACTGTATTATTCTGGGCAGAAACTGACAAAGGTATCAGCCAAATTGTATTGTACGCGCAGCTGCTTTGGAGAAAAGTGTCTGCTAAACGAATAAAGAAACAGATTTTTGTTATTTTGAGAGTAACAGACTCATTTGCAATATGAACACGTATAGCTTTTCAGGATCTGCCGACTCATTTCCATTTGTTTGTTATTTGACAAAGTGTTTACTTTCTCCAGGAAGCTGCATGGTACAGTGTGAAGCCTTACAGTAAAACTGCTGCTGAGGAGCCCACGCTAGAGCTGCATCTCCACCTGCTGGAGGACCAGAAGCCAAACCGTGACGTAAATGTGAAGTTCTGCATCGTGCACTAGTCAACATACAATATGTTGCATAGCCTTGTTCTTTGTTTAAACAGGTTCTTTCCTTCCATGGTATCACCCTGTTTGGCAAATTTCCATTGTAAGGATACTGAATTAACACTATTTAATATAAATGTGTCATGTAGGACTAGTAACAAAAAAATTCACATGCACATGTAAAATATTTTTATGCACAGAAATGACAACGCTGTCATATTTTGCAATATTTCTAAGAAAAAGAATTTTTGTAGATTGTAATTCAGTGTTATACTTGGTACTACATAACACTAAGCAGAGACATTGTCATGATTTGGCTCATGGACGTTCATGACATAAAGAATTAAAGTTGCCAAGATCACTGTATGTCACTGCACAGCATGAACACGGTGGGCTGTGGACTGTTAGTGATAAATATTTTTCTCTAGATGGTGTTCATTATTAAGAATTTAAGTAGTGGAAAAGCTGTTCATGTTCACTCGCTCACTCTCCTTAACCCCTTATCCTTGTCAGAACCGTGTATTGCGATAAAAAAACAAGGAAACGGCTCTTAAAAAAATCACCAAAGCAATATGCAATTCTGTACATTAGCTACTACTAAAATGTCACACGTTAAAAGTCCTACGTTAATATCTATTTAATACCTTTCTTTGACATGAGCTCCGTCTGATGGTTTCCTTCAAATCCAGCATGATTTGCCACAATCCAACTTCTTGGGCCAAAGTTAGGTGGAAAGTTAATGCTTATCTGCAGGCAAATTAAAACAAGCAGTTAAGTTCTTCAGAAGAACCAAAGTGACACTCTATTGAATCCTGCAAACAGTCACTAGAGGGACTCAGAAACATACTGTTGCTTGAAAGAGTAACTTGCACAGCACTGCGCGATAAAAAATGATCTGAAGACAAGCTTAACGTATAAAACTATTTTCACTTCAAAACAATGTGCATTTACTAATAATATATATCACCGTATTTATTTGCTCTGTCATGTTAAGCTTAATTTATTCAAGTTCCCCGAAAATGCTAAATAAACTGTGTGCGACCGGGGAGCAAACTGTCTCTACAAAATAAAATTTAAAGAAATTAGACTGCAACGTCTTTAGGAAAAAGTTGCACCTTCAAACGCTTGGTGATTGAATTTTTATTACTGTATTTTATTACTAGCTGTTGTTACGATCAACGCCATCCAGACCAGCTATATAAGCAGTGTGACAGAACCACTCACACCATCACGCCAGGAACAACTTTTTTCCGGCAAACTGTCAGGCTGCTAAATTCTTGTTGCACTGATCCTTTATTCTTGCTTTTTCATTGTTTAGCCATTTATTTATCTATAGATAATCTTATTTCTTTATTATGTACCTATTTCTATGTATTTACCTAGTCATCTACCCATCTATTCAATTTGTTTGTGTCGTCCTATGCCACCGTGCAGTCACTTTAGTGTATTGTCCACCATGGTCCAGGAGAAGCTACATTTTGTTCTCTCTTGTATATCTCTACAAGGCAGAATAACAGCAAAGTGACCCTAGAATCTGTTTCTCATTTCAGAAGAATGTGTTATGCACTGTTTCAGGCTATAAGGGCCAGGTGAAGAAGTACCAAAACCTTTTGGTCATACATGTGATGTAGCTTCAGTTTAGATACCTGTCATATGCTGATAGCTCCCAAAGATGTGTGGATGTTCTACTGAAGAGTCACAGCTGTCCTGTTGTGAATAAATAAACAAGCCCTCAGTTTGTGTACTTTCAAACTGTGCACATTCACAGTACACATGCTCTATTTTCTGCTTTTATGCAGTGCAATTTGTATTTGGCAGTAACTTCATTCCTTTTAGCATAAGCGGGCACTGCTTTTTCGGCAGACACCAACATGTGGGCACGTGCGGCTGCAGAACAGTGCAGCCGTCTCAGGCCTCGGCATGGTGTCCCTCCTTATGCATCAGCATGTGTCTCGCTCAGCAAATTCCTGAGCAAACGCTGGTTCTGTATCACACATTCTGAGATCCCAGCAGGCTGTCTTTGCTTTCTCCAAGAAAATGATCGATGTATGGAGCTATTTCTTCTCTCCATGACTGTGTCACGCACGGCACCAACCTCACCAAAGTGGCGACTCACTGCGCAGATTCGTTGTCCCTCATTCATCTGAACTCTGCCATTATTCTAAGCTTTTTGATTTCCATAGCTCTCCGGTGTCTCGCGAGCAGCTGGCCCATCTACACGACACCACGCAGAGATGACACAGCAGCCCAGATTGACGCAGCTCGGCAGCCACGCGGATCACCTGCTGCATTCCCTTGGCGCCCCATGTTCCCCACACCGCACTGCCCCCCATCTCAGCTTTGCTCAGGGGAAATATGTGTGCTGGGTGTGCAAATGTGTGCTGGGTGTGCAATAAAACGGGTGAAATGTTCCACATGTGCAAGTGTGCATATGAGAGCGGCCGCTGAACAGCTTCACTCTTTTGCTTCGACGGTTCCAGCCACTTGGCAGCTGTGTGGTCTCATAATTTCATGATACAAACAGGCAGCAGGCGACAACCAAGTTTTTTTTTCTTTTTTTACTTTCTATTAACATTACATGTTTTTGGCACGAACACTCCACGTTTTTTATTATACATCTGATCACTTCATAGAAATATAAAAGTTTTTTACACTAATTATTGTTGGCTTATTCTGCTAACTGAAATTTGACTTATTTATGCATACCTGAATATTCTACCAGAATTTTCTAGAATATACTCCACTTCTGAAGCACACATAGGCAAGTTTCAGGGTGTAAGATAAATTCCTCACAATGCTCAGCACAATGCTACCTTACCTTGAACTGAAAAGGGATGCCAATACATGATACAGCCAAAGATCAAAATTGTCTTTTCAATAGATTTGGACTTTGATAAAATATTCCTACGTGCTCCTCTCATCGATCATTAAATTGGTTCTTTTGACAAGAAACAGTTGGACTTCTCTCCATATGCAAAACAAGTGGAGAAATCCCAGTAACACAGTGCTTGAAGTGGAAAAAATAACAGCCAGGACTTCCCCTTATTGGCATGTTGGTGTCTGTACCAGTCAATATCAGCAAGCTGTTAAACTCTGAATTGGTGCAGTGCATAAAAATACTAGCAGACACTGCTGATAGTCACAATATCTTTTTCTTTAATAAAAGAACAAGCAATTTTGAATAGACAATAGGAAAGCAGCACGTGTGCTGCCTTGCAGCGTAACTTAGTGCACCCTGGGTAATGAAATGTAGTGAGGAGGACAACGTGTTGCTATAGAGAGCAACTCAGCCAAACAGGGCTGCCTGGGGGCAGAAAAGAGCACCAGAAGCTCATACACTGTGCCAGCATGCAGAAAAAACTCTGTTTTCGCCTCCAGACTAGCCTATAAAATGCTCATGTAGTGAACTCAGCATGTAGCGTATATATATCTGTCCCTCGTCTACAGCACAAACCTTATATGCTTTCGAGCGCGAGCATAGACTGTGGCCGCAGCTTTCCACTACAACCAAGAAAAACAGTAATAAATGACTATATAAAGGTTAGGTTTCTCTGTTTAATGGCTCCCCCTTGCCTGTGTTTTCAGCACCAGAACGTTTTACCCTGCGCATGTCCTCTGCTCCTGTTTCAGCCCAGCTCGCTTTCATTTCACAACACCGCCATAGGAACTGACTTTATAACACAACGGGATTAAAACCACATTCTCTTTACTATGCTTATTCAGCTATTCTTGTCAAATCAGAATTATGCTGTCTTAATCATTGCCTACTATCGCAACGTTCAAGAATCCCACATAAAAAAGGAATAAAGTGAGGATGAGTCTCACAAACTTGCACCATCTATGTAAAACATGACAGACTGATGGTTCTGCTGTTGTAAAGAAAATGACTAAATGTTTTGTCAGCGTTGCTCTTCCTCTGTTAATTCAAATGAAATCACATCTCAAGCAAACGTGCCTTTTCTCCTTTTACCCCCAAGCAGCAGTGAAGTGTAGGGTTACGACAGTGGAGGCACCATGGCCCGTGGCCCATCTGGTTACAGGGACAGCAGGGTCAGGGGACAGGGGGAGGGGGTCTGTGGTGAAACTGAGAGTTCTGCATGGCTGTGTGTGAGTGACAACACCGGTCGCAGCGTCTACGGATAGCGTCGCATTCAAGTGACACCCAGGTGCGAGGTGGTTTTACAGCAGTGGGAGTTGACAGCACACTCCAGACAAAAGCACAACACGCTGGCAGCCCCTTCAGAGAGCACTCTGCCCACAAGGTCATTAGCAAGAATTCTAAATGGAGAGATGAACCCATCCATGATGGATTTCCTGCGCCTTGAAATTCAGTCCAAATTCTTTTGGACTACAGCTCTAGAATAACTTGAGCAAGATTTTGGCAATCTTGCTGAAGAAATAAAACAACTAAAAATAGGAAGACAGTGACAAAGAAAAACAGGGTGCCTCACTTATCTGCTTTGCCTTGTGAATTAAATTTAGTTATGGAATTCCCCAGTTATACGTCAAAAGTGAAATAATCTTAAGTATTTAGATATTTTCAGTCGCCTATTGAGCTTTCATTTGCGCACCGCTAAATAGCCACAACTGCCATGCTATTTACATTTGGATAAATTCCATCACAGTCAATTTCTGTAAAATTTCAGACTAACAGAACAATGCAATAGTCTGACATCAATTTTCTCTTACTTGTGTAAAAAACTGCATTGCATTCTGCTTCTTCTGAGAAGTGGGTAGACATCAGTACTACTTGACTTGTACAGAATTTCTCAGCTCCCAAGAGTTACATGGAAGCAAAGATCTCATCTTGTACAAACAATTCCAGGATTTGCCCATATATAACCACATCCACAGCAAGCAACAGATCAGAATTTTGGTCTGTATTTTAAACAAACATAACCGCATTCATAGAAAATTACAACTAGTTTGTTGGTTAGCCAGTCATTTCATCCAAATCCATCTTCAGCTTTGTCTTTTTAAGCTGTACAGATGGATATTTTAGTTGAGCCAAACATATAACAGCATGGCCCTTCCTGGGATTTGAACCAACACTCAAAGTTGGAAGGGAATGTCCGTAAAACTGCAACGCGCAGCGTAGTCCTCAAACAACACTGTGAACGGAACATGACTGCATCAGCAAGTCTCACTGTGTCATTTCAATGTTATTGCAGAATGTACAGCTAATATGTTTAGAATTGGTGAAAAAACGCCTCCTGGGCTCAGGAGATGATGTATGAAACTTGGGGAACAAGCAGAGTCAGGTAGTAAAACATGGTACTGAAGTGAAAATGCTGTTAATTTAGAAAAAATACACAAAGGAAAGTAACAGTCCTGCATGCATCCAAAAAATTTCTTGAGTAAAAGTAAAAAGTAACCTGAACTGATGGGCGGTGGATAATTCTGACAAGCTGCTGACAACTGAAGCCCATCAGCTGGACTTTTGAAGCAGCTGGTCTGAACACTGTGGGAGAGATAGTGAGGGGGTGGGAATGCTCCTTGACAAGGGCCTGGTTTGGTGTTGTGTGGGACACTTTTGTAGTTCATGTTTTGTGTTTTTGTTTTTATTTATTTATTTATTTTTGTAAAAAGTAATTTTTTTCTTGGTGTCACCCGCTGTCCAGCTCCATGGTCATGCCCATGTGGCCACCCCCACCTCACACCCAACTGCAAAATCACATTATTTATCGTACATATCTTTTCAATAAAGTTTGTCATGCAAATGAAATTAGTTGTTGTAAGTTAGGCTTAATCATGTAAAATAAAAATATGAGTCTAATAACTGTAATTATTAATCATTACTTATCTGATACGTTAGTTTGTATCCTAAAATTTTCCCCACTTGTACAGCTTGGTTTTATTTTATTGGAACTGCTTGATGCAAGAATGTTGCTCAAAGGTACTACGATAGGAGCAGGGATTCCACTGATACTCCTTTGCTAATGTTATGTCCAAAGATCTGGTTTGAAAGCAAGTAAAGCTTCTTGCCCAAATAGTAAATAGTTTGTAAACTCAGCACACAACAGAAGAGCAACAGTAGCTGCTTAGGCCAGTAGAGCAAAGCAGCAGCTCTACCACCTCAGGCAGCTGAGGAAGCTACAGGTCTCTCCGGCGATCCTTAAAACGTTCTACTCTGGTGCTGTACAAACTGTTCTGACTCAGAACATCATCTCCTGGTTTGGGAACAGCTGTGCTCGAGACATCAAGGCACTGCAGAGAGTGATCCGGGCAGCGGAACGCTGCATCAGATCTGATCTGCCATCCCTACAAGACATCTACACCAGGAGATGCAGGACCAGAGCGACTAGGATCGTCGGTGACCTGTCTCATCCCAGCAACCATCTATTCATCTTGCTGAAATCAGGCAAACGCTTCAGAAGCATTATGGCCAGAACGGAGAGGCTCAGGAGGAGTTTCTACCCACAGGCCATAAAACTTCTGAACCCAGACATGCTACCACGATGCTCACAGACCAGGGTCTTCAATATTCTCTGACCACTCCCCTCACTGTCACTGTCCTTCCAGGGCACCTTAGGGTTTCTTTACCTTTTATTTATTTATTTATTTATCTATTTGCTGTTTGTTTCTTTTCTTCTTGGTGTTTGGATGTTTGTTTGTTTTATTTTCCATTGTAAATTTTTATGCACAGTCTATCCTGGATCAGAGCACATTTCAATACATGGTATACAACCATGTACATGACAAATAAACTCTTTTGACTCTTAGAGTGAATGTGGAGTTAGGCGCACTAAAAGCGGCATCCGTCGGCAGACAAGGATGGCAATACATGCGTGAGAGGTAGGTGGATATGTGGCCATCATACACTTTTACTCTATAATAGACATGAAGCCAGTTTTTGTTTCAGGGTTACGGTGGATGGAGATTCGCTGTCTTGTTGTCCTGTACCTTTCACTTTGCATGACCTACATGAAATCAGACTGGGGGTTTCATTGGGATGTCGGGATGCTCCAAAACGGGGAAAAAGATCAGAGACAAAAGAATGAGTAACTGAGCATTAGAAGGTTGAAACTCAGGGCAAAGAAGCAGAGGTCAGGTAGTAACATCTACAAAAACATCTGCAGAAGGTCACTTCTGAGCCAGAGTGGAGCGAGCGCATCTGCATCAACATCATTTGGGTGATTCATACACAGACAGTACTCACTTATATGGGTCCGTTCTTCTTGCTGCTGCTATGCCTTTCACGAGAAGCGGTGGGAGGTCAGCAGGCTCTTCTTCTATCCCTGGCTAACGCTTCTCACAGAGTTGCGTGAACTTCACAGCAAAGTCACAGTGTTGATACAGTTCCTTTCTCACGACTTTACGTGCCACACCATTACGTCTCCAGGCAGTTCAACTGCACTGCTGGCCTTGAATGCAGCCCGGTGCATCATACCAACACCCACACTTTGCAAATGATAGGGCAAATCTGAATAGCACTGTGTTCTATCAGAGCACATAGTCTGAAGGAGCCAGCAATAACATAATGAAATCTCAAAGATACTGGTGGGAGTGTAATCCCATGGAATCACTGTGCAGTGTGATGGGAACTCCATTCTCATCTGTGTATTTTTCTATCAATATATGGCAAATGGCCGAGTGTGTAGGTGGAGAACATGAGGGATGTGCATGAAGACAGCCCTGAATCTACTCTAGCATTTCACTCATTGTTTCCTCATTGTCTGCTGCCTTTGCTTAGTAGCCTAACAATACATACTGCTTTGACAATTGTTTCCCTTTAAATAATGTGACTGCAAGGTGCTTTTGTGTGAAATAAGACAGACAGAGGAGAACTTTATTAATCCTGAAGGAAACTGTATAAGGCTGCAGCAGAGTACATTACGCACAACAGCTTCATGACAGAGACCCGGGACTTGAACAGTCAGTAAATAACCTCAGCTAAACAAGTATATAGGGCAAGAAAGGGTGCATTCTAAGTTGAAACTGAAGCTGAAAACAGTTGTTTTGTCCTTACTGTATTACTCCCACTTCTCCAGAACCTGTGAATAATGTAGACATCAAATAATTTTCCACTGCAGGAACTCTAACCAACTTCTATTCATCGGTCTCCTCCATTAGAGGTCCAAAGGGGATTAATATACTGAGCGGGGAATACATTTACAAGTGTCACAGCAGCCCATAAAATGATGAAAACGGCTTTAATTTTAGCAATAAAATCGCTTGGCTAATTGACTTGTTTGTTCGGAGAGCAGCTGCACATATGCTCTGCAACTGTGAACATTATAAATGGTCATAAAGCTCTAAAAATGCAATGAAAACAAATCCGAGGTTTTTACAATTTCATCATCAGGAACGTATTTGCTGTGTGGGGCTCATAGCACTCGATGGAGATTCATATCTGAGAAGCAGTTACGTTCATCTGACACGGCTTAGTTTGTTGAAAGTTATTCAAACCATATTGCATTGCGCTATTGATAATGCACTCACCACTGCCTTATAAATGGATCACAGCATGAATTATTTAGGTAACAGACAGATGTATTCATCTAAATGTTTACTGTATTGCCTACTGGTTTTCTGCATTTACAGCGCACAGCTCACCTCGTAAATAGAAGCTTTTAAATGAGTCCTTAACCACAACGCTACCTGCCACCATGCATTTGGAGGCATCATACAGTTGCTATTGCCATTGTGGTGAAGCATGGCATCTGCTTTCACAACAGTAAGAGACCCATGGTTTGTTCATTGTTGTAAAGACCTCCATGTCTGGTCAGTAAATGTGGGCCTACGCTGCCAAATTACAATTCTCTCAGCACCAGGGCTATTTTAGCAAAACACAAAGGCCTAAGAAAGTCATAAAAATCTAACCATTGTAAAATCGTCAGCCAAGAGGAATTTCATACAAACCGTTTTGAAAAAGAAACTCACTTTTTCCTTGAAAGCTGCCTAGGAAAAAAGGCATTTGCTAAATAACTTATTAACCAATGGGATTTTTTCGCTTTAAATATTTTATGCAATAAACACTGTAGTTAAACTGTATGCCGTAAGTTAAATTATTACTGTATGCTTGATAAGCATACATTCTAGACTATATAAAGTAATATTTTAAGACTAAGAAAATATATTGTTTGACAGCACATGCAAGATAGAACGTGGTACTGTCTCTACTGTCTTATTTTCTGAATGGTTATGACACTTTTAGTAGACATAATGAACTTTGCATCAAGCTGTCGTCCTGTGGCGTCATGTTAAGTTATGAAGGTGTAATACACTTTAGGAGCAAACAGCCTCAGTTTACAGTTTTGTCCAAGACTAAGCAAGCGGACGATTCATTGATGGACGACGCATGGGGCGATTTGAGGCAGCTGTCGGCAATGAGCAGGAGATTTGAACCGTTAATGGCGACGGCGAGGAAAAATGTCATTTCCGTGTTGAGTCAGGCGCCAGCTGGGTTCCATCACTCATTGCCACTGCGGTGCTTTTTTAAGTAAATAAAAATATAATTGCCTGTGAGTGTCTGTAGTGGCTCGTGCGGAAGCTGGGGGCGATGGAAGGTGATGCTGGCTGTGGGGGTGAGGAGGGGTTCCTACAGGAGACGGAAGCAAAGGAAGGCACTGCTGTTGAGGACGTGAACTTGGTGGAGGAGCAGGGCCCAGAAAGCCATCAGAATGGAGGACAGTTATTAATGATGAGCATTATGGGTCTGTGTGTGCGCAACATGTGTGACCCATGGCAGGTTAGCAATCCGGACCTGCGCTGCCCGCTACCAATTTCCCTCCACATTTATTCAGTGTGTTTATAAAACATATTATTATGTGGGTGGAAAACACTGTTGCATGCGAATGCTTTAATTTTTTAAGCTATGTTTTGCATTTATATTTGCAGCAAGCGTGTCGTAGAATGTTTCTGAAATAATTTTAAACGCCCAGGTTACGTCCACATTTCAAAGCCGTTCGAAAAGAGCGCGTGAAAGGAAGCCAAGAACATCTGTAGACCTGTGGACTAAAATGTCGACATGGATCCATCTCTTTAACTAAGATATTCAAGGGACATCTGCTGTGGCTTCATCGGTTCACACCTTCAGCTGGAGGTCATACATGCATGCATATTTGTATGTATTTTCAGCTCAACATATTTTTTCTGTTTTATTAATTTTATATAATTCCATCATGTAGGTAGAGATAAAGTAGCATTAACTATGTCATTCATGTAATATCCAGCAAAGCTTTGGCAGGCCTCTGTAAATATGTAATATTTTGGCTTTAATGATGACTTTTAGGCACCTTTTGGCAAGTACACAGGGTTGAGCTGTTTGATTGTTGGACCGCACCCTATACTGGAAAGACTTTCAGCCAAGAGCCGAGAAAGAAAATGACCACCTTTTTTTCCAGAGTAACAAGCCATTCGACTGAAACAAATATAAATAATTCCTTGATAAAGATTATTCCACAGTTTCCTTGTCTAACTTGGGAAGTTAAATGTTAACATCTGTGCATTCGATTTCCCGGCAACCAAGCCTTTTCACCCTGTTTCCATTCTTGGGCTTCCATTTTCTTTCAGCAGCGTTTTACTCTTGTATTGGTCCTATGGGCCTGCTACCATCGCATGGCAGGAGCACAGCACTGGTGCCCTGGGTGCTTTAATGTGTCGTGGTGTGTGGTTCTCTCTGCTCATGCTGTCTGGTTGTAATTCTGAAATTCCACAATTCCAAAGGAGTGGAACAAAAATTGTTTGCCACCATGTGACCTGACCACAAGGATCAGATTAGGCTGCTGTTAAGAGACCATAATAACATTAATGAGGGAAGCATGGATGGGAGGCTTCCCCCAAAACATAACCCCATCACCCCCACACCCTCCCCATCATCCTCGCCCCTCCAGACAAGCTTCCCGACACCTGCCTCACAGCAGGAGGCTAAGGAGTGCTCACAGTTTACCAAACAGCGACCTTCTCCCTTTGTTTTTGTTGGTTTGCCATGTGCCACGTTTCCTGCTATAAATCATTTATCCACTCCAGACCATCTATTCTTAAAATCTCTTCTCTGAAGTGAGTACGTTCGGGTTTCATATAAAACGAGTTAAGGATTAACTCAGATACTCAACAGTTTTACTTGTGGAGATGACAAGGTCCACCTCAACCAGCAGTACAAAGTTAATGGTAGACAGAAGAACAGCAGGATGTATGGTAACACTGTGGCTCACATCAGGGGGAAAAGCACTTTGCAGCCTTGCGTACACAGCCCTTCTCCCCCACCTCCTTGTGTTTGTTTGGGAACATCAGTGCAGAAAAACTCTTTTCCAGCAGTGAAGTGGGTGTTTAATGCATCGCACAGATGGGAGAGGTGCTTCCCGTGGTGTGCTGGTGGACTAGAGTGGACGCAGGGCTTCTCCCCTCTCTGACCCCAGATGATGTCCAACCTCCGATGAGCTACACAGTTAGACCTTTATATCTTGCTGAGATTTCCAGCCAAAAGTATTCATGCTGCACGTTATTCTCATCTTTCTACCCAAGACTTTCAATCAAAATGAACTGTGATGTTTGCCCTTTAAAACAGCTGGGCATTTTGTCAGGAGCAGCTGCAGTTGCGTACCTGACTCAAAAGTGCTATCTTGTGCCTTGTCCTGGGACATGATCTGATATCCTTCAAGCTGTTAACCCTTAATAATGTCTATTTTTCCAGTTCCGGAAGGAATGTCCAACCATCCATCATCTTTAACTGCTTTATCCTGGTCAGGGCTGAGGCAGTCTGCAGGCTATCATGGGTCACAGGATGCTAAGGTATGAAACTGCACTCTCGATGGGACACCGGTCAATTGCAGCCCTCTGGACTATTTTATACTAGCATATGTGTTTTTTTTTTTTTTACCAAATTAGGACATGTAAAATTTCTTCCTTATCTACCAAGCATAATTGCACATGAAAAAAGGTTTTATGACAAAAAATTCATATGCAGCTTAGTTCTCTGTCAATGCAGATATGACTGGGACCTGACAGTGGGGCAAGGCAGTGACAGGGACACCCATAGAGGAATGTCTCCTTGTGTTACACAGGGCGTGTGACAGTTCACACCAGCCAGCCTGGCCCGTGAAGGACCATCTATTCTTGTCCCACAGATTAGATATCACTCACACTTGGAGTGACTGAGAGAAGTCCTCCCATTAAATGTTGACAGGACACAGAATACCTGCCCAGCCCTCAAAGAGCTGAAACCCTCCTAAGTGCCACAAAAGCTCTTTTCATGAGATCTAGTAACAGGCTGCTGCCATTTGGAGCTTTACTTTCACTGTTGCATCTATTACTTTTGCATATGCATTTTGTTCTATTTTTTGAGATCCACAGTCACTGGTTACATTTCCCATGCTGTGCTTCAGAAACTTAAAATGCGGCTCATGCTTTATCATTACTGTAGTGATGTGTTTCAGCAGTGGCGTTGCTTCACCAAAACTGGTGACAAGTTGTAGGCAAAAGTACAAACAGAAAATCTGTAACCTATTAGTCATGGTCTTGGATTACATGCCCTGCTTTAGCACTGACAGCATTTAAAACAGACTAATGATTATGAAAAAAACATATTTTGCAATATCAAACAATGTGTATGTGTCCCTTTGTCAGTAGCTGGCATAGCATCCTGGCAAAGTACTGCGAACTGCAAAGAAAACTCGAGAAAATGCTGTCAATAAATTATTCTTTCTTTGGGAAATTGCTGGCGTAACAGCGATGGCTTAATCTCGCGCCATTGGCCTACAGACCGAAAATGATGCGGTGTCATTTTTAACCTTCAAGAACATCTCTGGCAGTTTTGTAGAAGTGCAGGAATATTAGAGAATACTGGAGAATAGCAGTGCAGTCGTGCTCTTCAGCCATGGAAAGCGGTGATTATTTAATGTCCCTTGGTAGAGCCTGTAAATCTCTCCAGAACAAAGGTCCTCTGAGGCAGTGTCAGCCCTGCTGTGGGTGATCGCCAGGTCATGGTGCACATCTGCTCGAGCCATCAGGGCTCAAGCTGTCCCGTCAGTGCAGCCACCGCTTTCGCTCCGGGAGGAGTACCGTTAGATGCGAAAATCTGTATCGTCAAACATGGCTTCAACTCCCCACACTTACATTCGGTCTCATCCGTGCCACGTGCAGTAAATTGAAAAGAATTTCCATTTTCCAACTCATCGGTACAACCTGTATTTGAGCGGACATGCTTAACTCAAGCAGCAAGCATGCGCTCAGCGAAGGCCAGCGGTTTTATTATGATTATTGAACCTATTGTTCATCGTTCTCCAAGGCGGGCCTCATCTGTTCAGAGACACATACAACACAAACGTCTCATTTTCCCACAGCGGAAAGAGTATTAGCTGCGAACAATGGCTGTCTGCGCAGCAGTTCTGAGGGCCACAGTAGCGACAGCTGAAGTTTTTCTCAACCCCCGACGTTGCGGTCAGCATGTCGTATTGTTGAGAGGCAGCGCTAGACACTTTGCCTGGCTCTGAGAACAAAGAAACCGAAGCAGAAGTCCATGTTCATTTAGTCGCCTTTAGCCGGAGAGCACTTTTCTTATATTTTTAGCATCCCTTAGACAGGCGGCCAAGGCCTTTTTAAGTCACCGCTAGAACGCTTGCCGATAAATTGAACCGTATCTGCACATGTAAGCTGACCGCAGAGGAAACCACGGTTCTGAAGGAAATGAATTCCTTACACACTTCAAATCATTAATGATTTTGTTGTTTTACCGCCGCTATTTCAGGTTCGGTCTTAATTAAAACATCTCTGGAAAGAGGCAACCGGGCGGTGCGGTTATATCCCTTGCTGTGCAGTTGAAAAGAGAGCGCAGACTGAATGAGATCAAAGTCGCTTTGTCACCGATTAACCGGAACAATAGTTTGGACTCCCAGCCACTTGCATGTGCCCCGTAGTCTGGGAAATGACACGCTCATGAGAACAATAAAGGCAGATTTGTAGGGCGTAGCCTTGCCGTAAACTTGTTACAGGCATAAAGAACGAAGCACCTCCACATCTTCATGGCTTCTCTCCTTCACCGCACTGCTTTCTCAATAACCGGTCTTCGCTTCAAGATAAAAATTGTTGTGCTCTTGCGTCAGAAAATTTCTTCTACTTCCAGACAATACTTGTAACCACAAACATATTTGGGGCATGGCTTCTGAAGAAAAGATTTTAGTTTTTCCTGGTTTTGTCGCCTTAGTCATTTCAGAAAAGTCCGACTTTGCCTTGGGCCTCTGGAATGGACTTTATTGAATATCAGTGCACTCCGTGACTAATCCACACCCGTGAAATAATTTATCTTACTGAGGTTCCCAATGAAAGGAGATCGCTTTCTTGAACCTTGAAAAAAATGGCTTCTGAGTGTAGGGGCACGAGGGCACCATCGTCCCCCCACACTACTGTGCCTAAGCTTTCCAGCTCAGCAGCAGGTCCTAATTCAATATTCTCAGGACCCGAGTGCTCCCGGCCTGTCAGCCGGCTGCCGTGAGCAATGGCCTGAACATCTGGTTCGGTGTACCTCCGTTGCTTTCATGCCCTGGTCTTAGATCAAACGGTAGCTCCAGACCTGGTCCGGGATGAGCAATGCATGGAGAATCAGAAGTGGCCGTCATCAAGAAAGGTGACCTGCAAGAAGTCAACGGGTCAAGCCTGTGAATTTGAGCACTGCAAAAACATCTCATAAGTCTGTGCAAATGAAAAGGGGAGGCCAGGAACAACTATCGAGCATCTCAGCTACTCGTCCTGTCTGTCCAGCACAGGGCAATGAAAGTAAGCTCATAAAACATTTGGCGGAGGGAGAACAAACATTAATGAGACAGGCTTGTGACAAAATAGCTTTTTAATATTTCTGGAGAAAAACCGCTGTTGCACCCTGTCTGGTTTCCGTCATCAGACACACTGAAAAATGAACTCGTACATCATAAGAGCAACTCCAGTACCTGATCTCCACATCAAGATATCTCTGAACTTCATCATAGCCTCATATATAAACTGATGACTGAAGATTCTAGAAGACCCATTTGCCTCAACAGCATGATATGGAACAACAAAACAGAAGAAGGTCTACACTTATTTATATATTTCTAGGAGAGCTTCAGGAACAAAGTGAAGATCAAAAGCCCAAATGTTCTTAGTTTTGGCTCAGATCTGATGGAATGAGCTCCTGCTCTCACTTGGACCTGCTGAACCCCTCTCAGCATTCACAAAATATCTCAAAGCACATCCCTCTTGTACAAACTTCTGATCTCCTGCTCCAACTTGTACTGTGTCATCTGTCAAAATAACATTTGTATTTCCCAAGAGGTTCAAATACGTACAGCTTTGCGTGTAGTGTGCACCAGCAAACATGGTAGTACCGGGCAAACTGAACAGCATTTGAGAATCGAGACTTTGTCTATTGGAGAAATGGAGGTGTGCATACTCTGAGCTACATGCCCCTGTGGATAAAAGCGTCTGGTAAATGAGTACTTGTGAACGCTCACTCTTCTGCTCTCTAACCAGAAGCATTCCCTCAGACATACTGTGGTCACATAACCTCCCATCTACACTCAAGGCTGGTGTGGCTGTTGGCACCTTCAGCACTTCAACACTCCTTCAGTTTCACACACTGAGTGGTAAACCTCTTGGATGCATCTAATGGTTTCACACGTGCTAATATTTGCCTCCTGCCAACCTGCTGAATCCACGGCATCACCGTTCTGCTAGTTTGGAAACACACTTTCTTAGGAGCATGTGAAATCGTTTGAAATGGTTATGTACCTCCTGGCTTTTAGATGGCCATGAAGGTTTGCCCAAGAAGCAAAATGAAATGCAGCATGGTAGTTCTGAAAGAAAGACACTCCATCAACACCAATTTCTGGGTCTGAAATGGACGCAGCAGGAGAGCACAAGAAACAGAAAAGAGAGAAAGGGATTATAACTGAATGAGTAAATTGCCATAATCATTGGAAAGTGGAGTCCATTTCTATTATCAAGTAGACCTTGCTAGAGTTTCAAAGAAGTTCAGTAGCTGTTCATGTTTTTATCGCCTATTTTGTACATGTGGCCTTTGTAATCTGACACAAGGAAGTTCAGGTTACACTCACGCCTCAGCAAGAGCTCAAAACACACAGGCCACTGTGTCACTCCGCCAGGTGGGCTAAGCATGGCCCTGTTGTGCTCTGCCACTTCCCAACCATCCTCCACCCCATTTCCATAACTTTGGTGCTTCGCACCGAATGCAGACGACAGAAGTCCCGTGAGCCCGGGAAAAACCTCACTTACAGAGACCGCATGCCGCCAAGCTCCAGATACGTAAATGCGAAACTGCTTCTTCTGTGGTTCCACCCTTTTTCATCCAAGTGCAAATCCGGGTTTCCGAATGTACTAATACTTTTTGAGCACAATTAAATGACCTACGAAGAAAATGTATGTAAATCTGCAAGCTGTATATACTATAACTATTTATAACTTTGAGTGCTTACACATACAGGGCATTCACACATAAAATCTCACCAACTGCTGAATTTGGCGATTCAACAATTACAGCACTTCAGACGTTTCGGAGGTCTCCCTCTGTCTACTCATTCTCAGTTTATAGCTGCTGGCACAGTCATGCATCTTTAGTCTTGCAATGCCTCTGCATTGTTCTTTAAATAACATTAGATTATTGCTATATGCTGCATTATAAGCATGATAAGCTAGCATTGTATTGCAATATGCTATAATAATTGCAACTATATGAATTAGCAATTTCCTGGTCACAGGTATTGTTCTGTAAGCCCTGGCCTGGACAATACACAGGTACTTTTCTGGCAGGTAGTGAGAAAGCTGGTCTCTGGGAAAGGCGGGTGAGCACTCCACAGGGAGCCTCCTCAGCAGACGGTCAAAAAACCACAATGATTCTCTTCAGGCTCTCACCCCCCCCCCCGCTGAGATATAGATACAGCAGAATGAGATAGGTTTAACACATCTCCTCTATTGCTTTCACAGCACCTAAAAAGTGACCACTTGATGATGATGGGCTTTCAGTATTACGCTCTTTACAAAAAAGATGTATGGCTGCACTTTTTTTTGATGCACATACAATGACATGTTTGACTTTTAACAGTGTTTCTTTTCTAAGCATTCCAAAATCTTTGCGTAATGTTACAGCCACTTATCACTTCCTTCATTATTCCTATATCTGGCCGACGTCTCTGTCCAAGGCATGCGTGTATGTGAAGCAGTTGATTTCCACTGGAAGTGGAAGTCCCCTCTTTTGCAACCACAGCTGTAATAAATAGGCTTACCCTGCCCCCCCCCCTGCACATAACCAAAGCAAATTGTGCTGAAGGTCAAGCAAAAGGCAACATTTTCAATACCATGTGTGACAAAGACAATTGCATTTGGAGTCGGTTCTATTAAAAGTGTGCATATGTGAATGGAAAAGATAGTGTTACATTACACTGACATTTATTTTTCTGATTTATGTAACAATAAACTACAGTATACATGGAGAGAAATGTCTTGCAAAAACTTTTGAGAATCCTATGGTCGAACTGAAGTGTATGCTCTATTTTTAATACTTGTAATTGCATACTATCTAGTCACCTATTCAGAAAGTCTGTGTTGTCCTGGGTCTTCATGCTGTCAATTCAGTGTATTGTGTGCCACAACACTATGTGTTCTTGCACATCTGTCCAAAGGCAGAGTGGCAGCAAAGAAAGCTTGGTGGCAAGTGAAATTTATACGTCTGAGAGAGGGAGTTTAAGGGGGCTGAACAACGTGACCTCCTCACCGTTTACCGTGGTAATAAAGTGCGTCGCGCCTCCAAAGCTACTTCTGCACTTTCAGGAGGCATCGCAAACGGGATTCGAAAAAAATCTCACAAGCTGATTCCACATCGAAGCTCCATCTGAAAGAGCCTCTTTCCAGTCGAGGCCTAAACACTGAGGATCATTCAGTGTAAGAAGATAGCTCATTCGACACAAGGAAAATCGAGAGGTCAAAACCGACGAGAACGTCGACACGGTCAGCAAAACTCAAATCGGGCACCAACACGCAAGAACATTGTGACAGGCTTCTGATTTCTCACCCTACCACAGGAATGTCCCACATATCTTAATATCAAAGTAGCCTTGCTTATCCTGATCTGCTGCAATCTCTCTAGCATGTGGGCAATTTGCAAAACAAAAGAAACCCTTGTTTCCCAGCAGTAGGTGGTGTGGAGACCCTGGTGCTTCGGGGAAATGTAACATTAACCCTAGAAAGATGAAGTGTGGGCCTCATAGAGGTGGGAACCTTTAGCAGCCCTGCGGTCTCAGGAGGCCCGAAGCGCGACTGATTGTGAAGCCGAGCTGGATGTCCCGGAAAGCTGGGACACCGTCCATTGCCATCCGGTAGCCTTCGCATCGCTCGAGTGGCACTCTGAACAACACCGTGACCTGGTGGCCTCTGTCTGAGATGTTGCTGCACTCTTCACGGTCAGGAGAACCAGAGTGCAGCAGGGAGAGATACAGGCACTTTAAGGGTTACGGAGGCTCTGTGTTCTACTGCGGCCAACTAATGAAGTGACAAATGGATAAGCCTACAAGGTGATGGATTTGTGTCTAATTATCTCCGGAAAAGGAGGGATCACGCAACCACTTATAGATGGAATGCGCTTAAAAAACTGTGAGCCTTGCACGTAGCGGACATTTAGTGTCATCGCTCCATGGTACTATGGTGCTGTACACCCTGAAATCCTGCTCAAAGGCATATGTAGATCAGGATGTATAATGATTAGCGGTGAACTGGGGGACACTTGTACGCCATGCGGCACAAAAGTACAGGGCTGTCGAAAGCATGCACTACTTACTGCATATGTGGAACATCTGCATATCAGGAGAAACACAGTATGAGAAAAATTACAGCATTAAATTTAAATAATATTTTCCTTGAAATGAATATTTTACTGACTGGTTTATGACTTTCAAAGTGTTAATATATGGGGCTTTTAGAAATGTTTATACTGGACAGCAATTACTCTTATTCCCATGTACATGCTGCCCCTGTCATAGAACCAAAAATGGTTAAATCCTTCTGTGTTTCACTACAACTTTTGGTGTCAAGATTTGTTTGATTAGAGATTAAAAGGAAATAAGTAACCGGGAGGTCTGGATATTCCTGGCAAAAGCGCAGGACTCTACAACGGGATGTCATCTGTGGGTTACATGCAGGATCTTCAGCTTCTCTGCCAGTTCACACAAGCAATAATTTGAGCTGGGGGAGGTTTCTTTGTCCGATGGCTGGAGATAAACTGCTGTCTATGTTTGGAAAACTATTTTTTGATACCACGCTTTTAGTTGTTTATTTATTTGTTTTGTTTAAATATGTAAAGACATTTACTGGCAAAATGAACCTCCAACCATAATGCTTTTGATTACCAAAGACATGTAGATGTCGAGAGTACAAACATGCATACAGATCATGGAAATAAGCAGGATGGTCTAGGGCAGATGCATCGCAATGTTACAAGGATTTTTGTAACACGCAGGCTTTGTCAGGAATTCCAGTGCTGCCATCATCGATTTTATAATTCAAATAGGAAGATGTATAAAATAGATAGATTTGTTAACTTATTTTAATCTAATTTCGGTGATAGTCTTATCACCGTAAAGCCAGCTATTTGACATAATGGACCTAGTGTACAGTAAAAGAGTTGTACTATAGTTACTGTGTTTGAAAGCTGTGCTAACATTTAAAAACTATTTTTCAACCCTATCACTAACAGTTTGCTGTTAACTGCGTTGCGTACTAACAGCTTACTGCAGTAGCGCAAGCTATAAATAGTGTAGTAGGGCCTTATGTAAAACCAAACAATATTGCAGATAGGTTTCTCTTAACCTCTTAGCGCTGCAGAAAATTTCCCTACGCATACAGTAGAGGACTTTTTGTCTGCAAGGCATTCAGCTCATTCTGTTCTCCGCAGCACCCCAAGGTCTCGTACCCATTAAACTCCCAACAAAGTGCACCAGGACCATCCTATAAACATTGAGCCTACAGTATTTTATGATTGATGCATGCTCCATTCTTCCATGTGGAGAGCTTAAAAACCCTTTAGCAGCTTTTAAAGCGATGCATTAACATTAGCAGGTTGCTAAAGGTTCATCAGTCATGAAACATTTTCCAAAAACACCTTTGCACGCATCAAGGCTGGGGAGATAAGAGCAGCTATAACCAGCGATCTCAGCAAAATTCCAAATGTCAACGGGAAATTTCAGTCTTCTAAATAAACTCTTCTACACCGTGACCAAGGTTATCACAAAGACCCGGTCTGTGTCCGTTTCTCCTTGCATGTTTTTGTGTCCACCTGCACGATCTTCCTGTCTGGGATTAATGATCCCGCACATGGCCTCGATGGGCTGGACACGTTTTTGCGAGGCATGACGGAAAGAACAAATGCTTCACCAGAGCTTGACCCTGATATATCTTCTCATCAAAGACCGCTCAAACTATGCTAAGTGGTCCTTTCCACAGATGTTTAGCTTAATAAAATAAATATGTTTGGCATGAGGAAAACTTTCTCCTTCGCTAGTCTTTTTCTTTGCTGCTCCTTAGGTAATAGAGGGAGCGATGGCAACTTCACAGCTATTGCCTTCAGATATTTTCAGAACAAAGATTGGCATTGCAATAACAATACTGCTAGAACCTTCTATGTTGTCATGTTAGATTCTAGACCTGATGAGACACCCAGTCCCAAAATCCCAAATAGCATCATGGGACTGTGTGACATCAACAACAGGTGTAAATGCAACATTGCTAGATGTCTTCAGGGTAATTTTCTGGATTATATGCTGCTTTGGTAACTTTGGCTTACTGAAGTAGTTGTAGAAGAAATGCTTTCTGATTTTCCACTAGAATTGCTCAACCAGGAGGAATTTCTGTTCAAGAGCCCACTGTGACTTTTCCTGAAAAGATTAATAGTTATGTCCTGTGCTATCTGTTTTCTACAGATGCAACAGTAAAGTGTCATTTGAGCACCAGACACTGCAAACAATTGCTTCCTAATGGCTTTGACGGATGTTTTGCCTTTTGGCTTTGTGTTTCCAGCATTTTGGCATGACAGCCTCTCCTTTTGGAGAAAAATTCTATAAATACAGCATGTAAAGGATGGGGTGGGCTTCTTAAAACACTCCTCCCCTCCTGCCCCTCTTATCCCCTAGCAATGGTTCCTCTGACATGTACATTTATGCCATACCCCTTCGGCCTCCGCAGAGGGGCCGAGGGGGCCAAAGAGGATGTTTCCATGCGCCATTGTTTGCACCCCTTTGTGTCAGCGAGACCTTTCCCCCTTCCTCTCGAGACACATGGGTTGACAGGATTGGAATGAATGCCTATCACATGAGAAACATCCACTGCAAGGCAAATCAGATCAGCTCACTTCTTGTCCGTGTGTATATGTGAGTGTTTCAATAGAGCACCATTCCAGGATATATTTGCAGAATTCTAGGAAGGTGCAGCGACTCATTTTGATTTAAGACCCCACTTGTTAACTAAATGTTACCAGCTGACAGGACAGAGCAACGGAATTAAAATTTTTGCTCTTCTGCTTCCGCTGAGATAAGCCCCAAAATACCATCCCTTGGCTCACCCCAGATAACCTCAGCAGATCAAAAAGACACTGAAGAAAAATGACTGGAAGCAGGGCGCTTGCTGATAATAAAGACATTGACAAGCTTATCAAGACACACCAAAGCTATGTTTACATTGAGAGCTGGAGAAAAAAGCAGCGAGATGTCAGTAGCTTTGCTCACATATTTATACTCAACACTCACAGCATATAATGCAACGCTGCCAGTTTGCTGGCACCCTGTCATAGTAGCAGCCGATGCACCACAATCTCCATATCTGTTTACCTGTAGGACATAGTGAACAGGGTTTGTGTTTTCATACATTATTTGTGAAATTCTGGTATTGTGACCTATAAAAGTGCTGCTTGAGAAGTTGAAATGTGTTGGTCAGATCCATTCTGAAGTTCAGTCACGTGTGGAGTAAACAGCCAGAGCTGCTTTTTTTCATGGCACTCAAAGGATCCCTCCACTTGAACGAATACTCTGAATAAAGTGGAAGAGAAAAGGCCGGCCCAGTGAAGGAATCATACTGTCGGACTTTGTTCTCCTGTCATTTACATTCCTCCAGGCCCGTTGTCCCTAAGCCGGGAGCTCACGCCCAGCAGGCTGCTCGACTACACAAAAAGGACCTCACTCCCTCTCCCCTGACATTCCTCTGCTAACCTCCCTCCTCTTTCTTCTTTTCCACCCTGAGTTTCAGTTGACTCCGTGGGGACTTTGGGGATCTCGGCCTCATTTGTAGTCTGGTTACTGTTCAGGTCGGCTGAATTAAAAACAAGGATAATGGTTTTGAAGAACAGGGACTGACTGTTATGTGCGTGTTGTATTCATACATTTGTGTGACGTAAGAGGTAAATGATGCCCAGTCTGCAGTGCGGATACTTTGAACACAATGATAGCTTTTAGGGGGTTGTTCACTTCCACTCCACCAGTTCCTGCTAAGAGATATCCAGAATTTGCTCTCCTAAATTGTGTCTATTTTGGCACTATATATTTCCTTAAATAGAGAGGTCACAAATTTTCAAAAAAATGGTAGCCAAGCAGCACGCGAGCCATCTTGCAGCATGACTTAGTGCACCCTGGGTAATGAAATCCAGTGAGGGCTATTATGAATAAACCCCATGCACTACAGCAGTCTTTTGCTGGGTGAGTGGACCTGGCAGAGGATCAGGTTGGCAAGAGGCAGAAAATAATAAAATAGTTCTGGTACTAGGGAGAGCCAGTTCTGTGTACTGATAAGTACTGGCCCACTTTTTAACCACCGCGGGTCTGGTACCCAGAGCTAGGAGTGCAGTTTGTGCGAGAGTCTTAAGGGCAACAGCTGGCAGCTGCTGCTTGTAAACTGGCTCTCAGAACAGTTCCAAACCACAGCTCGCCGTTCAAGCACTAAAATGAATCGGGCTGCTGACCTGATGTAAAACTTATAGGCAGATTTGTACTTCCTGGGTAGTAGACAATGATGAAACACAAGCGTCTGCCTAATTTCCTGCTGCGTGTTTTTAGCAGAGTTTGGCATGCAAAAAATTAAGCAAATTACCAACGTGTTCTTCTATTATGCTGTTTTGCAACAGTAAAATAAATAACATTGAGTCATGTGAACTGCAAACAGTTAGAAAATATGGCCAAAGAAACAATTAACGCTGCGCTGACTAAATATTTAGCTGTGCGACTACAGCCAGGGAGTGGCCGCACAAAGCAGAGGAAGGAAGAAGCATGTTTTTGTTTTTCTGATCATGTCAGAATGTTTTTGTGATTGAAGACCAGGCCCTTCGAGCCACTGACCGCTCTTTGAAAACGGATTTCGTACGAGTGCCTCTAGGGCTCTGCCATGGCGCAGATGGACGGCGCTGCACTTTAACACGTTCATTCCGCGCTCCTTACTGGACCAGGATCCAAATATTTGCACAGCCGCTGCACTCCAAAGACACAAGCCATTTGCTTTCGCTGAGATAAAAGGTGGATTTATTATCACGCACAGCATGTGCAACGCACTTTTGGAAATATTCACTGTTTCAAATTAAACCTTTTCTTTTTTTGACTGCACTTTAGGTGGGAGGTTGACACGGGGGCTTCTGTCATGGTTTTAATGGGGATCTGCTTTTGGGGGTCTGTTCTGCTATCAGCGCCCCACGATGGGCTGAATCCATTTTGTGTTTTTTACTACCTTTATGGCGAATAAGTCCAAGCAATTATTAACTTTATTAAATAGTTAACTTTTTTATGCCTCACATCCAGGTTCTGAGAAATTAATTTCTTTCCCTTTATGATTACAACGCATGTTAGTTTGGACTTGGTCACTTATTCCTATTTTGGGAATGCAGTTAGCGCATAGTGAAATTAATAAGAAATTCTTACTGAAATTTATTAAGTGAAATTCTTATTAAAATTAATTAAGCAATATTTTGAATGAAAAAGAGACGTGCAATAGAGCCGTCAGTTGGGCCTCCTTTCTCAGACGGAGGATAAACAGTGGACTGTGACTTCTTGAAGCAACAATAGGGCAGTGAAGCTAGAAGCTCATCATAACATCACCACATCGATGGTGTGTCAGGCTCTCTGATCTCGAGGCTGAAAGAGCGCTTTGTGTGTTTATGGTGTCCTTCCATTAATCTGTTTATGCTATCAGTAAGCAAAAACAGCTCAAAGAGCCACAAACACAATGCTTTACGCTGTTGCTATAAAAGGTTAAAGAGCAACTATTTATTATACTTTTGAACACATCTAATGCGTAACCTAATGAAATGGTGCGGAACACGCGGCTTGCGAAGAGAGTGGATTTCATATATATGTATGAAAACAAATTTTTAAGTAGCAAGGGGGAAGTTAAGTTTAAGTAAAACGGACTGACCAGGCAGGAGTTTCGAGAAGGCAGAACTTTGCTCTGTTAATTCATTTGAATGAATCCGTAAAATTGTGTAAAGAACCCATTTTCTGTTTGAACAAAACATAATAAAGCACTCTTTTTTAAAGAGGGGTCAGGGCGCACAGGATGGACAGGAAGCTCCTCTCTGAAACAATGCCTGCCTCCTGTTATCAGCGGTTTTACAGGAGGATGCGGTCTGGCGCCTAGTACATCCTCCACTGGGCCGGGCCTGCCGGGTCGCACACCTTCCCCGTGCACCAAGGGTGGAGTTCACCAAGCGCCTGTGGGGTCTGCCGTAGCCGCCGCACAATGACAAACACACTCAGCAAGGCAAACAGGAGTGACTGCCATGTACTGGTGCTGCAGTCTGTTATCCTTGACAGGACAGCTCTTCCCTGATTTGTGTGGCCTTTTCGCTGCTCCAAACATTTAAGGAGAGAAAACAATGGAGCTGAGAAGAGGAAAAAGGCCTCAGGACAACACTGACCCCAGTATGGGGGGCATATTGTTTCACACTAATTGTTCCAGAACCTCCTTTTTTGTTGTTTTAATTCAAATGCTGAATATCTGAATCTTGTCTTTATCCTGTTACCCGGTTCATGTAGTTTTAAAGTACTTTTTAAGCATTAGCTATATAGTGCGTGCATCAATAGACTAATCTGGCTGTAAAATTTTCCGAAACAGACATAGGGATTTCCAACCAAATTTTTGGAGGAAATTCCAAAAATGCAGCAAAAACAGTCAGGTTCATGTTACACACAGTGCCAAATAACAGGAGCTTGGATTATAAAGGGGATCCTATCGCCCATCTAAAACCCATCCTAACCCCATAGCACGCCTACAAATCCGCTACACAATGGCTACCTTATTAAAACTGGTGCCAACTAACTATAACTACAGACATACATGTGTACCCATCTCATCGTCTTCTGTTTTTTCAGTTTATGCTTCAATTTATAAATTATCTTATATTCAAATTCTTCAGAAAAAAGTCAGCAAACATGAGTTGGTGACTCAATTCTGGAACAGATCTTTTATAAACTGAAAAAAAATCGTCTTAATTCTGTATTATGAATCAGCATCCCATAACCAAGATTTCATCTATTAGTTAGGTTTAAGAGTATGTTAGACTTGCTGGTATAGAAGGTTCAGTGTTTTTTAGCAAACTTGTTTTGACCTTTGTGGTATTAAATTTGCATCACAGTAAAGCCGTAAGTCAAAAATGGGAATTTTCTGCCTTGATAAAGTTGACATTGTGGACTGTAAATACTGCTGCTGCTACTACTACTAATAATGATGAATGCACTCAGTATAGCAGGTAACCCAGTAAAGTGAACTGAAAGGTTGCTGGTTCAATGAAAACTGCTCCTGTAGTGTTGGGAAGTATGTTTACCGTTCCAATAAAAAAAAAAAAAAAAAAACAAAATCCATTGACCATACACAGCTGTATAAATTAATACAGCTTTAAAAAACTGGAGGTTATATGAGCAGTTTTAGATTAAAGCATCCACTAAGAAACCAATGATAATAATGAATAATACTAATAATAAACACAGCAAGGGAGGATATTTGCTATCCTTAATTATAATTGGGACCACCCTCTCACTACGGCAGTAACAGGGCATTCCCATCCGGGAGTTTGGACCTTTCACAAAAATCACATCCTCTGCAGTGCAGCCATCCCTCTCTGCAGCTGATTAAATATGTTTATTTTGTAGTTATCGAGTGGAAAAAGTGACCTGACTCAAAAGAAATCCATAGTCGATTCCCACCGACACCGTTAGCCTTTCCTTTGGAGCTGTCCACAAAATAAACAGTGTTCTTTTTAACATAGCAGCATAAACATCCCACTTCACATCCCGTTTCGCTTGGGCTCTTCTGGGGATATTTTTGCTTTCCTCTTTTGGTAATGCGATTCTGTCAAATAAATGTTAAGACGCAAAAGCCCAGTTTAATTGCCCCATACTGTACTTGCACATGAAAGTGCTGGGTAGCAGTCTTTGATTTTTTTTTTTCTACCAACTATTTCTTTGTGTTTTTTTCTCCTCAACGGTACTTTCCTTAGAAGTGGACAAAATGGCTAAATATTTTTATTCAAGCTACTTTTCCCAAGGGACGAACTTTACATTATAGTTGTAGTTACGTTTTTTACCACTTTCCATCCTGCCACACTATTTTTCCACATGGTACCTGGTATGACCACATCCAAATTTCATGTTTGACAACCAAATAAGGTATAAGTAGACCATATACAAAAGAATTTTTATTCTAAAGTGAATAAATGACAGTTAAAAGATTCACTACACAAGTGAGTGATTTTAAATGTCAGGTACAAGCACATGTACAGCAGTGAAAAAGTGTCATAAACGGTGAAAATTTCATGTGGAAAGGAGTGCAATGCCAAGGTCACAGATGTATGGGCTGAACAAGGAGAGACTACGCTGAGAAAGAATGAATCAGATATTGAATATTGCAGACAGGCATAGTTACTGAAAACCAGAGGATGACATCCTCGAAGCACAACTGCAGCACAAGTGAACATCACTGGGGCTAAAAGGCTCAACAAGAAACTCCACATTGTGAACTTCACAAAGCCACGTTTGTGTCCAAGATCAGTGCTTGAAAACACTTGAATCCAGCAGCAATGAGCACAAAAGTTGGATCCTGAGATGTGGAGAAAAGAATATAGTTTCCATGGTCTTAAACCCTTCTCTACATCCAGATGGATTTATGTGGCAGCCAAAAAATATCTCCATTTTGTCTGCTGCCCACGGGACTCTGAATTTGTAGTCTTATGATGAGCGTTAACATAAAGTTCTTGTGTCCTTTTGTTCCTTTGACTTGTCACATTTCAACTTACACACCTCTAAACATAACTGGGTAGTTTCATGAGCTCCAGAATGAAGTCAGTCAAGGGACTCAGAGCATATCTGATGCTGACAAGAAGTTCAATCCACTGCTTGGGGCTTAGGAGAGAAAATGAGTGATTCTTTCCAGTGCATATGAATGAGCGTTTTGTATATGAATATACCAGATACTTTGTGGGTGATATTAGGAAGACCAGTTTCTGGAGGTAAAGTATGGAAGCTCTCACTAAACACAGTTGAGGGTGTGGAGACCAAAGCTGGTTGTCATGCTGTTGGTCTTGTGTTCCCTTTTATGTCCAACAGATACTTTACTTGAATTTATATGGGTGTTTTCTTACATATTTACCCTACAATGACACTACTGTTCGGTTTTGGATGTCGGTGGAAAATGCTGCATTCTGAAAGAACGTCTTCAGAGTGGGGAGTATGAGTTGCATTTATTTCCCTGCAGCTGATCTTGCGTTACTGTTCTCCAGCCACTTGGACCACAGGTTTGTGTGTTGTCATCCAACAGAGATGTGTGCCATCCACATCTGAGATGCAGCAGCCCAGCTGAGTGGTTACACACCCGAAAAACTGTTTGGTTCAGACCTGTGAGTCACAGTAGCTCATGGGGTACGGCAGCCGGGTGGACTCATGTAACCATCTGTCCTCCGAGCAATGCCTGGAGGGGAAACTTGTCTAGGCAATGGAAAAAAGGGTTTCCCAGCCGTATATGACAGGGTCCTAGTCTTGTCAAAGCGAAATTTGTTCAGCTTAATAAAGTGAACACTAGCCGAAGGGCTTTTTCATATGACTCTGTTGCTCTTTGCTCATGCAGCTATTCTGAAGTAAGCCATAGAAACGGTGAGCACTGTCCCACAACACCTTTCGAACAGAGCTGTTTACCATCAGAAAGTTTCATTCTTTGTTCCCTTCGGCCACAGCGCTTTAAAGCATGCACCCTTGTGCCGTAGGTCACTACTTCAGAAGTCCAAAAAAAGTTCCTGGGGGGTATCGCAGTAACTCTGTGTCATGGGAAAAGACAAGGCCTTTCGGCTGTGCTGCTTTGTTATTAGGGGAGATTTATTAGGCTTCTTAGCTCTCGATTCACTTCTCCATTTAATGTGTTTTCGTTAATTCTTTCATTTCCTGCTAAAGCAGGCAGATTAGATCTGTGCTGGCAACAACCCAAATGAAACAAAGTTTGGTAAATGTCCCTTCCTCACATACTGTATTCTATCTGGTATTCTATCTACCACAGTGTCCCCGACGGCAGCCAGAGAAGCCCCAACTGTTGGGAGAGAGGGGCTGTGTGTACCGCTTGCATAATTGAGAGCCGGTTGTTATTTCCTGTCCATAAACACATAGCAGTCCTTTCTGATGAGTCTACGTTCAAGTCCTGGCCTGTGTGGCAGTCCGGCAATTTCTGCAATTGTTCTGCTGGTAGGTTAACCCAAAGCGGCAAACAGCAAGTCCCGCTTAAGAGCATTCAGATCATCAACCTCACACAGATTTGTCTTGTTTTGTCAACTGCAGTGGCAGAACTTTCTCAGGCTTCCCGCAACACTTGCTGTCTCGAATTAATTCTTGGATGCGGGGCATATACATCAGTCAAAAAAAGACTTTGTTCCATTATACATTTTTCCCACACTAAATATTAAAACATCACCATAAGAAGGCTCAAGTCCACATATAGTAAACATTACTGTACAATATGTTACAGTCAATAACTAAATTTATGAAGTTTTTTAATATTTTTTCAGCTGCCTTCAGTCTGACTTTGAGAGGTGTAATTTGCCAGCAGTTTTTCTTTTCTTTTTATTTAGCCCTACAGATTTATGCATTGGAATAAGTGATTATTACAGCAGGGAACTCCTATAGAGCTTGTATTAAAAACTATACCTTATAAATGCTTTGAAAGAGCTTTTTAGAGGCGCTTTTTGTGCTTTTTTTGTCAGGTAGTGAAAGGGGAAATGTAAAAGTATTTTGGACTGAACATGTTTCGATGCTGAGGTTCTGGCCTTTTTCATACTTTTATGGTGCACCAGATGATTAGACATGTGACTCCATCAGATTAGCTTTCAAATTTGGCCATAGCTGTTCATAGGCATATGAAAAGGGTCCAGACTCCAGGCACAAGGATTTGATGTCATGCAATTTCAGCGGCGCATTGAAAACCAGGCTAATAAGCTGAGGTTTTTTCGGCTAATCCTACATTAATAGTAAAAAAAAAAAAAAAAACACAGAACATCACGGTAAATCAAGTGTTACACTGCATGTTGTATGCCTCTAAAATGGGTGAGATATTTAAGTGCCGCATCGCATCTGTAAAAAATGTGTGCGTTTTAAACTGCAAAAAAAAGAGAAATCCTTGAAACCAGTAAGAAACGTAAGCGTACGTATGCGGTTCACCTGAAATTTGAGAAATCCCTGCTTCAAGCTACAGACGAAATAATAGAAAATACCCTACATAAAACCCTATCCCTTCAACAGCTGCAAAAGATATCAATGTAATGGACGATTTTTAGCCTCTCAAACAAATAACTTCAAGCCCAGGCCTGGGCCAAGGCACTAAAAAGATGGTAATAAATAAAGCTTGTGATGCTTTCCAAAAGATACGCCTCTCTAAATGCACAATGGTGGGAAACATCAATAAAAAGAGCAGCTTGGGAGAACAGCATAGCGTTAGGGTTGCGGAACACCACATCAAAAATACACAGTGGCATAATGAGAGGACAGGGACCATCGGCGTCACAGCAGCCATAGCAACCACAGTCTGTTATCTCAGGCTGACGGCATCGAGTGGATATTGAAGTGGGAGTAGGGGGCAACGATGGCTGTGTTGACATCACACATTCCTTCCATAGAAATCCACACGAGGAAGTGGTAGCTGGGCCTGAGCTCGCAGCCATACGCTATCTGGACCTGGAGTCTTCCTCCAGATGTCCCACGGCAGCTCTCAGCAGTACACCGATCCTAAGTGCACCCTGGCCTGGGATGTCCTGTGGACTTCCTCACCTGAGGCCCTAATGAGCTGCTCATCCTACAAAGGAAAGGCGGGCTGAGGGAGCACTGACCCCCCAGGGAATGCCAATGCTGGAGAATCTGTTAATGAGAAACACAGCAGCATTGGGCAAAGTTACATCAGGAGAAAGGGAGGTAATGTCCTCCAGCGACTGGGAGGTCGTGTCCCTGCCAACCCTTCATTACACATCCATGTACTGTGGGCTTGCATGGGGTAAACATTGTCAGATATTCAATTTGTCATAATTCGCATGTTATTTCAAATAAACTCTGGTTCTTTAGTAAAAGAACAAACAGATCTCTGACTGAGGGAATATTACACCGAACGTTGGTGAGCAGAGCCGCACAAGAGCAGCCGTGCAGGAATAATAAGTCAACCGTCAAGCAATTTGTTGATGAAAAACAGGTCCGGGAAGGCAAACTTGCACAAACTATTTATGCAATGAATGCAAAGGAATGTTTGCACAGGAATAGCTTCATTCATGGAAGCATGGCAGTATGGACATAACAAAAACTATTTTTTCATCTATGAGTCTGTTAATGGCGAGATTTGTCTCATGATTTGTATCTGTTTAACAGGCCAACAGACCATGTCGTAACTATTTTACAGTAAAAAATGAGTGCATCAAACAGTCCAGGTTAGGTATTTATTTTTCTCATTAAAATTTGAGACTTGATAAATAACTTTATCACTCTTCTGAACACAGTGGCACAAAGCACGGGAAATGGCACGTATGGTGTGCAAAAGTGAAGAGAAAAAAAATAAAGTGGTTATGGACTCAGAAGGAAGGCTACTCTGAAGACAGCCACCCAGAAAAAGAGGAAAACAAACAGACAAACCTATCCAGCCAAGGAAATGGGAGAAAACCACTTGGTGTTCAAGTATCAGTAGTCTGCCCATCTCTTTGGGGGCATTCAGCAATGGTGGAAACACCAAAAAGAAGCTGAGCACATTAGCAGCGAGAGAGTAATGCCAGTTTTTGAGAGTGAGGGATCTTCTGTCTTCTCAATGGTTGCAAGAAATCTCACCAAATGTATCCTTTATGTCTTACTCCTGAGATGCCTGCACCAAGAGTCATTTCCTACCCAATATTTAAACACAACAAAATTATTTATTTAGTTTTGGCAGAGATTATTTGACTTTTCTCCAACACACTAATTATTCTTCATAGGCCAAGCGTCCCTCTTGGTAAAAAAAAAGATCCCAGAACCCTGGCCTTCACTGCAAGTCTACAGGTGTCTACAATAAATGTTCGATAAGGTTTTGTAAACCATAGCATTTGTAGGCTTTCCAGCTTTGTAACTGAAAAGACATGTTATATTTGCACAGCACTATATACATATATATATATATATATATATATATATATATATATATATATATATATATATATATAGTGAGCATATATATATGATACTTTTTTAAAGAGGGGTTTGATTTAAAGACAAACTTTGAGGCACCTACATATGCTGAATGAAAGCTGGAGACAGTCAGGTTCAGCTTCTCAGGTGATAAAAAACTGATGTAAAGAGATGATTAACTGGAAGAGGTACTTTCCATGGTAACCTGGCCACTCTGAGTTTTCTACCTGGGTGGTTGGGAGGGGATGGGAGGATATCGGTCGTCTGAGGTCAGAGGACCAACAGCTCATCACACAGCTCAGTGTCTCGAATGGGACTTCAGTCAGCAGCACTGCTGCCTTCGAGGGGGACGCAACATTAAGTTCAGCTCCAGAAACCTCAATGGCTGGAGCAGATCTGATAGGTTCTTCTGAATATTTTGGACATAAATATATGCAAAGGACACATAGTAATGCAGATGGTACGTTTTCATCATATCAGCGAATGGGGACCATGTGAATATGACATTGAATTCTAATCCTGCACCTGCCACTGACCATTGTGTGTGTCTCAGACTTGTTTGGAAACCTCCAGCTGCAGCGCTGGCTAGAGAGGGCTTCTTTTAGGATATAAAGATGCTTGTTTTGTGTCATTCTGACAAAGTAGAAAAGGAGTTTTAAGAGATTTGTCATGTGTACACTCCTTTACTTTGACTCCTTTAAGTTTCTTTTTGTGGAATTGCTTCCTGTTATAACTTCTCGAAAAACAGGGAAATGGGATAATCGGCCTTTTTGTCTGGAGCATGTCTGAAAAAAAAAAGGGCTCGAACCAAGGAAGTACGTTACGGTTCAACAACGGGGGCTGCTGCAAGCCTGCCTGTATAATTCAGAAAGAGGTCTGGAATCCAGAAATCCTGACCAAAAAGACCAAAAGTCTTCCAAACCTGCATCCTTTGAACACGACGCTGCAGAAGTGCACTTTTACCCCAGCAGTTAATACAAGAGGCCATTTACATGTGACATTCTTGAGCTGCTAACACATTTAACCAAGCCTGCATGTCTTTGGAATCCACGCTTTGTACAGAAAGCTGCCACACGGCATTAAATTCAATTAGTGACGGGCAACTGCAGGAGCAGGAACAAAACAGCTCCTTCAGACCCTTTGTGCAGACAGATCTGGGATGGAAATCTGATTTGGATGATGAAGAGATACATCTATCTGAACTGGTTCCCTAATCTCCTTCCATGAAATGTGTCTCTCTGGTTTCTTTCTCCTTCACTTCCATTCAGTTTAACAGGACTGCAACCAAAGCCCTCTTACTAGACCCGAGAATGCTGGAATTTCCTCCCACTTTTTATGTAAAAACCTAATAACTGTAAACAGGCTGGCTTTGGTTATCTAACAAAGCATGCACCGTGTCAGCTGTTGATATTACAAATTGTACGTCTTTATAAATCTGCACATGAATAAAATATTTTGATGAGCATTGCTTTTTGATTTCACAGTTCCACCAACTCAGCCTTGCAGCGAAGACAATGGCAATGTTGGTCTGAAATGCTGACATGTGTATTTGATACCATTCAGTAGCTTGGAATATTTCGAAACAAAAATGGTAATACAAATTCTAAGTAGCAGTATATTAAAAATATGTTTTTTTCCAGTACATCTGAAGAGAGAATTAAGCAGAATGATATAACTCATTTTTGATGCTTATTTCCACAGTACTGTCATATCAACCTTAGGTCATTCTCTCACTGAAAAAATAATTTGTGTCATTTTTTAAGATTTTCCAGAAAGAGATTTTTAAACAGGATACTGCGCAATGGCTGCAGAACACGACTTTGTCACTGTGTCCTGCAGCCCCTGGTGACTGTCTGTTGGCTGTCCAGTCCATTTTGGACTGGAATATTGTTTATGAACCTCATGCAGACAGACCTCCTCTGAGAGGTTAACAGGCTCCGTGGGCAGCAAAGAGGCTCCTTGGGGTACCATGATGCTAGTGAACTGGCTGCCATTTTAATGCCAAGGTCATGTGCACAACTCGCAAATAAAATGAATTGTCCTTTTCAGTATGTAAGATTTATTGCTTCCTGAGAATCCATGGGCCAGAGCCTCAACCTTGCTTTTTTCCATAGTCCTGAACCTAGTGTGCAATACATCATCAAAGGGGCCACTGTCCCACTGTGTATGCCTCCTCATTGGCGTTGCTTTTTTCTCTTTTAAAAAAACCTGTTTTAAACAGTTTTAGGGATTTCACGAATTAGAATTTTAAATGGTGTCTGGAAACAAGCTGTAGAATATAAAACGGGATTTGTATCTGCTGGATGTCAGCTGCTGTGAGGCATGAAAGTCAAAGGCTGTTTAATACAAAGATAAGCCTGGCCTTTCTCATTCATTATGTTGTCTTTGTAAAAGAACTATTCTTAAAATTAATGAAATTAATACCATATTAGTTCAGAAGTATATACTTCTCAGTTAAACGCAGCACTGTGTCATTTAAATTTGAAAAGAAATAACATTCCTAGTTACATAGGTAAATTTTCTGTACATTAGACTCTAACCTAGTACTGTAAAAAGTGTGAAGATAAAAGCGGAACATTTAGGATGTTTAAGATTCCTCCGTAAGAAATTCCGAAAAATTCTTACTATATTTTAGAGATTCACATGTGAATATTCTGTCCCTTTCTGCAAAAGTTGTGCAGCTCAGGTATCATTTGCCTGTGGCCAGTATTTCACTTCCTCTCGCATCGCCCCATTCTGCAGGTCTCCTCGATGAGTCCATCGCTGTCTTTTTGCATAAGGCTTAGAGAAAGTACTGCATACCGTATAAAGGTGCAGGATATCCAGTGATTCCAGACTATAATAAACATGTGCCATATTGACCTTGGAGTACAATCCTTTGTTGCCTGGCGTATTGCTTAGAATCCCGGTGCGGCCGCAAAATGAAATAGGCTGGGAATTAAAATAATCAAGTGACATTATAAGAAAATTATTATCTGGCCTTCACTGACAGACAACTGGTTTGGCTTCAGACAAATATGACGAATAAAATCAACCTCAGCTTGGACAGCAAATACGTACAGACCCAGAGGAAAAACCCGAGAATAATGAAATCCAAGTGTGCAGAAATACTGATTTCCCCATTGATTGTCATATTTACCACAAGACATTAAAATTAAAAAAAAAACCTTGCTTCAGAAAGAAAAACCGCAGTATTCCTCACTTGTACAACCAGGAGTCATATTCATAATATTCAGCATTGAACATTTAGTTTAAAATACACTATGTGGCCAAAAGTATGTGGATACTTGAGCATCACACCCATAGGTGCTTGTTGAATATCAGATTCCAAGCCCATTGGCATTCACATGGCGTTGTTACCCCCTTTGCTGCTATAACAGCCACTGCTCTTCTGGCTTTCCGCTAGATGCTGAGAATTTGTGCCCATTCAGTCAGAAGAGCATCATTTAGGTCGGGCACCAGTGTTGGGCGGGAAGGCCTTGTTTGCAGTTGGCATTCCAGTTCATCCCATAGGTGTTGAGTGGGGTTGAGGTCAGGACTCTGTGAAGGCCACTCAAGTTCTTCCACACCAACCTCGGCAAACCGTGTGTTTATGGAGCTCGCTTTGTGCATGGGGATACAGTTAAGAAAGGAGCTTCCCCCAACTATGGCCACAAAGCAAGAATGTGTTTTTGTGCTATGTGGGTGTGGCTCAAACAGCTCAACTGAGTCATCAGAAGGGGTGTCCCCATACTTTTGGAATTATAGTGTATATAAAACTTATTTTACCTCAACATTCACATTATAACAGCTGCTGTTACGTGCACATACTTCTGAGATCCAGACTACCAAAACCCTCCACTGGGCATGTTGTAAGTAAGAACAAATATACAACATCTGCAGTTGTCTTGTGTCATTACTAGGCCAGTAATCTAGTGAGAAAAAGAATGGCTGCCCATAAAAACAATTGCTTTTTGTTTGTGAGAACAGCTTTTATGCTAGCTGATGCAAAATTCCATGGGTTATGATGGCTGGGAGAATTTGAACATGGTGCCAAAAGGCTTGATCTATCTGTGAATTCAAGCACACAGTCCTGCTGAAGGAATATCTGTTCGTTCAGCAGCGGTGGGAGCTGTCTTTAAGGGCTGTCAGTCTTTGAGTGCTAGAACACATCCCTGATCAATGACTGCCAGTCTGACTCAGGGTCCCAGCATGTTTCTGTCAGACAGCTGTCACTGCATCTGAGTACAACAGCACATCTGCGCTCAGTGACGGTCACTTTCTGTGAGATGGCCGGCCTGTTCATGTTCAAGAGCTGCCGGTCCCTCAACATTCAGGACCCAGGGTGCAGTAAATCCGACTCCCTTCCCCCAAGAGGGCAGCCAATGCAGCTGATCCCATTTAGCGTGAATTTTGTTTTTGGTCAGCATTTCACTTGTTACTTTAATCTACGAGTTACCTGTTACTTTCAGTTCTTATCCGAAACTGATCAACTGATCAACAAATTTAAAAAATCTATTTCACACTGTAAGCTTAAATGTATTTCATAACTAAAATGGAATTGACTGTTTATTTCCTAATTGAATGAAATTTTATGACTTTATTTCTCTCACTGGTAAATTTCTTTATGTTGAGGCTGGATTCTGCATTGCATTAACCGGGTGCCAAGGTATTATAATTAATAGGAATTTGAGGTTAGTGAAAAAATTTATTTAAACTATTAAATGTTTATGGCTAGTTAGCAGTGCTGAACAAGTGTCCATGGTTATTTACCCATCTGCATTCATTTGCCTGTGTTATACACTTCCTGGCCGAAAAAAAAAGCCCCACACTAATATTTTGTTGGACCGCCTTTAGCTTTGATTCCGGCACGCATTCGCCGTGGCATCGTTTCGATAAGCTTACACGATGTCACAGCATTTATTTCCATCCAGAATTGCATAAATTTTCCCCCAAAATCTTGTACTGATGACAGGAGAGTCGAACTGCTGCGTAAAGTCTTCTCCGGCACATCTCAAAGATTCTCAATGGGGTTAAGGGCTGGACTCTGTGGTGGCCAATCCATGTGTGAAAATGATGTGTCTCTCATGCTCCCTGAAGCACTCTTTCACAATTTGACCCCCATGAATCTTGGCATTGGCATCTTGGAAGAAAAAATCCATTTATGAAAAAACCTGGTCATTCAGTATATTCAGGTAGTCAGCTGAGCTCATTTTTTGGGCACATAACATTGCTGAACCTAGACCTGACCGACTGAAGCAACCCCAGATCACAACACTAAGTTAATCCAGGTGGTGACTTTTTTTGGCTGGGCAGTGTATAAAAACATTGAAGATTTAGTAAGAAAAGGACACGGGAATGTTGTACGTGACTTGCAGTGCACTGAGGCCGACATCCCTCATGTGTAATTACAGTAAAATAAACTTGATATTATTCATCTATTAAGAAGAGACACCTTGGTAGTGCTTAGTCCAATTCTCTTGTCACATAACTATGAGTTGTGCACTAAATCGTATAGTTTAGCTCCTGGCAGCAGTGCTTAAAGTTTTCTGAAAGGCAACTGGGAATACAGCTGTACATCTTGCAGTTAAAAGTCAAAGAATAATGAAAATAAATGCCCTGTTTATTTCCTCCTGCCTGCTTTTGTTTAACTTTGTGATAATACGGGTCAATATTCTTATAAGAGGACATAAATTCAGCTTAAACTGCAGGCAAATGAGATTTGTCTTGTTGCGACTCGGAATTTTTTTTGGAAAAAGGAATTATGAGTACGGGGCCTGTTTCTCAGGAATTTGATAGCGCTAAAGAGTTATGCGTCTTATTTTTCACGCATAAAAGTTTCTTTGTTCTCCCTGTCTATTCTTAAATGTCTAAGAAAAACCTAACTTGCTATGCGTGCGACTACACTGCGGTTTTTATTTTCCGCAATACAACCTGTCAGTAAAATCTGATCATTAATAAAATAGAAATGAAATGCTTTAATTGAAATCTCAGAATACTGTTTTGTAAGTCTGAATGGGGGTAAGCACTTCTATCACTGGCTCATTCATGGCAGCACTTTTCAAAGCAACAGGTCACTGTGGCGACCGGATTTGGTGCTCTCGTATAGCAGTGTTAGCGATCTGCCCCATTGTGTCGGGGGCTTTCTAAATGCCCGGCACACTTTCCCCGGGGGCAGCCACGCACAGCATCTGTCCCGTGAAACCATTTTACAACCCCCTATCCCTTCCCCCATACGCCTAAGGATGTGAGGAGGGAGGGGGCAGCTCAGTGGAGCTCGACCACACACACCTGCTGTGAAGGGGTCAAAGGGTAGCGTCCGAGCATGCGGGAGTCATCGCCACTCTGCATGACAAAGGCCTCCTGTCATTCCACCAGAGACTTATCGCGCCCCATTGTCCCCCCCCCACCAGACCCAGAAGAAGTTCCCGCTCTTTCCGTAAGCCCAGCGCTGGCGTCTCACCTTCAGGGGGTCACATTAATCCACATGGCCAAGATCCCATGGGAGTTCAATTCATCTTGCATAATTAAATAACACTGACGGATTTTCATTCATTTGTTATACTGGAATAAGTGAATAAAGTCGGGGTCTCTGAAGGAGGTGCAAAAGACTGTCCTGTGGAGGATGGGACCACAGGTGCCAGTGAGTCCTTTAAGGCAAATAAAGCAAATAAGGCAGAAATCTGGCAAAGGTCTCTATGAGGTTAAAATTTAGACGAAAATACAAGGAAATACTAAGGATTGCTTAAAAAGCTGGCAAAAAAGCTTCAGATCTGACAGATTTCCACAGTCAAAGCAATAGTGAAAATGTGCGATTGCCTTCCTCTCCAGGAACGCTCTTATCAAGTTTTTAAATTAAAGTGAGGTTCGGGAAGAGCCGTTTTCATGGGGCTTCTGCTGTGGTATTTCATACTTTGACATTTGGTCATTAATAATATTAATGGGCCTTTACTTTGATAACAGTCTTGACAACCGGAGGTTGAGCTCACACATTTAAACTTATTCCAATTTGCCTCTCACATCTGGCCTGTCACATCGGCATGACTGAAGCTCCAGCCTGCTGGCGATGGCACCCAGACTCTTGGCGGGCCCCGCTCAGGCCTCGTGGGTGCACGTCCCAGAAGCCTGCGCCCTTCGGAGCTGCCCGGAGGCGCCCCCTGAAACGGGTCTGACAGCACATTCTTCCACAGGCTGACAATGGGAGGTCCTTGTACGAGCAGCAGATGGCCCTCCGCAGCCTGCTGCCATTGTTAGCGCCTGTCTCGGCATGGACAGACGCTCCTCAATCCTGGCTTGGCGTCAGCAGACTGGCCCGCACAGCAACCCTAGCATCACTGTGTGTAGAGCGACCTTTATTCTGATGCCAGCATTACAGAAGATAAGTTGGAATATAAATACATCCTTGGGGGTTTGAACAACTAAAGGGCCAAAAAATTTGGGATAGTTTTGGGAACATTACATTTACTGTGTTTTGACAGTGACGTTTTGGGTACTGATGGCTTGAATTTGAGCCATTAAAAATATATGTGAAATGTGTCATGCAGCAGTGTAGATGTTTGGTGTACAGGTGCTTGGTACACTAGTAATAAATCAGCAATGTAGCTATATCTTTGACAGAAACCATGTGCAAATGTATTGCCTACGGGCTTCTACGAGAAACCGAACAGTCAAAAAAGCTTTATAAAGTACGTGGACTTTTTATGGATATCATATCACAGCATATGTCCCTGTTGGTTAATGGTCCCTCTGAAAGGTATTTTCCAGGCTTGTTAAATGAAAGCTAAGGTTGTGCAGAGGCCTGCCCCCAGGACACCCCCACACACGCAACCCTAGCATGCATACATACAATGTCCCCCATGCTGAGCAGTGGCAGATGCAGGACTCCAGGCTGTACGCGGCGGCTGGTCTTCATTGAAAACTGTGGGAAAGGCAGGCCCCTTTCAACCTGGTCCTTCACACAGTCCGCCTCATAGCCATACCGAGGTGGGCCCCAGCGCACTTCACAATCCCCAGCTTGCTTCATTCACAGACTGTATTCCAGAAGCAAAATACCAGGAAATTAATTCATATTCCTGAATGCTCAGAGAGTACAGGAACTCAAATCTAAGAACATTTGCACGTAACACTCGGTTTTGCCTATAATTCGTAGGAAGGACAACAAAGTGGAGACAAAGGATCAGACTGACAAACACACAGCCGTTTTGGATGGTTCTCCAAAACATATCCACTTTACACTCTGCTTACTGGATTACTTATGTCCAGGTGGATGGGGCAGGAATCCGCGTACGGAACACTTTTTACCTGACACCGGTTAGGATCTGAGGCTCGGATTTGCAGGTCACACCAAAAGTCTGAATGACCGAACGAAGGCCCTTCGGTCCCGCATGGAAAGCCTCGTGTCTTATGTGTGACGGAGACCTTTTGTCCGTGTTTGTCAGAGGGCACAGGGGGCTAAACGCGGTCTGCTGCACCCTCTGACTCTTTGAGAAGTAACACAAAGATCGCAGAGAGAGCGGGGAGTCTATCGGTCCTGCTTTGAGAAGGGTAGGTGGCAGGGGGAGGATGCTATGGGGGCGGGGGGTGTACCTTTTCCGACGCATCTGCTGCATGCTTGTCCGTGCGGCCCATGGACAGGTCCCCGAACAACCCCGCTTTTCTTCAGCCCTGAAAAGGGACTTTTACACATTCCTGATAGATTACCCTCATTTCCATGAGAATTACCACTGACAGGAGAGAATGAATAGGTGCCTCCCCCACTTCAGCGCCGAAAAAACCCGCCGCACCCCACTTCAGTCCCTGGGCCTCAAAACAGACTTTAACAGGCTCTGCTTAAACAGCCTGATACAGAGCCTAATCGTTTTTGAAGTGACATGAAAAGAAAAAAGATTTCAAGGCCAAGACTGAATTTAACATCCCTGGTTAAAACGCAGCGATGGTTCAGATTTGGACATTCTTGTACCAAAGACCGAAAACAAAAAAAATTGCAGTTAAAAATCCTATTCATGAAAAATATTTTACGGGGGAAAAAATACTGCAAGCATTAAACATGTGATCATCTTAAACCTTAACAACGTATGTACAATAAATAGAACTAATGATGTAAACAGCATTGCTGTGGTTTTCGGGAGACCTCGGCCTCCTGAGCTCCAACAGAATTTCAGCACAAGTACCAGGAAATGTGAAACTATACAAACCAGCAAAATGACATGCTGTGCCAAAAATGTTTGGACTAATCAGACGTGGATAAGTGTGTACAGCTTGAGCATGATGTGGGATTTAAATCTCAGAAGAATGAAATATGCATTTTGTCCACATAGGATGCTATACTTTTCACTGGCCACCCACTTTTTATTTAGTACTGAGCAGATATTTCTGTTTCTAGTCAGCGTTTGACTGCTCTTCGCTATCGAATGATCAATTTCACAAGTTCTTCAAGTTAATTTAAAATTAACTTGAATTTATAACTTGAATTTATTCTAAGTCCCTCAATGGATCCTTCTGCTATGCTTGCAGTAATTAGTATTACATTAAAAGTAAAAAAAGGGTTTATTATTATTATTATTATTATTATTATTATTATTATTATTATTGAGCTGTATTCAGTGATATAAAATAAGAAACCTCTTTACTCATTGAAATAATCACAGGAAAAGTTATTTATAATGCAGTCAGTGTGAATCATACAGTGGATGAGTTAAAAATGGTTTACTCAAAAGTCTTTTTATATTTGAGAACTTCTGCATTTGATTTGCAAAAAAATGTTGCTTTGTCCAGGCTCTGTCATTTGAGGCATACAATGCAATCGTTGGAATAGATGGTTATAGTTCAGAAGTACAGAATTAAATGGATCAAGAGCTGACATCTGAGAATGAACCGCATCCAATACGGATCAATGTTGATATGGTTCAAACGGGGTTCAGGCAGGGTTCAAGTTTACCCTGAAATGCCAAAAATGCTCAGGCAGATATAGCAAAGCAATATTATTTGTGAATTCCCGTCATTATTAATGATTAACTCTTCAAACAGAGAGCCTGAGGCTGTTCTTCAGAGTAGGAGACACCTGTTGATATGGCAGAACAAAATGTCAATACATGCTTATCCATTCTCACAAGCCTAAGGGTTATTCATGAATGTGCTTAAACATAGACGGCTGCGTTTTATTTCCCTGACTGATTGATCGGTTTCTAAAGCTTCCTAAGCAGTGTTGTACCAGCACACAGAAACAAATGAATGTCTAAATGCTCTTAGAAATACCGTATCAGAATTAATCTCAATGACAAATGGTTCAGTTAACTGTGTTTGTGAACATTACTCCCAGCTGAAGCTTTAAATTTGGATCCAGATCTGTCTCTGTCTCTCAAGAATGTGTATGTTCTCCTTTTGGTCACACGGATATTTCCAGTTCCTTCTCAAACATAGAAGCTTGTTACTGTGTGTGTGTGTGTGTGTGAGTGATTGCCATGTGACGTGCTGGCATCTCATCTTGAATGTACCTGACCCTTTGCCCTATGCTTCAGAGCACTGACAACACTCAAATGGAAAATAAATGGATGTTTAAGTATCATAAGTGGAAAGAAGCAGCAGAAATAGGTTACAAGTGTTGTAAAGGATAGATTTTTAAATACAGTCTGTGTTCTCTAAATGGCCTAAACATTAGCCTTTGATGGAAATTTGTTCCAGCTAAAAACTGGCCAGATGCAGTTATAGCTTCCAAGCTTCTTTGACCTGCTCTCAAATTTTGAACATTTTTAAAGATGGAGCCTCGTTTTGTGTCATGTGAGGGAATTTTCTTACTGATAAATCAAAACAACCAACTATTCCAACTATACACTCAATAAAAAAATTATAAAGTTAAATTTTTACAGACAAAGTATAAAAGACTAATACTTGAGTTGTTCCAAGTATCTAATCATACTGGATCTCTGTTTCCCTTTCATGACCTTCTCTCTTCTTTTCTTTGTCTTTGTGTCACAGACCCATTAAAGAGCTCTAAAAAGTCAGGCAGGGGACAATATTTCTACTTCTCATTGTCGGAGTCCCAAAAAAGTTCTCCAAAATTATAGAGATCAGGGGTGACAATGGCCCACATTGTTCTTCCCTGAATGGGGAGCAGGCGTCTTTCCATTGCTTCTTCTGCTTGCAACTTGCAGGACCTCTTCTGTATTCGGGAAGTGGTTAAAGAGGCAAATTCAGTTATGAGTGACTTCTGCTGAGGTAACCTGGGGCTGTGGGAAACGAGAGTCATGTAAGCCTCCTCCTGGCTTCAGTTCTGGGCAAAGGCCCTGCTTGGGTTCCTAACACCATAGCTCAGCTAGCACCACAGGGACCAACTTCTGTAGGCCACATGAGTCACTGCCAGGAGGGGAGAACTATTGGAAGTGAGGGTTGAATTCAAGGGAGGATTAATGCATATAGTCTGGTGATCCTGGATATTTTTGCCATCTTGCCATACATTGTGTGTTAACAATTGTAGATCTGGAAAACAAAGATGGTTTTTGACCCTTTGGACTTTACATGCAGCTGTAGTCTAAAAAAGGAAACGACTGGTGAAACCAAAGTCAAAGAAAAATGTGTACATCAGGGTTCGATGGATTCTCATACAAAATAGTATAACACCGAATGCAATGGCTCCAAATGTTGAAAACGGAGTGAAAGCGAAAAGCATCGATATGATCAGGCGGCAAGAATGAAAGTTTGTTAGCTTCACCTGTCACCAAGGGTGGTGTACAAGCCACCAAGAGCCGTTCAACTTCAGAAGCTTCTTCTCCTCACCATGTTCTCTAGTAGCAACGGAAGGGTTAATGGGAATAAACATTATCCCCATCAACAATGATGGCAAACTTAATCAAATTGGTCAGGAGACATTGTGAGTTGCCTAGCCTTTGCCCTCAGATGTGAGGGAGTGGGTCATCCAGCGGACTTTGTGTATGTCGTTGTGGAATGTGGGGGTTGTGTTTGCAATAGGCAATGCAATGTGACTGGTGTGTATTGGTGAGGAAGAGGAGATCAGTACACAGTGGGCCTCTCTTTAAACACCGCGATTAGCGAAGGTCCCGTATCGCGACCCTGCATGGTTAAAGGTGACTGCTTTTATAAGGAGATTAATGGGAATGTGGTACGAAGGAGTACCTGCTGTCAGGCCTGCCATACGGAGACCTGTGGCTTAATCAGCGCTGCCTGGCAGCTCTATAATCCAGCGCTGTCATCTCGGCATCTGGCCCTGTGTGCAGACATGCGCCAGCAAAATGCCACCAGTGCGATGTCCCCTTCAGTCTTAATCTGGTTAACAATGGCAGCCGAGGCTCTTGCAGCGCAGCTTAAGAGCCCGTGTGTAGGATCCAATAGCCGGAGCGCATCATGTTGGGTGGAAATAAAAGCCAGCTGCATTCTGTTCATGTCTGCGGAATATAAGAAAACCCAATGCGAAGTCGTATTTTCGTTCGACAGCACGTTCTGGAGTTTAGACTCCGTGTTAAACAGGTAATTTTTTCCATTTATCCGAGTGTATAATTTGCACCATGTGATGACGTTGGCTTGACACAAAAATGGAAATCGAATCTGCCTTTTGTTCTCTCGCTTAGAAGGAGGGGTCAATATTTCTGTCTTTCGCTGCGGAGGCTTTGGAAAAAATTAGAGGCCCTTGCAACAGAAACGTTCAAATTATCCTCGTATTTATGTGCAATTGTTTGTCGATGTTTTGTTACCCTTTTGATGAATGTTTGCACACTGACATGCAGCTATAAATTCATTTAAATGACTCGGAGCAGTGATCTTTCGGTCTCCTCGACGTGCTCTCGGGAAGAGATTGTCCAGAGGTGTCCAAAACAAAAGCCCACGAAATTATATCAACAGGGCCCTTTGTTGATTTTTAATGTAATGAAGGACAACTGTGGATGGATTTTTGGTGTGGCAGAACTGTAGCAACTTAAATGTAACTAAAAATTTAAAACAGACTTTCAATGTCTCCGTTCTAAAAACTGTGGAAAATGGCATAGTGTTTATAAACAGAGTATCGGTGCAGTCGTATGTCTTTTCCTCAATTGCGCGTCACTTGTATACTTAAAAAAGAAGACTGAAAAGTTGCAGGAAACATTTTGTTCTTTCTGCAATCTATAGCAATTGCCTTTACTAACATTGTATTGCCACTTGATTTACGAAAATGTTTCACTATTCAGTTGTCATGTTAAACATCATGATTTTTCTGTAAGGCTTCTGGCCAACTTCAACAGTTGAACTACTGTGATTTTTTAAATAATTTTGGCATAATAATAACTTAAAAATGTTACTCCTCTTTGTAAAATTCATGTAATGTAATAACTTAATCATCGCAGAACTCCCCACAGGTGTCTGCTACTTTGTGTCTTGAGATGAAGGTCCTCAAATGAATTTCTTTCCAGTTAATGATGCTCAAAGTGTCATAAAGTACATTGTTTAAATACAGTGAATTCCACTGGGAAAGAAAAATAGCAGAAGATTTAATATAAAAGTACAGTTATACTTGCTTCCTGTTGGAATCTGGTTTAGGTTTTCTTTCTTGAAAGTCATGATTATCTTCTTTGGTAGTGCAACCAACTCTAAAAGCTGACTGAAGTTTCATTTGTTTTGAAAAGTAATTCACCCACAGATTCCTATAAGACAGCTTTATTCTGACCTCCAGAAGCTGAAGCCCCCGGCCCAGCACAGCTCATGTCATGGTAATAACTTTGAGGGAAACAGGTAGTGTGGGAATGGTGTTAACTGGACAACGGTAGAATGAGGCAGAACCTGGTTAAGCAATGGGATGAATCTCAGCTTTTTACCTTCTGCCCTGTGTGAGGGGATTCCAAAGAGGAGCAATCGGGGTTGTCAGGTCTTACTGAGCAAACTCAAAGCCCAGCATTATGCTTCGCCACTCTCCTCATAAAGGCTCGACAACAACAGAGTTTGGTGGACTGGTGCAGGGACCAGTTTGGCCGGGGCAGCTGGGTAGGGGCATATGAACCCGTATGTTAAATGGAGCAGAAGATTTGCATGGCTGCCCCTAGGACTGTGTCTGGGGAACCAGAGCGTCCCTTGTGCTTCTAGCCCTCCACACTGAGGTGAACTAAATTCCAGCAGAACAGGTGGCTGAATTTTGTGTTCTCATTTCTAAATCCTTACTCTCTGCTACAAGCATTGTCCCTAAGTAGGTTATATCTGCTCCAAAGCTCCTGTGAAATTAACTTATTGTTTGTTATTTACTCAGAATTCTGTCCAAGACCCTTGTACAGTCTCAAAGCCCTTCATTTAGGCACATCTGCTTCACATTGAGGCCATTTAGTCCTCTTATGACATGGTCATTTCAAGAATGAGATTCTAAAAATCTGAGAAGGGTTCAGGAGCAATTCAACATTTCCTCACATTTCATCAAAATCATTTCAAACACACGCTATACGACAATATTTTATTCTATTTTTTCAAGGATTGGGATACAATTAAAACAACTGAATAAAACTGGGCTATACAGAGATTAGTCTGAAAGGAAGCCCCAATCTTTGGCTATTTAGCACATTATTATTATTATTATTATTATTATTATTATTATTATTATTATTATTATTATTATTATTATTCATCCAGGCATTGCTACACCTGCCATTAGGGCAGACTACTATTCTCCATACAAAATTTCTCTTGTGTTTCTGGCCCTGATCATCATTATTCTTCATTTAGTGGATGCATGTGTCCTATCTTAGCTTACAGTGTATTTTACCCACTCATGAAGTAGGGTATTTTAACTGGAGCAACATGGGATGAGCTTCTCATGCAAAGTTACTGTAGAAAGGGGACTTGAAGCAGAATGCCATAAACTTCAAGGCAGCTGCACAAATCACTATACTATTTACTGCAGAGAATCATTGTGAGCTCTAGAAGTGACTTTTGGGAATAAACCATGGAAAAACACAATTAGCTATTTAAATAGATCAAATATCAATGTGTCTTCAGGCATGAGTGACTGCAAAGATTGTCTCTAACTAAGGTCTGGTACCCAAGGGATCCCTTTGGACAATACATCCCTGGGAGGACCAGGGTCACTTTAAAGTTTAGTGGCTTAAGGTTCTTTGTATGGGAGCAGAGTGAAGGAGTGGGAAGGAAGATCTGTCCAGGGTCTGACAGTTCCAAGCACTGACAGAATGATAAGCGAAGCCATAGGCCTCCAGAGAGAAACAAATTCAAAATGGTCTCCAGAGGAGCCAGAGCACTTACCAGAATGAAAATGATGGCGCTACTTGGAGAAAAGAGATCCGCATTTTTATCTCTCTATCTTTCCCCTTCTGAATTATCCATGTTTCATTTTTCTGTTTTCTTTCAGGATGATTAGACACTTCTGTTCTTTCATCTATCATCTCCTAATCTCTGTTTTAAAGCTAAACTAAACATACAGTAGTTTTGGGTTGTTGGCAGGGATACCGAAAGTTTTTTTTTTAATCTTGAAACTTCTGCCTTGTACCAGTATTGTATGAGGCATAGCAATGTGGATAATATGAGGGCAGAGAAAGATTAGAACTATCCTGCCACCCAGGTTTTGTGTAAGTAAGCTACAAAAGCATAAAAATCATTGTGTGCTCTGTATTTTGTGCCTGCTTTGCGCTCGTGGCTCCAGTGTGACTCCCATGCAGAAGCTTTCCGCCACTCTATCCCATCATGGCTGCTTTCTCATCTTCTAACTGTATCAGTTCCCAGCACTCCATTCATTACTCCACAATACTCGGGCGGGTCTTATCCCCTGTGACTTATTCAGGCCGCAGAATCGGCACAAAGCTCTCCCTGTAACTCAACAAGGGTGAGAAAATAAACAAGACAAAACAAAATTTTAAAAAAACCCCAACTGTCTGCATCCCTATTAATTGGTATCATCCCGGAGGAAGGCATTCTCATCATCGGTCCCCATCATTAAGGGAAGCTGGGGGGTAGTCGTACAATTTAAGATGTAAATCAGGCCTTCATTCATTAGCGGCTCCCGGGGTGGCGGCACAGTGCACACAAAGAGGAAGAAGTTATGGGAAGGAACGTGGTAAAGGGGAAGTGGGACTGGGCACCGAGCAGTTATGTAAATGTGTGGGATGAGCTCGTGTGCAGGGACAGTGGCCAGGAACCCTTGTATAAACTGAGTCCTGAAAAGGGCCTTAGCTCCGCCAGGGGCAGGGGACCCATAATGAGTTTCGCCAAGCTTTCTGCTATCCTAATTTCAGGCCGGATGGCTTTTGTTCTTGCGGTCCCTGCCCGACTGAATTTTTTTTACTCCCCACAATGCCTTACTGACTCGCAGTAACTCATTTGCATCCTCACCGATGACTCCCTCAGCACATTTAAATAGCAGCCTAAAATGAAGCTGATGTGATTTCAATGGCTCAAAATAGCGGAAGGAGCTGCGCAAGAAGCGGGAGCAGCGCTAATGGTTATGTAGCTTTACGGTCGCACAGCACGTACTTGTGCGTTCAACGGAAACTGCACGTTTTGTGTACGTCGAGGCCCGTTTCGTGCTGTCGTGTTTGCAGCAGATGCAGGGATGCCACATGGTCACTTGGGCTACCACAAAGTTCAGCTGAATCTCGCTATGCTTCCACGCTGCTCTGTGTTTTGCTTTATCAGAAGGAGTGGTTTCTTAATTCGTATCCTTGAGCAAGTCTTTCTGTTTGCTTTGTGGCCCACCAGTGCAGGAACTGCAGACCAAACATGGGTTGCCGCAACCAAATCTCACGAACGCAGCTGGTGCCTTTGACTCAGTGAAATTACATCCCTTGTACAACGTGATAAATGCTGGGTGTGCTATGTTTTATTGGCATATCACCAAGAAATACACTATATGGAAAGTACGTGGACAACTGATCATCGCATATATACAGTATGTCTTTGTCGAACACACCATTCCAAACAAATGGGCATTAATATGGAGCTGTTTTCCCCTTCACTGCTATAACACCCTCTTCCTTCTGTAAAAGCTTTCCACCAGATATGGGAGTGTGGGAATTTTTGCCCATTCAGCCACATGAGCATCAGTGAGGTCGGGCACAGATTGTCGGGCGAGAAGGCTTGGTTTGCATTCCAGTTCCTCCTTAATCTGTTCAGTGGGGTTGAGGTCAGGGCTCCGTGAAGGCCATTCAAGTTTTTCCACACCAACCTGAGCAAACCATGTGTTTATGGAACTCGCTTTGTGTACGGGGGGGCACAGTCATGCTGTAACAGGAAGGGAGCCTCCCCAAACTGTGGCCACAAAGCTGGAAGCACTCGATTGTCTAGAATGTGTTTGTATGCTGAAGGGCGCAGATGAAACAGTCATTAGAAGGGGGGTCCACATACTTTTGGCCACATAGTGTATGTCCCATGAGTTACTATATATATAGTTGAAACTGTTAGTGGTAATAAGTAGCAGTAGACAGCCTACCTGTACTGACATATATGCTCATTCATTTTACGAGCCTATCCCAGAATCATTGGGCACTATGCTATGAAACTACCTAGTATGAAATACTAGGCCATTGGAGCCCCCCACCCCCCACCCACACACACACACACACACACACAATGGGAAATTCAGAAAGACCAATTAACCTGTTAACCTTAAACACATCTTTGGACTGTGGGAGGAAACTGGAGCACCTACAGGAAACCCACACAGACACGGGGAGAACAAGCAATCTCCACACACTGAGCCAGATTTGGGCTCACATCCCACCAACCCAGCTGGCGCAAAGCAGCACTATTCACTGAGCCACTATACTGTAGTATAGTAATAATAGTGAATATATCCTAAGAGGAATAATATAAGCAATACCGGTTCCCTGTTATACTAAGGCAATAACCGTCACTCTCTGAAGCATTCATTTGTTCATTTGTGTGTTCAGTCAGTCCTCCTGGGGCAGCACACACAGCACAGAAGTGTATCACATATACTAAAAGCAACAAATTTAATGGTAGTAAAGTCTGGTGATGTATAATTCATTGCATTTCACCTTTCCATCTTTCTAATTTCCCACTGGACAGGGCTTAGGATGTTCTCTCCTTGTTGAAAAGGGCAGTAAAAGAAAACAGCTGTGAAACAACTGTTCATGACAGAAGCCAAAAGTGCACAATTGGGATTTGATACTAAGCTCATCCTTAGAGCAACTGCAAACATATACAGTATGTATGTATGTATGTATGTATGTTTGTGCATATTTACTGTACATACGTATGCATGTACGTATGCACTTGTATATACAGTGTGGGAAATAATTATTTGATCCCCTGCTGAATTTGTAAGTTTGCTCACTTACAAAGAAATGAACAGTCTCTAATTTTTATGGTAGTTTCATTTTAATGACGACACACAGAATATAAACCAAAAATCCAGAAAAAACACATGAAATAGTAAGTATACTAAGATCACTTGCTAAATCTACCTGGCCAACAACTCCCTGATACTGTAAAAGGATAGCACGTCTTTTCATTTAAGCTTATTTGACGTACAATATTTTGGAAGCCATTTATTGTCAGCCTGTATCTCAGGGTGTGGAATGATTGCTGAGCCTCGCAGAAAAACCATTAGAGCCCAAGTGAAATGCACAGAGAAACCGATGATCTTTACTGAATGCTGCAATGTCTGTCAGCTTTTCTAGTCTTCGTAGAATTCAGTCATGAACTGTGACCTGTACTTTATGATGCAAATGCAGTATACGCCTTCAAACGGCTGCCCCCCAGTACAAGATAATCTGTTTCCCATTTCCCAAAATTACAGTACCACTCATTGTCGTTGTTTGTTTCAGTCTTTTTTCTAAAGCAGAATATTTGGTCTCTCACCATGGTTCAGGGTGCAGGGTGACATTTGTGCCACTGCGACTCCCTCATTCAGTCCCAGTAGCAAATCCCAGGACGCGAGTCTGTGTCTGCTGCCCGTCTCACTGTGTGGTTCCGCTTTGCATCAAGACCACAGAATGTGCAACTCACTTTGATTCTACCCAAGCTCGTGGGCAGGAGGAAGTTTTCTGGACAGTTTTTGTGAGGGCCCCCCTAATTCGTTGCACATTGTTTTCTGATTCCCAGACAGAGGCGACATGATAGCCGCCATGAAGTCGGCCTACATTCGCGGCACAATCAATGCAACCGTCCAACCTCAGGACATTTTTCTTCTTACTTGCTTTCTTGTGGGTTAGGGGTTCCATTTTAGCAGAGGGAGGAACTGGCGAAGCAAACTCTTTCATGGCTTTTGCTGTTTGTGAGTTAAATTTAAAGGATGCAGCTCTATAGAACTGAATCCATATGGTGCCATAATGCTAACAATGGCATTATGGAGCCTCATTTTTCTGCCTTACTGTTCAGTTAAATTTTGCTTGACGCATTTAAGGATGCCAACTAAAAACATTTATATAAATAATCATTTTAAATAAGTTATTGAAAAGGTATTCTGATCAGTGTTTGTATCTGCCTTTATATGTTTAGTGTACACTGCAGTGTGCATGGTGCAATATTTGGTCAGTGGGCAACATACTGGATAGAGGCCCTGACATTTTACTGGCCAATGCTGGGTTAAACACATTCTGTGACATCCTATAGTACCACTGTACAAGACACATAACAACTATAATAGTAGAGTTCAGTAAATAGTGTGCATATATTCAAATGAATGACATCATAAAGTGGTTTGGACAAAAGATTATTGAAAATTAATTCCAAATTAAAAAAATGTTTGTGGGAATCAATGGTAAGGCCCTGCTCAGAAAATGGGCATTACTTACAGTTTAAATGCCAGAAATATGTTTTACCGTAAATATAAGGAAATTGTTACATATTTTATGATGATGAAATTATGATAATGTTACCAGCCAGTGGTGGAGGGCAGAAAAACAAAAACTCCAGGCTGATCTCAAATAGGAGAAAATAAACCTCTGGGGGACACAATGCTCATAAAAGTAAGGATGCTGATGCAGCCTGGGAGACTGGGGACTCCTGTATATCTGTTGAGTGGTTCCTGGACTGTGCTGGAGTGTGTAAAATCTTAGTGATAGGCATGGCCAAGAGCTAAGGATTGTGTTTTCTCTCCCAGCATGAGTGTACTATGGCTAATAGGATTACGGATTATCCAAGAAGCAAGAGCCAGGGAATACTGTTGACCTCTAGGACGTCAAGTTTAATACCCACAACCCTGGATACAATATGAAGAAGCTCTGGAAAATTTCACTGCGGGATTCAAAGTGAAATAGTCGCCGGATTTTTCAAAATAAATTCATATTCATTCCATGAAATAGTTTAAACAAAACTTTACAATTTATAATGACAAAGAACCTCATACTAAATTTCAACATTTTTTAAGTTATGTGTTGTACACAGAAGAACCCAGGTTTGTGACCAGCAAGGAGAAGTTGCAGGAGGATCTCCGAAAGTTTTATTTTCTTCCCATTTCCTTTCCACATAAAGAAAAATACTTAAAATCGCCTACACAAATTAAAAGGCTACTCAGACCTCACAGTAAGAACCCGGCAACTGCAAGAGAGCACAAACGAAAAATAAAGCAAGAAGCTCACTAAACATCTATGTTTCTCAATTGTTAAGCTCCATAAAAATTATAAAAAGGCAATAAACCATCATTCAGTTACAGTGCTCTGTCTCTTATTTTTTGTCTCTTGATTTTTTCTTATTGGCCTCACCTGGGCCTCATTTTTATTAATGAGTTATTTCAAGGTGTGACTGTCATTTTTGGCTGGGGCTGCAAGCCCACATCTTGGCACAGAACATGCTACCATTAGCAATGTTTCTAGATTATTGAAAATTTCCAAACTACACCAAACCTATATATGGTCCTCACTCAACAGGGGGTCAACGAGGAGCAAGTTCAGCAGCAAACCAAACAGATTTCTGTGAAAAAGAAATTATCAGTGGGCAGTCGAGTGCATTCACTTGAGCTGAAGATAGAAAATTGACTTGACTAGAATTATGGATCTGTGGAGCAGCTGAACCCTTAAGTGTTCAACTGAAATATCTACAGAGAAGGTTAGAGAGAAACAAAGAGGGAGGCCAACCTTGACCAGGCCATCTTCATATTCCCTATGCTCTTTGTGTCCCCTTATATTATTGTGAACATATTTAGAAACAACAGTGCCACCAAGGCTTGGGCAGAAGAGTGGCCAGCATTCCTTCCAGACCTCACCAAGAATTCTCACTAAACTCCACACTCACAAACCGCTTTAAATAAACACGCATTGCATAGTCTATTAAAACAAAAGTCAAGCCACGATGGCTACTTCAGGTTAACTCTTCCGTTATTCCGCTACCTTGTAAAAGCAATTCATTAGAATTATTTGCAGAACAATCTGAATATGCGTTGTGTGGAAGTTCAATTTTTGAAAATATTTCACCACTTGAAAAGCAAGAAACATGATTGTTTTATACTATAAAAACTATATTGGTAAATGACTGCTTTGCATCATAAGGAACATGTTGTTTTGTGGCTGTAAAACATGGAAAGCAGTAGTTTAAATACATCTATTTTGGCCTACAAGGTATGATGATGACTCCAAATGTTATGTATAACATGTCAGTTTTGTGAAAATGTATGGATGTCCACAGTATTTTTTAAACTTCCCAGCGCTTTCTGACATTGGAGCTTCAGAATTTTCAGAAAAAAGAAAGAATGAAGTTTATTGCAGTGAACAAAATAATAAGTGCAGGATTTATCCCAAGCTTCTTGGAACCTTCTTGACATTACATGAAACGCCCTCCTTTCCAGCCGAGTCCATCAAAAGGTTCAGCATCTTGCATAAATGTCTTTCTTTCCCCTTTTAGGAAACGGCTAAATATACATTAATGCAAAGCAACTGGCAAGGACCCAAACAAAGGGAAAATGTTGGGGAGCTCAAACAACAGTCAGGTGACTCCTATTGCATGCTAGCCCAAACAGATCAAATAAGAATGAACCCAACTTCCCATTATGCAAGGTCATGGAATATGAGTGCTTGAGGAGAAAAGCCATTAGTCTGAACAAATAAAAACTTTTCATTCATGATGTTCCAAACAATGACATTGGCTGCAGAACTGACAAAACACCCCACCTCAGCTATTGAGCATCACAAAGTAGTATGAGGCTATAAATAGCACTGTTAAAACCCCAGCCAGCCCTCTGAAACCTCAAACTCACTGTCAGATGTCCGGAGATGCCGACGGCATCTGAATGAAATAAAAGTGTTGTTGTGTTTATCAGGGAAGTTTGCAGACATTCTTGTGGCTGTGGGCATCATTCCATGAGGGAGTACACAGGTGGGGGGGGGGAGTCTAAGAGCCAAAAGAGCTTAAAAGAAGGCAGGGGTGGGAAATACTCTCCTTTCTGCCCTTCCTGACAGAGGGACAAGGGGAGGAGACGGGGGGGGGGGCCTACGAATGGAGCACAAACAAAAGGCCCAATATATTATCTTTTTTGCCTCCCAATCTTTACCAACACCCATTGTTGAAAAGTCCGAAGAACCTGTCAACTAAGACTTTGAAAAGTGGGAAGAGACCAGTAAAAATGGAAGAAAAGACCCCAAAAGAAGCCTGTTGATCTCACAAGAATACAGACCAGAAGGACAACCCGTTTGGCCTGGTTTCTCATGCTTGTTTCCTCAGTCTTCTTTCTGAGCCTATTTAAAAGCTAAACAAAGAGCCTGACATGTCTGTCAACATCTAGATTCATGGCTTAATGTTGTTTTCTTACATCTAACTATCATTTTAAAAGTTTGCTCACCTCCATATATTAGCATTTGGAACATGCCCTTTTTTTGTGAAATACACTGATTTGTGACTCTCAAAGCATACTTCAGGTCACCAAAAATTGCATTGTAATAAACAAATTTCAGTTAGTATTGATATTTCCTATACACCTCCTGGTGTTGATATCTTCATTTGTGGTTGCAGCTCATTTTTTCCAGTGATATGAGCAACTGGCTTCTACAAGAAGTGCTTGGTTTTGTGGGGAAAAAGAGAGTTGGCCAGGGGACAGAGGATGCATTGAAGTTCCCTCAGACATGCCACTGAGTGCTGGGCAGCCTGTCTGAAGGGCCATGCGGTGCTGGCAAGGTGGATGGGAGGACGGTTACATACCCAACACCAGCGGGACCCCAACATGCAAGCAGAGGAATTCCAGCAATGGCTGACTGTCGGAACAGAGAGAAATGGATTCTCTGGCCAGCGTTTTTTGCAAGTGGTAGGAGCACATGGTCATTTACGAACAGCAAAAATGCAACTTTAAAATGGCTACGCTATATGAACCATGAGTCATATTCACAAAAAAATGACTAGTGTGAAACAGCAGCCGTTGCAGGAACCAAAGTCACAAAGCATAGACAAGAATTCAAAGGAGGAGAATTTCTGGCGCCCTCCAAGAATCCTGTTGTCCTTGTTCAGAGATATCCATCCCTGGAAAACCTAAAACAACACTGTTATTGTTGTTGAAGCAACATTCCCCAAACAGCTTGATTCGACACCCCAGCTTTGGCAGTACAACACAGGAGCTGTCCAGATCTCCTCAAACATCTGTCCACAATGACCATGGAAGCCAAAATTCTTCTACTGCCATGTGTTAAGTTCCAAGAGGCAACTGGTTTATCCCTGACAAATCATTTTACAAGAACTCAGTTAAGACAGTATTATCCTATAGGATAGTAAAGAATAGTAAAGTAACTGTTAAAAGTTTTGTATATGAACATATTTTTAATATTTGGTAGAAAAAACTGCAAATTTTCATGCGAAATCGGTTGCTCAAAGGCATTAGTAAAGTAATAAACCAATAAGATTTATCAGTCCGATTTTTTTTATGTTTAATACAGTGTTGCCCTTTGGTACGTTATGCAAACAAAATGCATATGCAATGAAGAGCTCGGCATGGAGTGTAGCCTCACCACTCGAGTGGGCGGGACCAATGTAGGCGAGCTTGCTCTTATGGGCGGGGCTTCAATTCGATCACAGGCGCTGCTCGAATTGGAAAAGAACAGATGCGGCGCTCTCCGCCTACTGGGCGTGGCCTCCGTAGGGAGAAGGGGGGGGGTGAGTAAATAAAACGCTTCAGCGCCGATCGCCGTTAACTTGACCAAAGGCGGGAGGCTGGCGGTGGTGGTGCCGGCGGTGGTGCTTCGCCTTTGACGGTTAGCGGTCCCGTTATAATAAAAAAAAAATAAAAAAAAAAGGCTTTCACTCACACTTTTATGAATTTCGACAAACGGAGCAGCTCGCCGGGCTCCAGGGAAAGCACAGAGATGCTGAAAAGCCACGCAAAGAGGGCGGCCGCGGGCGCCGCGGGGCTGGCGCTCACCTGTCTCGCGGCGCTCCTGGTGTGCGCGCAGCGGCACGCGGGGCCCGCGCCGGCGCGCGAGGCGCCCGGCGCCCGCGACGCCGGCATGCGCGCGCTGCAGAGCGTGGACGCGGCGCGCGCGGGCCCGGCCGGCGGGTTCTCAGCCTATTTCGGCCGTCTGGCGCGCTCCAGGAGGGAGGTGCGCGGCCCCGAGGCGCGCCGCGGTGCCCCGGCGGAGCCGCCCCCGGCCGAGGACATCGGCGCCGGCGACGTGTTCGTCGCCGTCAAGACCACCAAGAAGTTCCACCGCTCCAGGCTGGAGCTGCTCCTCCAAACGTGGATCTCGAGGAACGTGCAGCAGGTGAGCGCCCGGAGATACGCGTAGTCCTGGAACGACGAGAGCAACAGCAATAATAATAGCAATAATAGTAATAATAGTAATAATAATCGTCATCGTCACCTCACTTGGTAGTTCCTGCTTAGCAACTGTTCCAAGTCCAGATGTCTTTCCCCCAAATTACTGTACAAATGTTGACACTCGATGAAATAGCACACACCATAGAATGTTCTATAATATTCTGCACATTTTATACATTGAGGAAATGTGCTTATTTTTTGCGCATAAAGCACTATAATTTGCAGATGTGTAATGGGATTGTGCCCCCCCCCCCAGTTTTTGTGTATAATTTGCGTATATTTTTTACTTTTTTTGTTCCTACAAAACACCTGAGGTGCTGCTAGCCCGCCAGAAACATCCACCTGGTGCACTTACACAGTTGATATTTTGTGTGCTTTGTCCTACTGTCAAGTGTGTTGCTGGGGTTGGCGTAGCTGCACTGGTGGTGATGGTGAAGTGCTGTAGTGGGGGCAGCTGTTAATTTTTGAAAAGTGTTATTTGTCCCAAGGGTCTCTCATTGGGGGCCTCTGTCACCCCGCGGTGTGCGACCGCGATCCCCCCGCAGCCCCCCAGCAGCGTGGGGGGTGCAGGCCGTGAAACCCGATTAGCGATGCGGACTCGTACTCGGACTTGACCAAAGCTTGTCAGATGTAGAACCGGAGGCAGGAGGAGATCGTAAAGGGGAGAAAGAGGGGATCATACAGCAGGAAAGGGGATTTTTTCCCCCTTTTAAACCTTCAGGTGGTGGTGGGAAAATAAACTGCAGCTAAAGCTAATGCAGAAACACAGGAACTCTTCCGTTTGCCCCCTTAGGGTCAGAATTTCCTCACTGCACCGCAGCGGTCCCAGTGCCACCATCACGTCTTTCCGTACTGAAATTTGAACAAAACATTGTGACACTAGTTTCTGTTGCACAAAGACTGATAATGGGAGGAAGTCTCTCAAATCCCTGTGTTTGCGAAAGCATTTTGTTCCATTGTAAGAAACGGGACAATTGGCTCATTCCTGAGCCCTGCAGCCACTTGCTGTTGGAATGATGAGTGGACTGTGGGAGGGTGTAGATGGGAGGACGGCGTTTGGTTCCAGCATGTGTCACGGCGCTCCGGGAAGACGCGCTTTGACACCCGCGGCGCTTTCGGCGTCGCTCTGTCCCTCTCCCCTTGTCAGCGCCGCTTCTATGCCGAGTGACATCTATGAAGGGGCGTGCGGCCTCTCGGTCCCCCTTCTTATGCCTCCCTCTCCCCCATTCTCCCTTTTTTTTTGTTTGGGGTGTTTATGTGAATACCTCAGTGCCGGCAGCATCTATAGCGGCGGCGTCCAGCGTGGGTCCCCCTCTCCAGCACTAACAAAGCCCCTTTCTGAAGGGGGAAGAAAGGCTTTCCCAGCTCATCGCTTCAGACTCTCCATGGGAACGCGGGATCTGAAGCTGGGACTTTTTGTGTGTGTTGTTTGTGGAGAAGAGGGGGTCAGCTGCATCTGAGTGGAGACCCCGCATGCTGGGAAAAGCCGCTGCTTTGGGCTTCATAGGGAATGACACCGGTGACAAAAAAAAAAGCATCCACTGGACAGTTTAGCCCAGAGCGGCACGCTGGGCTTGACGGCGCGAGAATGCAACCTTTTAGGTACGGGACACTAGACAATGGTGAGGATCAGCGGGAATACCGCACTATTGTAGTTACCCTCCACACGGACTTGTCACACGTCATTAATTTGTAGTAAACTTGCTTCTCAGACTCGGGCAAGGACAGAGGCAGGGAAAGAATGAAAAGTGAAATTAAAAAGTGTTTTTCCAAGTAACGCTAAGTGAAAGTAACTTGGAAGCATCTCCCTAGCTGAGCTGGCATGGCATGCACGGGATGCTCATTTTCGTTCCGTGAAACATGACACGTGTGACAGTTTAATCCCAGCCGCCAGACAAACTCCAGGAAACCGCAGGACCCCCTGTAGATGACACAAGGAGCAGCAGAGCTGCAGCTGGCAATGGCTTTTCAGCACATCTGCCTTTAATTCCATAAAGCTACGGCTCCCTTTGAAAATGCATCAATTTTCACACACTTCTGCAACCCAAAAGTTAAAAGTCTGAAGTTTTTTTCCTTACCTTTCATTACTCTTGGAATTGTCTCGGTTAACATTTCCCAACAGGAGAGAAAGTACAAGAATTCAGCCAACAAGCTGTAAGAAAAAAGGTTCAAGCCGTTATATAGAACACAAGTGTTCAGTTAGCACTGTGTTAACATTAATACTCGCTCCCTCTATGTAAATACATGTTTATCTGGCTGATGTGGTTTTTGTCTCACACACTGGTTTGTATTCTGACTTTAAGCACTCTTGCAAGTCACAGCCTTTTTTCCCCTTCCTTATTATCACACCTTCATGCCAACACTGATATGAATCCTGTGAACACCGAGAGCCGTTTTATCTTGAATTTGTGGCATGTGGTGCCGAGCTGAGTAAATACTACCATCTGATGTGGTTCGTGCTGACGTGTGCACTGTGGAGCTGCTGTGAAGATCCTCATATGCAGCAGTCCCGCTGGGAAATGCCATTGCGATTCCCCCGTGGGTGCCGTGTGCTACCTGCCCCCTGTTTATGTGTAAACAGGAGACCTGAGCCAGGTGTCTCGTTCTTGTGGGAAAACGGGCGCCCTGGGTTTTCCAGGCACAGTCGTGGAGCCAAGACATCCCTTCGCGCAGCAAGAAACACGTCGCCCGGAGTCCTTCCCCTTTGTCCTTGTGCGAAGGTGTGTCGAAGAGGCGGCCCTGCGTGCGTTCCCACTGCAGAGGAAAGCGCTGAGTCAGGGAATGCCAGCATGAGTTGCTCCCCTTTTCACACAGTGCAGAACAAGGCACAAATTCAGAGAGCTTTTTCCACCCTTGGTCAAAATTCCAAACCTGGGGGAGGTGGGGGCTACTGTTTAAAAACAGTAAACTGAAAACCTAGTTTGGTAGCTGGTTATTATCTAGCAGACAGGCTTCAAAAATGTGACCCCTTACAGAAGTCAAAGTCACATGGGATAATTCTGCACTTTAGAAGTTGGTTATTTTGCTAGTAATACCCGTAGAAGGTGGTGAGGCCCAATTGTATCCCCCCTCCTGTTGTAGCATCGCTCAGCAAAGTACTTACCCTGTGCTGACTTGGTAAAAATTACTCTGTCTAAATAACTGATATAAGTAGATTTACACTGCAAGTCTTTTAGGACAAAAATGCCAGCTAAATAAATGTGTTTCATTTTTCAGTAAATTATGCTGCAAAACTTTCTGTACCAGTTGTGCTCCACCACGGGCGTTGTTTTTCCATCTCGCAGTTTCCTGTATTTCTGAGGCAGCCCCACCCGCCATGCCCATAACAATGCATCCTCCTCAGTGTGGTCATAACAATGAGGGCACCAGTCATCGCCCTCTCTAATCCCGTCTGCGGCAGACACCGTATGGGCCACTCGCTCAGCCCACTCAGCCGCAGTGTTGAGAAAGCAGCCCGGCATGTTGAAAAGCACACCCGTAGACAGAGATTTTGCAGAATTGGGTTTTAAGTTCAGCAAACAAAGGGAACGTCAACCACCTGTTTGATTAAGGAGTCGGCATTGTCACGTGTAAGAGAAAAGAGCATTTTTCCACAGCCTCTAACGTTCGGTGAGAGAAGTCATACACAGGTTTCCAAATTCTCAAACACGGCAGGGGACACTACTGACATGCGTTCACATACCTTTACCATCAGAATGGCCATAGTTACTGTCAAAGCATCAATGGCCTATTTATGGCTGCTGTAGGGCAGTGAAGGCTTCCTGCAGGATGCGAAAACCTCTCAGTGGTGTGAGTTTGAATCCCAAGTAAGGGCCAGAGCTGAAGAGAAAGCCTTGACTGGGTTCAGTGGTGGCCTCCAGGCTGGCAGATATTGTCTGTCCTGGGAGTGCAGCATCACCTTGAGTTTGGCGCCACTCTAGAATAGACGGCTCCCTTTTCTTGGCTGTGAAAAGATCTACATCCTTCAGATGGGTGAGAGGCAGGACTGGCAGGACCAGCCAAAGAGAGAATGGGGAGACAGAAAAGGCCTGGGGAAATGTGTGTGTGTGTGTGTGTGTGTCTGTGTGTGTGTGTGTGTGTGTTTTTTTTGCACAGGGTTTCTGATTGGGTTTCCTGACCCGGGAGGGGACACAGGAAGGCGGCCCAGGCGTGTGCTGGCATTGGCGCGAGGGAGATAGGGCCGGACAGCAAAGCGCTAGGCAGGCTGGGCCCTTCCTTCCCGGGGAGACGGAGACAGCCAGTCAGGCTGCAGGCTTCCTGAGCAGCCCACCAGCCCCCTAGGGGGCAGCGCTTTGCTTGCTTCTGAGGGGGACGACATAGCGGGCACCTATACACTTTGCCAGGACATCAACCCCCTCCCGGCCCAACAATCCACCTTGGCACGCAGCACAGCCATAAATGGCTTCCCTTGTGTATGCGTGTGGGCGCTCAGGTTATGGATTTATTGATCGCTAACAACATTAAGTAGAAAAATCAACACTTCAGAAATCAAATAACAGTGGGGTTACTGATCCTGACTGGGGGGCTCACTAAGCTCATTGCTTAGATGTGTAACGCTGAAGTAAATGCCCAGTTTTCTCAGATACCATGGAACGCTTTGCTGCATGGAAACCATTTAAAAGATTTTTCGGGGTGCGAACGGCAGACAAAAGAGCAAAGCCTGTGTACTTCTGTGTCTTTTTAGTTAAACACTGCAGCTGTATGCTAATGTGTGCTAACGTTTTAAACTTTACCCACTGGAGATTTAAACCAGCTGGAAAGCACGCCCTATTGTATTGACAACCTGTGGTAGGACACATTCTGTGTGTTGCGTTTGTGGTGGTGGTGGTTGGGGGGGTTACGGCACACGGAACGCGCCGCAGCGCCGTCTGTCTCCGTCGCCGTTGCCCCCGGCTGAGGCTGGCAGCTGCCTCGCCTATTAGGCTTTTTTTGAGCACCACTCAAAGCAAACAGCCTCCTGCCAGGATAGTCTTAAACAAACACCAGCCTCACCCGCTGCACTATGCAGCATCTGTGCACGGTTTGCTCATCAAACAAATTCACACAGCAGGTACAAAAGGCAGGGGTGTGTGTCGGGGCTTACCTTTGGCACAAGCAGACATCGGGATGCGGCCACCCGACTGTGGGGGTTCCTCATTGTTACAGGCATTGCATTTACTCATTCAGCTGATGTTTTTCTTCAAAGCAGCTTACAATGGTTAAGCCATTACATTGATTTAACCATTTATACAGCTGGGTGTTATTTTACTGGAGCACTGTTTATAGCGAGTACCTTGGTGATCAGTACTACAGCAGGAGGCGGGACTCAAACTTGGATCCTTGGTGTGCAGCTAGCATCTCTAACCCCTGCACCACCTGCTGCCCATTGAAGAGGGTATTTCACACGCCTTTTAGTAACCTGGCCCTCAGTTGTGTCCCCTGGTGGGAGTAAGGCAGCTGCTGCTGCGCCTGACGTCGAACCCGAGCAACAGCTGGGTCAAGGTGCGACTCGGTCAGCGGGCTTGTGCTTTGTGCATACAAAAGAGACCTTTGGAAGCGGTGTTGCTGACAGACTTCACACCTGACCCGGTGTTAACCACTGACGACAGCTTATCGCAGTCTGATCTCCGCAACTTCGCTTTGTTTCGTTCGGATTCTGCCCCTGCTTCCTGCCAGCCAGCCTTAAAATATTTTAATTAGCCTCCCATCTGTTGAGCATTGAGACGTTGTCTTTTTGATACGACGTCGTGAAGAGATGGTCTTTTTTTTCACGGATTGGCAGTGGGGGGGTGGTCTGCTTTCCTTTTTACCGTGCTGTGAGGATGGCGTCCTGGATGCTGTCGGGCACCGGCACAGTTGCCATGGTGAGGGCACATCCCAGAACAAGGCCCTTTTATCTGTGGGGGAACCCTTTTTGGCCCATGCGGCCTCATTTGAATTACTTAACTAAGGCAGCGTTGAGTCACCCACTGGAGCACCACATTTCCATACGGAGGGTTTTAAGCACAAAATGAAAAACGTGTGAAACCGACAGAACACTTGGCTGATGTTTTTGAGTTTTATAAAGTGGGGAAAAAAACATGTTTTTTGTGTTTTTCAGACGTACGTCTTTACAGATGGGGAAGATGAGGAGCTGAAGAAGAAAATTGGTGAGTCCTGATTAGGAAAGTAGGAGCATCTTTATCATTTATGGCTGTCAGATGGTCTGGCAGTTTCGTTTTGAATTTAGAGACTGCCGAAAACTTTCCGATCCCCTGCGTGCCGTTAGTCGGATGATACCTCTGTTAGTTGTAGTTCACAGCTTGGGGCTTAGACGAAAGTTTCTTGCCTCTCTGTGGCAGCCAGCCTGCCAAGCTGTCAGACATTTTATTTATAGTAGAAAAGAATTTCATGAGGCTCCACTGAAATGGTGAAAAACACTCATTGTTTGGCACAAAGTGCTTTAAAAGAAAGAGGACTGGACCCAGAATGGCTACCCAGACAGGCCCCTGGTTGGTGACTGGCCTCCACGCCGAGATGCTTTCCTACATGTAAATTGGCCCATTGAGCTCCTGATACAGGCATCTGCCTCATAACAGGTGGCAGATGGTCACATGCAGATGGCATCTAAAGAGAGCCTTGAGAGAGACCCAATGCTGGGGTTCTTTCACCAGAACCAGTGGGTTCCTGACCTGCAGCTGCAGTAACAAACTTTGCCCCCTTCTTCTCCAATGTAGGAAGTCACGCCATCAACACCAACTGCTCCGCTGCGCACAGCCGCCAGGCCCTCTCCTGCAAGATGGCCGTGGAGTACGACAAGTTCATTGAGACAGGAAAAAAGTGAGAACATCTCCTGCACATTGTGTTGATAGCTGATGGATAATTCGAAGTTGTAATATCCGTGATCTGCACGAAGTTACTTCGCCAGTGGTTGTCTTTTCTGAAGATAGCTCATCTAATGTTTCTCCTGACTTGCAGGTGGTTCTGCCATGTGGACGATGACAACTACGTGAACATGCGGGCCCTGGTGAAGCTGTTGTCCCTCTATACGCACACTCAAGATGTCTACATTGGGAAACCCAGCCTGGACCGGCCCATCGAGGCCACAGAGAGGCTTGGAGATAACAAGATGGTACGTAGACTATTTCTCACCCCGTTGAAGAAGCTGAGCTAAAGAGATAGAGAGTAAATCAGTATTTTTATTCATTTTTTTTTTTTTTTTTACATTTTTTCCTCAGAGACCTGTCAATTTCTGGTTTGCAACGGGGGGTGCAGGTTTCTGCGTGAGCCGGGGCTTGGCCTTGAAGATGAGCCCTTGGGCAAGGTAAAGACTAACCCTCATTACGTTAAAAAAAATTCACGTTAAACGATTACTGCTAAATTTGCAGCTAAAATCTGGTTGTTAGGTACAAAATATGAGATGTAATGGAAAAACATGGGGATCTTTCATTGAGACTGGATTATAGTGAGCGTTAGATGTTGAGCATTAGATCTGTCCAAGCACAATCCTGTGCTATCCCAGCATAGGTTCTACCATCCAGTCAGTGCTGCAGGTACCTCAGCAGCGTATATTAGTAGACAGGCTTCTCAATCTCCACTAACCCTAAAGTTCAGCGTGCAGAGTGTTGTGTCAAACAGGCTTCTTTCTTGACCCCTTCACAGTGGAGGCCACTTCATGAACACTGCAGAGAGGATTCGCCTACCAGACGATTGTACTATCGGCTATATCATCGAGGCCGTCCTGGGGGTCAGGTTGATCCGCAGCAACCTGTTCCACTCCCACCTGGAGAATCTGCAGCAGGTGTCCACAGACGAGCTGCACAAGCAGGTAAACAGCAGCGCAAAACACTTAACTACCCATTAATACTCAGTAACATAGTCCTCCCATCCAACTTATTTCCACTAGCATCTCCACAGCAGAGCCATATTATGAGGGAGGAAGTACATACATGCTTTTTTCTTCCAGGTTACGTTGAGTTATGGAATGTTTGAGAACAAGAGGAACATCATTAATGTGAAGGGGGCCTTTTCACTGGAGGAGGACCCATCCAGGTGAGCATCATCACCAACTCCTGCTTTACAGAAGTGGGGTTGTCTTTCTGTAAGAAGCCAAGACCTTCTTTAGAAGGAATCTACAGCAGGTCTTTACTTAGTAGTTTCCTAGCATCTTTCATGGGCTTCCTTTTCCTGTCATGCAATACAGGAAGTCTGTAGGCCAAAGTCTGCACCGGTCTCTCCAGTTAGCCAGCTGTGAAGGGACATCTGCGTGTGCAGGTGGCTTCTCTTCACCATGGATTTGACACTTTTCTCTCTCTTGCTTTTCCAGGTTCAAGTCTGTGCATTGTCTGTTGTACCCAGACACCCCCTGGTGCCCCTCTCAAGTTGCCTATTAAGGGTGACCAGCTGGTTGTTTGGTATCCTCGTCCCCGTGGCGCCTCGGTATCTGAAAGGTGCGCGGGACCCGTGTCGTTCCGAGTCAGGAGGGCCATCGCGTTTTTGCTGCGAAGGCACGCTGGCCCCGTTGGTTTTGCTGGGCTGCTGTGCGGCCCACCGTGCCCCAGTGGACTGCAGCTGCTGCGAAGACGATGCTGCTCCCTCCTTCGCTGTGAGGAGAGGGGGTTCGAGCTCCCAGCATGCAGGTAGTTCACTGGACAGCAAAAGGTGCTTTGTTTTCTACTTGCTATTCTCATAGAATGTATACTTGTATACCAGTGCCTTTGCCAGCTTTTTTTGCTTTTGCTTCACTTTTTTATTAATATTAAGCTTTATCGTCGTATTACATTTCCTCATTAACATTTCGGAAGCAATCTTAGATATTGATGAAATTATGTATGTTACCGAATCTGAAGAAAAACATTTATGCGATTTATTTTCGTATAAATGAATACTTTTAGTAGACTCCGGACAGAAGCAGTGACGTGAAGGCCTTTTTACGCAGCATTTCAGTATTAATCATATGTTATGATTTCAGCTGGTAACAGGCAGTGACGGATGTGTGCTTGGATGTTTTTATTTTCGGAGATACTTTGAGGTCTAGCACTTTTCTCCCCCTTGGAATTTTTAGCAGAAACGTCATGCTTCAAATGAGCTGAAGGAAAACATCCCAAAAAGTAACTCTTTAGGTTAGGTTTTATTATATTTAATAGCATAAATGCATTCTAAAGAAAAATAATATATTAGTAATGTTCAAAAATTAATATTGCAATCATCTTTTGGGTAAAGATGTGTTCAGAGGTTACTTGCACAGCTTCCTTTAAATAATTATTGCTTGTTCTTGTACAGTCCTCATGGACGTAAAGGGAACTCAGTGCCTTTAAAACGATGCCACCTTAAAATAAGATATTTGGCAAGCCCTTGTGTAAGCAGTGCCAATATATCTGTATATTTCTCACTTTTGTGTTGTCCGGCGGCTTAGTTTTATTTTAAATATCACTGCGAGGCACTTTCCCTTTAATCCGTCCAAAGGCCATGCAGCGTTTCCACATCCTGCGCCATCTCGGGTCTGTTGGCTACTGCAAGGTTTTACAAGAACTTCATCAGTCATCTGCATGCGCAGAAGAAATTCCTCTCTGTGAGGATGACCCACAGTGGGTACGATTGTAAATGTATTTGAAGCAGTATTTTTCTACTGTGTAATTTGATTTTTTAAAGAAGACTGTAAATGTTTGGCATACTTTCTTTGTGGATCAGAAACTTCCTGATGAATTTAATTTCACTTTTTTGCTATTTGTGTATTTCTCTGTAACTTATAGTCCGATATCTGGACTGTTTAATGCTTATGATATTGAATAAATAAATATCCCTCTATCTGTATATTTTGCATATAGGTAGGTGGAAAGATGCATAGAATGATTCTCAGGGATTATGTACCTGATGCTGTTACCATGACAACTCCTCTGGTAACCATTCTTTGCTTTTAATAAAGCACACTATTGCTTGGCAAAACTTCTGTGTCTGTTTCTTTGTTATTGTTTCGCTGAGGACTTTTGTTGGTGACTTACAGCATGAAGCGATATTGTTTATACGGTAGACTTTTTAGAATAAAGTCGTGCAGGCTTTTTTAATTTAAATGCTGTATAAGCTAAAGGTTCCGCTATGGAAAGCACGTCTTGAACTTGTAGGCCTGGTCTTTTCTTAGTTTGATCTTCTGGGTAACCTTTCAAGCTCACGTGGATGAAGACCATGATCAGGCATGGCAGCCTTATGGACTCCGTGACTTTGGCAGAGGATTGAAGGAATTCCGCACGGCCAGCTCCATGTCAGGGGTTGGATTTGGGAAATCGATGGGGCTCTAGCTGTTCAGAGGACCCGAACCTCTTGTGGCTGAATCGCACCATTAAAAATCCTTTTGGTCCCTACCTGTAATTGTGGCACTGAGAACAGCTGACAGTGGATGTTGTGAACTGTTCTCCAATAATTTGCATTAAGTCCTCGGAAAGGGCGGAGAGCGCGTCTGCCACCTTTGAACTATGTGTCAATATATTCATATACCATTTGTGCATATTTACATAAAGAATCTTGGCATCTCCAAGGCTGGTTACATCCCGGAGGTGATGTCAGGAATCAGTAAGTGGAATTCTGGCTGATCTTAAGTTGTTGCCAATGGGAAACGGGTTAAAGAGCTTTGCTACTCACAGTACCACCCTGTTGAAACAAAATACCAATGGGTGATGTTCACACTGAATCTGGAATGTTCTCTTCAGCTGCACAAAAAGCCAAGCAGAAGCTTCCTATCAAAATTGAAGTTGCTCAAGGAGGCCCTGAATGGTGTCACTGGAATTCAGACAACAGACTCAACATTTTGGCCTTTAAAGCAATTTAATGTTAAATGTAACTTTTGAATGCCATAATTTCATGTTATAATGAAGCTGGACATTTCTTTAACACGTATGTTGTCTGTCTTACATGCTGCCTCTCTCTCTCCCATTGGAGCCAGTTGTCTGGTTATGTGGGGGACTCTTACAGAAGGCACTGACTACAAAACCGAATGTATGCTGGGTACATGACCTCCTACACCTCGTAAGGATGCTTCCATCTTTTTCTGCCAAAAGATGCCAATCTCCTCGTACCTGAACCCCACTTATACACAGAACACCTAAAGAAAGGGGTACTTGAGCCATACTGAAAGGGTTATGGGGTACTTGAAACAGAAAAAGATGGGAACAACAACACTTCTGTCCAAGACCTTGATCAGGAGACGGTTGGTGTGAGTACAGCTGACATGATCCTGGCAGGGGACCACCCAGTATCTTTATTAGGACAGAGAAGACCTTGTCTTGGGGTTCATCACCCCCCCCCCCCCCCATGAAGCCACTTTGGAATGGTGGTCCAGGCATGATGGAATCCCAACTCCTGAAAAACAAAGTCCATAGCAACCAAGTCCACTTTGTGTCCAGTCCAGGAAATTAATCTGAAGGGACATTTCCAGCAAGGAGAAGACCCACAGGAGAACATGGAGACTCCGCAGAGCCAGAGTCAAACCCGAAAGCGCAGGCCGAGCACAGTGGAGCACCAACAGCACCTGCTGTGCCCCTGGGCCGCCTGGGAGCTCTCATTAACTGAGATCATTTGTCCATCTTCCAGTGTCACTGTAATGGGTTTTAACCAACGTTACGTCAACCGCCAGCGTCCCCAAGATCACCTCCTTGTTTGCTGGTGGACACATTGGCCCAGGGCATCGCTGACCCTCCCTAGTGTCCTTCATCAATGGTGTTGGTGATACTCAAGGTCACCCACTTCACTTCACCACCAAACCACATTTAGGGAATTGTGTGAATCACAAACGCTCGATTTAGCAGCTCCCCCTCCTGCCTAAATTTGTGGTACCCACGAGGCCTCACCTCACAGCGGGCTCCAGATGGCAAGCACGGCACAGGAACTCCCTCCAGTCCACGGTGGTGCAGTTGGACGTGTCCTCCTGGTCGTGGACGACTCCGGAGCTCTTCCGTCCAGGTCGAGCTGCCAAGACTCAGGGGTCCTCGAGTGCTGTGGGGAGGGGCAGTTGTTTGGAGTGGCTGTTTATGCAGCTCATGGATCCAAATCTATCAGACTGCACAGATCTTTCAGAGAAACACGGCATTCCTCAGCTGCTCTGCCTTCTGAGGTTGTCTTATACCTGTGGGGACACTGACTGCTAAATTCTGACCTTTGTCTTTCTCAGCTAACCTGACACCAGGTGCTGAGGAACACAATGGGTCCAGGGTGACATGCAGTACACGTGGTCAACGCTCTGCTCTGCGCCTTGGACTTCCTGCAGGCCTTTGAAACAAAGCAGGAGGAAACGTCTCACTTAACAAGCAAACGTGCCCCCCCAAGCAACATTTTTTACTGCTGTAAATACTTTGCAGGTTTGATTTTGGGGGGGAGGGGTCACACCTATTTACCTGTAAGGCAGGGTTCTTTGGGGTCCTGAATCTGGATGATCTTGAGGTCCAGCTGGCTTTAGGGCAGAGCGAAGATGGACTCTGCTTCGCGGCTGTAGATTTAGGATCCTCGGACGTTGCTTTTCTCTCTGAACATCTCGGTTGCTGTTGGCTTCCACTTAAATAGCCAAGTCATACGGCATTTAGTTAGCTGCACTTAACTAGCTGTCTAGCTATCAGTGCTGGTTACTCTGGAACACTGATGTCCAGATGAACCTTTGGCTAGTTAACTAGTTAACCATGAGTTCAGTGACACCGAGTAACCGGGTGACTCGCCTTACGGCGTTTTAAATGTCCGATGGGCCCTACTGCTCTATTGCTTTCTTAAGAAGGAACTGACCTTCTCTAGTTGAAATAACCCGCTGAATCAAAACGACTTCCGTTCTTGAGTGGTTCTTTGACCCGATGCTTTTTCAGTTTTACTCAAGGAATTTTTTGAATGAGTAATCATTTTCTCTTTTCCTTTTGCTCGACAACTATGCTTAGCTATTCTACCCGCCTCCTGTTCCTCACCATGTGGAAAACTAGCTGGATGGGTGACCAATTCAAGAATCTCAGGATCCTCTAAGTCCAGCCTTAGGAGAACATCTCCCTACCTGAATATCCACACTGAAACACCAACAACTGGGCAGCAGTAAAAAGCAGCCAAACAGCACCAGGGTTTTTTTTTTTTTATCCCATCTCCTGTGGTTAAGGTGTCCTGCTCAGGCCATGCATACAAACAAAAACGGCTGTTTTTCAAGTCTCTCCTGGCTGCTCAATTGTTATTCAGGAAGAGTAAACAACTCCCATCCCTTTGCTGGTGCAGTCATTCCTCAAAGGATCCTTTGTTGTCCCAGTGGCCTTGGAGCTGATAAAGAGAGAGGACCATCATAAAATCTCACACCCTTTCCAGGACTGACATAAAGGTATTCCACTCATTGGATTCACAGTCCATGAGTAAATATTAACTATTTACCCTATTTTTATCTAATTGTGAAAAAATTGATCAAAATCAGAATACATTCAAGGCTTCACTGCTTCATATGTGAATGAAAATGTTTTTATATTTGGAATTAGATTTATGCTGTCTTTCCTCACCCTTGAGCTCAGTACCTGTGAACACGTTGCTCTGTTTTTTCACATTTAGTTGGGAAATCTCAACTACTGGCTGAAGCCGCAAGTGTTTCAGTAGGCAGCAAACCCACCCGAATTCAGTAATTCAGGTTGACAGGTAGATACTGGACAGATAATGGCCGAGGTTTACAAGCTCAGATCTTCCTAAAAACACTGATGTGTCCTCAAGGGAGGTTTGCTACAACATCAATAAATCCCTGGCTGTGAAATAAACCTGTAAGCTGTTCAGGTTATCTTGCCGAAAATACAAACTAGACTTCAGGCTTTGCATGGGCAAGACAAGTTGTCTGGCACCCTGTTTAGTGTCTCCAGATAGTTCCACTGGATTCCCCCAGAAAATCAGAACGCTATTTACTGTTTCCATTTCTGCATGCGCCGGTACATACAAAATTATGGTGTATTACTGTTTATTTTAACTGGCTGCACATAGCTGGGTAGCAAACCACTTGCAGACCATATTTTGTGACAATTTCCCAGCGTCTGTTCTCCAGGAAAGTTTGGGCACCGCATTACTAAAGCTTCTTGAAAATGCCCAACAAGGTGCCAAAGTGGTGAAAATAATCTTGTGTGGAGGAATAATTTTCAGCTTGTCATTCGAAGCCAAGGCACACAAGTTATGCATGTTCATGGAGTAAAGCATAGTTCTCTCACATTACTGCTTACTTTACAAAGTTTGCTTGAGTGTTACTTGGGGTTTGCGAACACACAGGCAGCAAATGCTGATAAATAAAAATTAGACATTTTAGATAGATAGATAGATAGATAGATAGATAGATAGATAGATAGATAGATACCCAACATGTTATAAAAACCGATATGAACTTTCCCTTTGGCAGGGCATACATAGTATTTTTTTTAATATCTGATAAAACTTTATTTTTCCTCTTCTGAAAATGTGGGAATTTGTTTTTCTAATGACTCCATACCTGCCTCTCCAGACAATGCATCCAAAAAAAGAAAATGACAAAGAAACACAGCTGTGGACTTTTCAGCTTGTATGACACGTTCAGGCATTGGGTTTATTATTATTTATTCCCTTAGCTCATATTTATTATTTGTAAATTACTGTCTCAGTTCATGGTAAATACTTTGATCACGGTACTATGGTAGGGGCAGGGATTTCAACCCTTGAAGGCAAGACAATGGCTGTAACCACAAAGCTACCTGCTGCCCCAGGTGTTTAATTTAGTTTAATATTTAATTTTTCAGGTGCTGTTAATGTGATATCTTATCTTGTCGGGCGCTGTGTTATCAAAGTATAAAAAAACACTGTAAAGTGTAGTGAAATCATGTCTCTGTTCATGCAGTTGGTTATAAAACAGTACAATAAGCTCTAAATTGTGAATGTGTATCAACCCGCAATAGACCTGCACCCAGGGCAGCACCCAGTGGCCCCCAGGTTAATGTTGATATGTTCAGGTGCATCTCAAGATGTTTGTCAAGTCAAAATTGTCCACAATTTGTAGCATAGTTCTCAAAGGTACATCAGCAGACCCACACCAAACCAGGAGTTCAGCAAAACAAGCTCACTTCCTTAGCAGCAGTGCTATCTGTCCTACCGCCCCTACTGGGCACCCTCCCCTTGACAGGCAAACAGGTAAAGCAGGTAAAAAGTTCCCGCTTCACAACTTTCAAAGCGCTTCCCCTGGGAAACAAAAATAAAAAAAATGCCCATTTCTGTACAGCTCCACTCTTTTAAACTTAATGGTTTGCTAAGATGATTTACATTTTAGTTTGGCAGCTCTAACATAAATATATGGTTTGGGAGAATTTGCCCAAATGAAAGAGAAGCTTGCCAGCATTTGGGAACATTGTGGGGTATAGGGTGGACATCACACATATTTCCCACTATTGAAAACCTTTGTCTAAGATTAGAAATAAGCATTAGTCAGCATTCGGCTCTTGCGGAATTGTGCGGCGGCTCCGAATAAACAGCAGTTTGAGGTTAGCTTCAGTGAGACATGGTTCTACCTCTGTGAACAATAAGCCCATTTTGCAGGCTGACATGGGGCCCAACGATAGCCCTGGGGGACCCCTGGGGCTTGGTGAGATGCACCCGGGCCCAAGATAAACTGGGACCCAGGAGAGCAGCGGTTTGCTGATAACAGAGTGCCAGGTATCGATTCAGAGGCACCGTTCAAAGACATTTTTCATGCTCCTTTCAACAGTTCACTGAAGCTCAGGTGCCGATGGGGTCTCTGCTAGAGCTCCTTATCTCCGACAGCCAAGTCTGGCCACATGGCGGGACAGGAACAGCAGCCCTCCGCTTTGCGTCCTCCTGTTATCTGTGAACCTTTGCTTTCTATTTTCTTAAAAGTCATTTTTCCCATCATATTCCGGTCTGACTGGTCCGAATGCTGCTCAGTCTGCACGTTCTCACGGGTTTCCTACCAACATCCAACGATGTGCTTCAGAAAAACTGCTGACTCTGAACTACCCTTCCTGCATGCATGCATGGGCGTTCATGCAGTATTTATGCATGCAGGTGCCCTGTGATGGACTATAGGATGGACTGTCATTGCCCAAGAACAAAATATTTGTTGAAATTCGCTCTTTACCAGTTAGAATACAGCACATTACTGAGAGAGAAGTCAAATCAATATCAAATTTTTCTAACAAAATGCCTTGCACTTTGTAAATGGCCCATGTTAATCCCGAATTAACAGCACAATTGTCTGCGCTGGAATTCGGGATTTGAAAGTGCAGGCTGATGTCTTCACTCAAGTAGCTGCCCTCGGCAACCGGTCAAGGGCTTAATCTCCGCACCGCATTCCCTGACAGCTGGTCAAGGAAGAGGATCAAGTGTACGGCAACAACACAAGGAGCCATCGACAGCGGGCCACTAAACGGATTAGCTGTGATCCACGTATCAGGTATCGCAGGGATGAAGCCCGAGCTGGACACCTGAGATGAAGCAGGGTTTACTGCAGATTTCTCTGGAACAAATAGCACTATGACGGAGCAAAATTGATGTCTCCCTCAGGGCATTAGAGGGAAGATCTGGTAAATATATACATCAGCACGGGCTTTGAAGCTCTTCTGTCTCTTGGCTTCAGCTGCCACCGTATTCCTAGATTCTCTGGCGATGGAAGAGACCGCTAATCTGTCACCTACCAAGAAATGTTACTCAGTGTGTAGTGAAATAAGGGGTAAGGATGTTTGTTTGACAGCTTCTTTGTTGAGCTTTGAAGCAAAGCCACAATAAACTGCCCTGAGGTTCCAAGGCCCAAAAATGTAACCCTAAAGGTGCAAGTAGATGAGATGAGAATTTTTACTAGCAGATACAGATGGTGCTTATTATTTTTGTTAAAGTTTTACAAAAGTCAGAGAAAGCAAATTTGGCGTAAGCAAAACAAGACAAAATGAGCTGAGGGATTTGTGGCCGTTTCATAAGATCGAAGCGGAAGGAGGGCAGAGACTCGCAGAGCCGCACAAATGGCCACAAAAGCAGCCACCCAGAAGCGTTTCCATCCCGGTCCCTTTTCCATTCCGTCCATGGGTTGTTTAGATAACACTTCCAAAGTTAAAACTAAAACATGGAAACTGAAAAATGGACAGGAACAAAAAAGCAACTAGCAAAGCCCACAAAGAAAACAACAGACCCCAAGATCCATAACTGCCGCACTGGGGTTTGACAAAGCGATAGCACACTACAAATCAAAGTTTATTTACAAATTTGTTACACGAAAAGTGGTTTTGCGGAGGAATAATAAACTGTAGAAAATGTGAATCGAACAAACAGTGCTATCTTTAGAGGGGTTTCTGACTGACAGCTCTGCTATTTGTTTTTGTATGCATTTATATTGTAATTGAACTGGGTTAACTTTTATTACTGCGCACTTGGAGTCCAGTATCGGAGAGCATTGGGTTTCCTCCGCGTTTCTGGATCTCCGCTGGGAGATACGAGTCCGCATGCAAGGTTCAAATGGAAACAAATACCCTTTTTCTTACTGTGAGGACACAATGCCAAAAAAACAATAATTGTTCTATGGGTGTAAACTGTGGACACCTCAGCATTTTCCCCAGTGAACTCATAGATGCAAGGGAACTGCAGAATATGTAACAGAACCAAACATGTATTACAGGCAGGATGCAACTGTGACAAAAAAATACTTTTTTTGAAGGGATTTAAATATATCTGCTGTGGATATCTCTCTAACCCATTACCATCGGAAATGAACTAAAGGAAACGTTCTTTTTAAAATGGGATGCCTTGTTCAAAAATAAACATCTCCCATACATGCCCAGGAAGAACAGCATCTACTATTGTTCTATTATTATTAGATAGTAATATCCACATCTATTACTGCACTGTCTGCAGCACAATGTACATGTCTGTTTCTGTGTGGTGTGTATCTGCATTTTCCATTCTCTTCCCAGCGTTTTGGGGCAGGACGGGCCTCTCCGGAGAAAGAGAAGCGCACCAGATGGAAGCATTGTCGGTCAAGGTCTCGCAAGCAGATAGAAGCTGATAGAACAAATGCCAGCTTTTAGGTTGGTGTTGGTTATTCCCTGTTGCCCTCCATCCTTGCCCTATCTTTGGCTTTTAGACTATTCACAAGAAATGCAAAAACAATACCGTAATTTATTCACTAGATACAATCCCTCAATAAAAGATAAAACTGCAACATAAACAATGACGCAAAAAGATGTCCTTAATAATTTGGACGGTATCTTTTTTTGGCTCACAGCCTCACCAACGATCATGTTTAAGTTTTTAATCTAGAAAAATGTTTTTGTTTTTTTGTTTTTTTTTAAACAGCAAGAATCCAATTATATATATATATATATTTGAAAGATGGCTGTTCTTTTTAGCAAGTCATCTGCAGTAACTTGGGGTTTGAATACTTATGGAAGCAGCACATGAGTTTTTTAAAATTTTCTTTAAAATATCTGAAAACTATTTATTGTAGCTGACAATTTAGTGGCAGAGCATGTGAAATCACAGCAAAAATGCTCAATGGAATATGTGTAAGTATAATCTGTAATCCATGTAGTGTTAGCTTTCAAGGGGTTTGAATACTTTTGCAAGGCACTCTACCTGCCTATCTGTCATGAAATAACTTATTACTTTGTGGGCTGGGTCACTGAGGACTTTTCATTGCCACAATTATTGCATCCATTCATTGTGCAAACGCTATACTCCAATGTGTCACTCCACTCCATCACAGGTTGGCTTCTGCCAGCCACATCATCTCAACTTACTCAGCTGGGAACCAAGGACAGCCTAGGGAGACCTGGGTCCAGGCCGTCCTCTGATCAAATGCGGCAGTGTTGAAAGTCCTCGTCAAAAGGCTCTATGAGAGGAATCTGGCCTTCTCCTTAGGGACCTTCTGCGATGTGGTGGTTTTAGCGATGGTGGCTGTCACAGAGCGGCAAATATTCAGCAAGTGCTGATGGAGATAAGAGTCACATTTACGGAAAGGTTGTGCCATTTCATCGAAGCGGTAGCTAAGCAGCTAGATATTATATTAAAAGCTTATGGCCTGAGCAAGTAAGGGGAGGCCTTAGGTTTGACACAGAGAGACTTGTGTAGCTTGTCCCACGGTTTGTGTAGCGATCGGCCAGCGAAGAGGCCCGTGGGCTGAGGTGGTCTGCTTGGGGAGACAGGGAACGGTAGGGAACCGGGACTGTAGATGAGTGTCAGGATCCCGGTATTACAGTTGCCGTGACTGGGCTGGGAAGGGACATTTCCTCCAGACAAGAGATCAGTGGTCAACACTAACAAGCACATAAAACAACAAAGCGAGCCATGCGCTCTAAGTGCGCCTATAAATCTATATACCGCAAACTTCAAAAGAGCTTCACAATAAACCCGGGCAAAACACTGCTGTCAGTTTTACTTTAACTTGTCTTCTCGGGGAAAGAAAGACTCAAGCTGTGATTTAAGTCAAGTAAATGAACTGTTAACATTACAGCACTGAACGTTCAGCTTGTGAAGCTCCTCAGCGATTCTGTCACTTTTTTTTTTGGTGAAATGCTGTTTTTGTAACCAATTTGGCATTAAACTTGAATCTACATCATTTTTGGGATAACCAAAGGCAATACATCTCTGTCATCAGCTCTGTACATCCTGAAACACTGTTGAGTTACTGACATTGCTGCAGTGAGGGATGCAGTTTTACAAGGAAGTTCTTTCTATTTTGCTCCCTGCAGCTTTTAAAAGGGAACGCGGTGGGGGCAAAGGTCTGAGGGCGGAGGATCGGCAATGAGTTAACCTACATAGACCCCCAAAGAGAGGGTTTCTACAGCGCAGGAATGAAAAAACCAGGAGAAGAAGAGCCGGTGCCTTCGCAAGGAGCCGAGCAGTAAAAATCCAACCCGCACAATGGCCGTTCCCATCCATCTTTGCAAACATAAGTTAGGTAACTTAAAGGGAGTCACTGGAGTGTGAATAACTGGGACATGGACACTGAGAATGCAGCTGCCTCCCTTTTGGTCCTGCTTGAGCGGAGACAACAAGTCCCGTCTCCTTGACGCCCCGTCCCCAGAGCCCTTCCAGCACAATGGGTCTGGCAGCTGCAAGCTCCAGCACCAGGAAACAAAGACGGCGAGATGTACCATTAACCTTCAGGAGTGATGAATCAGCTTTCTGAGGAGGGTGGCATTCTGTCCATTTGAAAGAAAAAAAAATTGACGAAAAATACGAAACCATTTGTCAGCACTGTAAGCCGTAGAGAAATTTTAGGATTTTTAAAAGTGCATTTTCATTCTTTTGTTTCATAACTTGCGTTCACAAATCATGGGCTTGGGGTAGTTTTTTTGGTCCTGAAGCTGTAATGGAAAATGACAATATGTTTCTCCAGTTTAATGGGGGAAAAAAATCCCACGGCCAAAAAAAAAAGAAAAAAGTAAGGACATTAGAGGAAAGTCAAATTTAAACAGCGATTCCCTGGATAACTCACTTTTCACGTGCGCACACAGTAAAGCCAGACAGCATCTCAGCGGCCCCATCCAAAGGTCACGCACCGTGTCAAGGGCTCCCTGGGTATTTGAAGCAAAGCGCAGCTTAGCCCACCACGGGGGGGCGGGTCCCCAATTGCTGCCCGGTTCCGCTTAGAGAATCCCCGCAGACATCCCCGAGTCAATCATTCGTGTGCTCACTTTGCCTGCTTCAGAAGATCTCCGGGTCTAAGCGTGCACTTCTGCGTCTCGGCGAGTGGCGTTTAAAGAGCTCCTTCGGCTGCTCATCTTACAAGCCGGTGGCTTTTGGGAGACTTTCGGTTTCCACGCTGAAAGTGGCTTTCAAACCATCTGTGTTCCCCTGCCAATTCGCGAAAACCAACAGAAATGCAGTGGCGCCAGTTTGCAGGTTAACTATAAACCGCAAATACATAAATGCAGAAATATGCATTTTGGCGGGATGCGTTTATATTTCGAACGGCAAAAATGGGGAAAAGTACAACGTACAGCTTAAAAACCATTTCAAACAAATTCGTACAAATGCAATTCATTCACACTTGGCAAGAATAAAATATGTACAGGCATTACCGTGCAGGAAGGGTAAAACTGAGGTATGCGCTTATGTTCAACACTGGATCATTGTTGGAAACAATGTACAGTATGGCCAGGGTAAAAAGTAGAAAACAAGGCTATACTGCAATGTATTCATGTCTTATATTGCATTAAGTAACACATTAAAATTTAAAGGAGGTTTGCTCTCATAATTTGCCCTCACAAATATGTATCGAATGTCTGTGAGGAGAACACAGAGTTGGAAGGAGATGCAGCCTGGACAAAGCGGGCTACGGAAATCCAGGGACATCCTCGGCCCTCGCATCTGCTGCGCCCTCTTGGCTGGACTCCAGCCCCATTACAGAGCCGTGTTGTTGGGGGTCGGGGGTGTCGGCCACAGTCCCGCGCGGCTCCTCAGTGTTCCACTTAAACTCATTAGAGATGCATTCCTTTGGTCCAGCTAGCAGGATTGATTCGACTTCCTCGGAATCGAGGCTGGACAAGACCCCACTGGGCGTCTGCTCCGCCACCAGGATAAAAGACCGCTGCAACGCCAGCGCTCGTCCGCTGCTTCTTCTCACAACAGCAGAAGCCTCCGGACAAACAACCGAGAGGTTCGTCGTGTTTATCCTTCTGAGAAGCTGTTGAGATGGGACAGACCGGAAAGCGTGAGGTCCAAAAACGCTTCTGATCCACACAGAACCACCGCTTGGCTGGAGCTAACACGTGATGTCTCAAGTGTGAAGAACGAGGCAGGAGATTTCTTCAAAGATGGACGAGGAAGCCTGGGGCAAGTCGGTTTAAAGTTCAGTTTTACGCTCGTATTCCACTTATTCCGGTTTAATGTGGAAAGAACTTAAAGGGTACAACAGAAAGATGGGTCTGGTAACGTGACACTTTTGAAGAGTAAAACTTAACACCGTAAGGGGACTGCAGAGAGGGGAAAAACCAGCAAAAATCATTCTGCATGGAGGAGAAGGGTTAAGATCTCAGCGATGGTCTCACGGCGTACTGGTACTGACCCGACTCGACCACAGTGGGACCGCTCTGCCAGATTCACTGGATTAAATTATTCTCTTCCCTCTGACAAGAGGCAGACAGGCCTGCAGGGGCTGAGGAGGAGAGAAGAGGAAAGGAGCCACATGTCAACCGGAGGATGTGCTCCATCAGCTCCTCTGTCCCACCGATGACCCTGCCAGAAGATGGCCCAGCCCTGACCTCCTCTAGCAACCAAAAGCATGTCCCTAATGCAGTACATCACCCTGCCCTCCACCACTAAGGGACACCCTGGGGGCCAGCTACTCTGGCAGTCAGGAGCAGACCAGCGCATGGTCTCACACCAGCCTGGATTCACTGTTACTTACAGCAGGCAGGGGGACTACAAGGGTCCAGCTCACACCGATACGTTCAACCGCAAACAGAGGGTTCAAACTCCTGCACAAGTGGACAGATTGACATGCTGGAATTCTGAATTATGGTCCTCCAATTTGCAGGTTCACAAACAAGAACTGAAACATGACCGGAGAACCGAGGGAAACACCCAAACGCCATCAAAACGGCAGATTTTTCATCTAGGCTCTTTCGTTTTACCATCTTTAAATGGAAGATCTAGCAAGCGCTACCTCTGAAACGGAGTGAAAACCGCACACTGCTAGTGCAGGGAGGGGTCATGGTGGTCCAGAGCCTATCTCACAGTAGACTGAGGCAGGCCTGGGGTCAGCAGCTGTGACCTGAGACCAAGCGGTTAGTGGGCAGAGGGACAAGAAACCACAATATAACCATTTTCACTACCTGACAATGTCTCTCTGAGGGCAAACGGACATTACTGTCAAAAGAGCACTTGGCACCCCCTTTACTCAGAATAACAGCGCCATCTCTCGGCCTTAAGCAACAATTACACCCTCCCACACATTGTACTTCCTTTTACTGACGGGGTTAAGAGAACTTAAGACAACTACAGTTGCGAATGACTGCTCTACATCACCTATGTCCCAGTGAGGACAAGAATCTGTAAATATAAGACATTTTTTAATATACAGATCTGGGGGCTGAAAAAAGGAAAAAAAAACCCCACACATTTCATTATTTGTGGTGACTATAAACATCCCCACCCGTGCACTTCTGCTATAAATCGTCCAGCTGGTGGTACAAGTCAACTAGTACAAGTTTCTTTTTTTGAGAACTTAACAGGCAGTTTTATTATTGGTACATTTAACCAGCTTCGTTCAGACTTGCTGTGTATGAACATTTCTTGGGATGAATATACATTTAAATTTTTTTTTTTGCCGCTTTTTCGGCACAGGTGAACATGTGTTTGCCGAGGTCGGAGGTACGTGTGGATCCAGTGGAGGTTCAGTGGTCATCGGTAACCGCACGTAGCGGTGACAGTGTCGATGTACCAAGTGTTCACAGATGACCAGACTTAAAAGGCATACCCTGGTAAAAGATGGAATTTGCGACAGAGACAGACAATATTAGATGGTGACAAACTCAGTGTGCCATGTTGGTCTGTTAAAGGTTACTTTAATAAGATTTTAAAACATTGATTTCAAGCTTTTTAAAACCACAGGTCTGACATGTACAATATTTGAGCAAATGCAGAGTAAAAACAAATCAAAACCTATTTCAGTATTGTTTATCAAAACAAGTGTAAGGACAAATTATTCCGTCACAATTTACAAAGAAATACAAATGCATTTTTTTTTTAAGTCCTAAAAATGCAAATGGAACTAGCATTTTATAAACAAAAACGAATGATGCGATAACAAATAATGGTTATAAATGTTTGCAATGCATTTGCGTGTAACCTTTTGTCGTCGTGCAAACATTAAATCGAATATATATTTTACAGCGATTAATGAAAAATCTTAACTCTAGAAGATTGTCTTACTATAACAAAGATCTCTGCCGCAGGAAATAAAAAATAGTTTTATTTCTTTCAGAAAAACAGGGCTCATTTTGCACACCTGTCTTATTTTGGTGGTTCGGGCTCACAGTAATAGAAAATAAATGGTACAAGGAGCGCAAAAAAGAAGCCTCGATGAAACGTGACGACAAGGATGAGGTGCTGTTTTCTCTTATCGTCACACAGTTTAGTCATTCAAAACCTTTCGACCTCTCCTAATTTTAAAAACTAAACACACAAGAGTTCTGCAGTTTAAAGCTCTGCAGCTGAGCGGCTCAATGTGGGCCGTTCAGTCCTCCTTTCACGGGGGCTTCCAATGTCTTCCTCTATTTCACCGGAGGCTGCGATTTATTCTCACGCTCAACGTTTTCCATCGCTCACCAGAATCCAATAATTCGCTGTGTTACATATTAACACTGTAAATGTCTCTTATCCATGAATCAAATAAAAGAATTAAAAACATTAAGTTTGTTGAGTTACGACACAGGCGGCTGGTTCAATGGGAGGTGCTGGGAGGGCAGGCAAGTGAAACACCAGCCACGTCTCTCTCCGACACACACACACACACACACACACACACACACACACACACACAAAATTGCAAGATCAATATTTTCACAGCAGAGTATCTCACAGATTCAAAAGGAAGGTCTTTGTTGTTCAGAACTGGTGTGAGCAGGTCTGCACTTACTCATCTTGTCTAGGTGTGCTTCATTTCCTCCAATTCCCCCTTTTTTTTTTTTTTTTTTTTTTTTTTACATTAAAGGTCTTTCAAACAAAAGCCATTGTGCTTTCCAGGAACACAGACCCTATTGTGCAGCAGAACTGAACATAATGGGGGTTGGGGGAGAATGTCCATATGCTTTCATATAGAATAATTCATATGAAAATGAAACAAATCTGAAAGTGTCACTAAAACAAAAAACAAAAACAATGGAAAAAAATATATAAAAAACAAACCTGGCAGCTAATCTGGTTAGTTATGTTAGTCACATTTTCCCCACTTAAGAGCACCAAGTTTGTGATTTTCAAACACAAAAGTCAACATCTCTCTTCTGAACTGCATTCACACCGATTCCTTTCCTCAGAGATATTGCCTCTGTCCTTCGTCTCTGTTTTTGGCACTGGTCAACATGTCTGCCTTCCTCATCCAGTCCCAAGTCTTCCTTGTGGCCCAGGTTCCACCAGAGGATGAAACAGCATTCGACATCCAGTTCACATTTAAATGTGTGCACGAGCGCTTACGATTCAAGTGAGATCCGACACCACGACCGCGGGCTCTCTGACACAGTGGCACTACACCGAGATGGGATACCGTCAACTGCCAGAGGGTGACGTGCATGTAAAAGTCCACTGGTCCCAAGTTACCCTGCTGACACCAAAATAAAACTAAAAGTACTGTACAGTAACCAATGCTGTCAGCAAAGCAATGTCAAGAGTCCCAAAAAAATACATACTATAATGCCTCTAGAGCTGAGTGGCAATTTCAGTTAAGACGAAAGGCCCTTCTGAGTCTTACACAGGTCTTGATCATCAAATGGAAAGAAAAAAATTTAAAAAAATTAAAAAAAAAACCATGTTATACACAGAACCATTCCAATCCAGGTTGTAGAGTCGGTTGAGATCTTCCTGAGCAGAACTAATGCAAGAAATTAATGCTCCCTCCCTGCCAGGGACTGCAGAAAAATGGAAAGGGAAAAAGTTCGCCGTTGTTCTCGCTCAACGAATCTTTCAATGCGGCAAAACCCGACAGCTTGCTTGCATCCACGGTGCGAGGACGGCCTTTCAAACCTCCTCCGCTCGCGATTACAAACAGGAAAGACCCTCCGAGCGCATCCCTCTCCCAGTCAAACTGGGGGGAAAACGTACGCACCGATGTTAAAACGAAGCAGGGCCGACGGTAATGTGAACTTTGTGGACCTCATTCTCGATACCTGGAAAGTCAAGTTCATATCCACATCGCTGCCTTTATGTGGCAGGTTGTTTTTTTGTTGTTTTTTTTTTGTTTGCAGACACATTAAATTCAGCTAAGAATGGCCACTTTGACTGGCAGAATATTACCTACACATATACACTATTATTAACTCTGCACCTGCACAGGAACTGGCAACAGAGAACACTGTCAGCATTACACACTGAAACTTCCAGTCTACACAGAAGCTAAACGCCACTGAGCGAATTCCTCAGCCGGACTGCACTGAGGACACAACTGTCATTAGTAAACATTACTTTGTTTTTTTTGTTTTTTTTCCTGTTGAAAAAGTTAAAAACATGCTGACAGAATCTTATATTTGAGGTTATAAATGTTATGTGGTGAAAATGAAGGATTGCAAGGTGAGGTCCAGTGCTGCCCGTTACTCTGCTTCCTCCGCACTTTGCGAGCGGCCCCCGTGACAGACTTCCACCACTGCCGCCCTGCCGGGTCATCCTAGACCTCCTTGCGCTCCGTCCATCGCTAACATCCCGTCGGCATCCAAAACACGCGAAGGTGTAGTACTCACAGGACGCGTCGCAGGAGCGCCGCCTCTTTGGCTCTTTCCGAAGCACGGAGGATTCAACTGACTCGACGGCTTCGCCGAAGGGTACACATCATATCACAGGTAGGCGAGGAAGGTGTGTGCAGAGGGCTGCCACTGGCCTGTAAAGCGGTGGGGGAATGAAGTGTGATGTTCATGTATTGCAGGGGTACAGAGAATTCTGGAAACTGCTGGGTCCCAAACTTGCTGCTGAGGAGGTGTGAGAATTCGGCCTTTAGTGTGCTGCTGAGCTGCTGGGATCAGGCCTGTTGTTGTTGGCAAGGTATTTCGCCCTCATGCTCGAGGTATACTGCAAAAGGGGAGACAGAGACAAAACAGGATAGAACTGGGAAATAAAAAGGCCATTTATAAACCCTGCAGACTCATTCCACCCCTCGACATACACAGCAAGTAAGACGATTACTGTTGTACATTGCGCAAGTGTTTAAAAACTATTTAAAAAAGTGGTTTACACAACAATCGGGCTTCCCTTGCATTATAACAACCATCTGTTCTTGAAGATCTGCTTGTAAAGAGAGTTCATTAAAACCAAATTAACAATTTAAGATGAAGAAATAAATAATGCAGCTCTCAGCCATAAAAAGATCATGCATTCCTCCACCAAACAGGCTAAAATCCCGCCTAGACAATTTTCAAAACTGAGGCTAGAACATCAGATCCTCTAGACCTTTAAAAATAAGCAGAAGATCCATGTTTTTGTTTAAAAAAAAAAAATGTCAGACACTTCCTTTTATTTTCCTCTTTTCTTTAGGCTATGTTGCTGTTCTCGGCTTGTGTGGTGGGTAGCGGTGATGCCCCACAGCTCTTGGGCATCTGAATACGGGTCGGAGTCCAGCCCAGTTTGTGTGGAATCTGCATGTCCTCCCTGTGTTTGCGTGGGACTCCTCCTGCACTCCAGAAATGTCTAAACAGTCCTTTGTGTGTAAACGAATGACTGTGGTTTCATCTTGCCTTCAGGCACTGAGCTTCAGGAACAGATTCCACACCATAACCCTGCACTGGATAACTTGGCATAAACATATGAACTCTGCAGTTTTTTTTATTGGTATTTTTGTTAAGCTACTGGTGGAGGAGGACTTTCGGCCGCTCCTGTTAGGGGTTGTCACAGCGGATCGTCCGCATATTTGGTTTGGCAAATTTTTACGCCAGATGCCCTTCCTGACGCAACCCTCACCATTTGTCCGGGCTTGGGACCAGCACAGAGAAATGCACTAGTTTGTGCACCCCCTTGTGGCTGGATTTAGACTTACGGCACCTGGTATTCCTAGGCAGTCTCCCATCCAAGTACTGCTTAGCTTCTGAGATCAGACAAGGTCGGACGTTTCCAGGGTGGTTTAGCTGTACTTTGTTAAGCTATTGGTATTTATTATTATTATTATTATTATTATTATTATTATAGACTCATTGAAGTATTATTTGGGAAAAAACAAGAGTAAATCAAATCATTTAAAGGTATGATACCTTTCCGGAGAATTCTATGCATGCACTTCACTTGCGATTTCTACTGATGGGTAAGGCTTTCCTCTGCAACTTTTACGACTTTTTTGTCAATGCCTGATGGATCATTAGATTTCCGCGATGGTTGTACACAGGCACTTGGCTATGAAACACCCAAAATGCTCAGCAAAAGCCAAACCCTGCATGGCGGTTACTCATCTTGTGTGATGCTCAGCATCACTGTAAATTTAATTTCAAAATGTGAATTATGTTCTTGTGAAGCATTACACATAAATGTGAGCTGACAGCCTGTTAAGCAGATTTAGGGTGCAAATTACACCGGCCTGTAAAATAAGAACATTAGTTATACAACGAAAACCTATATACAGTACATATTTGAGATCTTTATGTCTAGACCATAAGCACACAGCAAGTTCATTTTAAACTTCTTAAATAAAACTAAAATGTATTAATCTTATATGGCGACAAAGCAAATTTCTGTCCTCGTTCCCGAACGACAGAACAGAGAGAAAGCATTAAAACTGACAAACAGCAAGGCGGCATACTGTATATCAATACTGTCACCATACACAGTTCCAGGTAATATAGCGCTATATCATGGCACAGGCATCAGGACACCACATAAATACTTAATGCACAATATAATGTTTACAAAGGAACATGTTTGCTGCTGTAAGGGTCTTCACACATCACAGATGGGAACACAAACACAGATAAAGACAGTCAGAGTCATTTGGACAGCCTGTTATAAAGCATGGAGGATAGGTCAAGGTCTAAGTTCAATTACCATGTTAGGTTATCCTTCAGTTAGGTCTCCAATGCAGTGACCGTGATGAGGTTCATTTCAACAGTGGTTTAAGGGGTTGGCTTCATTCTGATGTAGCATGATGGAGCACGTTGTGAGACAACACAGTGGGGGAAGTGAGTAAAATTCACACACATCACCAAGACTGATGAACAACTGTAGACTCATTCAGAGACCAGAAAAAGACCTCTAACTGGGGTTCCAGCCACGTTCATATTCAGACATTCTGCCCCATATCACACACAAAAACACATACCATCACTGCTATCGTACTGCATGTTCCAACTATGAAGTAAATCTTTGAAAAATAGCCAACAGCTACAGTCTATTCACTATGAGGTCAACATTAAGTAGTAAGTACGTTTACACGGGAGGTTACGCTATATGTGAAGTGGACATACATTAGACACACATATACCAAAAGTACATAGATAATACAAATATAAACAGAAAGCGAAAGCCAGGGTGGTTCGGTCGTGAATGCAGAGGTGCAAAATTCATGAATTTGTACTGTACAAAACAATCGCGATGGGTTAAACTGTTAGACTGCTCATCATCTGGTAAACCTGGTATGATTTCCAGGAGAAAAGTCCACCAATTCTTCAGAAAACAACAGAAGTATAGAGAAGACAGAAACTGTACTACAAGTTTAAAAAAGACCACATCTGACGGCTAAAATCCGCAAGACAACATTGTACACAGCATTACTAAGACAGCAGTGCGCTCCATATGCAGATAGTTGGTGTGGGCCATCGCCATCCAGGCTAGGACATGCTGGCCTCTGCCACTGCCTTTAAAGACATCTAGCTGTACGCTCGCTTATGTAAGACTGAAGGGCACCAGCTCTTGTGGACATATCTTACACTTTACGTTTTGTTTGCTTCACGGTATTCCTTTAAAAAAAATAACAAAAACTTTACAAACAACAGCAAAGTCTGTTAGACTTCTCACTATGCTTTATCTAGAGTATCTGAGGATCATACTCATTTTTCAGCTAGTGAAGCTGAACATGTGCATGTAATTTTAAGGCCACAGTCTTCTGATATATATATAAAGTCTAGGATGATTGCAGATAATGTTCAAGCAAATTTTTGCACACATTTTTAACTCAGCCTTTGTGTTTTCCCCTAACTCTTTATCACTTTCAAAACCTTACATTTATTATGCATGTTCCAGTTATAATTTCATTCAAGCCAACTCGAGTTTGAGAGATCAATTATGATGGAAGTCTCCCCGACTTAGACCAACTGTCAGACATCAACGTGCATCATGCCAGAGCCAAAGAACAGGAAAGTGTAGCAGGATGCAGTGAGGAGAAGCCCACAGTCTTGAGTGGAGGAGCAGGCAGGGAGTGGAAAACATGCACCCCAAAGGTGAGAAAGATCAAATCCCAAAGCACACTAGAGTGTGAGGGACTATCAGAGATTTTGGGAGATAGAACACCTCACTGGTTAGGCAGGGAAAGGCTCACTGGACAGAATGGGATGGGACGGGACAGCAACTGTCCAGTGCCTTTAAAATTCAAACGCTATGGCGGTCAATACAATTGCGCCGGTGCACAGAGGAAAAAACAACCAGCAAGGACAAAAAGGCAGCATCCCCGTGCAACATAAAACACACTCTGCTGTAACCTAGCAACAGGACGCTGGGTTGACAGCATCCCCAAAAAGGTAGAAAGCATGAGGAAAAAAAGGAAAGGGGTTAGAGTAACTGAGTAATTATTCCTTCAACTAAAATCTCTTCTTTGGTTATTGGAGAGACAAAATCTCTAATTTCAATAACAAATGTATGGTATCTTAGCAGCAACAATAGCAGGTTGAGTAAGGGAAACCACAGCAGAAACACTCACGAGTTGATGCTTCATCAGAATTTGACAAAAAGAGAGAATTCCTATAAAAACTGTGCACAAAATCATGCCACTGTCCACTGAAATCACTTCTTGACAGTACATTTATGCACGTATACAAACCCAGTGGAGACTTGTGGGGAAAAATCCCAATCTGAGGATTCATTTATTTATTTATTTATTTATTTCAAGGCTGCCAAAATGACCCTAGGGAAAGTTTTACTAAAAGTGAACAAAGTGTGTAGACTTACAGAGGGCGGTGGGGACTCCCTGCCAATCAGTGGGGTATTCTCACACCGGGGGTTCTGAAAGTTTGCATTCTGGTTCCTGTGTCACAATACAGAAATGAGACACTGTTATAGTGGCACTGCAGGGGGCCTGCGACAGCCCGTGGCTGCACGGGGCTCCCTTCAGCTAGTGCCGCCCCTCTAAAACAGGACAGGGCTGCTCTCCTTTCCCCGCAAAACCGCAAACTGTCTCGGACACGAGGGGTCGGTGGTGGTGGTGGGGGGGGCTCTTCACACTTAACTTGGTACAGCTACTCAACTGCACAAAAGACATCCATGCAAGTGGTGAGAATACAGCATCATCTGAAAGCCCCAACTTCTCAACCTTGGGTAAAGCAAGCAGACTTTTTGCAATGGTCACATGCAGAGTCCTTTACCTTCACTCTGCACATTATGGCTGAAGGAATAACCGGGCCTTATACCAACCAGGAGATGAGTAGGTGTCTGTTCAATGCTACTGGCCTGTGATATCTCACTATGGCCAAAATTAACCCATATCAGACATGTATTAAACATCAAAATTAATTCCAACCTTCTGGAAATGTCTCTAATTTGTCATTTACTTTAAATGAAACTACAATATTACAAGATTATAGTAAATAAAAATTTAATAAAAACATTAGCGCAAATAATCTGCATTAACTTACTTCCCATTAGTTACTCAGCTAATGCTTTCATAGAAAATAATGTATGATCACACCTATTTCTATAGCTTAACATTTTGCAACAGAGTACTGCACTGATTTATGAACAAATTTCATGACTTCAAATGGATTTATGAGACAAGCCTAGAATTAAGAAGGGTAACCAAGTTACAAGTGCGCCTCCTTAACTAACAGTTAACCCGCTGCTTTGATTGTAGGGGGTCTTTGCAGCATGGCTCGGTGAAAAATCCAGACAGGGTCGCCTGCATTCAAAAGTCTGTTTCTAACATTTGGACTGCAGTGTGGGGATCAGAGGGATGTGGGTCTTGACTCCATAAATAGTGTGCGTCCCACTCACATGTACTCTGTGACGGGGGCGTTGCTGACGGTGTGCGCGGCTGGGGGGATGCTGGCCTCGCTACCGTAGCTACTCCCACAGCTGTACAGACTAGGCATGTGCACGCGGTACAGGTTATCGTGCGGCTGCCGGCCGCCGTGTGCTGCTGACTCCGCCTCGCCGTCCTCCTCCTCCTCCTCCTCCTCCTCATTCCTTTGGGACCGAGAAGACAAGCAAAGTGAAACAGAGCCAAAAAAGGGTTCGGGGGGACGAATTTCCATGCACATCCCCTGTGAAAAAGGGAGGTATGTAGGGTCAGGGTGGCCCAAGGAGTCCAGCAGAGTGACAGCACTGCTTGCGTTAGAATCGCTTTTGCCACCATAAGGAGAAAAGGAGGTAAGCATGCATTTGTTAAACAGGCTTAATAAAGCACATAAAAAAGCAAGGAGCGCAGCTTATGTTTAAGAAAATGAAGGGGGGGGAAAAATCCAAAATGAATTCACAGAATTGGTTCAATTCTGTAAAGAAAATTGATTTCCTAGTATGCTGCTGCATTCATCATTGGATGAAAAGGTTTAGAGAAAAAAAAATATTCTCAAAAACATGTAAAATCTGTCGAGCAAAAAATGGTAAGAAAATTTCAGCTTAAATAAAAGGAGTCGGATGATTAGAAATTAAGGGAAACAAAAATGAGAGGAAGTCAAGAGCAGATTTGGAAGTCAGTTGCCACAAACAGCTCTTTGGTCACTTTTAACCACGTATCCATTATTCGGCTTTCATAAGGTTTCGGGTTGACACACTATACCTACGCAATGAGTACAACATGTTTGACATCTTCTTTGTCTTTTTCAAACTGAATGTCAAACAACGGATTTAAGGTGCCTCCAAAACCTCCCTTGCAAAAAACAAAAAGTAAATTTAACGTCTGCAGTTGCAAATGTTAAATCACAAAACGAAGTGCCCAAAACTTAAAAATCACATTAAGTCTAATTTTGTAAAACAAAAGCAGTAAATGTGTGGTATCAAAGTAAAATACATAATGATACTATATCTTAACTTTCTGCATATACAGACAGCTCTAAATAACAGTACATTTCAATAAAATTATCATTTCCAAAAATTGCCACCAACCTACAACAACTGCACTGACTTCAGCTTCCAAGAGGAGGACTGTTGGGAGGGCCAGTGTGACTGTCAAAAATCAACCATAATGCTTATTTTAAACCTATTCATATATATTTTGCCAACTCTTGTCAATGCAGTAAAGACTATAGCTGCCTTTGCTGAGCCAGTCCCGACAGCGCAATGGAGAACGCAGACGGCAGTGTCCATCCCACGAAAAAAAAAGAGAGTACATTTTACTGTAAAGCATTGAAGCAAACCTTAGGGCCATGTTGCTAGGTGTCTAATACTTTCATTACACCCTTCCACTAATTAAAATTAACTTTTGAGGGTAAAATATAGCCCATGATATATCATCTCACTCTTAAGTGTACAGCAAAGGTACAAGAAGAATAATCTGGATGGTGCCACAAGAGGGCAGTATCATTTCTCATTTGGAAGCAAGTTAGGCGTTTCTGCAAGCACGCGCAAAATGACCATCATACATGGCAAGGACAAGAAACACAAAGCTTCACACACAAACGCAGCACTGCACCCTCTTGGAAGCTTCTCAGAAAAAGCAAAGACAGAGTGAAAGCTCACACCTTCCCAGAAGCCCCATGTGAAACCCATGTCACATCATCTCAGAGAGGTAACTGACCGGGGACAGTTTCAAATGAGCGGATTAGGAATCCCCAGACTAGTAACGCCTCACCATCTTTATAACCTTCAGGAACAAAGTGGCCCCCCACCTAACACAGACGTGTCGTCAAGACACAGGTCCAGGGCGTGACCATGTACACACCAAAGGCTGAATGGCAGCCGCAAACCCTTGTGTCCCTCAGCCGCCCCCCTCCCCTTGCTGCCCATCATGGCCAGGCTCTGACGCTCCTGTAAATCTTGTCGTTCGGCTTGTGTTAAAGTGGTCTTTCCAAATCATAGAGCAGCAGAAAAACATAAAAAAAATATTAAAAAGGTGTGAATCAACAGGGTGTGCCATACTGAACTTAAACATAAACAGGCAAATGCAGGGGACCCACCAAGGACCTGAATGTGGGATGCAGGTATGCACAAAGACTTAAAAGAAGACCTGGGTGGGGACATGCCAGAACTCAGCAAGAAACCTGTAGAGGAGCTAAGTGGAGATGCATGGCCACCCTTCACAGCCTAAATGGAAAATGCCATCAGCCCCTGAGGATCTGGGCTGAACCTACACGGAGCTGCAGAAGCCAACATGGACTCACTGAAGCTCTGAGTGGAAGATACAAGAACCCACTGAGGACCTTGGGTGGAAAATGCAGAGAGCCACTGAGTAGGAGATGCAGGAGCCCACAGAGGACTTGAGTGGGAGGTGCATGGAGACCCAGACAGCCAGTGTGGCAGATACAGAAACCCAGAAAGGACATGAAGCAAGAGGTGGCCCAGTGCAGTGGCAAAAACCCTTACCTCTTGCTCTGCCAGGTGTGAGGTACACTGCAGACAATGGAGCTGAACATGAGCGCTGTGACGAAAGAAAACAGGACCAGGTAGATGAGGCCCTCCACCCCGTCGTAACACAACCCGGTGAGCGCCTGCACATAGTCCTGTGGGAGACAGCAAACACAGTGCCTTCAAAGCCTGCACATGCACCCCTGAATCCCCCGAAGGCTGCCAACATGCGGAGAGGTATCTCTAAAGGAGCTGCCAAACATCAGGATACCAGAGGTGACAACGGTGCTGAGCTGACTGTGTACCAATGGCCCTCTCTCTCTCTCTCACACACACACACACACACACACACACACACACACACACACACACACACACACACACACACACACACACACACACACACACACACACACACACAGAGAGAGTACAGTGGCATGTAAACAGTAAGTCTTTATAACCTCAGCTGTGCTCCACACAACAGACTCTGTGAGGAAATGGCCCACTTGAAACTACTGCCATTACTCTGTGGGCTGCAGCTGCTGAAAGCTTTACTCTTCACTAAGCGAAGCAAATCACTGTCATTATTTAAAATCTGTACCAGACACTCGATCAGTGAAAATGCCAGCCTCATATTTCAGTGTTGCCCCGTGCAAGTATTTTATGTGCTGCAGAAAGGCCTTCAAAGATAATTTCTCTGTGGTCTAATTCCACAGTGAAGGATTCACAGTGAAGACTGCTCCATTTTAACCTTGACTAAAACAAAACGTATCCCAAGTTTAACTTGTCACATGGTGGTCTAAGCTGGTACACATGGAGAGTGAAGATCATTACTATTAACACTTTTACTGACACATCCAACAGAAGTGAGTGTAGGTGGTATGTAGTAGCATTCTCAATAGCTGTAGGTTTAACCGTATAGTGAACATAGAGTTGGTAAGAGGTGGGGGCTAGAGATCAGGAGACACACACACAACACACACACACACACACACACACACACACACACACACACACACACAGGGGTTGTAGGTCAAGTTCTCAATAGCATGCTGCACGTGCAGCAGGAATGTGACAGGAGAAAATGAGACACTCCAGCCCACAAGATGCTTCTACTCCTCTCCTCCTCCTCCTCCGCAGTCACGCTGACGGCCGAGGCTGAGAGCGGTGCTGCAATATGATGGGCGCCTCATGCTGCCAGCGCAGCAGCTGACTCACGCATGAGATCACATTCCCTGCCCATGCAGAGCCAGCTCACGTGCCATGTGCAGATGAGCCCACTCATGGTTCCCTGTTCTCAGGCAGAAATCAACTGACACATTACCCACATGCAGACCAACTGTTACATCTCTCCCTTTCTCTGTCTCTCTCTCTCTCACACACACACACACACACACACACACACACACACACACACACACACACACACACACGATGGTCAGCATCCTTCCCATAAGTGACAGCTACACCTAAAATTCTACATCAGCAGGTATTTATGTACTGCTGTCCATGAGCATTATTTGACAGCATACCAACACTGAGAAGCGCAAAGAAATTGGAAAACCTGTGAATGCATTTCAAGTTTTCACAGCATAGACAGAATAGAGATGAGCATGCCGGACTTTCCCTACACGATCACGCTTCTTCATGACCTACTCTTCTCTCAGTATTGCGACTCTTCACGTGGATAGGCTGGCTGCGGGACTCACCATGTGCAGGCTGCGGCAGTCCACCAAGGCTGTGAGGTGGTGCAGACCAATCTCCGTCGTGTTCAGCACCCCCTGGATCTGTTCCACAGTTTCCTGTTTTAAAAAAAAAACACAGTTTAATACGTACCACTTTCACTCTTCAGTCTTCCACCTGAAATGGCTAAAAAAAATGGATAGAAGAAACACACAACTCAAATTTATTCCTGAATGTATTCCTGAATGATCATTCATTCTTTTTTCTTTAGGTACTGAGCAAGTCATAAACAACTGTTTCTGTATTCATGGACAAATGAAAAAACCATTCAAGAAGACACAAGATTAAGATTTCTGCACTACGGATCAACTAAGTGAATAACATATGAAAGTGACACGTGCTAATGTACACACTTATGCATGTGTACATGGGCACACATGCGCGCCCACCTTAGTCTGTGGATATTTATTAACAGCTGAACGCAGCAGCTCTGTTACATCATCCTGCATCTCCACCAGCGCTTTGTGGCTTCCGGAGAGTTTCTGTAGCAGAACAACAACAAACATCACAAATGAGGCTTTCGTGGAGAAATTCACATATGCAAAAGCACAGAGTAAATCATGAGGGTGGCCATTACTAGGCTTAAACATATTCCAACAAGAGATTGGAACCAGTAAAACAAGGAACGCCAAAGAACCATCTTTTGCTTTTTCTAACAATAAAAGTCATATCTTCTGCCTCATTGGCTGAGTTTTTAACAGGCTGCTATTTGAAAGCCCAGGAATGATATCTACAATATTCATAGAAGGTGACAAAAAGTGAAGAAACAGACCTAATCGTATTCTGCACCCATGATTAAATACGAAGATAGAGGGACAAAAATGTATGGACCACTGAAAAGCTAGAAGCAGATTTGTTTGTAAAGCCCCCAAAGGCATTAATATTTAAAAAAGCTATTGCAAGGGAAAAAAAAATAGCAGTACAACTTCTATTTTCCAGAGCAGTTCACATTTTAAATTGCAAAACTCTGAAAAGCTGCGAACCGTTGAACTCCTGATAGGTTGGATTTATTTTCTAAAAGCAACAGGTACAAATATCCTGGGCATCATACTGTAACTTTATTAGAATGGATCTCTAAAATCACACAAAAATAATCACTGTGCAGCATTTGGTAGATCATAAACATCTGATAAAGAAGGCTGAACCTCTTTACCTTTGCTTAAAACTTAAGTGGGTCAGCAGAAAGCCTGAACTATAAATGGTCTAAATATAAACCTACTGCACCTACCTACACACAAATTAATAATCTTATTACATCACGCACATCAAAATAGAGGAAATGTGTGCATTAATATCAAGTTAAAGAGGCCAGTGACACTTACTGGCTGAAAGGGGTTTGCTTGTCCCATGCCGCACTTCAAGTAGTATTGCAGGATATCTGGAGATAACGCACAATAAAAAGAGAAACATGTCATCTTTATCACATCTGAAAGGTTAATGGTTGTGTCTATGCAGAAGAAACCGCCACAGAGCTCAAAGCAGCCTGAGTTTAAATCATTAAAACATTGTGTGTGCAATGCAATGGTAGAAGGTAATTTTCTATTCCAGTTTCAGGTAAGATTCTGCAACACACACATCTTGTACCGACGATCAAGGTACAAACCAAATGCCACGACATGGAAACCTTGATTCAATTCCTGGCTCTGCTATATGGAATATGTGTCCTGTTTCCCCCAGTTGGCCCGATGACAGACACTGAGCTAAGGAAAGGTGACACGCCACAGAGATGTCTGTAGAACTCGTGCACTGCCTGCTCCATTCAGCCTGAGGATATGGACACCAAGGGACTATCCACCTGGCAGTCTCACAGTGCTTCACATCCACTCACCACAACTGCTCTCAAATGGTCATCTTGCAGCCAGAAATCTATTTAAGGACACCAATATTTAACACCAGAAATGTAGAGAGCCTCATCCAGAATAAAAAGTACAAATCCATTTCTATGCATGCACCTGCTTTGAGTAAAAGAAAGGCTAAAATCCTCTGTTTAAGTTTGTGACAAAGTGGAGACACTGGTGAACCTTAGAGGAGGGATTTACAATTCACCTTAACATGACCCAGCTCACTTATATGAGTTAGTATCACTGCTACCTCCGAAAAACCCCACATCGTGTATATGGTGGACATGTTTTCAATATTGTGTGAAACAAAGCCAATGCAGCCCAACTGCAGCACATGTAGAATCCTGAGCAGCAGCCTCAATTTATTTCAGAAAGTCAATTAATGTGAGCAGCACCATGCTAAACAGGGTGTTTTTTTTTTTTAATATATATATATATAAGAGCCTCTGCTTTAATATACACTATAGAAGTTCCACCCAGGGGGAAGAAAAAACACTTTTGAAATGAATAAGGATGCTGTTATCCATTTCTACATGTATAAAGCACAAGTTATCCATCAAACTTTCTCCCTGTCCACAATGTAATAAGATTTCAATCGTTCCACCAGGATGCTGCACTGAGCAGAACTACTGAGTTCAAATATGCTGACCGTAAACACCCATCCACTACCAGCTAAGTTCTTCTGCACCCTTCACCAACACTCGGTCAGGGTGGAGGTGAGCTCAACTCCTGCCTCCGCATATGACCAGACCTTTTGACACAGTGTGGTGTGTGGGAACCGCTAAGAGGCCCTGACACACTCACAGATGAGCACTGTGAAGTGTGCGGTGGCGCAAGGCTCCAAACGTGTATAAAAAACAGCATAATTATGGCACAGACATGGGTGGCCGAGTGGATAATAATTTGTGTACTGGGAGGTCATGTACAGAAGTCAGAAGAGTTCGCTCTAAATGCATGGCTTGTATTCACATGCGCTTTTGTCCTTGAGGACCCAATTGGCAGCAGGGCAGCCGCTAGCCCTAAAACTCATGCAACAGAAGAGAAGGCCAGACTTGGGCTGCACCACCACCAAGGGGGCAGTAAACACCAGGCTGCAGTTCCACAGTTTGTGTCACATATGGCAGCTGATACACAGGACAGAACCAGAACATAACAATATGAGAGTTTTTTTGTATGATGATGATGATGATGATCATGTATGAAACAAAAAAGGACAAGGACAGAAGATCAATTGCAGTAAAGATAAGTTACCACCAACTTATTCTTTAAGAACAATATAACCAAGCCATCTTGTCCTTTTCCAGATGAAGCAGTGAATGGCTTTAACTCTGAGGAAAAACCCTTCTGACTGAGAAAACTGGCAACAGAGAGGGGCATCAGCCCCATTACAACCCTCAACATAACATTTGGAAAAAAATTATTCACCGATGATGTGTATGAATAGTGGGAAAAATCTCTGCTTCAACAGCCGACTGCAATTCATCTGGAATCTGATGACTACTGTAGTACTCATCTGTCCATTTGATGGCCAAGAACACAAAATTGCATAAAAACAACTGAAAAAAACTTTAAGTAGCATCTATAAATTTACTAATGGTAATACACGTGAACCATGGTGGCAGAGAGCAGGGCGAGACAAAAGGACGCAGTTTATGTGTCAATATGACACATCTTGCAACACATGGTAAGTCAGAAAATAAGTTCATTAAATCCAAAACACCACCAAACTTTGTCTTATTTGAGTACACTGGCTTCCAGGCTCCAAGAAAAGGAAAAGTTTCAAAACTTTACCCAGGATCTTTATGCTTAACTTGCAGGCAATGAAAAACAAACAAAAAACAAGATGTCAAGCTATCAAAGGCTTCCAACTCCATACTATATTTTGCCATTTCAAGCACACAGTATCAGCTTCTCATTAACTATCCCCCTTAAAAAAGACACGGAGACTTAGAAAAATGAGAAATAATATGTCATTTCATAAAAAATTTTTAAAAATTCAAACAATCTTGGTTTTAAACTTCTCATAAGCCCAGAGCTGTGAACTCATGTGCACACATCGTGTGGGGAATACCAAATCTCATGATTCATGTTGTGCATCCACAACTGTAACAACTCATGATTCAGAAAAAAAGGTCAGTTATCATCTGGCCATCTTTGTCAGCCACCATTTCCTCATATCCCTACCTGAAGCATTGGTGTTCTATACCTCACGGGTCATTGGAATTTGTTACTGGAAGCTCAGGCTTCGACCATCATACTATAAACACATTCGTGCGGGGAGAACGGTGCCTGGAAAAGGATGTCGTGCTCAGCAAACTGGAAGGTCAGCGCAAAAGAGGAAGAACTTCAATGCGGTGAATGGATACAGTCACCACAGCCATGGATGCTCCTTTGTCGTTTTAGGCGGCTTGCTGGAGACGGGATGCATTTCAGAGCAGCTATCCATAGAGTTGCCTTGAGTCGACATTGACTCGACAGCACTTAACCACAAAAACTTACAGGTGACAACATCAGAAACAAAAATGAGGAAAAAACAGTAATAACAGATAATACGGAAGGAAAAAAAAGTTCTCTCACTATTTTCATCACCATCTGTTCACTAGTTACATTTTAACACAGCAGTCAAGTATTACCATGCTTACAGATTTTAGGAGCTATAGCCCACTTCTTGGCTTTACTATAAACACGCTTACTTTCTTCTACATAAAATAAAGACCTTTGTGTTTCTGGCTTCATTACATAAATAATATATTATATTTAGTTCTTGCATCTCTTGCCCACTCAATGATTTAGCATTCCTCTTGGAAAAAAGTACCCAAAATACCCTAAGGTGAACTGCAAAATAGGCCAAGCAAAACCAAGGGAAAACCATACAGACATTATCGTCACCGCAGACAGACAGAGAGACAGATGCCCTCAAAGATGCCACACACCTCTACCACTGGCTACACTTCTGTTTTGTGTTGTTCTTTATTTTGCCCCCAAGGACTCTGTGTCCTCCAATTTTCCAGCTCAGCACCGAAACAGAGAGTTCAGTTACATAAGAGTAGATTCAGGACCAAGGCTGACTGACTGTACACACATTAGCAGTTAAATCGTGAAGACATCAAATGAGTTCTTTCCAAGATAACATAGCATCACTAACCACAACAATCTGTATATATGGCAAGCAGCTTTGAACTGTCCCTCTGTGCAAGATGGCACGGTTTTGTTGGTCTGTAGCTAGTAACCATCATCCTTCTTTTTTATTCAATGCCTCCCTAAATGAGTCAAACTCTTAAAAAGTAGAAAGGAATAAAAATCCATTGCAGAACACTTAAGCAAGCAAGACTACTATATCAAAAAAACACCTTTAAATGCATCTCATATTTAAATCCCTTCAACTACCTCAACAAGTGCCATCATTCTGAAGAGTTAAAAAAATAAGATGTCGGCAGACTTGGGAGCACATGAAAGCTGTTGGTGAAAAGCTCTCTATTCCCCTTCCTCCATGCCTCCTCTACATGTTAAGATCATCACACCCTGCTCAGGGATGATGTCAAAGCAGAGAAACGGCGGGGACCCGTTTAAGACCTTTGTTCCTTTGTACATTTTGTACAGCCCCATGGTTTCAGTATCAGTATCAAAATGACAGATACCATCAGATTTCGGTCTGACAGATGTTTCCTGACGTTACATGTTTGCAATGAACAAAGGGCTCGACACACCGAAATAGTGCAATGCATGATATATGTCACAATACTGTAAATCAAGTGACAGAGTATTTCAAAACACTGCAAGCTTTCATTACATCCATCAGCCGATAAATCCCTGCAACTACACATCCACGTGCCATACAGTTGTCAATGCAGATTGCGCAAAAGAGATGGGGTGATTTGTTCTCTTACCTTGATGGACAACCGTATTCTCTTCGGCCATTTTTGCGATGTACATGTCAGGGGACACACAGAAGTCACTGGAAGTCTGGTGATGTTAAACACATAGAAATGAAGAGTCGATGACTAAAACACAAGCAAACAAGGGGGAAAAGCACTCAACTAAAAAGAAATCAGATCTACTGTCTGCTAGAAAAGCACCATAGCATTATACCAAAGAGTTTTAGATTTGTGGGTTAAACAGATTTAAAGGACATTAAATTCAGAGGAAAAGGGTCAAAGGGAAGGCATCCATTTGTAACTCAAATGCAGGCCCTGCTTAATCAGTTTCAGGAAAACTCAGGCCAGAGATTCAGCTTTTCTCCTGAAAAGACTGAATTATACTGGAACAGGACATAACTTATAGGCAGCATGACTTCAAAACTGGTAAACTGAGCCCAAAAGTTCCTTTGATAAGGTGTGGCACAGTGAACCAACACAAATATGGTAGAAGTAAACACACCAGATTCAACTTCTTAGAACATCCTGCTGCACACATCACCCTCAGACAGAGGCACATTAGCTCCATCATAGATGGAAAATAATCAAACAGAAGAGTGAAAACAGCATTCCTTTCCAAACCCAGAAGGTTCTATGGATTTCACCTGCACAGCTACATACTGCTTTAAAGAATTGACAAAACAGTGATTCAGGTAAGGCCCTAAGAAGAACTGGAATACCATGCATGTGGAAAGTGAAAGGCAGGGACAGTGTGTATGCGACACATTAATAATTTATTTTTAATCAAATTATTTGCTAATAAGTGTTGGTTCACAACAGCATCCTATTCAGTGCAAGTCAGACTAACAAATTACTTTTCATTCCAGGACCAATTACGTATTTTTAATGAACATTTAAAAGGAAAATATTGTTTTAATTATGTACCGAATGATCTACATTAAAATCACAAACCATAAAAAAGGATTTTTTAAGCAGACTAAAATTCTGTGGATGATGAGAACAGATTCATATAATTGTGTAGACACAATTATGACTGAAAGAAAGGTAGGTCTCGCATTTAATTTTTCAGTTATTTTCAACATAATGGGTTTATATCCTTAAAACCATAAAGATAACTTTTAATATAAAACGATTTTTGCCATTCTTTACTCTATTTGCCATTTTACATGTATAGACCCTATACGTGCATTCATGATTTGAAGCATTTCACCATGAATGCATTGAAACTGGGTTTAATGACAAGTACTTAAGAAATGATAACATCAGGAGGCTTTCAAAATGTGTGCAAGGGTAAAAATTACAAGGTGAGGCACTGTGAAGAAAGAATTACAAGAGCGTATGAACAGCCAACTGAAATGACTGCACCACTGCTCATTACAAACAAGTCAAACTACAGGCTGCAAACAGAGGAGGGTTGGCCAAACCAAGATTCCTCTTCTAAATCTTGCTTTACTGCACCTTCCCTTGGTCTCTGTAAGGCTATATCATAACTGGAATTACCATACTGACTGCCCATATACTGTACAAATACAAATTTCACAGACCTACCAGCTTGGTCAACTTTATTGCAAAGTTTGCAACTTACTGAGCAACAATTTATAACACAGCCAGTAAAAAAAAAAAAAAAAACAAAAAAAAAAAAAAACTTCTTGCTTGTTCTACATATCCACAGTACATCCTTAGGACACATTATGTAACCCATTATCATGCTTTTCTGCATAGCGAGATGAGGGAAAAATGATTAATTTGTTTTTAAACATCTTATTGTATAATTCTCAGAAAAGACATGATGCTCATGGGAGCCAATCCCATACGGCAAGGTTCCCATGGTGACGCTTACCACAGCAACAGCCAGCTCGAGGCCCAGGGATCCCCAGCTGATGATGAGCGTCAGCACACCCAGAAAGCAGACCCTGTGAAGAAAGGACCCAAGGGTGGATATGAGATCCAAAAAAACACACCAATGAAATTAGCAATTTCCAGGTTTTTTTTTTTTTTTTTGCATAGTTTGTCTACTATAAACATAAAAACTTCAGCTTCTCCTCATAAGCAATATCTGGTCTCATTGCATTATTCAAATAAAATGTTACTTTTGGACACCCGATGTTCACTTTCCTTATGGCAAAGCGGATTAAAAAACTGCTTCAAAAGGTGACAATTCTATGAAGTGAAAAAAGAAAGAGAAAAAAAAAAAAAAAAACTATCCCAATCCAATAAATTCCCACAGCCAGGGGTTATGCAGGACTCAAGAAGTTTTAGGGAAAAGATGGCAGCTGTGTGATGATGGCTCACTACGGTGCACCACTGTTTGCTGTCGGGCCGCTATATTTGCAACCCCTGAGAAAACCTCAGGACAGAGCACAATGAGGCACTGCAGGGAACTGCGAGAAAGCGGTCTTCAACAAAGCATGATGGGTTGTGTATAATCGCCTTGACAGCACAGCTCAGTTTATAATCAATACAATTTGATTCGGGTACAACATTTGAGGGAAGAGCAGAAAGCAAAGAACACTAACGTAACCTTCGACAAAACGGAATTTCGTAGGAGAGAGCACACTTCATCCGGCAGGCTACCTCAAGCTTGCCAAAGAGCACGGCAGATACATGGATGGATGCTTTCTTTCTTTACCGATAAGAGACCTGCGCACTGCGCTAAAGGAACCTCCCATGCAGAAATTCATTGCTGCCTGCATTCGAAGGTCAGTGAGGAGTTTACCGCTTCTGTTCATCGCTGGTGCTCACGGAGCCAACATGTTCTGTTCACTCCCACACCCATGCACCAAATGTGCTGTGAGAGGGATGTAGTCAAACCTATGAACGCTTAGGCTGATGCAAATCGCAAAGATTGCCTGGACCATTCAATGTGTTCAGCCTCATGCCAGCCCATCAGGTTTGCTTTTTACTGTTAGTTGTGATGTCACGTACAAAGGAGGGGGAAAGCCAGGAGTAAAAAGCACAAAACAGCCATCTGAGTGTGAGCAGATTATGAGCAGAGCACGAGCTCATGTTGGTAGGCTACAACCTGCAGAAAGCCGCAAACTGCTCATGGAGTCACGTGGCAACTCACCCAATGAGTGTTCCCTTCGAGTTGCGAATGAGACCAAACAGCACCAGCAGGCAGATAAGGACATCAAACAGCAGCAACCCCAGGTATGCCAGCCACCTGAGGAGACACGGGGAAAAAAAAGCAGCTCAAACCACCCCACTCCAGATGGAAGCCATATTGTCCTCTTGTTTATTTTGCCTCCATTTATCAACATTTATTACATGAACATTTATTCATAATAAAAACACACTTAACATATTTACACAACCACTAATTGCTCAAATGGAACCAACAAAATTTTTTAAAAAATAAGTAACTTTATTAGTAAAGAATATTACGTAAAATTAAAAGCACTGCATTAGATTAAGTGCTGGGAGTTTTCCCAACATTTTTGTGCTGCAATGCTCAAACCTCTTCTAATAAGTAAGGTGTAACAATGACATTTTAGAAACATTGTACATAAAATATAACATTTGAATGTTTGTTATGAACTGGCATTTTTAAGCTTTTTATTTTTTACACTCTTGTACCAGCAACCACAAGACAGAATAAATCTATATAAAGTAAAAAAAGGGAAATGCACATTTTCAGGTACACTTGAGCAACTAGCTATACAAAGGGGATAAAACAACTTGCAAAGAAAGTGAAAAAGAGTAATCTAAATAATGTCGTAGAAGGTTTTCGAGAAAAATTACAACTTACTACATTCAACATTACATTACTGTGTATTCACATGCTTTCATGGTAAATTGTGTCCATGTGGCAGTTCAACACGGGTTTTTGTATTTATTCATATTGTAGAAAAATAATACTACTGCCTTTAAAACACACACAGAGAGAGAGAGAGAGAGAGAGAGAGAGAGAGAGAGAGATGACTCAGAAAGCCCAATCCGGGGGTGGAAACCCACGCATGATGAGCGATACCGATACACCTCCGAACCGTAACAGGATCAAAGGCTCGGTTGCTCTTTGACAGCGAAAGTACCACGTAACCTACTGTTCATTCTTCTGCTTTCTGAATGACAATGAGAGGGCAAACAGACACCTTAAGTGAACATCTACTGTCATTTTAAAATACAAATATAAATAAAACTTGGAGTCTCTGCTTAAACTGATACATTATTTCATTGTTTCCTAAGGAACAGTGAATCTTAGAAGGCACACCTTATAAAGTTAATAAGCTTAAGCGTTCTTCCCTGAAGCTTAAATTATTCACACTATAGTACCATAGTGGAATACAGCAACATCACAATGTGGCAATAAGTGTAGACTGCAGCTACCTTTTCTTTATTTTTTTGCCTTATGTAAGACAACAACAACAACGATGATGATGAAATAATGGGCCAAACCAGTTTTTTTTTTCCAGTCATGGTAACTGCCAAGAAACTGAGATGATCAACATGTCCAAGCTGAATAAAAGCACTTTTTCTCCCTGAATACAGTAAACGTGCTTCTTGTACCCATTCAACTTGTGCGATCCCTACTTTACGCAGACAACCACCTTTTTTGTGGAATGGTCCTTTTACCCATTACGCAGTTTCTAATGTCTCAACGGGCCTCACCTGTACCAGTCAAACATCTCTGTCTTCACTGCCAGGTCCTCCATAGACAAGTTGCTATTGTCCCAGAAGGGGACCGCCACCATTTGGTGCATCAGCTCATCCAGTTGACCTTGCAGCTTCTGCACAATGGACACGTAGTCAGGTTCAGTGTACTGACCCCTGAGCTGCTGCAGGCCCTCCTCCACAGTTTGGTTCAAAGAGGTGGTGCTGTCAGACACCTGTGGGGCATACAGGACCGTCAGCAGTAGTAACAATAGTAGTAAATATCAGGAGCCCAAGTTATCTTGCTAGGAAACTATTCCATCTCTCACCATTTTTGACACCATGCTCTGATTTTAATTCACATCAGATGATCATTCACTGTTTAATCTTTATGGTAAATAGTTTACAAGTAGTTGGTGAGGGCTGAAAGACCTGGGGGTGGGGGAGACAACAGGGTACTTACCAGCTTCTCCACCCCTGCAATTGTGTGGTTGGCATGCCGGAGAGAGTATGTGAAGCGGCTGACTCCATCGCAGGTCTCGCCATTCCCATAGAAACCAACTGCAATGCCAGCACTTGGGAGTGGGAAGAGAGAAATGAAGAGTCCACAGTGAGATGAGGCACAGGCAGGGCTATGGAACAGTGTCAAGAGTAAGCTATATGAATGCAAAACCTTCACAAAACAACACCAAGCACATTAGGCTAAATAGGCTGCAAGTGATATCCATCAAAAACCACATTCTGCAGTACTATGCATGGCTAAGTAATGCTCTGAGCTGATATTTGCAGAGCCAAAATCACTGGGAAAGTAATGCCAAAATTCCCAAATGTCTGACACAGAAGGGATGAGAAACACTGAGGCGTGAGGAAAATCAACTCAAACTCATTGGTTGTTTTGGCCAGCAGCTGATACAAATGACCAAAAAAAAATTTACAAAATTGTCTTCATTTTATCAATACTTTCATAATTTGTAAGGACAACAACATTATGAATATAAACTTTTGTGACAACCCCCCCCCAAAGTTTAAAACAATATATTCAGCCTGATTTTGCACAACAACAAAAAAGTTAAAAAGTTTTGAGTTAAAAAAAGTTACACCTATAAAAGTTTAATCTCTGGGTGTATGTCTACCTGTTTGTTCTTTGCACATCTTTGTTTATCTAGCTACAGACTTGAAATTTGACACACATGTATTTGTCACCCTAAGTGAGGTTTCTGTGTAGCCAAGTTCAATAAACTCCAAAAAAGCTGCTAACTATATTGAAAATTTGGTCTCTAACAAGGCTTGGAAAAGCAGTAGTAATGTGACATGCAGCAAGTGGTAGCATCATACACAAAGCATGCGTAGCTACCATGACTCTAACACATTTTCTCATCACACACACACACACACACACGAATTAATGTACTAGTCCTGTATAATTTGTAATCATAAGCATACAGCAATGTCACAAGTATTAACTTTAAAACTGCAAAAAATCCATAAAAAGCCAGGATTAGGAGGAGTGAATACACTATACTGGTTCTTACAGGGCTCTTTACTTAGTTGGATATAAACTACTACTGAAAGCTAATGACGAAACTCAAGGAGGCAGCTTCAAGTTGGCAGTACTATAAAAAAAGAAGCAGGGTTATGGAGGGACTGGGGGGGGCTTGTCTGACCTTTAACTTCTGGTTCCTTTCACTGCCATCAGTAGGCGGTCACTGTGGCTCAACTGTCCTCCATTTCTTCAAAGCATCACTGCCTCCCTACTGTTCAATACTGTACAATAGACCAGTGTGTAGCTGGGTATGGTCCATATATAACATATAACACCTCTGATGGTTCAAGTCTGCAACTGCAGTGACCCATAGCCTTCAAACCAAAGAACATGTAACATGCTTGCACAACTTCCCGTTTTTCAGCCTCAATGTTTTCGCTCAGTCTAGCAACCACTTGCAGAGACAATGGAGCTTCCCAAAAAATTAGAACCAAATGTTTCCAACTCATAATCAGCATGCTGTGATGCTGAGGTAAAAAGCTAGCATTAAAAAAATATTATTACTGGGCTCAAAATTACTTTCAGTAACCTTTGGTTGCACAATTCAGCTTAGTAAACATACAGTAAATGGAGAAGAAAAACCAAGAGATCTCAGGAGCCAAGTTTCAGACTTGTTCATTTCAGGAAAGGGATGTTGTATGAAAATACAGAAGTGGGAGAGTAAATCAGAACCTTCTGCATATAGTACGTTCCATTTTGCAGTCTTGCTAATGTTCCAACAAGACTAAAGCGGACTAAAGGCTACCGTGAAGACAAAGGAAACTCCACCTGAATTAAACAAACGTGATTCTATCTCCCTTACACATAAGAGGGCTTTGTTTAGTTGTTTTAATCCCCTGCTGCAAGAAGAGGATTGAAGGACTTCAGCTCCCCCATTAGCTATGAGCCCACTTTATAGGAACAGCTCAAAGCAAGAGGCAGAGCTGTCATTCCCTTAGTCCCTCAGGCCAAGGGTATTAGTAGGGGACCTCAGTTCATTCTCAAGGGCGGGACAGTTGAGTGGGGAATTTTGCCTCTGCTAGCTGCTCATATCAATCCAGCATTACAAGCATTTGAGTCATCTTTAAGAAAGCACCAAAAGTTTGCTCAGATAGCTGACATTTTAGGGTCTGTTTCATTCTTGATTCTAACCTCTTTATTCTGAGGTGGAAAGATGGACAGAGATCATCCAGTTCACCTGCAGAAATGACAGGCGTCCGCATTCGACTGTCTCAGCAGGCCGCCGTTTCACATGAAACCTGACATTTCTCAAAGTGGTGGCAGCAGGCAAATAAAGCTCTTAACAGAATGAAATGTCCATCATCCTCTAATGAAAAGGATATACAATATGCCACAATTTCCAATATAGCTAGTACTGGGATGTCGGGCAAAAAAATTAAATGTCCATCATATGAAAATGAATGGACAACCAGAAAAAAAAAACCATCCAAGACCTGAAAGTTTATACAGCAGGAGGTTCTAATCTAAATGATCCAATGAAAAGTCAAGGCTGTTAAGATGCTGAAAATGATCTGTCGTGTGTGGTGACAGCATGGAGTGAGGTAAACGCCGCGGAGGGCATGACTAACCGCACCACTTCACTGTTCTCAGCAGTCTTCCAAGTTACATTCCATTACTGCTGTTTTGCTACAGCTGCGAAAACATTCTTGTGAATCCACATCACCGCTTTAACGCTTAATATGTTGTGATGCGCTTCCTAGCCCATAATCGAGTATTCTGAACTACACCTTTTGTGCCAAATCGTGTGCTTCAAAACTAGAACAGAAACTACCTGTCACAGTGTAAGGGCATTTTCAGCCATTCCCTCTCATTGTACCACAGCACAATTGTGGCCATTTGATTAATCTTTCTGTTTCTCTAAATCTGATTCCGTTCCCATGGCAACATTTCTAGGCCAGAGTTGAGAACACACCAGAAGATATTTAGGTACACAATGCTGTTGCTTTGGAATACAGTAATACACACCGGGTCCTGCTGATATTAAACAGATTTTAATATTTTACCCTATGCCATCAAGTATGCTTATATGGTCCCTTGCGGACTTCTAGAGCTATTCTCAAAGCGGCACCGATGCATGATGGTGAAGGGAGAAGAGTGATTGAACAGTACAGCTGGGGGTGGACATTCTGTGAAGTGTCTGACAGAGGTCAGAGGTCTCCTCAGAGTGAAAGGAACTGTCCAAGATTCCCCCCAAGGACCTCAAAGTCTCCAGCCCATACCGCTGGCACTTGCGGGATGGAATGCCTTTTACAGGAGAAATCAATCAATCTGCCAGAGTTCTGTCTGTCAGCCCTGAGCTAAAACCCCGCCTGTCGCTGGAGATGCCGAGCTCATTGATATACATCTGCTACAAACTGGATAAAGGTGGATAGTGCAGTGATACTGGGATCCACGCATTCAGCACATACATATACACGCTTGAACTCCAACTGGAAGGTGTACAACCTACTGAGCGCAAAATGCATGGAGAAGTGGCGAACATCAATCCTGGAAAATATGTCCTTCTAGAAGTGAAGCTGCTGTGCATCACGGGATGCTATCAGTCATCTAAGGGGTCAGTAGGTAGCATGTGGTATGAGCTTTAACTTCTGCATGAACATGGGCTATTGCATGAAAAAGGACCCCCACAGCTCTACGTAACCAACTGAACCCAAAGGGTTCAGGGCTGCACGTGGCCATTTTCCAAGATCAGAGTAGAAAGACGTGTGCTGACGTGTGCTTCCCAGCTCTGCAGTCCATCTCCCTTCATCAAAACCCTGTATCCAGCCTCCATCCCTCCAAGAGGAGCTGTTAAAAACTGCAACTGATGCTGCCTTTACTTTTTAATGACACTTTAACAACATATGTGAAATTTTTTTGGACTCTTTACACTCAGAGTTGGACATCATCAAGGCTCCTGTGTGCCGCTAGCATGAGTATCAACCTCTTACACACTCTCACTGGATGCTTTTCTCCAAGGGGGCGGGGTACTCATACCGGTGAGGCTTGTGCCGACATGCACAGTATGCATTCATATGCCAACACCTAGCAGCTCAACAACTAATGCCTCCACCGGCAAAGGCCATAAGAGAAAGTCGATGGCTTTTCCACCCAGAGGACTGGGCAGACTGTGCCGAAAGGCAGTTGCGCAAGGCCTCTGATGCCTATTTTGTGTCTGTACTTCTCCCCTGAGTTTCCTCCTTACTCCGCACTCAAAATTAAAAAAAATTTTTTTTAAAAACCCTCTCCCCACCCCAACAAGATTTTTAGGCAAGTTTTACACTGCCCGGCCCAAAAAAAAAAAAAAAATAAAAAAAAACAACACACTAATATTTATTTCCGCCCAGAGTTGCATTCATTTTTCGCCAACATCTTGTATCGATGGGAGAGTTGCACCGCCGCGTAAAGTTTTCTCCAGCACATCCCAAAGATTCTCATTGGGATTAAGGTCTGGACTTTGTGGTGACCAATCCATGCGTCTCTCTCATGCTCCCTGAGGCACTCTTTCACAATTTGAGCCCCACGAATCCTGGCATTGTCATCTTGGAAGAAAAAAATCCATAGATGGAAAAACCTGGTTATCCAGTATATTCAGGTAGGCAGCTCACCTCATTTTTTGGGCACATAACGTTGCTGAACCTAGACCTGAAGAAACCCCAGATCACAACACTAAGTTAAATCCAGATGGGGACTTTTTTTTTGGCCGGGCAGTGTATTTTGGGCATATTAAACCAACAAGGGAAACCCTGAACCAGGATTGGACCCATTTCCATCGCTGTGCTGTAGAGCAGAGGTTCTCAGTCCTGTTTCTCTTCCCCCCTGTACAGACTGGCCCTTATTCCAGCTAAGCTCTTAAACTCAGCTGTTAACTGAACACATTGTAAAGCATTTTTTTCTCGTTAATAAACTGGGGACTTGAGACTTCCTAATCTGGTTAAACTATTACAAGGGAAATTTCTTAAGGACACTAAAAATTGCCAGATTCATCGTGAACGAAAACCTTCTTTTCTACAAAAATCTCAAAGTTTAATGATAGTACATACCCATAAGCACTAAGGTTTGTAGAATCCAAATTGCATAATGACACAAAGTCTAAAAAAAAAAAAAAAATCATAGAGGTATTTGCTTGTATGCATCATCCTTGTGGGAATATTGGTAATCCTCAACTACATAAAAAACAAGACAAGGCATCCTGAACAAATGTTTCCAGTTAACCACGGTATTCATTCAAAGAGCTGCTCGGTTGAGGCCAACTGATTAACACCTGGGGCTGCTGGGAATGGGACTGAGAGGCACCCCCGAACGCTGGTTTGGTATTTTGAACAGGATGCACGTTTGGTTGAGTAATGTTGCCGAGAGCCTTCAGATTTCCGATGTGGCTCTGCAGACACTGCCGTCCGCATCTGCCTGCCTGTTGCCCTGTTGCTCTGAATATTCCAGGGGGTAAAGAAAGGAAGAGCAGTAAAAACATTTCCAGATTCGTACACGTACAATAGCAGGCTCAGCTCCAGAGGTCAAACCAGCAGGGCGAGCAGGAGGGTCTTCCGGGCAGAGTGTGGTTTCAGAGTCAGAATGAGGTAACAGCATAGGCTACAGAAAATCTGCAAAGCAGTCAAATTTAACTGTGATACTGTTAAAAAAAATGTGTGCAAAATGTACTCCTCCAATTAATGGTTTTAGCTAGCAGTTTTGCAGCAGAAACCAGGTAACCAATAAATACATCTTCATGCTAAGCTCATGTGCAAGTTACTTGTCTATATTTATACGATCAGGTTAAGCTGCTTTCCTCACCGTTCCCTGGAAAATGACATCTTAGTGACTTAACATGAGCTGTAATTTTTAGTAAGCATTTTGCTGCTAATGTTTGTTGAAATTCCGGGCAAATGACAGCTGTATTCAGCTTGGGGAAACAAAGGAAAGCACTGAAGTCAAAAGGAAGAGTGAATAGAGAACTAAGTGGAAGATGATTCACACACGGCATGCAGGCTGTAAAGGGAAATAATGAATTATGGACAAGAACCTGAATTTAATGGAGAACCTCAAGCCATGAGCAGTGGAAATACCCATGCAAAGTGTAATATATAGGCATAGTGTGATAAGAAGGAAAAGTTAATAAATAAAAAGTGTTATTCTTGTTGAAAATGCTGTCTGTGGAAGGGGTGAGAAATGCCAAAAAAGCCTTGCAACGTAACAGTAAATGTTACAGGAAAAAGTCAAACTTGAGGCCTACTCAAGTATCGGGTATCACAATGGATTTTCACCACACATTAATCCCCCTTTAATGTTAAAGGCTTGCTTTAGCCCATATTCTTCCTGGGCCTATGACAGAGCAACTGGAAAAACTGCCCAAGCAGCATGCAATACATTGGTAATAAATTAGCACATTAGCTCATCCTTTCTCATACCACAAAACACAGCATCTATCTTACACGACTCAAACAGTAACCTACAAAAAAGAAATAAAACTAGGTTAAATTGAGCATAAAATCTGAACAAAGATCACTCCCTATCAATGCATGTAAACTTTGTTTATTGTATTCCAACTAAAGTGAACACTGGGCCAGCAAAACAACTATAAAATTATGAATTTGAGTTCAGGGAAAAAAAAACAAAAAAAAAACAACCATCTGTTTAGTATCTACCCAGATGTGAGTTTGCCACCCAATATGCCTAACATATTGTAATTCAGATTGATTTATATCCTGGTTCACCATGTCTCTCTGACAAACTGTTGAATGAATGCTTTTGAAGCCAGGGATTCACTCCAACTCCCTATGCGCAAGACATGCAGGGCCACAAAAGGCTATGACTCCAGGACTGTGATGCAGCGCTGAGCCACTCAGCAGGCGGAAGTGGGGCGGCCGAGTGTAAGAGCGGTCCATCCACTGGAACAAAAACATAGTCATACTTTCCGATCACGATTCTTAAAAGCAAGCACATCGCATCCAGCCCCTGCTCATGAAACCCGAGACATGCTATTTCTTTTTCAGTAACATCATATAAGAAACCTAAAATAAGTTCATTAATAAGCAGCGGCTGAATTATGTAGAGAGAACAAATAGTGGTTCTATCAGGAGGATTCATCACAAGCACTAAAATAGAGCAGTGCTGTGATGCTGAGTGACATCCTACTTGCTTGTCAACCAAAACAGACAAGAAAATTGCCATTCCCACAAGGAAAATGATTGGCATGCCCTGGTGCTGCTCCTGAAACACAAGCTGCAATCCAGCAGTTCTTTAGTAAACGCCTAATATAGCCATTTTCTCTGCTGTGCCCCGATACCATGAATTCAAATCGGGCCACATTTATAATGTTCCTATCTTGATATCAATGTGCTAAAATAGTAAAACAACTAGCGTGATTTACAGCTGGCTAGTGGAGATAACAGTCCATAAACTCATGGCCTAGTAGACTTACTCTCTCCATCCAAACAAAGTTAAAACACAGGGACTAACTGGGATTACAACATTGGGATTATAGCATTTAAAGTAAACGTACATCCATTCTCTGTACAAAGTGAAGCAGCTCCATTCCACACCTACCAATGAGTAAGGCAAGCTTGTGCACTGCTCCACTTAATGGTACATGATGTATTTCAAGACTGAACAAGCGGAAATAATCATGATAACTTGTACGTAATAATTTATATGTTCAGGCAACATAACAAAATAAGAAAAAAGTTAAAGTGTTTCTGCAAATATGATAGAGTATTCAAAAGGGCCATAAAATGACTGCTACAACTTTTTAAAGAGAATATTGCATGAAGGTAGAATTAATATCTATGTCTATAAAGCTCAATCTCTATTCATTACGTAGAGCATTATTATTCCCTTACTCACCTTAAGGGAAATTTTTCTCCAACCCAAGTTCATTAAACTTTAAAAGTCCCACTTAGCCTCTAACACAGGACACGGCTGCATCAGACGCAAATACGTCACACTAACACGGCAGTTCAGCTGCTAAATGTACACGGTTTAGGGGTTATACGGTTTGGCAAAGTATAATTTATTATTTCCATTTGTACGGCATATGACTGTGTGGCATTTGCACGGTCAACCTTCTCGGGGTGACGCCTGCAGTGTAGACAATGTCCATAAAAAAACAGAAAGCCACAATCTCCAGCAACATGGAGTTAACACAGTAATCTAGCGCGCTCGTTCAATAGTTTGAAAAAAATGGAAAGGGATTATTTCTAAAAATACCGATCACCACACAATTTTAATGTTGAAGCTATCGCTGTGCAAAGCTTTCTGCCAAGTAACTTCCTATAACACCATCAAGAATAACAAAGCGATGCTTGAAAAAGATTTTGATTTTAATTTCATCCAACTGGGAATGCAGAACACAGGATTTTAAACCTAAAAAACAAAACATAAAGCAAAGCTAAAATAGATAAGGGAAAAGCCTGAAGCAGTGAACAGATGACTAATTTTACAGCCACAAAATATTCTAGTGGCTTCAAGGATTTACTGAATTTAAATTTGAAAACAATATTATCAGAAATTGTCTGGGTCAGGCAAAACTGTTGGGATAAAATGCAACTGAAAGAAAATTCTAATGCGTGTCAACAATTTAAATAAATTATTCTTGTTTAAATGGCACACAGCTCAAACTTCCCACCCAGATATCCCTAAAATACAGGACAATAAAATAATGGCAGCATCAGACTGCCAGCCACAAATTCAGAGTGCCAAGCTGTCTATTAATCCCATCTCCCCTGTTATCCACCTTCAGCAAAGATGACTGATGACAGTCATTCTGCTCCTCGGGGTCTCACCAGAGCGGATATATCAGCTACGGGGCTTCGGCTGAGTTGTTCTAAGCAGACACTGAGCCGCTCAGTCACGCAGGAACCCACATCCCCACTGAGGAGCCTGCAATGCTACGGATGAGTCTTAATGTGGTGTGAGGTCTGATTCTGCTTGGGCTTCTGACAGAAGAACTGATTTGATTTTGCTGTGATTCGCAGCCAGGAGGACTGTAGACACATTACAGCTGTCGCGCCATCTTTGTACAATCTTGGCAAGCAGGGAACGTGCGCTTTGCAGCAGGGCAAGCTGAACTCCCGGAAGCTAAAACCGGCCAACTGTCCAGATGGCAGAGGTCAACGTGCCACACCGTACCTCTTCCTACATTGACCAGGGAAGATTCAAGTAGTGGAATAGACAAAAGGCAACGAGGACTCACCTGCAGACCAGAGTTGCAATGATGACGCACCAGGCTGTGCAACAGCAGTCGGCGTTGGGCTGATCTTCTGACTTCCTACGGCGGCAGCAGAGCCAGAAAGAGTAGAAGAGCAGGAAAAGGAGGTCCAGGGCCAGGCAGGCTAATGCCACACCACCCAGCAGCAAAATCGACTGAAAGAGAAGGATGACAGGAACGTAACTCGAACCAGAACAAATCATGGCAGCAAGGGAAGAGGCGAGAGTCCACTGTGGCTTAAAGCAACTTTAACACATACTGTGCATCACAAGGTGGATCATTACCCTGCATGAAGGTGGGGACAACCATTTCAATAACTGACGTATTTCAAATTATGAACAAATTAAGGGGACAGCCTTGAAGAAGCTAAAATAATTTTTTCAAGTCCATCGGATAAACCCATAACACATGTCGTAATCTACGTAGAGATGGTGAGGTGCAAGACTTCAAACTGTCCAGTGCAGTGCAGTATCCAGAACAAGCAAGGATTCTCAATCAGCACAAAAACTAGGGCTAAGCAGACAATAGGCCATTTTCACAAACAGCAGGAAAATCACTTGCCTCAGCCAGTGACTTAACAATACGAAGCAGACTATAATGCTGGCTTGATGTCAAAAATTTGATTTCTGGGAAAGATGTTTTTGATTCTCATGAAATCACCGGTGCAAATTCTGGAACACAGTCGCTCCTTCTATTCCTATAAATGGATTCCCTCTCTGTGTGAAGCGCTGGCAGCTGACAAGTGCAAGAGGAGAAATAGAGAAATGATTCTCAGCATTTTGTTGGTCAGCTTACTGTGTCTCGTGGGCAAAACGGAAGCCGCCATTACACCGACTTTACAAAAACGCATAGTACGTTAGATAACAATCCGTACCTTCTATCCTGCTTTGGTGACAATACTGAACCATAATATTCATCTGCAAAGCAACTTAAAATGATACCAGTCCATTTCAGTCAGCCAATACAGAAAGTCTAAAGCTGTTGAGGCCTTGAGCAATGAACAAAATATTTGGTTGTGGAAAATCACTTAAAATATCAAACAAATAAACTTTGCACAGTTCAGCCTCCACTTCCAACCCCCAGTCGCAAAAGATGTAGGCACACATTAGATTTAGCTCCTCTTTCCTTTGCAATTTCAGAAAACTGTGGAATCATGTGGAATCATGGAACTCACTGTATAACCCATGGCTTTTGAATGTGCCTGAAACACAACGGTTTGTTTAAGGGCTCTACCATTTCCTGCTGTAATGATTCCATGCAGATGTTTCCCTGACTGAATTTCTCCCCCAGCAGACAGGAACCATTGTGCAACTGCATCAGATAAGGGGGTAAAAAAGAAAAACAGCGAATTTTCCATTTAAAAAGTGGCATGTGTCCTCCTGGAATCTGATAAGGTGCTCATCCCAGATCCCAAGCTGAGGCAAAGACTTCTAGGTTATTGCTCCAAGCAGTGAAATTATCAGATTCACATTCAAAACTGTAAATTAAAGTACATGAGATGGTCTTCTGGGAAACAAAAAATTCTTCAGATTAAAAATTCTTTTTGTGTACCAATTTTAGACCATAATGTCTTTTTCCAGAAGTTTAAAAAAAAAAAAAAAAAAACCAAAGGAATACAATCCAGGATTCTCATTATTTAAAATACCTTAGGCTCATAAAACTCATTTTTATTACAGAAGCACCCCTACTTAGAGCCATAATATGTTCCTCAAAATTGGCTCATAGGGTGAAATCTTGTAAATCGTAGACATAATTACAATAATACTCCTCCATGGCAGGCCCTTACCTGCAGACACAAAAAAATCTGCCTCCTATTTGGTTGTAACTTGGTAAAGGTTATTAAATAATTTCACTCTTATACACGTAAACTCGTAAGTCACTCACAGAGGAATACTTGTATTGAGAATACAGAATCGCTCATCTGAGTCAAGTGACATAAAACCAAGTTTATAAAAACCAAGCAAATGCAAAAATTAAAATATAGAGAAATTCCAGCACAAAGGCTTTTGCAGACATTACTTCAGTAGATCTCATACTTAAATCTGTGCATCGTCGTATTTTCCCACAAAATGACACGTCGCACCTCAAGAATTGGTCTCACAATCAGCAGAAACGTGCCTGTATAAGAGTCTACAAAACAACTGCAGAACTCAAAAAAAATTTGTTCTAGAACTTGTGACTGCATCTAGAGTGTTTGTTCCCCATGACTGAGGTCAAGTCGAGAGCTGGACTAAGTTTCCATAAGCCATTAACCAAAGGATAAAAACACACAGTCTTCATTGCCAGTTTACAGTAGCACATATGAATTATACTTTTAAACAACACGCTTCATCTTGACAAAAGAAAAGAAATATTCTATGAACGTTGAAATTTAAAAAAAAAAAAAAAAAAAAAAAACCTGACAAACAAAACCGTTTAAACTGGAAAAGTTGCTGTGGCCCACCTATGAACAGGTTCAAATCTCTTAATCTGACCTGAAAACTGAGGACTACAAAGACTGACACCTAACAAAGAGGTTTACATCTGGGATGACACTGTAAACATCTCCTTTGGCTGACCGTGCTGGATATAACAAGCGCGTTTAAACAGCTAAACAGTTAAACAGTAACCAGCTAAATGATAACCTTTGAAGCTGAAGAGACTGAACTGAGAGACTATGAAGGTGGTTGTGGTGGTGGTGGTGGGGGGTTGCTGGAACAGATTTACATTTGTGGGAAATGTGGGGGTAGAGCTGAGCATTTCTCTGTGGTTAGACAATTCAGCTTGTGATCATGAGCTTGGAAGCTTGTGTCTCAGGAAGAATCCACCACATTAAACACTTTTTGAGAACACTGTGCTGGACTAATCGATGTGCACAGTTTTGGTCACTAACCAAAAAAAAATGGAAACACAGAAAGCGCACCTACCAAAAGGTAAGCTGCTACACCTTAACATGCTGGGGAAAGCTTGTTCTGGAAACGTTTTTCAAGGTTCAACATCATCTTGGTACATACTGGATGCTGAAGACTGGTGAACTACTAATGCTGAGCGCTGCATTACAGTTGAGCTTCTAACTCAAGGTCCATACATCCAGCTTCCTTCATGATGCACAAGGTCAACAGGCAAAAAGCTGAGTATAATCAAAGGCAGAGGCAAGAAAATCCAAGAAGCTTATTATTAAGCAATAGCTACAAATGTAGACCGATGTTCTAAGTGACGAAAAATGCTTTTCTTAATTTATTTCTTAAGTTTTGTTCTTTCATTTTCAAATATGGGGTATCAGGAAATGTTCACGCAACTTCTTGTAGCACACCAGGTGCAGCACTGGCTCAGCAACACTTTTGTGTTTTAAATGCCAGTAATAATCGAGCGAGCTATGCATCATGTCCGGAAAAACACCTTTCCTCTCAATATTAACTTGTGGGAAAGCCAAGGGAGTTGAAAAGCTACGCTTTTTGTGGTGATGAGACAAACTGATGTGCAAACACAATAAATCGCTTCCTGTTTACCCAAGCACTATTAAAGGAGGGAATGCTTGCACCCAGTTATTTCCTAAACAGGAAAGGGGAAGGGTTGCTGTTTTTTCCTCCCAAAATTGACCAGTAACTCTCATCTTGGCCACCTCATTTCAACACTTGACTTTGTAAAGCCCACTTTCCCAAAGAACACAAGTTCATATTTAAAAATAACATCCTGCAATAAGAAACAGAATTTCAAAGGACATGCAAAAATGTGCTATTACTGTGATATGGAAACTATCGGTTAGTTGGTAACATGGTTAAATGCTCCATCTCAACAATGTGGGAATATTCCTACAGTAACATTACTCTGCCACAGGGAAATATGGAGGAATTTGATATAATCCATCTGGTTCATTTAACCACAGGCATTTTTTCCATGAAAAATCTGCATTATGAAGCACACAAGAGGGTTTCAGAAACTGTTCTTTTGGAAGAAAATTGCAGAAGGCAAAATGTAAAATAAACTCAAGTAAATTGCTAACTAAACAACGCACAATGAATACACAATGAGTTCGGTCTTTAAGTTTGTTAAAGCACTGGATGAGATGTTGGGATGCTCTTTAGACTGTTGAGTCTACATTTCCGTGCAACAAGTCACGGTTTCGAAACAGCGCCAAGTAAGTAAAGATAGTTTTTGATAAAATAAACCAAATTTCAGGAGGAATGTTGTAACTTATAACACATCCCCTGGAGAGCAAAGAACCGATTTCTCACAACCATCCAATCGTCTCAAACAACTGTTCTTATGGTCAGATCCATTGGGGCAGTTTGCTCTAGCTGTGAACAAGGGTTTCTTTCTAATCACTCTTTGGAAATCAGCATCTGTCTAGGGGCCTCCTGAGATGTCCCTGGGACTGCAAGATCTCGACCCTCTGGCGTTACCAGTGCTATTTTTCCTCAAGCATTGACAGTTGGTTGGTTTCTTATGTCAGTAAAAAAATAAATAAATAAATAAATAAATAAAGTTTCCAAACATAGGTGCAGATACATCAATGGTGGATAACAAATGTTTCTTCCTTCCAACTTTTCCTCCTGTACACGAACCTTCAAAAGCAATGGCCCCTTTCCATCTTTACTCCATTACCTACGATGCACTTGAGAGTGAGTTCAGCGGTGTAACTGTGGTTTGGGGACTGAAGGGAAATGACACCAATCAATCTATTTAGAAGATCAAGGTTTCTTAAATCTGTGAAAAAGTGAAGATGCCTCTTGGGTCTCAAACAGCTGGGGAGCAATCGATTTTCAAGTACAAAGGCAATCGCCACTGAGCCGAGGAGGATCATTTAGAAGACCGTTTAAAGCTCACATCATCTTACTTCTACCTTTTAATACACAATCCCACTAATAGCAGCCGGCAGGCACTGTAAATTACAATGTAAGAGAGGCGATTATATAAACACGGCGAGCCGCACTGTACGCTGCCAGCAGGAAGGCTGAAGCTCCCAGCTGATATGGCCAAGAGCCAAAATACCTACCTGTAAGAGATACTCCAAAATCAGCACTTTCAATGCACTTAATAGCTACACAGATGGAACTTCCTCAGTTATGTGTGTGTGTGTGTGTGTGTGTGTGTGTGTGTGTGTGTGTGAGAGAGAGAGACAGCATTAGGATGGAAGCTGCCCAGTTTTCCAAAGACCTATTTGTGCAGCCTTCATTTGAGTGTTACAGCAGGACTATTGAGAGTCCACATCGGCTCCGTTACTGCTGCCGTGCTTCCCGTGCGCCGTCGCCCCCTCAACATGCCACAAGCAGTACAGCAGAGCGGAAAAACAGGCGGCTGGAATAAGAGAGTTCTCCTTTATTAGCAGGGAATGAAATTTCTGCAATGACACTACATAACTGAACACGCACCTCTAAATACAAAGGGGACACTGGTGGCATTTCGGCAGACATGGAACTGAGAATGAATTCATAACCATAAAAACACCCTGCTCATCAAAGAAGAACTGTTTCTGTTAACTGCTATGGGGTCAATGCCAACTCTCGGTGACGCAAAGAACACAACCAGAATGTTCTCTTCTCCACTTGAAAAAGGATGCATCCATAGTCTCTATAATTGATGGAGGACTTAGCAGTTTGGAGTATGTTTCCGTTAACCATAAGTATGGATCACTGTACCGCTGTTGAGCCTACAAGGCAAGGAATGGAGTTATTTAATTTGAGTTTGCAGCCAGTCTGTGACAGGCACAAGCTTTACCTGTGCGAGATAAATCACTGCTGATGGTACGACCACATGCAACTCGGCACCATGTTATTAAGGCATGGTCGTGCCACAGGGACTCAAGTGTGCACAGGAACCCCGGTCATAGCAGAGGTGGGCGAGATCTGCTCCAACATTTTCGCTATACTGCCATCAGACCACAAAGCAACATCCGTTCATCTTCCCAAGCAGGCCACAGACCCTTATTGTTCCTCCTGCCAGTGAACCCCTGTTAGAGGAGATTTTATAGCAAAATAAATTTGTTACACCAAGAAAATCGATAGATTTAATTAAGTCCTTAACTACCGAAGTACAACAAAACTTCAAAGAAGCATAGCCCAGCTAGGATAAGACACTACTGTTGATCTTGAACCAGGTAAGAAATTAACTAGAGGAGACAAAAAAGGAAGGGTTCCTCATCTAAGCACCACCACAAAGCTACCCTCATTTGCTTTGGGAAAAAACACATTACAAGCACCCCCATCAACTGTTCAAAGAAAAGAAAAGATGCACATGGAAGCCATTAAGTGCCCCAGCATTACTGTAACACAACAGTAGCATAAGCACAGTTGGAAACTTAACTGTGATAGCACCATAAGAAGGAATGGTGATTTAGTGTCTTGGACAAAAACATTAGGGACATTAAAACTATGATCGAAATTTAAAAAAGTCCCCATGTTTCAAACATCGGAGTTACAAATTTTAAAGATACATTTTCCAGTTTAATTTTTAAACTGACAAATACCTGTAAGGACTTTACTGTAGCCGATGTAGTCACCTTGGATAAAAGTGTCAGCTAAATTCTACATAGTGGTCGCTGTACATTGCTTTGGAGAAAGATGTCTGGTAAATTAATCGATGCAAATGTCTTTTCACCGCTATTTTGTTCACTGCAACCTCTTGCAGACCAAGACATATGTTTTAGCACCAAGTCAACCGCTGGCAGCAAACAGAACCCAAAGACAATAGTAAACGTGGGACCATCTTCATTCAAATCATTCTTACTATCTACATGTTGTTCCTGGTGTTCCTGAATGGCGGCGATCAATAACGCGATGGCAAACATCGCATACACTTACGCAATGAGTTTGTCCAAAACGACACCAAACAAGAGTTTGTGCCGAAAACGTATTTTTATTTGGAGCCATTTAAATAATTTTGTATGTAGTTTTAAAAATGTTATGAAAAGTCCTTTCAAACCAAAGCATTTTTATTTACCATAGCAATATTGAACGTTTGTACAGAACTTATCCTGTAAATAAAGCGATGCACATCTGTATTAAGCTTTTATCGATTGTACAGATCATAAAGTTAAAAGTAAACCACAAGCGGAAAACACCAAACATGCTTATCTGAAGAATCGGTCAATCAAAATTGAATAAGAAGCTGTGGAGGGGTATTTGTATTTTCAGTAAAGTTAAAACTAAGCATCTACAACCGCTGGTACAGCACACAATATTTGAAAAATTAAATTCTTGTTGATTTACTCTCAAAATTTAAAGTTACAGTAGTTTAAATACAACAAAGAAATGTTGCACACTGACAGATTAGTACCCTGTGTACAACATGCCGTCTCAAAACCTATTTTTCCCAACTCCAGACTTCTGCAACTCTGCAGTAGAAGATACAGTTATTAATAATGCATTGATGTACAGAACAGTTACAGGGGGTTGTTTATCATATTTATTTGAGGTTTGCACATAACCTAATGAATAAATTGAGGGATGTCTATATAGTTTTTATTCATTATGATTTCATAAAAATTTGACTTTGGAGTTGCATACAAATCAAGCTTTGAGTAGACTACTGTGCCCCAGTTTTGCTTCTAAGGAGAACATTAACACGATGCCTTCAGCACCCAGACCGCTTCCTTTTCAAAAACAGCAATGTCCTAACTTGTCCCAAGAAGCTTGATTTTCTTGCCCCCAAACAGAAACCTTACAAGCAACGTGCATCACCCAGTGTCATCTAGAAGGGGTTAAAAGCAGGTGCAGGCTCCAGAGAGAGGACAAAAGTGGAGCCAAGATGCGAGAGAGTGTTTAGGCAAGAGTTAACATGCTGTGACAGAACAGCCCTGGAGGCCTCCTAGAGCCGGGGGATGGAGGGGGGCAGGAATCTCCCTGAGAATTGGCGGAGTAGTCAGGGTCATAGAGAAGGAGAGTCACAGGCAGAAGAGGAGACAGCAGGGAAGCCGACAGCACCATAGAGAGAAGGATGAAAGGAGGGGGAACCCTGGATTCCCACACTAAAGCAGAAATGACCGACTTCTCCAAACACAAATCCAAGAGGAAAAACAAGTGTGCCGCTTATCACAGCCGAGGAATAACCAAGGATATTTAACACATATCCGCCGCTGCTTGCCATAGTGTTCACACAGTATCAACATGGACAAACTATGGGTAAGGCAGTGTAAGTGCTGTAAAGTCAAAGTCCTAGCACAGTGACCACTTGGTGGGGTTTTCGGGTAACATGGGTTCGCAAGGTGTTTCCCAATGCCTTCTTTTGCACAACTTGGACTGTGCGAGGTAACAAGATCACCCCGTGAAAATCCACATGAGAATGAAAAGAATACGCTCGCAGGCTAAGCTGCTTTCAAACCCATATCCTAAACCATCACCCCAGTATCTGATACTCCAAATATAATTTGTGAAAATCTAAATCTCATTGTAACATTGGTGTTTTTCAGTTAGGAGGCCAACATTAACTTCTGCACAAAGCCATAAATAAACCAGTACCCACATCTTTTCAGAACAGATAAACATTAGACCACAACAAAATTAAAACAAGATAGTGAGAAGCTGTCACCAAAATGAGACCAGAAATTAAAGCTACACCAGCAAAATTTTTAAAAAATGGTACAGTGTCCATTTGTAATGCTTTACTAACATAGTGTCCATTCAACAGCAGCAGATTAACAAATAAATGGATGTTTCAGAGATAACAAAATATATATATATATATATTACTGATACTGTGGAAGTTTGACTGTATTTTTATTACATACACGTTCCTTTTTGGAAGCCACAAACCTTTATTCCTTAGTGTTTCTAAGCAAATACTCACAAAAAACTGAAACAAAAGAGCTGATTCGTGCCTTTGCCCATTGAATCTCCATCAGCTTTGAGATGACGCAACTCCAAACCATCATCCAGCATAAAACATAGGAAGAAAATTTTGCAGCTTGCCAACTGTGCTGCTTTTTCACTTAATGTGTTTCTCATTTGCCCGTAATACACAGCTGGTCTGAGCCGGGAGCAGACGTGTACTTTTGTAGAACAAAACCACATCTGCTGAAGTAACCCTGTTTCACTATCGTAGACTTCAAAAAGAACTGAGGCACCACAGAATATTTACAATAAATCGCAACCTGGAGCTTTCACTGTGCAACTTGGGACTGTTGAAACCTGAACATTTGAATAAAAAAAAAGTCCTGCCCTTTAAACTGTACCCCAGAGAAAGGACACATTTTTATTTAAAAACCCAGCTGAAGATGCATTCAGTATCTCTGGCAGATTTTTCTAGTCACACGACCAGACTGTGACCAAGTAAGCAGAACCTAACTGTCCTCAGCTGTTGAATATGGTCTCAATCTGGGTCATTTTTGAAACAGATTTTATTTTACTATGTGATAAATTAACATTTGCTACTGGACCCAAGCACCACGTTTACACCAAAGAGGACAGTCAACTGCTGCCCTTTACCATGGGCTCCCGAGAGGCCTAGCAGCAGATCTCAGCTTGAATCTGCTGCAAACACAAGGCATCCTAGGATGTTCGTAAGGGGTGGAGGAGCCGTTTCATTGAGAAACCAGAATTTGGTGGGAAGTGCTTCCGCAAAGGCTTAAAGCGGTAAAGGTCACGCAGAAGGCGCATGAGGGGAGAAAAAACCCCATCGAGTTCTTTAAACAATGAACGGTTAAATCTGAAGAACTGCTTAAAATTCAAGCCATGTTGCAGTGTTTCTCATGACAGAGCACGCTGCACACAAGCATAATGTAGCTCACATCCTGACAGGCCAAACATCTTCTGTACAGGCTTCCTCTCTGGCTTTGCAATTAAATATCAGTATTAACAGCATTTCCTACATTTATCTATAACACAAAGAGTCTAAAAAAATGAGACCAGAACGGTCTCTTTAAAATATGTTCTTACAGAGGAGCAAATATTGACATCTACTGTAAAATAACAAAGCTTTTCTCCTGCACAGCTGTCCGCTGGGAATTGAAGGCGAGAGGAACTTTGCAGCGCTCAAGAGAAGTTGAGCGTTTAAGGCGTAAGTTATAGGTCGGAGTCGAACTTCTGGTCACTGTGTTGGAAAAAGAATTTCTGGCACACACCTTCCAATTCCAAGGAAGAGCAGTACAAGCCTCTCCCGAGGCACAGTCACACTCACCATCTTATCAGTTTCTTGTGCAAGCACCATGTCAACAGTGAACTCCTTCACGGCACAGTTTTACCCCAACACAAGCATGTCCGCTGTTTGATCATTAGGTAAATGCCAAGCTTGGAGTTTTTCTTACAGATGTTATAGCATCACTACATGGAGATCTCAAAAAGAAGAATATTATTCACAGGAAACCATGGGAACTGTGATCATCAGTATAAGGTACAGTCAGACAGGAAAATCACCATGAAGATCAGTAGGCAGTGACATGTCACAACCTTTCATTCATCATGACCCTCATATGAAGATGACACTGGCACACCTTTAACTGGGACAGTAGAAGTGTTCTGACCCAACTCAACTGTAAATCTAGTTGTAGACAGTAGAAAACTTTTCTGGAGTTTAATCAGCTGACACATAGACTCACATGACGTTTATGAGCCAGGGTAAGAAGTTTGTGCAGCAGAATCTTGGCCAGGATACAATGACATTTCCTCTCAATCTATCAATCTTCTCTTATCGCTAATCTGTACTACGGCTTAGTGCAGGCCAACAGGAGACATCCCCAAGACCTCAGGTACTACTGCTATGCACAGATTCCCCAGAGTAATCCGTGTTACTTCACAAAACAAAATCCAGGTCAGCCTGAGTGCTCGAGTGAAATGGAATAATCTGACCTGTACGTGCAGTAAGAAAAACCCACACAGATTTCCAAAATTTAAACACTGGGGCCGTATCCCCCAACCCTGTTTTCTACAGGGCAGCAACAGGGCAGCTCTTCCAAATTGCAGCGAACACAAAAGAGTCAACTCTGCGCCGCTCCCGGCAAGGCTCTCTGCATACAAATCAGCCATTTCTGACATCCGATTTCCCGGCACCAACCAGACAGTCCACCAGGGCCACCCTACAAAGGAATGGCTCAAAAGCAAGGCGACAAATGGATTCGGTTCACGGTAAGAAAGCCCCTGAACTGGAACAAACCCAAATATCCCCACAACCCCCCTTTTACCCACAGGGCAGACAATGGCCTCTTCTGAAACAACCGGGTCACTGAGGCCAACAGAACAGAACTCTTCCATACCAGACCAGACTGAAATGACCCCTTCTCAGCCTTTCTGCAACGCGGCCTTACAACCACACAAACAGCCAAATTCCTTCCTTTTACTGAGCAGCAGAATCTTCACATGTTGCAGTGTTAACCATGTCCAGATCTGTTTTTCCTTATCTGCGTTCGGAGAGGATGCGACTCGAGAGCAGGGGGAGAGCGGGGTCCAGGGACAGTGGAACAAAGGTTGGTTTCAAACTGAAGATAGAGAATATGCACGGAGCCCATAAAATCATGACAGTGTAACAACTACCAGCACCCAGGAAATCGGAGAACTTTATGCCGTCTTCCTAATTTTCGTTCATTCACAACCAAGTTAATAAAATAAACCGTAATGCCAACATCCAGGAGCCATTATGCTCCTCGGCAACACAGCTCCTCAAGTGTGCAACCAACTCATCCAAGCCTATTTATGGATGTTACACACGAACAACTCTTTAATAAGATCTGGCCAGAAATGCTTCGACACCCCTATTTAATCGGAAGATCTTTTAAGAGAAGCCTTTATGCAAAACACTCATGAATGCGATTCTAGTAAAAGGAATCACAAAGCATCCTTACAATCAGCCACACACAAAAAAACTATTGGGAAAAGGCAATAAGAGAAGGGCAGACTAAAGATAGGAAGGTGTACTTCAATTTCGTAATGACTTATGGTGTTGAGCGAAAAATAAAGCTGGATGGTTTCAAAAGAAATCCTTAAACGGACAAAAAACTTGGGAGAAAGTGGGCTCTTCATTTGGAACAGTCTGAATTAAAAGATGCTATCGCCGTGTTCGGAACTTAGTAACCAAGGGGACCTTTAGTGTGACATTTGCAAGGCCAACAGAATTACTATCTGCAGAAAACATGTTAGCTCATTTGATGCCAGTATCACTTGAAGCCAGACTGCCAAAAGATGCAACGGCAGGCTAGCGCACATCACAGCAACGCAACGGAAGCTGCATTCGCACAACCTACAGCAAAGACATGACAGGCAGAGCAAAATTCTGAAAAGGCAAAGTCGTGCAGTTTCACGTAAAGCTGCCCCGTCGATTTGATAGAAATAAAAACCCCACCCCAAATCCTTCCGAAAGCTGTCCGCACGCAGGGTCAGCGGAACAATGTCCCGCCGTGGCGTTTATAGCTGTGTTGTGTCAGAACGCTTCCCGGATCGCCGAGGCAGATGGTCATATCATTATTATTTAAGCTGCCATTAGCATTGTGAGGAGATGTGATCATGCATCTATTAGTCATCATTATGACAACCGGTGCCGCGTGCGTCCCCCAGGTGCCGTGGCACGACGCACCTCGAAGACACTCGCTGTGCAGGAACCTGCCAGAGATGCTCAGCTGCTGCCCGCATCTCTGCGGGACTCGCAAAGGTAACGGTCCAGCGGCATCAATGAGCCTCATTATTGAGAGCTGGAGAGTCGAGAGGGGGACCGAAGAGCAGCAGAGCGGCCGCTCTTTCTTCAGACGGCATCTCCATCGTCTCCGGAGCGGGACCTTAACTGAGCCAACCATCTGGCACCAAGACCCACACAGAAAAACCATCAGAAGTCTTGCAGTGAATAACGCTGCAAGGATGGGTAAGACAAAATGAGAAGAAGAAGCACGCCCTCGCCTCTTGACTACATTCGCTTCTGCACGGCATGACTTCACGTGCTTTTACCAAAAACCCAGTACAGGAACAACGACCCGTGCGAACTGACACTGCAAACAACACGCAACGCGTGGCCTTTCACAAGCACCACCCTTTGTTCGCATAAACAGGAACACGGCCGCAGTAAGAAAACCACCCGACAAATCGAACAGAGGGCTGTACATGCGTGCGACTGCGCCTGCGAGCTGAAAATAGAGCGCGTTTCTACCAAGCCATCTGTTGCCTTAATGATGGAGAATTAAGGACAGGTTAAAAAGGCAGCGTTGACCGTAAATCCTGCAGTAAACACGTGCGCGTACCGTGGTAAAACTGCTGGTTTACTTGCGTCAGCAGTGCTGCGTGCATTTACTGCTGCTCCACCAACATTTCCCAACAGACGACACACCGCACGTTCCATGTGCAAAAGGACCGCGTCGGTTGCCGAGGCCGAGAGCTCTCGCGTTCGAGGCAGAAAACATATATAAGCGGAACAATATTTGGAGATGAAAATTAGTGTTTCGGGGTTGAATCAAAAAAAAAAAAACAAGGATAAAAATATTAATAAAAACTGGTGATATGTAAGGCGCCAAATGCAAATAATTTGAAAATAAGGTCTAAAATGCTTGGTGCACTATTTGTTAAGCAGATTAGAGACTTAAGCCTTTAATATATGTAGGTTTACTGGGGAAGATCCTCAGCTTTAGGTGCTCAGGACTAACAGTTCATGTCTAGGCGTTCAGATTTAACCATTCGAGTCTAAAGGTTCGCGTTCGGGTGCTCAGCTGTCAACATTCAGGAATAACTGGGCATGTTTAGGCACTCGCGTCCAGCTATTCATGTTTAAGCATTCAGGATTAACCAGTCTTGTTCAGATGCGTAGGGCTAACCGGTCACGTTCAGATCTATGCATTCAGATTCAGACGCATGTGATTCTGATAACATTAAAGTCTCACGCGTCATGTTTAAGTGTTCAGATCATATTGAGGTATTCCAGACTGTCAGTATTTAGATCCTCAGGTTTAAGCGTTTTATGTCCTCATGGTTAAGTTTTCTTATCCAAGTCTTCAGATTCAAATAAAGTTGTTTGTGTTCACATTGAAGCATTTAGGAGTAACTGTTCCTATTATGGTGATCAGATCTAACAGTTCATCTTTAGGCTTTCAGGACCAAGTGGTCATGAGAAGTGACCATGTTTACGCTTTCAGGACCAAGTGGTCATGAGAAGTGACCATGTTTAGGCTTTCAGGACCAAGTGGTCATGAGAAGTGACCATGTTTAGGCTTTCAAGACCAAGTGGTCATGTTTAGGCGACCAATTCTAAACAGTCAGATTCATACCTAAGCACTGACGTTCAGGTCTAACGGTTCGGGTTCCAACTGCTCACGTTGGTTTAGACCTAAGCGGTTCGAGAATGCCTGCACCGGGGCGGCCGCGGCTCCGATTCCCTGCTCGACCCACCTTCTGGTACTCGGAGTCCGCCGGGCGGAAGTCGCTGCTGACCTGCTCCAGGTGCAGGTTGAAGTGCGGGAGCCGGTGCAGGAGGTTCACCCACCAGGGAGGCGAGTAGTTCACCACGGCCGCCATGGCTGCTACTTCCACAGCCCGACCAGGGGCACTCCTCGCCGGGGACAAGCGCCTCTCTCGGGGACGAGGGTAACCGCCGAGGGGGCCGACGTTTGTGCGGATGCGGAAACGCGTCCGGAAAATAAAAGAAATGCAGAGCCCGAGCGGTTTCGACTCTTTCTCGGCTGCTGGTCCAAGTGAGCGTCCCGTCGAAACAGAGCTGTAAGCCGGGGGGCCCGAGCAGCGCGGGCGCCGAGACTGCGGACCCCGGTACCGCCGCTATGGACTGACGTTCGCACGCAGGCGCGGAACAACACCGCCGCACAACGCGACCGAATAACACGGCGGAGTAACAACAAGGCGGAGCGACGCCAGTCTCGCCAGTTGTGCTTCTCGCTCCTCCGTCTTTTCTTCTACGTTTCAACAAACTGCCACATTACCCACATTTATTGATATTTACACGTTTTTATCCCACTAACTGTATCAGCGATTCCTCAATTTCACCAGCTGTATGTCCCCTGCTGTCTGACGGTGAGATATTTTACGTATATCAAAATATCTAACAACGGTGAAATAAAACGTTCAGCTTTTTCGAAATGATACTAAAAAAACAGAAGTAGCCTCAGGTCCACTGGGCTCTTAGTTATTTTCCCACACAATGTGCGGACGACAACTCCACGCTCCCGCTGTTGTTGCCATGGTTTCATGCGCGCCTTCGGTTGTTTCCGGTCCGGACGACACCCCGTTAATCGGCCCCGCCCCCCCGCGCCTCGTTGTCGCCGCACAGCGCTGCTGCCCTGCCGTCCACGGACCCGTTTGCTCTTTTCTCCAACTCCACGGATGCAATTCTCGTTCCTCCCGCACCAGGGAAAGTGAGTCGACCCACTTGGACGCGAGCCGAGCAGAAACACCGAAGAACACCATTTTAACGTAACCTCGCGCGTGGACTTTCGCTGTGCGACCGCACGGTGCATTTCATTTCATGCCCTGACATCTAGTGGCCGAAGCGTGTATTGCACGCAGCTGCGCTGCGCGCTGGTGTTGCCCCGCTTAGGAGCGGGATGCGTTCTTTTATGTTTTAATAGTTCATATTAAAACAGTTAAATTACAATAATAATGAAGATACATACATATTGAATAATACAATACAATATTAAAAAAAGAAAAGAAATTGAAGCTAACATAAAGCCAGTGGATAAAAAAAAACATCAGGTCAACATACCAAATCTAATACAAACATTACGTGTCTTAACAGCGTTTAAAGAAATTGAAATACTATCCACATTTATTTTTACATTTTTTTCTGAAAAACCAGAAAAAAAGGCATGTCTGCCCATGAATTTACATCTATGTATATGACATTTTGCTAATAATAAAAGGAGATTAATAAGGAAGTAAATTTGCTTTTGTTGACTAATCTCAAAAAACACCCAAATAGAACATCTCTATATATTAATGCAAAATCTTTAAAGCATGCATTCCTTTTAATTCAGCTCCTAATGTGAAATTTCATAAATAGGAGATGTAATTGCTAATAATTTCAGTTTGAAAAAAAATTGTGTGCCTGGGCTCACAACAGTCACCTCCATGTTTAGTGCTTTGATGAATAATGCACAGTTGTGTCATAAGAATAATATATATTGCTGGTCCAAAGTTTTAGAACAACTCAGTTTTTCCAGTTTTTCTTCAAATTTAATCAGTTGGAATGCAGCGAATGACCTAAAATGGTGAAAAGGTAAGCGGTAAAGTGCCAAAGGTTTAAATTTAAAGTTTAGGTTAACAAAAACTGAAAAAAAGGAAATGTCAGAATATTACAAATAGGCCTTCTTCAGGGAACAACTAATGGGAAACTGGAAGTAACTCAAAGAGATCTGGCAGACCTTAAGTCACAACCCAATCAGAAGACAAGTTTCTGAGCATCAACAGCTTGCATGATGGATGCTGCACAGCACAACAGCTTCAAGCATGGCTTAACAGTGGTTGAAAAAAGCAAGTCTCCGCTTTTGCTTTGAAGAGGAGAATTTGTGCTGCAGGTTTGACAGGGTGAGTGGCAGTAAGAAAGTCATTTCTTAAAGGACAAAATAAGAAAGCGAGGCTTGCCTGGGTCATGAAATACCAACTGTGGATTACTGGAGACTGGAAGAAAGTCTTATGGACCAATGAAGCAAAATTTTAAATCTTTGGTTCATCACGCAAGGTGTTTGTACATCGTCGAGTTGGTGAAAGGATGGTTCCTCGGTGTGTGACACCAACTGTCAAACATGGAGGAGGAAGTGTGATGGTCTGGGGTTCTTTTGCTGGAGGCAGAGTTGGCGATTTGCACAGAGTGACTTGCATTCCGAATCAAAAGGGTTACCACAGCATTTTGCAGCACCACGCAATACCTTCTGGTCTGCGTCTAGTAGGTCAGGGGTTTATCCTACAGCAAGACAATGACCCAAAACATACCTCCGGGCTATGTTAGAACTACGTTAAAAGTTAAAAGGAAAAGAATTGTAAAGTACATTTCAAAACTTGGAATGGCCAGCATAGTCTCCAGACTTAAACCCAATTGAGTTAGTTTGGGATGAACTGGACAGAAGGGTGAAAGGATAAAAATCTACAAATGCAACACATTTGGGAACTTCTGCAACAGTGTTGGGAAGATCTTTCTGACCAATATTTGCTTTACCCTTATAGAAAGAATGCCACGTGTGTGTTTGGCTGTTATATCAGCAAAAGGTGGCTGCTTTCGTAAATCAAAAATTTGAATAAAATTTTGTACACGATGATTCCTTGACTTATTTTATTTGACATTGTTTATTTGTTCTATGCCTTGATTTCATGAAACATTAAGACATTAAACTGTGAATTTCCATAAAAATGGAAAAAACTGAGGTGTTCTAAAACTTTTGACCGGCTATGTAAATGCTCTGGATACACAGAGATGAGATCGCAAAATCTCCCAGGAATCACAGCTTGAAACTGCGGACGAGAACTGTTGTTCGGTTGTAACTCAGTAGAGGGTGTTAAATAATTTCACTCGTGTCCTCAAAAACTTGTAAATCAAAGACTCGGATCTCAGGGGTAACCTGCGAAGCGTGCGTGGAGCCACAAAACTGCTCCCAGGAACACCAGAACACCAAAGCAAAGACACTGGAAGCAATAAAATGATCACACCAGAAAACTTGTCATATTTGGGAATGACATTCACTCCTTTGGGATGAATTAATAACCATCCACAAAGAGATGTCAAATTTGACTCTAGTATACTGGTGAAAATTGTTAACATAATAGTTTCAAAAAAAGAAGCTTTTCTAAAACAAAGGAACTGGATTTTATTTATCTCATTGATTTTTGGTTCTGCAGGACCCCATCCTGCAGGGTGTGAGCATACAGTGGAATAAATTACAAGGTCCAGGGTGCAGGGTGGACATGCAGGGTAGTCCTCAAAGGTACTGCCTGATAGACTGTATGCCTAAAAATATGTACACATCTGAGCAAAGAAATCTGTTTAATTTTTTTAATAGTAAAAAAGTATTTTACAAATACATATAAGACAACATCAAAGCATACATAAAGGCACATTTTCGCACTTATGCATTTTGAGGTCTTTTGCTAAATTTATAAAATAAAAAATAAAAAAAATCAGTGACTATTTTACTGTTAATGTTAGCATTATTTCCAGGGAAAATGCTGACTGCACCAAATGTAGTGTTCTGCATATAAAAAGCCCTGCTGGAAAAATTACAGTACCGAAAAATGTAGTTTCACAGTGTTAGCAGGAGTGTCTATGAAAATTTACTACACTAGTTATGAGGACAATAATTAGTTTTGGCTTTTTCAAAATTCTACAGGAACCTGCAATTTAGATTTTCCAAAACAGCATTTATTTATTTATGTATGTATGTATTTTTAAATAAAGTAATAAATATAACACAGTGAAACCACACAATCCAGACTGAAAGAAAAGGAAAGCAGCAAACGCAAAATAACACGCTGTCAGGTCTTCCCCTCATTTTTGACCACAACATGAATGAGAAAAAAAAGGCACTTTGTTCTGCTCATCAGCAAAACAGGAAAACCAAGGAATAACATTACAAAATCATCATTTGCTCACATGAATGGAATCTGAATAAATTACACAAGTTACACAGAATGATATAATAAGTGAAAATCTTACTCCATTAAAGGCTCAGTCAACATTTGGGAACAGAACAAGAAGCTGAGATTTCTTTGTGATTTCCTTACATCTGGAAAAAAAACTTTAAAAAGACACCGCTGATCCCATTTTGACTGTATGACTACGCATATAAAACATCCCAAGAAAAGGCCATAGCTGAGAAACAATAGCAAAAAAATAAAATAAAATAATAACAATAATAATTTGTTCTAGAAATAGGAGTCCCCTCGCCGCAGGGGTCTGGACGGGGAAATAATGATATCATCAGAGTCATCGGAGTCTCTGGCTTTGGCAGCTTCAGCTGCTTTTAGGTCTAGCTGAGCTGTTAAAAAAGATGGTCAGAGTTTGATTAACTTATTTCTTGACCCTCATTTATATGTTAAGAGCAAATGAAAGTTTCATTTGGAAAATTGACCCAGCTTGCAGACAGTGACAGCATGAAGGCAGTTTCAAATACAAAAATCACACACACACTTTTCTAATTCCATTCAGCTTTTTAGCAAAGTAATACCATTTAGCGCTCACGGCACGTTCCTAGAAGGTAGAACCCTAACTGAAACAGCAATAAATGGTTAAAATACAAATTCAGTACAATACTGAGCTTTCACTGACAATTTGTATTGCAACACATAAAAAATGGGTAGGGAGACACATGAAATACTGAAAAGAGAATAAAAGTGCAAAAGGTAAGATGGGAATTCTCCTCTTCCTCAGCTGGTTGTGTGTGTTTTACTACAATACAGGTATGCGTCACTTGATGACAGGAATACGTTCTGAGAAATTCTTTGTTAGTAGAAAGAGTACACTCTAAAATAACAATAAAAAGTACAGTATAGTAGATACATAAACCAGTAACATAGTTGTTTTTCCTTATTATCAAGTATTATGTACTATATATAATCTCATGGGACCACCATCGTGTATGCAGCGCATCATTGACTGACATGATGTTATGTGGCGCATACCTGTAGCTGCAATAAGTGTGTGTTGATGATAAGCTCCTCCTGCCAACTTCCCAATCCAATGAAACACACACACACACACACACACACACACACACACACACCCCTTCATCAATCAAAAATGGGGTACCATTAAGCAGGATATTACTGTACTGTACATTAAAAATAAGGAACCAGATAGGGCTTCTCTTTACCATCCAATGAGATACATTATCTGTTTATCGCTGTCATAGGAAAGTGCCAACAGATTTACTGTAGAACTGTTAATTCCAGACATGATGTTTGACATCAGTTATAAGCCTCCTCTGAGTTTACCTGGAATGCGTTTCTTTCTAGCCGAGGTGCCGCACAAGGAGGCGTCCCCGAGGTCCCAGCTTTCTTCAGCATCTCCACCAGGAATTTCCTCCACTACATCACTTCCCACAGTGGCTCCAGCACCTTTATCATGAAACTCTGTTTATATTTTGCTTCTGACAGCTAACAGTGTTCTAACAATAAAGATTTACATCTTTATCCCATTGACCCTTACGAAGCTAAGCAGCATGGGCAAAAAAAGGCAGTGGGGTTGAATGGGGTCTTAGGTGGGAACAAGGTCCATCCTACCTTGAGGGGTTTTGCTGCAGTTTCCAGTGACTGTGGAGGTTTTTCTTACTGCTGGCTTTGGAGCAGAGGCCTGTGCTTTGGCAGCTGAGCTCAGCATCTCCAGCTCACCCACAGAACTGATTTTAAATGTCAAAAGTTTCAGCTGAGGGGCAGTGATGTTCCAGTTAAATAAATCACACATCTAACCAACAGGTATTCTTTGCACAATGCAAAGTAGTCACACTCTGCAGCCAGTCTATTTCACATCCAATAACATTTTCACTTGGGAATTTGCAGAAGTTTAGGATTTCTGGAGGACATGAATGCATGTTTTCAGCTCTAACCAGTACACCATTCAAACAACATGCAAGGAGATACATGCAATGGTGTCCTCCTCCAGCTGTCACCTGTTTATTTTGAACTGCCACCGTGCCAAATGTCCCCTGAACGCAGACTGCAGGAGCACCACGCTGTCCACCTGATCTCCATCCCCCACATGAGGACTCTGGATGCTGCTGCTGACCTCTGTCTGGGGGCTCTGAAACAAACATGGATTCCGCTTCCGCATCAGTCGTGTGGTGTTACTCCCTCCCACTGAGCACGTTTCGCTGCTTCGCATCGTCGATCTTCATAAAAAGTCTGGTCCCCACATTGACGGGACCGCTAACAAGTTATCTGCAGCATTTATTATAATGCTTATGAAAATAATCCTGATCACCGCTGTGCAGCATTAGCTACTCAAAATCTTGTGAAATTTTCTTTATGCAAATATTTTTATGCACTGTACATCAGGCTAAAGGGGGTAAAACTCTGAACAAAACAAACAACTCTTTTAATACATTTAACAGCATAGTGGTGCTGGCTCTTATACTCTCAAGCTATTTTTTAGAATTTCTGAGCTAGATTATCAAAGTCTGGATCTTGCAACCTAAGGAAAGATGATTTACTTGTTTTTTTTTTAAACATAATAATGGATTTCAGGTGTGCTAACACAAGTATAAAGGTTTTTGTAATAGCCCATTACCGTTTAAAAGTAATTTAAGGTTGAGCTAAGGCTGCTAAAAATGGGGCTTTGGAGTCATATGTGAATAATAAATTATAAATCAGTCATTTCCAGCAGTAATAGCCAAGAGCAAACATTAGTTATATGCTGGCTATATTCTTAAATCTATTTAATGGTACTTTGATTAAAAAAAAAAAAAAAAGTAACTACTATTTCACAAAAACAAAGACATTTCTTGTCTGTGGATATGTGTATGTTCACATGCATTTTACTTCAAACACTACGCAGTAGGACCAAATATATTGTGCAGTTCATCTTCTGGCTCTGTTGCATTACTGCAACAGTCAAAGCCTGAAAAGTTAAAAAAGGATGGGGGCGGCACAGTCTGAAAATAATATTTAGCAGGGCTACTCTATGCTTTATTACAACCCTAAATTCTAAAGTTATTATATAATTTTACCTTGCTGTTGATGCTGGAAAGTGTTTCCTCATGATGGGTTTTAATCTTTACCGTTTGCCGTGTCAAATGCCCCCTGAGCACTGACTGAATCAAAATAATGTCCTGCAAATAAACAGGCGACATTAGGTGGCTCCATTTACGTGGAAAACAACACTTTCGTATTATATAAAAGTATTCACAGTATAACCTGAGTTATTTCTTCACATTACAATGACAGCATACTCACAAGTACATTATTTTCTGATTATAAGACTCCTTGCAGGAAGGCATGAAATGCTGAAAGATCTAATGCAACAGAATGATACTAATATGTTATAATAAGGAGAAAATTCCTGCTTGTTTCTGAGAGAAAAAGAGTGAAGGGCAAGTATTTTGTCATATACCACTTATTAGTAAACATAAGGTATAAGAAAATAAAGTCCAAAGTATCCATATTAGGAATATGAGTGAACAGCCATGCTATAAGAATTTAACCAATGTGCTGTAGTGATATTTACATAATTGTAAATCAGTGAATATATTCTGGAAATTGCTAAAATATTACATTTACATGCAAACATTTATCATGAGGAAAAAAAAACAGGATGTTCAAGAGCAAGACTGTTTTCTCTATATAAAATCATGTATTCGTGACTGTATTTCTTCTATTTTCATCATCATTTCAACTGCTTGCCCTGTGCAGGGTTGCAGAGGTCTGGAGGCCATCCCATCCCATGCTTTATATAAAAACACAGATAATACACAATAACACGTTTATATATGGCAAGGAAAACAAGAATAAGAAACTTGATATTCCATTGCATATAAAGAAGTAATATCATCCAGGATTTTTTCATGCAACAAAAAACTTACTTCTTCCAAATGTTCCTTTTTGTTCTCCTGAAGATAAAGACAAGTTGTTAAATTTCCCATCTGTAGCCAACTGATGATTATAACATAATCGGTAATAAAATAATATACAGTAAGCTCTGAAGTCACATGTTGCAAGAGGGCTTTTTAAATGTATTTTTCATCTGAAATCTGCCAGACAAAAACATTCTTCTTCCACCGATTAGACATAAAAAGCAACATTCCTGTACGACTGCATTCCTGTCAACTTTTAAGAGAGCGTAACATTAGTTCTGACATTTTGAGATAGGTACCCTGTTTCTGTACTGAAGCCAGTGTTTCTGGATGGTTCTGGCAGCCCTTTCTTCCTTCCCGTCTTGTCCGCCTGCAGCCTCTGTGTCCTGCGGAACCCAGAGCTGTTGAGCTTTCTCTCCACCTGACTCACGACTCTGCAGAAGCAGCTCTGCTCCTTCTGCTCTCTGGTCCTGTATTACATTCAAACAGATATAAACTTTGACAATGTAACAGATAATAAAATGCCACTTTGATAACAGGACCCAATGCTTTTATTGCGAACAAGTAAACTAATATCTGTACACACAAAATCAGGACCATTTCATTTGGACGGTCCATGTACCCTGGAGCAGCAATAATACGCAGAAAAATAAACAGTCATTTTTAAACAAATTTAAAATGAAGTATTTTTTGAAAAATATGAATTAAAAATTTTTAATCCAGAAAACAAACCATTATAGCAACCCATACTGTATCCTAAAAATTGAAAAATGCTAAAGCATTGTGATGTCAAACAAGCTGAAAAGCAGTGCAAGTGGGGACAATTATTTCAAAGTGAATCCAAATATATTATAATTTGTTTATGTAGCTGACAGCTTTGTCCAAAATTGCTTCCACTATTCGATAACTATTTGGCAGAGGTTTACCCGAACATACGGTATTCTTACTGTGCCCATTCAAGGTACCCTGATGAAGGTACTACAGCAGCAGCGGGGTTCACATCAGATGCATCAAGACTGTATTTCCACTTGAAATTCAAAACTGATAAAGATTTATTTAAGGCAATGAAAAGGAAAACTTGTGCACCATGAGACTGTATTAACATCATCATTACCACTAGTTCAATGAATCCACTTGCTGTGCACTACTACCTGTTTGTTATGGTGTGAGGGGTCCACCCTCCAACATCTTTCCTCCTCCAGCTTCAGTTCCAGTTCCTTTATTTTCTCTGTCAGTTTCTCCATCTCCTCTCTGGGCAAAGAGAGAAAAGACAACTGCACTTTACAAAAGAAATCCATATACAGCATGCATTTACACATAAATGTATTGAACAGATACTTTTCTCCAAAATATCAATTCAATATTCAAATTACTGTAGTTATTCTCAGACTATTTTATCAATATACAACTTCAAGATACGCGTATTTTCTTGAAAACGTTACAATGGAAATATACTAATATACTACAACTTTAAAAATTCATACTCGCCCCAGATTAAGACAGAGCACTATCCTATCAGATTATTATAATTTCTATCTACAATTCATTGAACAGAGGTCAGACAGGTCAAGTGGGATTCTGTGTTTATTTTTTTAAAAATAGTAAAATATGGTCAAATAAAGGGAGTGAAATATCAGTGCAACTTCAGGAAAAAAAATCTTATTTTTACACCATTAAAGGAAATGATGAGGAGACACACTTGAAACGCTGACTTGCTCTGTTGTATTCAATGTTCTTCAACTTCTCCGCATCCTTCAGAGCTTCTTGTTTCTCCTCAGACAGCTGCTGTATCTCAGCGCTGAATAAACACAGCAGATTGTTAATAACATCTCGGTCCTCGGCTGTTTCCTCCCCCTTGTGCTGCCACTGCTCCCGGCACGCCGCTTACCACCTCGACTGCGCTGCTATCAAACAGCTCGATTGCATCAGCTAGCAAATATTCTTCACAGAGCCTTTATAAAGTTTAAAAATCAAAACACAAGCCAACAAAAACACATTAAGTATGTAATTTCCACAAAACAACAGTCTTACCAGAACATAATATTTACTACTCCAACTATAGTTAACATTACTGGTACTCGTGGTACTATTTGCAATACCACTACTAATAATGGAAAAAATATTTCCAAATCACAGTTTTCAATATGAACCAATAAAACTATGGAAAATGCTCTTAATTCTCCCTTTTCACATCACCTGAGAAATCAATCTGCAGCACTTTTTTAATTCCCTCATTTATTCCTCCATCCATTATCAACAACTGCTTGTCCATTGCAGGGCCTTGGTGGTCCAGACCCTACTCCATAAGCACAGGGTGTGAGGTGCTTTACATCCTCAGAGGGATGCCAGTTCATAGCAGGGCAGGCGCATACTTTTTCTCTCCCACATACAAACAAGTACATACAGAAGCTTCCTTCAGGTCCACTCACCAGAAACACACATCTTTGGACTGTGGGAGGAAAGCCCTATGGACCCATTCAAACTGCATAGAGAAGGAAAGTGTTTCCATCAATAGTTATAGTATTTAAAAAAAAATGTCCTTTTCTTCACAAACAGCACAAACTGTTACTCGATGTGTGATGCGAAAAGATAAATCTGACACAGAAATCTTGGCTCTGTAGTCAATGTAAAACTGCATTAAATGGAGTGATGTATCTAAGTGAGCAGCAGGGCAAGTAGCATCTTACAGCACTTGAGTGGTTCTCTTGTAGGTTACAATCCAACCCATTGTGTTCAATTTGTATGCCTTCCAATGTTCACATGGGTTTCAAGTGGATGCAACCGTTTCTTCCCAAAGGCAGGTCAGAAGACACTTTGGACAAACCGGTGACTCTAAACTGCCCTGAGGTGTGGCTGAGCGAGCGACTGCCTTTGTGTGGCTACCCTGTGATGGACTGGCACCCGAGCCTATCTGTCTAGTCAAGCATATTATGTTTCTGGACAAGGCTCCGGACCACTGAGACCCTGACTTGGACAAACAGTTAATGACAGTGAGTGAGTAATACATATGAGAGGCTCAGACACAGATGGAGTGGAAATGAAAGGTCTTACATTCTCTCTGCCAGTGACTCCTGGAGATGCTCCTGCTCCTCTCTCAGCTTTTTGACAAGCCCCCGTAGGTGGACACACTCCTGTTGCCCGCTGTTCCCACTCAGGGTCACCGGGATGTCCTGCGTGGCTGTGTCTGGATCAGACTCCCCCATGTGCTCAAGATGAGCCCCAGCGCCCTCACCTGGATTGTGCGCTTTGGCTAATGGCGGGCTCCTTGAACGACGCTTCTTCTGAAACGCAAGTTCTCGGTTAAGGAGGACGTCCGTGTGGTGCGCTACCTGCTGAACGACATGGTCTTTGGGCACCAGGTTGCACCCTAGTGCACACATCACTGGCCTCAGCTGTGCCAGAACATGTCTTCACCTTTTCTAGCTCAATGATCCGTCTCACCAGCCTCTGTTTACTCCACTCTGCGTAACCTGACAGATACACAATGGTGGAATGGAATCAGGTTCAGCTTTAAAGAATCTACATTTTAACATTTAAATTTTTTTTTTTGAGCCGTCCAACTTTTACATGTAATAGTATGAAGAGTTTATGAGACAACTGTTCTGGAGAATCGTGTTCACCTTTGGCTGTACTGGGAGGGCTTCTGTTTATCTTCTCAAGTTCCTCCTTCAACGTTTCATTCTCCTCTCGCAGCTCTCTGATGGTTTTTTTTAGCTTGGCGTTGGCTGAGCTGAGAACTTTCTGCTGCTTCGCGTACGCTTTGCACTCAGCAGTGAAACTGAAAAAACATCCGGTCATTTTATGGAGTATCCACATAAACAAACTGCTGAAATAAATTGGGCATTTAAAAGACATCAGTACCTTTTTTCTGCTGACTCTGCATTGGCCAACAACATCCTTAGTCTCTGAACCTAAAGAAGATTATAAATGAGTTACAAATGAGTTACAAATCCAAATATTCAATATAGTTAGAAAAAACCATTTCTAAGAAGATAAAAAATGCTACAGTTTAATTAAATATGACATCTTGGATGGGTTTTACAGAAATGGGTTGCAAACCTGCACTGCAAAAAATACATGCTGATACCTACATACAAAATACAATACTGATGTTTGCATAAAGGTGTTAAAACAGTACCTCTTCATAGTATTTCTCCATCACAATCTTCATTTCTTCAATGTTTTTGGCCTTTAAATCATTCTGCAATTTGCTGGAGACAACACGGAGTGACAGAGGTTAGTGCTCCAGTTTCAGAAGTGATCCAGTGGTTGCAACATTGAATGAGACATGAAACCTGCATGGCTCCAAACATTTTTATGCAGGTCCACGATCCCATATCTGAAAACCTTGGGCGTCAGATGTGTTCCGGAATTCAGAACTTTTTGGATTTTAGAAAGGTAATGCACTACACACACCTTATATTACGCGACACCCCTGGCGGCATCTAGGGCTGCATCCCATTCATATTTTTCCAAAATGCATAAATATTCATACTAAGTGGGACAAATAAAGACTATACATAGTCTTACAGTTTATTCATATACTAATAGACAGCCAAAATTCTAAAAAAAAAAAAAAAACTTTAAGAGCTTTCTACATTTTGGAGTTGTGGACCTGTATATACATCCGCTCAATCTCAACTTGGTTTGGTTAAAATTCTGTTTAATCTAAAACCAAAATTATTTAATCTACACACATATATTGTGGAGTGCAAGGTTAGAGGGAGTTTCCTTTTATTCCCAGGTTCTTTCATTTACATCTTGTACTTCTTAATGGCTAAATAAACACCTACACTCACGTACATTCAGCATTCCTTTTCTTTCGAGCTACAGCTAAAGTTAATTCTTGGTTATACATTATTTCTTAGTCTTTGCATTCAAATTACACTTTCTAGAATTCCATTAAAACTTGACAAATAAAATAAAGACTCCAGCTCACATTACTGCACTATCCTTTTCTTTGCACTGCTGTTCCAGCTTAAGAATCTTGTGCTTTAATCCATTCAGAACCTGCAGGGTAAGAATATTTTCGATAAATGCTGTAAAAATAACACAGGTACAGCGAAACGTCACTATGTCCCCAATAGTCACACTTTCATTTCAGATAAAACATTAAATAAAGCATACATTTCCATAAATCCCTATAACACATTACTGTATACTCGGTAACCATGTACGTGACAAATAAACTCTTTTGACTTTTGTCTCCCCCATCACACAGTTTACTAACATTTAATCACATTTATTAATATATGACAATGGAGCAAGGCTATACTTACTGAACTCGAATCGTTCTTTTTGTCAACAAACCCCCTTGTATATTCAGACCCCTGGAAAGGACGAGATCAGTGCATACTGAGATTCCACTTTCCGTGCACAGTAAGTTCCCCACGTGTACAAAAAGGGGGAAAAGTGTCGATTTATTTGGTGCAGTCAGTTATACCGTTGACATCAAATGTAGTCTCGTGCTATACGTTACTGACGCTTTTTGCCGTAGCGCAACTTTCAATTTTATGTTTGACTACTAAGTCTAACTGTTTATGCAGCTGTGCATTTTTAACTGGAGCAACTCAAGGTAAGTACCTTGCTCATGGGAACTACAGCAGGAGCCACGGTTCAAAACAGGTTCCTAATCTGCAAAAAGCACGTTGCCAGGTGAGGCTGCGGGAAAGGCCGTACCATTGCGGTTCTCAGTGACCTGAACTAAACACCGGCTCAATATCTGGCTGCCAAAATGTGTTAAGAAGTCCAGAGCCTTTTCACTTTATTCCCATAAAAATGTGTGACTTTAAAAGCAAAATGGATGGGAAATTTTAGGGCTTAAATTCTAACTGACAGGTACTGAATTCTGGTTGACAATAACTAGAAAACTTGTTACTGTACAGTATTACAAAGTATTTTTTTTGGTCTTTTTACCTTGGTGGGGTCTAACAGCTGCTCGATCTGCTTCTCTTTTTTATGCACATCCTCTTCGATTCTTCGTAGTTTAGTTTTCATGATGTCATTTTCTGACTTCTGAGCTTGCAGACACTGTACAAAGCAATGCTTTTATTGAGGACATAGAATGTACGTAAACTGGACATTTCAAGGCATCATTTTATTAGACATTTTAATAAGGAAAAATACACCCGCTAACTGGGAATGTATTTTAAACATTTTAACATGAATTTTTTGGCTGCTACAAATACTCAAAACACTTTTTTTAAGCTACTAAAATGAATGGCTGACAACAAAACTTAAAACGTACTCGCTTCAGTTGAATTATCTCATCATACATGTCTTCTTTCTCTTTGTAGTCTGGGGTCCCTGGAATATATCCTAAAAATGAGCGGGGAAATAAGTGTCTCAGGTTCATCGCACACAAACACAGGTATTTGACTGCTCCTGCGAGCGTTTTTAATGACGCCGAGTCTCGCTCACCGTTGCTGGCGGACCGAGAGTACTTTGGTTTCCTCATTCCAAAAGCGTCCTTCAAGTACTCCGGCATGCTTGTCGAAGTGGAGCACTTGGGTTGCGTCCCATCGCACTCTGTGTTCAGAATTTACATCGGCGGCATTACGGTTGAGGAAACTCATCCAACCTTATAAAATCCACTCTCTGGGAACATTGGATACGAAACGTTCGTGTACAGACCGAGACCACTCTTGAGAGAAGCCAGCCAGAAGTCCGCGGGTACCGAAGAATGTTCACTCTGCGTCACCCCGGTCCCCCTCAAGGAGTGCCACAGCGCTGACTTCTTTACTTGCAAGTTCGCACTCATCAAATATGGAGATTCTGAAACACAATACTGAATTTTGAGCAAGTTATGATTATCGATCAATAGATAGATAGATAGATAGATAGATGCTTTAATAACCTGTAGAACTGCTCACTCCTACAGTTGCATAAACAGAAAATGATGACAGAAGATATAAAATAAAAAATAGAAGCTATATAAGATGAAAAATAAGACAAGAGTTAATAAACACTACTTAAATTGTTATAACACTGTAAAACAAATAAGTATATAAATAACTCTATAAAGTATATAAAGTGTTACTAAGTGCTCAATGCCACCCTGGCAGCCTGAGCTCCCCTGTAGACCCAACGGCCGCTGGCAAGTCCACCAACATAAGACAAATCACCAAAATACTCAAGTCAGAATATTCAGTAAGGAACACATCGCTCCAGCAAATAGTTTTTTTTTCTTCCTTTTCTTAAATAACATATTTGTACGAACAGTTTAAATACAGTTCAAATGGCCGGCTTACTGGGAGATGGAGACAGTTTACGCTGCGTTTTCTTTTTCTTGGGCCTCTGCGGAAGAGAAATCAAAGCGCTCGCTTTTCACTGCTTGCTTACTTATTTATTCAGTTGCACCAAAAAAAATTGTGGCCGTAAATCATTGCAAGACAGATAGACAGACAGATGGAAACCATCTATGCAGGTTGGTGAATATCAATTATTATATGACTAAATTGTGTATAAAAGGCATACATACCTTGTCAGAATTTGAGATGTATGTGGTAACAGAAAGCTCATCTTCACCCTTATGTACATTTGACAGATATGTACCCATGTAAAATAACACTTGAGATAAACGCACATTTTAGTTCCAGCTGCACATAGTGAAATAAATAATAATAATAATAATAATAATAATGTGGAAAAAGGAGGTGGTTAGCGGGGTGATGCAGGGTCTTACCAAGTCCTCCAGCTCTGGGTCTGTGAGACCGTCACTGGGTGCGTCGGACATGTCGATGCAAACCAACAGGTAAACAGGTTAGCAGGTAAACAGGTAAACAGCGCGGGGACACGAGGCGCTCATGCCGAAACTCGTTGGCTTTAAACGATCCTTTTGGCCGCGGCTCCCTTTTCTGCGCTGCACCGCAGGCATTCTCACGAAACAGCCAGCCTGTCCTCCTCTTCCTCCTCCGTCCTTCTCCCCGATTCCTCCTCAGCGGAGTCGGCGTGAGAGAAGCGGCAAAATGCGGAGCAGCTCCAGTTGTTACACCAACGGACCGCGCTGAAGACCCCGGTTCGAGCGTAGCGCTCTCTGTTTCTTTGCCCCGAATTGAACGAGTTTCTTAAAAGCCTTCTTTTGTATTTGCGTTGCACGATTTTTAATTTTTTTCTGTCCGGCGAACGTCGGATTCTGTCCGTGCGGGCCGCTTTCTTCGGCCGTGCTGTCAGTCCGCGGTGTCAGGGCTGCAGTCGTCTAGCAACCAAAACACACGGAGCGCCCGCTGGACCACCGTGAGCAAACCCGGAGTTCGGTCGCATAATTCTGAATAAATCCGTGTTGTTTTCAAAGTTCGTTGGAAAACGTTCACATTTGTTTCCCCTCCCAAAACAGTTGAATAAAAAATAAAAAAAAACGATCGACTTGATAACTGCTGCGACGAAAAACGAATGCTTTAGAGACAGTTTTTTTTTTCTCTTTTCTGAGCACATTTATATTGTGAAGAAGCCCAAAATCAGCATTTTAAACTGGCTTTCAGCGTTGTGGGATTAGGAATCCCCTGCTTTTCGGTTTATTCCAAGCGAATCTACACGCTGTCGCATCGTGGAGTTTCTTTTGTTTTTGCAAAGTCCGTGTTTATTAACTCCGCGTATGTTCAAATTGGCCAAATTCATCCTCTTTTTTGCTTTTCTTTTCTTTTTCTTGCAAAGAAGCTCTGTTCTATGACGCGAGTACCAGGTAGAAACAAAGATGCGTCACATTTTTGTGGCAGGGCTCTTATTCCTTCACGGTTTAAAAAAAAAATTATAATTTTTTTTAGAGCCTTTAGGTTCTTTTTAAACCCTTCCGATTTAGAGTATTTGCACAGAAAAATACAGCTCGATAAGTCTACCGTATACCTTTATTTTTAATTAATTTTAATGTCTAAATTAAAACTATTATTTTGCAAGAAAGGTATGAACTGTAATGAGGATTTCAGTCCCTGCACTATTGGGGTCGCTTGTGAGTTCACGCATGCGCAGTTTCTCCACCCTCTACCTCCAGTTTCAAATCAGAGTTGAGGGTTCATTCTGTCCAGAATAACTGTCAGGCTGTCTTGGCCCAGATCTGGATATCATTTTTAAATTATTGCTTGGTTAAAACCTGAAATTCTACGTGAGGTAACTATTTTAATAAAGTAACTGAACCTGAGACTCAGTTATATTTACAAACTTTATTATGAGTAACAGTACGGTGGCCTTAAGCAGGGCAGAGGTTAGAGCTGTTTTAAGAGTTGGCTTGAGACTTAACTCTTTCCCAATACAAAATGAGACAACCTTATTTTGTTAAAATATCCTCCTCAACTCCCTGCTCTTCCTCCTCACATCCCCAGTGTCTGAACCGATTCCCTGAGCACTCCATGGCCCAACACCCTCCAGAGTTCATATGCAGTCGCTTTATACAACTGTACTGTACTTTGTTTATGCACACAATCACTTTATAGATGTTTGGTTAACAACCGCATGTAAATCATTGTAAAAAAAGCTACGTCAGCCACTCTTGAGCTTTCCCTGCGTATTTCGTATTTATTATTGTTGTCCTGTGATACCATTTTCTGCACCTTATGGTGTGCTTGGTTTCAATGCAGCACCATGGGCCCCAGAGAAACTATATTTCAACCCTACCGTATACCGGTTTATGGATGGGCTCTCAATAAAGATGCCTTGAATCTCTCTTGAGTAAATTACATCTGTAGCATAAAAAGGGAAAGATTTTACCTCTCCGGTGTTCATGCATAGCTAATCTGTCACCCCAGTATTTGCGTTTTAACCTCTTAACATTGTGTGTAATATTCTGTCTCCGCTATCAAATTGTTATGCTTATTTTTCACTGTATTTGTCGTATAGAAAATAAAAATACAAATTCAGCACTGAGAATATCACTGTGGTGCTGCGCTGTCCTGGCGGATTTTGGAACCTGCACACAGAGCTGCACACATCTCGCATGTTTGTGCTGTTTCTCAATTGATCGGAATGGCACAGTGTGGTCTAGGGGTCTGTTTAGCATTGTTCCTTCAACCCCATCACCCAAACAAGTGACCAAATTCCTGTGTTGCCTCTTAATTCCAGCACTTGCAAGTGAAGCAGCACAGAAGGTTTTTGGAAATCGCTGGAGTTGCTTAACAGGGAACTACAGGCTGTCTGCTGGTTCTTTTTCTCCGTAGCTTTGTATGCGGCTTGCACACCTCCATCTCGCATACCGAAAAAAGAGATCGGTCAGCACATTTTCTGCATTTCTTACATCCCGATTAAATCTCTGGATTCCCTGTTCAGAATTACAGTGAACATTCGGAGGGGAGTTTTAAAGGCAGATCTGATGGATGTCTATAGAACCTGGCTCTTATGCACATTTTAGTTATTCTTTGAATCAAGGGCGGCAAATATTGTAAAAAAAAAACACAAATACTAAACAGTTTTAACAATTATTATGAACAAGTATCTGCCCGATGACTTATTCCAACGCAACTTGGTTTTGGATATGCCATACAAACTACCTATACTACTTATTTACCCATTTATACAGCAGTGCATTGAGATGCACGCATATGCCCACACTCTCAGCAAGAGAGTCACCAGTTCACCAGAAACACGTGTTTGGAGTCTGGGAGGAAACACACACAACCGGAAGAGGGCTTTCAACTCCCCACAGACCTGAGCTAACCTTAAACCCACATCCCAAGAGTTGCATGGCATCAGTATCACCTTCTATGCCTTAATGTGTCATTATTTTTTAAAGAATAAGGAGCAGAGAGCCAGAGGGACGCCGCAAGGAGAAATTTGGGATTTCCCTGAAGGGGATTTCTGATGAAGTTCACTTTTGTAGGCTGCTTTGGATTAAGATCACTTTTCTGAAAGTGCAGCTGTGTTGTCACAGGTTCTCCCAGTATCTGAATGTGCTGCTTGTTATAAGGCCTCTCCTTGAGTCTCCATTTTCAGACCTCAGTCTGGATGTCACCTTAGTTCACAAACTCCTCCAGTTCCAATGGCATTTTCAAACTGTTTAAAATTATTTTTGTATTTGATATACTGTACAAATATATACACTATATACTTAATAAGGCATGCGAGTATGCAAAAAGGGATCAACAGTGGGGATTTCCTGCTGTTCTTTTCTTCCTCTTTCTTTACACTCTGTTGACTATTAAACCGTTGTTACGCATCTAATGGACGCTGGCTGTCATCTGTCAGCGCAATGGTTCAAAATGAACACCAGTGACATCATCCAGCGGGGAAATCCCCGGCATGATATCAGTGCTGGGCTATGTGAACGGGCTGGATACAAGAAGTGCCTCAAACCCTAGCTTGGAGAGCTAGAAGGACGACTGGGCTCCCACGATGCAGCCAGCTCAGAAGACCCCCCCGGGAGTTTCACAAACCCTGAACGAGCTGCTGAACAGAGATGCTGTGCAGGTGGACCTCATCCCAGAGAAGAAAGGTCTGTTCCTCAAACATGTGGAGTACCAGGTAACTAGTGAGGTGAGTGATAACCATGGTAGAGCCAAACCGCACAGCATAGTCATGCTTTTTGAGCTCTTTTACGAAATTCAGAATTAAAAAAGTGTCTACAAGGCTGTGATGTGTCTTTCCATATGACAGCCGTCTTAAGGTCTAGTAGGTCAGTAGGACTAGTTTGACTCAGAGAAAGCTAAGCGCTTTCAGAGCCCTCATGGTTTGCTTAGAAATTCGGAACGTATATTAGTCGAAGCGAGCAATCGTGTGTGTCCGGCTCTGTCGGGAACCGCATGGTCTTGTGTTTGTTTCCCCAGCGCTTCCGAGTGTCTGTCTACAGAAGATACAGCGACTTTGATGTGTTCCACGAACTTCTGCTGCAGAGGTTTCCGTACAGAATGGTGCCAGCACTCTCTCCCAAACAGATGCTTAAAGGAGGTATGGGCTCATCCCTAAAAAAAAAAAAAAAAAACAGGGTTTGATAAGCAACACTTGTAATCCTGTTGAGTGCCGAGCGCTGATAAATCAGATCTTTTATTTTCTGTTTATTGCTGCCTGGGTCTGGTATATTATAACAGGCTTTTAAAGGGGAATTCCTCCTTAGGGAGACTAAATGGACTCTATGTTTTTGTTCGCGATGCAGAAGTGAGATTACATTGTTCCCAATTTACCACCGAGGGAAATTTACAAACACATTATTTAATGAGTATTTATTGCACCATCATGTCTCTAAGAAGCTGCCAGTGTGCTCTAGCAGACTGTGTGAACAAGCACTCCCCTTCCCCGCTTTCCCCCTGTACCCACAGTGCTGGCGACCGTGTCAGAACGCAAGTTCATCGAAGGGCGGCGGCGGGCCCTACGAAGGTTCATAAACCTGGTGGCACTGCACCCCTTCCTCTCCGAGGACGAGCTGCTGAAGACCTTTCTGACCTTCAGCGGCTCGGTAAGAGCCTTGACCCCTCGCTTTAGCCTAGGGAGCGCGAGCTCTGCCGGTGAAACACTGAACATGCAGAGAAGGGACTCGAATGACCAAGCGGCTCCTCATGTATCCATATTCTTTATTTTTTAAGCCTTTTCTTTAACTTCAGGAAGCACTCAGCGTCATTGTTTTGCTGTTTTCGCTCCGCCACGTCACCAACCGCACAATGTTTGACTAAAATATTCAACGCTGTCTGCAAATGCGATGGATTTGCTGAATTTCTTTTTAGAATGAGACATTCTGAAGCATTAAGCCCCTGCCAGCTCTCTGACCTTTTGTGGAGAACGGTTTTCAGACGGCCTGGCGTTTCGTCTTGTCTTTTAAAAAAAAAATCATCTTTGTTTTTCTGCCCAGTGCCTCCGAAGTACTTCTCGGTAACTGAACTATTCTTATCAAATCGTGCGATTTCTCTAGGACACATCCGGGCTGTCCCAAATCAATCGGCACCTAACCTATGCGCAGTTGCAGACAGAGCAGAGCTGCGAAGCAGAACGCCAATGAAGACCAAAGGCGGTTCTATTTCTCGGTGCGGAGGGTTTAATTAAGATGCAGACGCTTCATCCGTGCATTAAGATGGGCACGCCGGTGCTGAGAGGCAGCACCCGCGGGTCTGATGGCTGCCGCCGGTGGGTTAATAAGGTCAGAGCCGCTCATTCTGGCTTTGTCAGCAGTGATCTCACCTTCACCTGCTTCATCCGAATTAAACCCGAAGTTACTGCCGCTTTCAAGAGCTTCAGTTCGTTTCCCTCAGCATTCGATGGCCATACCTTCTCCTTCCGTAACCTTCATTCTGAGTCAACTGGACCGAAATCTTTGCGCCGTTCAGAGCCGAACATACGGTTACCTGGCAGGAATATATGATTTGTAACATTTATTACCTGTGTAGCTTTGAAAGTCACTGCACCACTGGTTGGATTCAGCTTTGTCTGTGGAATCCCCCCCCCCCCCCCATGACTGTACAAAATGTCTAACTTGTGCTTGCATTTCAAGTGACTTTTTGACCTTTTTAATCATACAGGATGTTCAAAAGAAACTGCGAGAGGACTTTAAGGGAACGGGAGATGAATTTATGACGTGTAAAATTGCCAGACAAGCTAAGGCAAGTTGTTTGTTCTCAATTCCCCAACATCAGAATTTTAGTCCAGTATAATTGATGCAAGTAAGTTTCTCCCTAACAGTTTTATTTTGCTAAGCTTCTGTTTGTTTATTTAGCTGACGCTTTTCTCGAAAACGTCTTATGATGTTTTATTTACTTGTGCTGCTGCGTAATTGTCACTGGAGTAATTTAAGGTAAGTACCTTCACCAAGGCTATTACAGCAGGGTTGCAAGGTGGAAGTTCTATCCACTAAGCCACAATAAGTGATGGCCCATGGAACTCCAGGCATCTGACTGAATCCTACATTGCTGTGTTACAGGAGTACCTTCCCCCAGATGTTCAGGGCCAGATTTCCTCCAGCAGGGAGCTCATCCATAACATCCTTAATGTGTTCCACAGTCTGCGGGATAGGGTCGAGAGACTGGCTGAGCGCACCAAAGGGAATGCCATGGACTTGCTCATGTTTGGGAGGGAGCTCAGGCAAGTTTTTACTTTACTTACTGTTTTTCTCCCTTGACTTTGTATTACCAGCTTATTTTATTTTCCTCCCAGCAGGGCTTTACTTTGCCCCTTCTGAAGTAGTGTAGTGGCTTCAGAATATTACTGTTCATTTTCTAACAATGCACATATTGAATTCGATATCATTTTGTTTTTATTGCACTCTTGCCAACAGACTACTCATAGCAGTTATCATAAAGTAGTGAAAGAGCACAAATACATGCAGCTAATATAATGGAATTACACTGACCCCTGGTAAAGCGAATGTGCAGGGTAAAAAACGGAAGATGTAGGGGAGCTGAAACAAATCTCAAAGACTGCTGCAAGAGGGGGAAACATGTCAGGGGCTTGAAGGCCAACCGCTCACCCGCTCGACCTGAAAAGGCTAAAAACACAGCACTAATATTGCCCTCGCAGCCTCTGTAGAAGCCTGCTGGTCTTGAAGGCTGGAAAACTGGTCATTCCCAGTGTATCCGACATGGATACTTGTGTATTTTTTGACTTTGCTAAATGCAGCACTTGAAGTAGGAAAAATAAGTGCTGATACTGGCCTTATTGGCTTGTTGGTAAGCATATCAGTCAAGACCTGCAAACTATTAAGTGTTCAATTTTGAATTTCTGCAGTGAATAGAAGATACTATGATACTATATTGCTGTTGTGCACAATGATTTGCTACTCTAATAATTGGGGTGTGAATTTTAAAGAAATAGATGGAAAGCAACACTTGAGCCAATTTTGCAGTGTAACTTAGTGCACCCTGGATAATAAAATGTAGATTTGAGGGCTGTTATAAATAATGACAGTGTACTGTAATAGTGTTTTGTTGGAAGAGCAGCTCCACCAGAGAACAGGGTTGATAGGGTGTAGACATGAGGCCTGGGAGCTGGTGACAGTGTGCACATATGATTTTGTCATTGCAGTTCGGTGGGCTCTGACGCATGGCCGGTGCCTCCTCTGGCCGTGACATCCAGCAACTGGGACACTTTGCGGCACTCTCTGAAGGGTCTCTCTGTGGAGTTTGCCTTGCTGGCGGACAGAGCCACGCAGCAGGTAGAAGACTTCCCGTTGTCCCTGTGCCAACTCCAGACTTGCTTCATGTCCTCTCTAGAATGGTCCAACACATTTCGGCATTTGTGATTTCAAGGGGAGAAGAGAGGAAGATGATGTTGTGGAAAAGCTGAACTTTTTTCTGGATTTGCTCCGGTCGTACAAAGTGAGATCTGAATTTGTTTCCGCATTTTTAAGCATATTATTTGTATTGTGTATTTGTATTGTGGAGTAAACTGGCAACCCCCGTGTTATCCTGTGTTACACTGCCTATGCTATGCGTTGTAACATCTGTACTGTGTCCGCAGAACCTGTGCGAGCGGCAGGAGCACCGGCACACCTTGCAGAAACATACCGTTGTGAGGAAAAATACAGTCAATACCATCACTCAGCCCAGGGACCAGGTATCTGTGGATCAGCTGAAATCTCGCATTGACCAGGTAAGTTTTTCAGTGACAGGCAGAGCTGTTGCAAGGACAGCAGGTAGCGTAGTGGTGGCTGACCACCATTCATTACACCCAAATTTGAATCCCATGCATACTGAAGTAGCCCTGACCAAGGTACTTCCCCAAAATTGCTCCAGTACAAATTACCCAGCTGTATAAATGATAAATCACTGCAATTCCCTTTGAAAAAAGCATCAGCTAAATAATAAACATAGACATATTAAATGTGCGGGACCGGAACAACGTCTTTGACATTCACGCTCACATTTGTCCATCCTTTCACATTTCTGTACTCTCTACAGCAGGAAAGTGTCATACTAACTGCGGAGCTGCGGAGCCATTTCTCAGTGCTGTGCCTTCACCAGGAGACACAGCTCACCTTCACGTACCTCCAGATGACGGCCCGCATCCTGGCCGCTTTCGTAAACTCCCAGATACAAGGACACAGAGAGGTCTGCTGAAACACAGTTCCCCACTCTCTTTCAGCTCACCATTTAACCATTTAACCATTTCACCTTTCTTAGACTTCATTAAGTGGGCATAGATGGAGAAGCAATCAGACCAAGTTATTGTAGACCTAAATAATGCTAACAGTAAAGGTGTAAGGAGCTCTGAACCATGGTCCCTGAGGGTCCAGAGTGCTACACATAATTTTAATAAGCTCATTTCTATCCATACAGTTAGCTGACACACAGTGGTGCCCTTGCAGTTTGAATGCTATAGCACTACAAATTAATATACTTGCCTTCGACAAAAAAAAGATTTTCTGTATTAACTGATTACGGTTTTTTATATTTATTAGCTACAGTGTATATATTATTTTGCTTGTATTTATTAACTTTATTCTGTCTTAATGTATTGAAATGACTGTGGCATACTTAACAGGGCGTAAGGAGTCAGGAGGTGACAGCAAAGCAAGCATGTTTAAATATTTTAAATGGTGTTCTGTTCCTTTGGAGAAAAATGAGAATATTAGTCAGATTTTGCTTTATGTTATAAAAGCTGTTTAAATATTACATAATAACGATCACAGAAGCTGGTGGAGGAATGCGCTCAAGTGTCAGAATAATATTGTGCTGTCTGTTTTTGTGTGCATCCCGCTGCAGATGGGCGAGGTGTGGAACGATCTGCATCCGAAGCTCAACTGTCTTTTTGAGAACTCGGACAGCATCTCCTCCACCCGCCCCCTAGCAGGGCAGCATCGGACCCCCGTGACGCTGGTTCCTAATTAGCTGAGAAAAATGAGACGCTGCAGTTACAGTGGCATTCCTGTCATTCCAAACAAATGGCAAATTTGGGACATTCCAGTCAAAACCCGAAACCAACTGTCCCACTGCTACAATACACATGAATGGGAGACTATTAAACACTGGAATGTCAGTTTTTGGAAAAGAAAAAAAAAAAAAAATTTATGGTGACAGGCTGTGTAGCAAGGAGGAGACATGAAACAGTCATGAAACAACTGTGTGTAATGACTTCCTTCACATAAGAAAGAGGGATTTGGATATGTGGGAACATGGATGTTTTCCATTTTTTCACATGTTCTATCGGTGTACATTTGTTGACACATCACGATACCCACAGTTTGAGGATGTCTTACAAAGTTGTCTTTTTAAACAGTTTCCTCTACTTTTAAGTCAGTATTTCAAGGAATTTGCATATTTTCCTCAAAGGGTTTACGTGGCCATATTATTGAAAATCAATTTCTCTTTGAAGATTAAGCACTGAGAACTGATCAATAGAAGTATTTATCCAAATTTAAAGTCTCAGCAAATTCTGGCTCTTTTCTGGTCCTTTCAAAGCTTCTTGACTTTGTTTCTCGCTGTTTAGTTTTTCCCCTCCTTAACTCCTTGACAGTTTATGCTTACTCCCACTGCTGAAGGTGGAGGTTAGCACCTCTTAAAAATATGTGGCACAGACACTGTAGCTTCAGGAAATATGTTTGGTCCTCAGCTGAACTTATATTTGTTGTACAATGAAATGAATCTATAGCTACAAATGTTTTTAGGGGCTATAAACCTCACAAAAATCATGGTAGATGTGCCCTTTAACATAATAAAGAACCAAAGTAATTGAGATCATTTCATTTATTGAAGTACTTAATTCCTTAAATACCCCAGAGCACATAGTACAATAATTTATTGCTGATAAATCCTAACTAACTTTAACATTTATTTCTAGTTATGTGCGCGAATGGTTGAACTAAATCAAACCAATGTTGGTATATACTATCTCATGTGAAAAAATGGTATTTTAATTTCAAGATGAATCTTATTCGATGACTGATTTGGATTTTCAGTGAACAACGGTGGGTGGCATTGTTCAAGGTTCAAGGTTTTTATTTGTCATGGGTGCACTAACAGCAGCATAGCAGTGTTGTGACCATAAATGTGCTTCTTCCAGACATCCTCAGCAAATTAAAACATATAAATAAGATATAAAAATATATATACAAAAGAATAAATAATAAACAGTGAAATTAAGGAAAATAAACAAGGAAAAGAAGTAATAGATATACATAGAAGTTAAATAAGTTAGATAACCACCAAACAACAAACAAACAACCAAACCAATAAACAAACAAACCGATAAGGGCATACAGGATATACAGACAGACTGATGGACAGTGTCTCACTGTCCAAGGGAGGGGTCAGTGGTTCATCAGTCTTATTGTGTGGGGGAAAAAAACTGCCCCGGAACCTGCTTGTTCTTGTCCGAATGCTTCTCAAGCGTTTTCCGAATGGGAGCAAGGAAAATAGTTTGTGGCTGGGGTGGCTGTGGTCCTTTAAGATGTTATGGGCCTTCTTCCTACACTGCTGGGTGTAGAGGTCCTGCAGGGCTGGCAGATCAGTCCTGGTAATACTCTGTGCTGTCTTTACCACTCTTTGTAGCGCTTTGCGGTCTGACGCACTGCAGCTGCCATATCATTCTGTATAGTATTCTGTAAAAAACGGCTGACAACACATTGCACATACTTTAGCTGTTTTTCTTTACACCCTTACATGGTTTTGCCTAATATATACGTATCTATAAGGCAAACGTTTTGAGAACGTGGATTATGACGTTATGTGTGAAAATCCATCTTTTTTTGTGGAAGAAACTTATCGGTTTAGGCCGAAAGCGACATAAGAATAAACATCAGACAAAAAGTTATTTTTCACTTACATCAAAGTGTTACTCATCAAAGGCCACACTTGTTGTCCAGGTTATAAAACTCTGGAGCTCTTGGTGGCTGGAAGACAGTAAGACGCAGATAGTCGCTATGGAATTACTAGCACGGAGCAGCACAATGCATTATGTTGTATGAGTCAGGAAAACACGAACACGATTCCTTCAGCTGCATTCAGGTTGCTGTCTAATCCTCCCTTTTATTTTAAGCTGTCTTCTGTCTTGGGGTGTCATGGCAACCCTGTGTCTGATGTGAGAGCTGAAGTCTTTACACAATTCATACACTGCTGGCATCTGAGACATGAATAATAATCTTACAAAAATAAACCACCGCCTGCAATTTTAATGTCTAAAAACTGGATGACAATTGCTAGGTGACTTATATTCTGCATTCGACACAATATACGGTAACTTGACAAGTATTGTAATAAAAATAAAAGTGTGATAAAGTGTGAAAAGAGAGTAAAACAACCGTGTGCAGCAACTTTCAAAGAAGCAATGACAATGAATAACAACAGCAAGTTATATAAATTTCAACAATATTTTATATCTGCGTGAAACTGCAGGTTGCTGTCAAGACGATCCGTCGCATTTTGTGGGTGGCCACTATCACAAATACTACGGTAAAGACGAGAGGTGGAAATCTCGCGATGACTCTGTGCCGCGTAACTTTGCGGAGGGAGATCCAAGCGCGGCGTGAGTGGCCGCGGAAGTGTGAGGTAGATTCCCTGCTTGCTCTTCTTCACCATGTTTATTTCCACACAGGGCGCCTTAGCGCAGCACCTACTTGAACTTTGCACAGTCTTTGTGCTTCTGGTAGTTCGCCTCGCTGTGCACTCGCTTTCCTCCTGCGAGCAGTGAAAGCAGTAGCTGTCGAGGGCTAACTGCTCGCGCACAGCCGTGGTCGTGCTTGCGTGCAGTTCTCTCCGCGCACCAGTTAACGTTTTCTTTATTTTATGTATTTTTTCCACTGTTCAGGTAGTGGCACTGTTATATGTGGTAAACATGGGATAGTCGCAGTTAAGTGAGTGAGTACATATTTTTCCAAAGCAAGTTAGAGTTATTTACATTAAGTTGTGGTGTGTGGTTTATTTAAGTTGTGAATAGTACTGAGGCACTGTCCCTTTTTGACTCCCTTTAGTACTGCTATTATTAACTACAGTTCTTATTATCATTGCTTTATTACTGGCATGTGTCTCAGGTGTCTTGCTGGGGCTCTGGAAGCAGCGTTGAGGTTTGCTCACGCATGCGCGCACGGGTCTTCAGGCCGCTGCCACCTTTAAGCAATGAGACTTAACAGTGCCAGGCACCCAGCACTGCAGTCCCCGCTGTCGTTCACTCATTTTTAGAAGCTGTAGCACACGCAGATGCAAAGGACCTTGTGCATATATGACCAGTGCACCCGAAACATGTATCTGTGGACTGTGAGATCAGTTGTGCCACTTGGGCTGTTGTCGAAAGCAACTCCTCACCACACTAGAGCCATGTTGGGGTTAACCAGTGCTGAGCTACACCGATTAAGGCTGCAAAACAAGCAAAGTGACAGTATGACCTACGCTATGAACTGATCCAGCTGGTGAATTATGAGGTGAATCAGCAGTCTGCTTGGTTTACCCCACTGAAGCTGGTACTGGTGTGGTAAATCTAAAGATTTGGCCAGCTGGCAGCAAAAGACCAGCTTTTAGGAGGAAATCATCTTTAGTTCAGTGGTTCTTCCCATACTTGGTCCTGCAGCCTGCGTAGAGTGCAGGTTACAATGCTGGTGAAGTTTACAGTGGTTTACCCAGGTATAGAGTCGTGTAATTTTTACCACATCAGTTCAGGCCAAGGGTCTTGGTCAAGAGTACTGCAGCTGGAGTGGGATTTGAACAGAGACCCTTATGCTTGCAACCGGACCACCGTGTTGCATGCTTGGTGACTTGAGCACAAGCACAGTTATTTATACAGCCAAAGCTTTTCTCCAGAGTGAATTATAGTGTTACGCAAATGGGGAAGATTGTTCTAAGTTGTCTTGTAATGGGTAGAGCTGGTGCCTCGCAAGATCCTGGGCTCTGGGTTCGAAACTGGCCTTTGTTTATGTGGGTGTCCTCACTGATAATGGATTGGTATATCAGGAAGTAGAGACTTGAGGTATTTATTGTTGTAGGACAACTTATGCAGAGGGCAGTGCACAAACTTCAATGGCTGACACCAGCTATTAGACTTTTAGTATTATTTATAGCATTCTCTGTTTTGCTTTTCCATCCACAGTGTGTTTGTATGAGTCAGTACCTCCAGCTGTGTACCTGGCAGATTTTTACACATTTGTTCCTGTCCTTTACTTTTAGTTCTGGGCCTTAGTTCAACTCCTTAATATAAACTTCCATTATCCTTAACCACTTTATCTGGGGTACAGTTGCGGAAGTCTGGAGTCTATACTGTAAACTTGTTTTTTGACATTTATCTTTCTGAAAAATACTTGTTTACATCTGGAAACTGCATTTTATGTCTCTACCTGTTCTCAGCTTTGTACACGAGTTCATTGTAGAAACCTAATAGTCCAAGTGGCTGTGGACAAAAGGTGTCTGCTGAGTAACAAATTCAAGTCATTTCAGAAAGCAATTAAAAAAAAAAAAGTTCGTATTTTTTTGCTCAATCACTAAATTATTAAGAAAGAAATGTGTACAACTTTCATGTGCCAAAGTCTGGAAAACAGTAAAGATAACTGTACAGATCGGCTTAGACAACATTTACATGATACTTTTGTGAAAGTGTTCAATTATTTTTGAATCACTGTTGCAATATGCTGATATCTTTGCAGTTTTGTTTTAGTTCCAAATGGGCTATTTTTTATATGCTTTTGTTTTGTAAGCTGTATAAGGAGCCATGACTAATTGTTGTACTTTCTATGCAGTTTGGAAAAAAGGTTGCCATGTGCTAGCTACTTGCACTTTTTAAATATTTACAATGGATATGTGGTGGAGGTTGTTTAAAAGTTATTTAACTGAAAGGTGGAAGTGGCACTCATCAGGCTGCTTGGTGCCACAGTGCAGTGAATTCTAGATATTACATTTGATGTAATTATTATTGTACTTGTAAGATGGGCTCTTTAATTATTAACTGCGTGCAGCTCGGCTCTGCTTCTTGCACTTTAGTGGCTCTGGGCAATAATGTTAGAAAAACTCATTTTGAATGTAGGCTGAAACCAAGTCTAGTTTAATTAAAAATAACAGTGACATAATGCCATTGACTTTCGGTGTATTAATTCTTACCTTTGGCAGTGAAAGAGTCCTAAATCAAGACGGAACCACGATGGAGACTATGGATGATGAAACCACAGTTTTTATGACTTTGAAGTCATTCAAAAGCTTCATTTCCAAACCTGAGACTTCGCAGTCTTTGCCTGAGCCAGGGCTGGCCCAAGGTGATCTCCAGAGGCAGTACATGCAAAGAATTGAGGTTTGTAATGCATTTATACATTTATTGTTTGTAAGTCCTCTATGTGTTTATCTCCAGCATGTTAAGACAATGCTTGATGTCCATGTATGTAAATGTGCGTATGATAATGTACTCGCATACAGCTATTTGTAAAGTTTAAATTTGACATTGTTTCCTGCAGTTGGAGGATGCTGCTGAAAAAATCCACTCCAAGACGCACCTTCTGCAGATGGCCCAGGAGAAGCAGCAGATGGAGCTCAGTCACAAACGTGCCCGCATTGAGCTGGAGAAGGCAGCACACACCAGTGCCAGGAACTTGGAGGTGAGCACTGAAGCCCAACAGAACACAAAAGGAAGTCCTTATTTATTTATTTAGTTTTTTGTGCTTGTATTACACATCTGTTTTACCCTGTGTGTTTTCCAATAAATATAGAAAATGCTAACAGGCATGAGCAAACTTCCTCCCCCAGTGATGTGATGGATAGTACTAGTGCTTCAAAGTTCTGGTCTCTGAGTTTGAGTCTAGCTGGATCTTGGTGGAGCTGGCATGTTTTTGTGAATTTGCTCTGGCTGCTTTTGGTTTCCTCCCGCAGTCCAAAGACTCAAAAGAGACTTTAATTGCCCTTAGTGTGTATGTATGTGTGATTTCTCTGCAGGGGAATGGTGTGCCATCCAGGGTGCCCCCCCCCCAATTTTTGAGCCTTGTGATAGACTTCAGGTCACTGCAACCCTGTACTGTATAAGTCTATAAATGGACGGATGGATTCATGCTGTGCAGTTATCACTACCCATATTCACAGGTTTCCTAGTTTAGGAGGTCCCTGCTGATTAAAATATTGTGTAGCACTGGTCTTGGACCTGAGTTTTCTCTCGTTGAGTCCTCACTATGAATTTGTCCTCTCCTCCTTCAGAGGGAAGTGGACCGTAACCAGGAGCTGCTCAACCGCATCAAGAAGCTGGAGGACCGGGAGGCTGAAACTGCAAAGATTCTTAATGAGCAAATGGAGACGAACAAGACACTAAAGAAGAGCCTTGAGGGCCTCAACAAGAGATTAGAAGAGAAGGATTCTAAGATTTCTGAAGCCAATGAGGTACTAAAGACAGATTTACATTGGTGGAAATTGTCAATTTCAGCCATAGTAGAATACTTACAAATTCTGTAAGCATCACCAGCAGGTGGTATCATTCCTGAGTGGGTGCTGAATCAGTTGTTGCCTATTAAGATGTTGCTTGAAGTGTCTCTTTTCAGTGAAAATTCAAATTCTTTTTCCCTGTTGATACTGGCAGGGTGTAGGGCAGTAAGACACAGTGAATATTAAGAAATATACAGCTACTGACAATACAAAGTATCACATGTAACAGTTTAATTTTCATAATGCACATTTATTTGGGATGATCAGTATGTGTAGGTACTGTCTTTTCTTTCTCCTTGTTGTTTGTAATCATTTCATAAGTGTTGTCTTATTGAATCACGGCAGACAATCAGTGGCTTGCGAGATGAGATTCGGGAGCTCAATCACAAGATTAAAAACCAAGAGATGCAACTGATCACCTTGTCCACTGACAACCAGGGTCTACAGGAACAGGTGGAGCTCCAGCGCAAGTATGGACACCGTATCAGTGTCATTTCATGATTTTTCCCTTGAGCTCCTTGTCGAATGATTGTATTTTCTTGTTTGGATTAGGAATTTGTATTTGTGTTTCATTTGTGCCCATAAGTTACCCTTGTTACAGCTGAGACATTTCAGCTTTTTGTTACTCTCTTTTTTTTTTTTTTTAACTTGGTCATTTACTAGACATGAGAATATTACACAGAACTGGTATGCACCTTGAAATTTTATGTTAGTAAACAGTATATTATGTATAGATCTGCTTTGTGTTTTTGATAACCTGACAGGAAATACCAGGAGGTTTCTGTGAAGTACCAGACACTTCAGTCATCACAGTCTCTGCACACAAACAGTGAGCTCAAGGTGAAGGTAGGCATATTGATTTACTTTGCTTATTGATTTTTATGAGTAGCACATTTCAAGTTCATTGAACAGTGTTTTAAATTATTCATTAAAATAAGATTGTGAATAAATTGAAAGAAATAGCCAAGTGATATGTCGTAAAACATTTATATGTGTAATCTGCAGTTTTAACATGAAGCAGGAAAGAAATCTGGCTCAGCTAAGTGTATATGAAGAGTCACAGGTCATTCAGTTCAACGAGACCCAACTGGATTTCATTAATGATTTTGCTGAAAATTTATGCTCATTCCTCTGGCTGTCTTTTTTCCTGTACTGTTTTGCAGCTTCTTATCTTATTCATGGAAAATATTTGTAATGTAATGTGCAAACTCTGTAACGACAGTAAGACAACTTTTTGATGTAAGTTTGGATTTTATTTTGATAGTCAGGTTTTGTAACAAGTCATATGCCTTTCATTTAATTGATGATGTGCAAAACTTTGTTCAATATAAACAAACTTGCGAGATGAGATGGCTGTGGCATCTCTTGCCATTTTTAATCTTTTTTGAAAGATGAGAGCCTAGAAGATGCACCATTCCAGCGGCGTGTTAGTTGTACAGTATTTAATATCTCCACTCTGGTGAATCCTGCAGGAGTTGGAGAGGCGCTTAGCTTTGCAGGAGCAGGACTCAATCATCGTGCAGAACATGAAGGTGGAGCTTGCACGCATCCCAGAGATGGAGAGGGAACTGAAGCGTCTCCACGAGGAGAACAGCTACCTGAGGTGCTGTCAGTGTTTCCTGTTGACCTGCTGTTGTTTGACATGCTGAGCCACGCCTGTCAGGTTTGCTCTTGTCTGACAGGATACCATTGAACCAATATCGCCAAAGATATGTATATTAAATTGGCTATTACTGTCAGCTAAACTCCAGGCTGACATTTTGTTGAGCAGCTTCTGGATTTAATTATGTATTTTATAGAGGTTTTGGGTTGATGATGATGTCAATTTCTTCAATATGTAATATAGAAGAACTTCTGAAAGAACTTTAAAAAAAAAAAAAAAAAAAAATCGCAAATAGAAAAAGGAAATCAAGCAAAACATGTAGTATAAGTACTGGCGCTGTAGTCACTCAATTTAGGGTTTTCATGGATTCTTTATTTTTATTATGCTATCATTAAAAGGATAAGAGACTGTTCTCTCAATGGGACCTTTAAAATACCACACTTATTTTAAAAAAACTTTATAAGGCCACCTTGGAACTGAAAGAGAAGTCAAGTATGGATGTGATTCTTTTTGTTCCATTTTGAAGCTTGTTTATATTCCTGTCTTGGTTCTTTTAGAGAGACCAAGGAGAACAGCAGCTTACTGAAGGAAGAGATGGAGGGTCTGATAAAGAAACTGGAGCGCTTTGAGAAGATAAAAGAGGACATGGTAAATCTGGAGTTGGAGAAAGAGGTGAGGTGCTAATCACTCCCAGATAGACAAAATGAGTGACTTCCCATACATCCCTTAGGATAAACAAGTCTCTTTATAGTGGGACTTCCAGGGATTCAATTTGAATATATTGGACATTTTTTCTTAAATTAAGTAAACTTGACTTCTTATGTATTTGCTCTTGCCTTTTTGGTGCAATTAGTATGCATTTGTATGGCACCATAAGTATCCGTATCCCTGAGCTTGTACAGTTTAATTGGCTGGGGTTTGGCTCACCTATGAATTCAAATCTGTGATGTGTTTTGAGCAGCAGTATGGTGCTCATCTTGCTCACAGTTCTCTGCCCCAAGTTTGTTTATTCTCAAGTCTGTGTGGAAGGTTTGTCCAACCGGCCCTGTGTGCCCTCACAGCCATTACGTGGCAGTGGTAGCCCTAACCTGGCAGTAGCAAAGCCTCTTCTCTGATCTGATGTCAAATGGTGCCAGGCGAATGAGGCTGTCAACCGATTCTAATGATGAGGCTGTGTCTCCCCGCAGCTGCCCCCCCGCCAGCAGGGAAAGGTGAACCGAGCTGTTTGCAGGTTGCGCCAAACGCTGACAGGAGGCTTCCTTGTTAAGTCATTTTTACAGACTTGCAGTGAGAGGAGGAAAAACAGACTCCTATAATCTATACAAGGTTTTTAATTAGCTCCTGTCCTTACTCGCAAAGAATTTAAAATAGCAAAATTAGTAAATTATAAAAAAATGACAATCTTGGTAATTGGAATGTACTGTAGTTCTTAATGAGGCCTCAATTGAAATGTGCAAATCTTTTTAGGGATATAATTTATTTATAAATGTTTTCTCTTGCTGTTGACTGAGAAACGCGTAGGGATTTGTAAAGTGAAATGGAGGTTTAAAATTGTCTTAAGTTGCTTACACTGAGATTTATATAACGCGATTTTGTATTCAGTCCAAATTACATACAAGTAAATCGCTTGTACAAGCTTGTTTAAACTATTACATTGCAATAGTAGTCTGTATATTTATCGATTTGAAGAGGGCTACCTTATGATTTCAAAATCATGACTGTTTTGTCTGTCATAAAAATAAAGAAATTAGTGCTTCTGAATTTGTTTTTTTACTTGCTTCACTTAGAAAATGTTCTGTTCATGTTACAGAAGCAGGCTGGGGATCTTCAAGCTTGGGAAAATTTAGGGGAAAAAACTGGACTGAATATTAGGTAAGAAAATACTCCTGTAAATATTATCGCCTAGTCTGTTTATTATTATTGTTTAATTGTATTTGATTAAAATTGATTCCAGCTTCTGTCACAGTACATTGCTCAGAATTAAAAGTATTAACACAGTACAGCTGTCACTGAAGTACATAATGTACTTAATTTTTGTTCTCATAGATTAGAGGGTGAAAATGTGGGAGGATAGTGGAAATGATTCAGCAGTTCTCACAGACACTGGGTGCCTGTTTTGCCAGTGGGGGGCAATGGTAAGACATGGACAAGTAGAGGTGGAAGGGCCGATTACATGCCCAGCTGGCACCGCATGAACTGGTTTGCTGAGGACTTGAGGACTGGCAATGTCCTGTAGATAATGAGGTCCCAAGCCTTTTCTGTCTCATATGCCAGAACCTTAAAACCTGTGGAGAGACATCAGAAGATGGGTGACATTTGTTTGTTTGGGAGGATGAAAACATGATGAACAGCTGTATTTAATACCAATTGAAGGAATTTGGATTCATGTTCAAGAAGATCATTCTTATTAGAAGCGAGAGCCTGTGTGGAAGTGAACGATAAACTGGAATGGAAAAATCAGTGATGTTTTACGGCAGAATCATTGTGTCCTGATGACTCTGGTTACATGGCACATAGTGACCTTTTATATTATATGGCCATAGCATACCTGTATGTTTAAAATTCTGCTCCAAAAACCACAATATATCATAATAAATTGTTTTAAGTGAGACTGAAATAATGTTTTATTTGGAAGTCTTGAGTTGAACTGAATTTCTTGTGCCAGAGTTTTTTTTTTTTTTTTTTTTTGGGACTGTAAAGCAATTTCATGAGACAGTAATTTCACACCTGTGTGTTAGTTTCGGGGCCCACTGGGGCATTACTGTGCGGAGATAGGGAAGAATGCTGGCGTCAATGGGGAAACCCCACACTAGATGGCGCACTTGAAATGTGAGTGATTCTGCTGTTGCATCAGTTGTCTTTCACTCGCATTACAGATTCTTTCCACCATGATACCATCCCAGTGTTCAGAGGCCAACAAGTATCTCCTGCTTGCTCATCCACCCTTGTCTAATATCCATGTGTTTTTGATCTCTTAACTTTTTGGGAGATGTTGACTAGATACTCCCATTCACGGGAAACATTTTGCTTTTCTGGTTGATGAATGCTCGTAGCGCTCATGCTGATGCTTTTTGACACCAAGTGTGTCACTGCTAGAAGTGGAAAAGAACATTTGTTATGTCTTTGATCTGCTTTGCTGCTCAAGTGGAAATATGCAATCATTCTCTCATTAAGGGTTTATAAAAGAGCCTGGACGGATAATTCAGCCATGGATGGAATGATTAATGAAAGCTTGTGAGATTTCCGAAAGCATTATATACAGTGTGGAATATTGCATTTTTAAACTGTGTGTTCATGTCTTTGAATGTTCAGTGTGAAATGGTGCTTATTGCTAGGTAATTGAGCTTAATGGTCTGTATGCACATGTCTTAGACTCTCATGTGTTGAGCAGAATTTCTGTGGTTTAAACAGTAGCTGTGATGTAGTTAGTTTTTTCCCCATTGTGTCTTGCTGTCTGGCTGCCATCAGACAGGTGGGCACATGCCGCACAGTGCCTTCGCAGCGACCCGCTTCAGCTGTTTCCTCCTTGCCTGGCTGCTCACTTTGGAAGGACACTCCATTTTGGAATGGAGTCTTCAAATTTAAGTTTATCAATTAAGCAATTTTAATTGTATAGGAGGATATGGGCTTTATATAAAGAATAGGCTTTTTATCTGTTTAAATACACCAATCCCTTGATTTATAAACCTAATGCATTCCTGAAAAATTGATCATAAGCTGAAAATTTGTTATTTGAATATGTAAATCCTATTAAATTTACTGGTAATTATTTTTAAGTGTTCTGACACTCAGGAGGTGAGAACACAAACTTGAGTACAAGCTACATGGCTTGTCTGATGCTGCAGTGCCCACTGAGCACAATGACACACTGCCTTCAGACACAGTGAACACCATCAGGGCCAGCAATTCTCCTGTAACTTCCATTAAACAGCCATTTACTCAGGTGTATAACAGCAAGGCATGATTAGAGAGTCCAACTCCACCCCAGAAAGGTAAAAACTTCTCATCATCCTTTACTACGCACTTTATTTTTTGTTTTGGTGTGTTGTGTTAAGTGGCAGTTTAGTTATGGTTTAGTAAATGAGGTGCGTTATTGTGTTTGTCTTATTTATATTATTTGAGTTGCCACCCCCAGTGTGGTATTTCTTGCATTTGGTGTCTTCTGTGCCTTTGTGTGGGTTTACAGGACTGGTAAGGGTTTGGGCCTTCACTGTGCTTTTCGAAGATAGCGTTCATTTGTTGCGGGGGGGAAATGGAAAATGCTTAATGGAAAATGGCGGTACTAAATGAGACTTTATTATAGTGAGTTTTCATAGATTGAGCGTTGGTAAATCCAGGGATTCCTGTATTATTTTCCTTTTAGATGTTTGTTGATAATTGGAGGACCAATAATTAGGAGCTTCTGAGATTTAGTGAACCATTATATTTAGGGTATTGCATTATCTTACGTTAGAAGTAAGTATACAGTTTGTCTCTTAAAATATTTTTTGACAAACATGATCAGTAAAAACAGAAATAGGGGAGAAAGAAATAATGTCATGAATAAATACTTTTTTTGCTTGTTTAACTGATGTTTGGTCAGTAATTGCAGAAATGTTTCCTAATTTATGTACTTTAATTTGCAGTTAAATGTAGGTAGGGCAGGAAAAAGCAAACTGGCACTCATCTGTTTTCTTGGAGGTGAAAATGGTTTATTGAGCCTCATTTCCTTCCATGTTGCCATTGGGAACAGTGCACTTGGTTGATGTTCTCATCTGCTTGTCTGTAGTCTTTGTTGTAAAACACAGGAGAGTTACAGTCTTGAGCGCTAGAGGAGTCATACCGATGAACTAGCCTTAATTTTCACTTTTGTCCCCTGGTCAAGAGCCAGGCTGGGTGGTGGTTCAAACTGATGTAGCCTAGTGATTAAGATGGCCCTACTGTTGTACACTAGAATAAATCTAGAATGTTCCAGTAAATGTGTTCTTTAAATGTGTAGTTTATTACCAATATTAATGATGATGATAATACAATATGGGCCTTTTTTGTCCATGGTGGTTATTAGATGTAAAATCTGTGCTGTTTAAAGAACATCTTCCTGAAATAGTGTCGATATGAGCTCATAAAGTGTTACATGATATGGGACACCCCGACTTTTACAAGTAGATTGTATAGCCCAATGAAATGTTCCGATTACCTTTGATATAAACATGCAATATAACAGCATTTCCATACCAAAATTAGTGAGCATGTACTTGAAGTTTTGGGTGATTGAATGAATGAGAACTTTGCTGCTGCTGACTTGGGCAGCTTTGATAAAGATACAAGAACATGACAGAACTGCAGTGTGGCGACAGATAAAAACATCAGTATTCAGACTAGGAAACAAAATATTTTGGCAAATAATTTGGGCAAGTATATGATGATGAACAAAAGTAAAGTAGATGAAGCTCAGTAACATTGTACTATGTTATTTGGTTTTTTGAACCATGGTATGTTTTCCATAGCTTGCTTAATGAGTACCGTGTTATAAGTTGAAAGTGTTGGGGCATGTGATCCTGTCTTGGTTTAAATAACTCAGTGGTTTAAAAAAAGTGCCACATTTAAATGGGTTTGCACAGCAGTAATAACTCCATTTATAATTGCATTACCACATTATTATATAAACCCCGGTTTGCTGAAAATAGCCAGCATATTTGTATGTTGGTGTGCATGTGTGCTCCACCTTCATCTGTGGGAGCTAGTACATGGGGGCTGTGTATTGTCAGCTCCTGTCCTATGGGGTTTGAGACATCACTCAATCACAACCCTCTGTCTTGTCAGTCCAGCCCAAGACAACTGTCCCCTTACTCGTAGGGATAGAAATGAGAGGAAAAACTGTAAAACTCAACTTACTCCTCTGTCCCGATTGAATTATAGGAGCAGACTTAATGGAAGCGTTACCCAGCAATGACCCCCTCCCCAAGTAAATAACTTTGCATGAAGCTATCAGAGGACTGCCTGAAGAGCTTCCTTTTGTTCATTAAGGGACAAGTTCAATTTAACATGAGTACATGGTGAAAGTGATTTATTGAGGTTTATCTTTTCAGATTTGTTTATGGATGATTCACTTGCCTGCAGCATTAATGTTTGTTTGGTTCCAGTTTCCTCTTTCCATATGAGTTCTAACGCCTTTATAGGTGCTTCTGTTCTGGAGCCCTTTTTCTGATAAGGTTTAATATTCTTTATTATGACCATAGAAATTGATTAATAAATTAATGTGTGATGATGTTGGACTTGGCTGTTGCAAAGACTTTGTGTTTATTTACTTAATCAAATCCCGAGGGTTATTAGCCTAAGCTTATTTTTTATAAAAAATGCCACTCAAGAACTGATATGTTAATATACACCTCAGATAATGCTTATAGGCTCGAATTAGATTTAAGAACAAAATTAATTTTCTGAGGTCTTATTTGCCTCTATGTGCATTATAACTTGATTGTATCTGGGTTTAGTGCTGGTTCACAAAACTGCAGAATTGATGGTTTATGTTTATGCTTTGTGCTGCAGACCCCCAGAAAGAATCAAAATCGTGTTCATATTCATCTTTAAATCATTTAATAACAGTAAGCATGGTAGTAAGAAACTGTGGTATTTTGGTGGGGTCTTGGGTCCAAGGACTGTTGTCTCATGCCCTCAAATTTTAGTTGTCTTTGTAGTTGTATTTACCAAACAGTTTTGGCAAGAGTGCTACCATTTACTGCATTCTGCATTTAAACTGATGTAACTGTACTCATGTTAAAGTTAACCAAGAAATATCATCTGGTGTGTCTCAAACTTCTTTGAGTTTGCTGATTAAAATCTTAAAACACTTGTAAAGTATGTCTGGGCAGGTGCCAGGAGCATTCAGTTAGTTGGGTATAAACTAAGAAAGTTCCTCATTCATTGATACCCCCACCCTTAACTGAGAAGAAATTAAGGAATAAATATGTATGTATTTTTTTAACCTTAAATTCTCTTAATTGATGGATTACCTGCTTCCTTCAGAGCTGAATGAATGAGCTAATCTTGTGCTAAATGCCTGGAAGCTGGAGATTAGGAACCTCTTTCCCAGTGCCTGAGTCAGGGTTGTCTTTGAATGGGGCCTAATGCAGACTGACATGCTCTGTGCTCGCACTTGACTGACATGTGGATTATTTTCGGGGAATTAAGAAAATTTGTTACCTGCAAATTGTAATTGTTGAGCATGAAGGTTGTCGCTACTTGATTACTTGAACTTTTTAATCTTTACCTGTTTATATTTACTTAAATTCATGTTCATTGTCTCTTGGATGCATATACACGACATATTAAAATGTATAATATAATATATGGCAGAAACCGTGTTTACTGGAATCAGGTAAAAGCAGTGAAACCAGTGGGAAATATTTGTGGTTTTTCAAATTTTTCATATTTTCTTTAGACAGGCGAGTCAGACAAAATTAAGTATATGCTTTTTGTGACATAATAGATTAGTTTTTTTTCTATGTGCTGGTTTCTTTTGTTGTGAGTTCTGAAATTGGTTTTGAAAATGACAATATGTGGCAATATGTTTGACGTCCTTGTTGTCTGTTTTGTGTCAAAAAAATAAGAGCAACATGTTTCATTTATTGTTATAGCAGCCTGCTGTGCATTTGCTGGGCGGAGTCCTGGAAATTTGTTCAGAAGGTGCCAGTCTGTCTCCCTAGCTCTTGTAGTCTCTTTTGGCTTTGTATAACTTTCACGGCCTTCGATGTGTCGGCTGACTATCTTGCGAAATCAGGTCTTAGGACAATACAGCAGTCTTTTGGTTTTGTCTCAAGACTGACAAAAGCAACACATATTGTACGCTGAGGGCAGAAAGAGCTTCTGAGTTTTATGGTTAAATGTTACAATGTTTACTCTTCAACTGTGTTGGAATTGTAATGAGTTGCTCTAGGTGTGTTTACGTTTTTATTGGTATTTCCTAGTTCTGACATTTATACTGGATTGGATTCATGCACTGCATTTCAGCTATGTCAAATTTATGGAGGTAATGAGATTCTGAGTACTTATGAGGATGGATGACTGGAAATGAAGGGTTGGAAGTTGAAGGTAGAGTTATGCTCTCAGAAGAATTGTTGGAATTGGATCTAAGAAGATACTTCTGAGACTAGTTCGTTCTGAGTACTCTTGAGGGGAATGTTGTTACTTATGCCATTGGAGATTTTACCGAGGTTGGCCAGGTAGTACAAAAAGTTTTCTTAGATGTGTGTTCCATATTTGGGATTTGATGTAGTTTTTATGGTCTTGAAAGGTTGCACTTCTGCATGTGTTATTTTTTTTTCTGGCTGTGAGCCTGGATTCAGAAGAGAATAACAAATTAAGCTTGTATCCTATTTGATTCATGTATTAAAAGCTCAGAGGGAATGGATACCGGAAGGGCATTCAATGTTACCCCACCGGGGGTTAATCTCTTTCAGCACTGAGCCAACTACCTGTGCCCTGTGTGAGATTGTTTTGCCAGAGTAGCAGTTTTCACTTACTTTATTGCTGAGGACTTCATTAGTTTAAGGGTTTGTGCTAATGTGAAAGCAGCTATGGTGAAAAGTGCTTTTGCATTACATGTTACGGCAAATCCCGGTTTTCTGCTTCTTTCCACACAGGTCCTCCTGCCTGACACAGCGTGTCCAGCTTATTCTGTTGTTTTCTTTCACTTTCTCAAGCCCCGATTGGACTGGAATTGCAGCACAATGTTTTTAATATAATTATTGCACCAGGGTGTCTAAGTTCAGTGGGCAACTTCGGACAAAATTGGCATTTTTGTAATTGCTTACCAAATTAGAGAACGATATTTCTCATTACACTTTCCTTGCATGTATGCCTTCCATTTTGATTGTTTAGTGTAACAAGGAGGATGGGCTGAGTTTGAATGTTAATTTGAATCTGAATCTGGTTGTCTTTGTGCATGTTCTCCCTATATCTGCGTGGGTTTCCTCTGAGTGGTCTGGTTTTATCTCACAGTCTAAAGACGTGTAATAGGTGAACTTATGTGTGAATGTGTGTGTATATGTAATATTGTTTTGTCAATGGTAAAATAATTGTAGCTAGTTTTACATATTATTTCTAGCATTGTAGAAATAATACTAGTTTTATTACTATTATCAATAATAATAATAATAATGTCAGCATAGTATCTATATTTTGAATAATGCAGTGTATATACTGTACATTCACTGGCTACTTTATTTAGCTCCTTGGCTAGTACCAGGTCAGACCCAATTTTGCCTCTAGAGCAGCCTGAAATATTTGAGCTTTGGCTTCGGAAAGGTGGTGGAAGTGATCCACGGAAATCCGTCCAAACTGCCTTGACAGCATCACACAGTTCCTGGAGACTTTGTGCTGGAAAATGTAAACAACAAACTTCCTGTTTCAACTCATCCCAAAGATGCCCAGTTGGGTTCAGATGAGGGAATTTCACAAGGCACTGGAATCACTGTTGTGTTTGTGGAACCTTTTGCTGTGTAATGTGCACACAGTCCTGCTGTAAATATCCTTTTTGTGAAAGATAAACTTTTGGCCATGAAAGGTTGCAATTGATCAGCTTAAATGTTACGCTTTGGAGTTCATTTGGTCCTAATACGTGCCAAAGACACATCTCGTACACCATGGTAGTTCCACCAGTCGCCACCGACATCCTCACATTGCACTAAATTCTATCACGTCCATCATTCTGTTGCAGCCAAAAGAGGTACTCATCAGACCAGGCAACATTTTTCCACTCTTGAGTTTTCCATTATTGGTGATTGAGTGTCCACCGGAGCCTCATCTGATTGTGTTGAGATGTCAAAAATGGAACCCTGCATGGTCTCCTGCTGCTGCAGCCCATCTGCTTCAGCCCATCTGCTTCAAGCATGTCCAAGTCCTGTGTTCCTGCACACCACCATTTTAACTTTTATTTTCTAACTTGCGGCCCACTTGTTAACTTATACAAGTCTTGGTGTTCTCATCTGACCTCATTTTTGCCCACAGGACTGTTGCTAACTGGATTTTTTAATCACATAATTTTCTGTAAAAATGTGACACTCTAGTGCGTGAAAATCCCCCAAAGGTGGAACAGTGTGTTTAGCATCACCGATCATGCATGTTCAAAGTCACTTAGATCAAGTGTCTTGCGCAGTCTTGCGTTGAGTCAAACAGTAACTGGACTGCTCAACCTTATCTGTGCCATTTACGTACTTTGTCACAAGCAGGTGTTGTTCTCTGCTTTGTTAAATGGCCAGTTGGTGCAAATTGTCACTTTTTCCATGCACAAAATGAAAGGAAGCCTCAGCTCTTTTGAACTAGTTTTTTTTCTTGAATCAGAAAGGGATGTATTTCAGTCACAGAGGAACAGACACCTTGAGTGTGTCCATGTGGCTGTTGTGGTCTGTATGGCTCAGCTTCATGTCAGGACTTTGGCGTCCTATCTTGGCGTTATCCAAGGGTACCTTTACTGAGTAAAAAATTGTAGATTTGACCATGCGTAGCTGCAGTCACACTGCCTAAATATTACAGTCATGTCCAATTTTGATGGACTAAAATTAAAAATGTAATTATGTCATTTCCCAAGGCCACCTTCAGTGAAACTAATCCTATCCAAATGGGACATTAGAGTCCTTGCAGCACAGGGTTTTGAATAGGAAGGTGTTCACTTAATTCAGTTCCGTTTTTGGTAATTGACAGTAATGAACTTGTTATATACTTGCTTGTATTTGGACAAGAAATTGATTTTGATTGTCTCCATTAGCTTTTAATTAGATTTTTATGCCGTTCCAAGAACGTGGGAGAGACTGTTGGAACAATAGAGTCATCCTTGCATTTTTGTAACAGAATTTCAGGTCGTCAGCAGTGAAATTTGTTAGCAGTTATATGTAATCCAGTAAATACTTTAACTTACAGATGACATTTTATGATACCTTAAATGAATGCATTATTGTGCAATGTGTTTAACAGGTGTCAACACTCAAGTATTCAAAACGGGCAACATTTTACCTGGTGCAGTGCAATAGAGTAAGAACATTCTTTTGGAATTCATTCTAAAGGAATGTAGTAACAGTGATGGAGACTGGCTGGCACTACTTGTCTACTTACGGGTCACTGGGCTTTCACAAAAGGGCGGATTTCTACTGAAATTGAGAGGACCGATAGAGGGAAAGGTAAGGGTAAGGATACTTATGCTTATGGCTGCTGTTTTTATGTTTTCACATAGTTAAGTGATACTTTTCACGTCGATTTTGATGAAATACATCACTAAAATGTATTACTGTTAAAATGGTGACGTGGAGTCACCAACTTAGGTCCTTCTTCCAGCATACAATCCACCCATCATGCCAGACATACACTTCCCCGAGGAGGTGGAACTCACATTAATGTGTGCAGTGCCGTATTTGTGTGAAACTGTGTTTTATTGTCACAGGCATGCCATTCAGTCAGCATGACATATGATCATCATCATATGATGTAACTATGCACTGAGCAAGCACCTTTTTAGCTCACTTTTTTTGAAGTTTAATGAATTTTATACACAAAAACCATCCTTAGGGTGAGAAGTAAAGAATTTCAACTCTGTAATTTGAATCATAAAGCTGTACATAACAAATAGACAGACCGTGCCTCATAGGTGGACACTTACTGCAGGTAGTCTTGTTCCAAATGTTGATGTAAATGCTAAGACCTAAGAATTTCAAGCCAATTCAGTGTTTGTGATTTCGGTAATCTGAATTTTGGGAAAAGTCAGAGTAACAAATTAATCTTTTAATTTGTTTATTAGTTACTTAAGGGTATTTTGTCTTTATTTTCCCACCATTGAGTGGTTTTTTTTTTTTTTTTTTTAAAGCCATCTGCCCCTTTATTAGTGATGAAGAAAAATTTGCTCAGTAAGAATACTGTACAGTTTGTGGGTTTATTTACATGTGTAGAAGGGCAGTTGTGTAATGTATTTTTAGAGGGAATTAGTCAAGGCTTGTGGCTGACAGACAGATGAATGAAAGTTGCGACATTGATTGAACGGAGAGCCCGAGACAGATGGTGCTTCAGCTAATTCTGAGAGACCTCTCACTTTATTAAACTCCGCGCCTGTCAGGTAGGGCGAAATGATTTGTGCTCTGTAAAGGAAATAGGCAGAAATAGTTGAAAGCGGGAAAATGTTTTCTTTCTAATGCATCCAAAATCACCTCTAGTTTTCACACTTTTATGGCTTTGTAGTAGACAGATACTGTGGACTAGAATTTGTATCCTTAAAGTTGACTTGGACCCAGTATGATTTGCATATTTCGGAATCCTGTTCTAACAGAAATGCCAATAAAGCCCTGTTTTGACAATGACTGCTACTCATTTTTTAGCAAAACAAAATATGAACGCTTCCTTGACTGGCGCTGTTGATGATTTGAAAAAGTTCAAACTTGATTCACACACAAAATCTTCAGTTTTTTGCTAGTAAATCAATAGTTACTGATGTTTTTGCTTTTTGGCATACATATAATTTTTTATAGTCTAGCTTTAGTTAAGCTTGGCAGTCAATGAGAATTAAACATTAATTCTTTATGGCTGTGACTTCAGATGAAGCAAGTTTTGATCAATAATGGTAATTTAGATTAGAGTGAGATAGTTTGGAACTTAAGCTCCAGATGTCTCCTTTAAGAATTAATTTCCTACATTTTGAATAGGGCCTGTTTCCTCCCAGGACAATCTAGGCAATAGGAAAACATGTGACTTGGAAGTGGTGTCCTTTTCTTGTTTGTGATTCAGCCCAAGGGCAGCACTGTTAATTAACCACCTGTTCTTCACATGTAGGAAGCCAGAAGACTTGTCACGAGAGATCATTCAGATCCAGCAGCGAGAGATCACCCTCAAGCAGCAGAACCACTCCATCACCAGCAGGTAAGACCTTTAATATCCCACGGATTTCCTGAATCATGACAAAAAGCAGGTAAGTACTATGGCAAACACGTTTATGCATCTTGTATCTTCAGCTCACTTAAATTAACACGAAACCTATGGAAACACAAAAGTAATGTTTATCCCCCCCCCCCTTTATTTTTTTGAAGACGTTTGTCAACGACTCTGTGTTGTCTTTATTTTTCTTCAATGGAATGATACAAACAGATTCTCAAGGGTACAACAGCAGTTCTCCCATGCTCATTTTTGAATGTTTTTGACTAGAAGTTTATTCACCCCTCTCAGTGCTGCACGTTGAAGTGATGCTCATAAGAGAAGTACAACTTCCATTTCCAGTGTTTGTTTGTCAAAGATTAGCGATAAAAAGATTAGTGATAAATTACTGATAAGAAGATTACAAAATCTACGGATCATTTAAGTTTACTGTTGACAGCAGAATGAAAAAGGCTTGAAGCTCTGAAGCATTCAAAACATCACACTTCTGCTTAGCAATTAATCTTTTCATAAAAGCTCAGCAAAGCATTTAAGGAAACAGCTGGAATCTTTGTCTCACAGCCCCTTGCAAACTATTTTCACACCTCTTTGACAGTAAGTTTTTGTGACGCAAACTGTCTTTAAAGTGATGTGAAAACTTTTCTTTGTCACTTTTTTGTACTTCTCAAGTTTTTTTTGGCCTAGAACAGCATTTCGTTCCCAGTGTGGGACAAAAAGAGTTACTGTCTTTTGTACAACACATTTTTGATGTACCAGATGTTCAGAATTGTCTGTGTACAATGTATACTTGTATTGCAAGTAGTATATATTAACAGTAATGAATTTGTTCATACTTTTTAAACATTTTAATTTGTTTTTAATCATTTTTTAGAAGTGTGTGTGTGTGTGTGTGTGTGTGTGTGTGTGTGTGTGTGTGTGTGTTGCTCTGCTCAGTCACATCTGCCCCAGTCATTTTTCCTGATAATATATTTATGAAGGTGCAGCAGATGAAGGCAGACCCTTAATGGCAGCCCCTGTTTGCCTGATAGCTCTGGCTGCAGTGCTCTTCAGCCGACTGGGGAGAGAGCTTCTAGCAGGCTCCTTTATTACACAGCCTTTCCACAGCTCCTTTTTTCTGGCATCAGCACTTTCACTTTTTGTTTGTCTGATTTATTGTGCTGCTCTTCTGTTACTGTTTCTTCTGTTGCTGCTTGTGGGATATTATTTTAATTTGGTTTTTTGGTCACTGCTCATGACCGAGTACTTTTGTAGGTATCATTTTTGTATTAAGTGCCTTACGTGAGTGCAGACTTTGGTAAATCTGACGTGAACAAACTGCAGCCCATTAAACTGTGTTTATGTATTGAAGTTTACATTTAGTGTTGTGCATTTTTTATTTTAGCGCAGAAAAGGTCTCTGCTCAAAGTGTTTGCTTTGTACTTCATTGTTTTTGCATCACTTTTATTTTTTGGTTGCTTCAAATCACATACGTTTTCTTATTCACAACCATTCAGCCTAATTGTACGACTAAACTACTAAGCAGTAACATGGTCAATAGTTTGTCTGCAGTTCTGCTTTATTACTACAACGAAGACAGCAACCGTGCAGTTGGATGCACAAAATGAGATCAAACTGTTTTTTTTATCAACATACTAATAATTCATGACAATCTGTGTATCTTTACAGAAGAACAACAATTTAATAAAATTTGTATTTTATTAATATGACTACAGTTTATATAGCACTTGGGAATAACAGTAACCTTGTATTTGCATGTTTTGTGAAGTGTGTTTTTCCCTAGTTACTTGCTTTATCTAGTTTCCTCATGTTTGTGTTAGCATGCACAGTTTTAGACAGGGTGTTGGTGCAAGGAGTTGAAGGAATTGTTAAATCAGTTCTTGAAAATTTCCCTTTTCTGCCCGTAAAACCAGTTTCGTACTGTAGTTTGCAAGATGGAATTCCAGATGAAATGAACAGAGTAGCACCCCTGCCGCTTTGAGTTTAGCTTTTTCGTGTTCATAAACGGTCTGACAAGCAGCGTCGATCTCAGGGGATAAGTTAATATTTAGTCAGTCTGTGTTTAAAAGCCTTGATGATTGTTGTAGTAACTTTCAGCTTCTGAATGAATATGTATTATGTGAAAGAAAGCACATAATTGTATGCTTGACAAATGCCCCCCCAATGAGAACTGGATAATTTAGTACCAAACAGAATACATCTGAGGTATTCACATTGCAGCTATTCTTATATTTTTTATTTTTGCTTGTTTTTGATACATTTTTAATTATTCTTGCTTTTGTTGTTAATGCTCTTATCCAAAGGAACTTGCAGTATTTGACCCATTTATACTTCTATTTATGGATGTCTTTTACTACATGCATTCATTAACATTGGTAAAACTATTTGACATGCAGAGCTGCACAACACAAAACTTTGTTTGGTGCATGTGAATGCTTTACTTTTGATGAACTTTCTTTAATGAACCCTGCAGTGATTCTTGTATAAAGAAGAGGGTTATGTGCCATTCACTGTTTAAATATTTGCTTACATGCTGACGTATTGACAATGTACACATTGTCTGTGTATATATTAATATGTATAGAATTTGTGTGTGTATAGGAAGTTAATTTTTTTCCCAGTACTGAAGAAAAAGGCAGACTTCAGGGATCGACCGAGCAACTTAGTTCATCTGTTGCTAATTGTTTTTCTTTAAGTATTTTTGCATTCTGTTTTCTTGATTGGTATGACAGTCAGCAGCAGAACAGATGCTTCAACACATCTCCATAGATATCTAAGGCTATATTTTTAGCTCTGCCTGAAGGTATAAAATGTTTTTATTCATCTTTCCAGAAAATAACATGACTTTTGCAGTGCAGGTTCTGCTGTGAGACAGAATAGCATATTGAAATGCTCAGCTGGCAGTATATAGTTTCATTTAAAAGCTACAAGCAGAAAACTTTTGACAGATGCACTTTGATTTTTTTTTTTTTTTTTGGGCTTCGTGGGCACATCATGCAAAATGTTGAAAATAGTTTTAAATGCCACTTTCCACCACTTCAGTGTAACCTGTCAGTCACTGAGGGTTTTGAAGTTTCTTTTATTATACTTAAGGCTGTAGACATAAAACAAAGTTTGCTCTTGATTCAAACCTGTATGAACAGCAGAAAATTGAACCAAACTGATTGCAAAGTGTTCACTAACTTTTGCACTTGTTGATATTAAAAACTGAATATAAGGATTTGTAAAATGGTGCTGTATTGACACAAAATTGCTGACCTGGAAATTCATAGTCTATCCAGGTTTTAGTTTTGGTATGATTAGGTATGCTTGCTAAAGTCTTATTAAATCTATCCCATTTAATCTAACATAAAACCCTCTAAACACCTGGGTATTGTTTGGTATTAAAAAATCCACAGAATATGGTGTCACTTTGGTAATAATGTTTGCAGAAAGACCTGTCGGCTCCAAAACAAGTGCACGTCCTCAGAATAGCAGCATGGTGCAGCAGGAAATGTAGAATAGAACCCAGCTCAGGATTTGCATAGTCTGGCAGATCTCCTCATGTTTGTAATTAAAATACATATAGAGGAAAGGTGTGGTAAACCACTTCTGTACCTTCCTGTACCATGAGATGTACAGGAGTGATTGCCGTTTCCTGTATTCAGTTGGACAGGACTTAACTCTCCCTATACAAATTTAAAAAAAAAAAAAAAAAAAAAAAAAAACAACAATAAATAGTTGATGAATTGCTAGTGAAAGATGGACAACACATTAATTCCTTCATTAACTTAAATTAACTTTTGCCCAGCTCTCTCAAAAGGTCTTGGAACAGGTTTGACCCACTAAATGCCTGCTAAAGAGCCCTGGTGTTAGTGGTGAAGTCCAAACTGATCACTGCATTAACCTGCTAATTGTTCTGTAAATCAGGTTTGATTCTGCCACTGGGGCCATTTAAGTCAAGTTGGAGTCAGAACCCAGTGTAGGACTTCCTTTTCACTTTACATCATTTCTACCTTTCATCTTACAATGCTAACCAGTCTCACAGTCGTTTAGCCATTTGCGTAACTGGGTCCAGTATTTTACCTTGGTCAAGGAGTGGGATTCAGACCTGGGGTATTCAGTCTGTGCCCTTAAACAGTGCTATCTGCTTTCTGCTTATCTGTTTGAGAGGTAGCAGTTCTTGAGTTTATTTTAGGACCTTGTTCCAAATTATGTAAAAGGTGTTCTGCTTTTCTCTGAGCTCCCCGACTATGGCTGCGGTGAGTTGTAAGAGTGCTCTGCACGGGGAATTTATGATGAGAAAGAAAATCGTTTAAAATGAGCTCCATCTCTCTGTCAGACAGTGCCTTTTTCCCTTGGAAATAATTTTTGCACCGTCACTGTTTTAGAAGTTCTTGAACCTTGAGAAACCAGATTTTTCTTTTTGATTTTCCTGAATGCATTGCGAATGAACTAACTTGAAATAAATTGTGCTCAGGAAATTATATACCTGATGCTTATTTTACCAGCGATTGAATGTTGATCTCCCGCCGCCCCCCATTTTTGCCGGCATGGTTTTAAATGTGTCAGTAGTATGAAGCTTCTTTTGACAATTTCTGCAGTAGGCAAAGGGGAAAAATTGGCAGATTTTCATGCAGAATCCAAAAAAGCTGATTCTCAATCCAGCTTCATAATTTGGATTCCTTCAGATGTGAATGATGATCATTTTATTCAACAGCTTGTTCGCTGGGCCAAATTGACAGGTGACTTGTTTCACTTTCAGTGTGTTGAGTGCTCATAGGGTGAGGATTTTAAACTTGTCTCTTTTTTGACAGATCTGAGTCGGCGCTAACATGATGAATGGCCTTTTCTTTTAAACCTCTAATGGGTACAGTGACATGACTCGCTTTTTGATCAATTTAAGGATGCTGTCTGCAATGACTTATTTGTCTGTTAGGATTAAGAATGAAGAGTGCCGTAGTGTTACGGATGATCCCAAGCTCTATGGTTCAAAACCGAAGGTGTTTTAATGAAAGACAGGACATAATGGCAGCAGAAAGCAGTAAAAACTGGCTGGTTATATGGAAGTTTCACCTCAAACAAAAAAATGAATATGAATAAATGGGAACTGTGAGATTCCACTTGAAAAGGCACTTATTTTGCAGAGATGTAATTGCGACTTAAATATAGATAACATTTTTTGTGCTCCCATATGTTGTCCTTTTACTTTCTGTGGCTTACAATATTGCCACATTTAGTTCTTTTTTTTTTGTGAATATACAATATTATGACCCAAAGAAAGTCTGCCTGCAAATGTGTTAGTTATACAACTTTAACAATGTTAACTAAGACATCTTCAATTTGTTTAAAAAAAAAATCATTATTTCTTGCCTCTTTTGCTTTTATTAAAATGTTTAAACTGACATCACGGAAATTGTGAAGTGCCGAGTTTGCTGGCATAGCATGCTGTAAGTCAGGCACATTTCTAAGACGGAGGGGTGTCATGGGCCTGGACCAGATTGCCCCTGGGATCAGGACCACAGAAGCAGCGAAGCGTAGGTGGCCTGAGCGGTAATGACCTGCAGCCTGTTTTATTAACCCCGGGAGCCATGAAGGGAAAAGGAAGGGTACATACAGCTAAAGAATGAAGGAAAACAAACCAATAAAGAATGTGTTGACATTGAGCAGTCAGGCTAGCAGCAGAGAGCTGGACAGGGAGGCTCTCAAAGCCTTTGGTGTGTAGCCGGGCAGCAGGACTGAAGAGCATGGCTGGCTGGTTATCAGTCTATGCAGGACAACAAGATAAAGCCAGAGGTTGAGCACTCACTTGGGATGTCTGTCTCTGAGTGTCTGTTTCTCCTGAGAGGGCACCCACTTGGAGGTTTGGAGACTGTGCCAGGGTGGCCCTGGAATTGCTCTCTGCATCCCCATGTGCTATGTCTGCCACAGACCAAGTGACAGGTGTCCCAGTGTATGATACTGGACAGGTTGTAGCAGGTAGTCTCACGCTCACTTTCTTGAATTTATTGTGTTTTTAATTTAATTTTTTTTAGTTATTTTATACTTTTTGGTAGCGCTTGCAGAAAAACTGCAATTAAAAGTAATTTTTTCATATCTGCTATAAAATTTGCTGAGACTTACTACATTGATTAGTGTTTTAAATCCTTAAATGGCTTAACATTGGAAAAATATTTTAATGCAACACAGTGTTGTCAACAGATTTTCTGCCATACTATTTCTCTCAAAAAGCTGCCAGTCTTGCCTCTTGTCCTCCTCATGCATGGAAACTGAGGCAAGTGTCTCTCAACTCCATGCGCTGCTGCTCAATTCTCATTCAGTCGTGCTGCTGCTTGTCCACTGTGTTAAGTGCTGTTCTTAGTCTATCTGTTTTTTGTTATTTTGCAGTAAAATGTCAGGCAAATGAAAACTGCTCTGTCAATTGTTTTGAGTGCCGAACAGGGGAGAGTTATCTGTGTACAGCAATAACCCTTCAAAAACACAGCAAGAATTCATGCAATTGTTTGGTGAGTGCTTTAGCCAGACTGTTAGCCGACATTTGACATTCTACACAGTTCATGCTGAATATTAAACTATAAAATTGTGTGTGGACTGCTGCACAAGATGTGTATTGTCTGGCTTGCACTATAATGAGGTAAGAATGTATATGACTGTTTGCTTCATTTGGCAACTAATACGAGCCCTTAAGAGGCGAAGAAACCAAAGTAGCGCATACATGGTACTATATCTTACTTTTGTAGGCAACAGTGTGAAGTCTAATCTATTGATCATGTTGTCATTGTGATAGCATGAGAAACTGCTAATATTTAGACTCATGAACCCTTATGAATTCATAAACCCTTTGTTTTAAGCTTAAACTGATTAGGTTTCTCATGCACAAACTGGTTATGCTTGATGTAAGAAAACAGCAAACATACTAATGATATCCAGATATATTACTCCGTCCTTTTTGCATATTGGGAGACAGGAAAGCTACTGTTTACAAATGTTTCTTGATATACTGTGTACGGCTATGGATGCCGCGTAACATGTAGGTAGGCATTTCCTGTATACTTTGTAGACTTACCTATGTTCTTTCAGTGGTGTCGTATTGAAAAAGTTATAAGGGCCAGTTTCATACCTCTTCGGTACTGGAATACTGAGACATTCAATAAGGCAGTATGTCCTCAGCCAGCATTTGTAGCATTTTTGGGTTGTACACATTATTTTGTGACCAGTTAAGAGGTTTGCTGGAACAAAAACCAGCAGTCACAGTTGAAAACTGCTAAAAAGTGTTATAGGGCATGATATGTGAAATGTCCTGAACCTTCTGTCACACTGTTTTGGGGAGAATGAGAAAAGTTTTAGGTAGCAGGTGTCCTGGGGTTTTTTGAATGCACTTTCAGGTAGTCTGATTACTTTGATCAGTGTGTGGTAGGGATACCTGTGTCTTAGCTGCTGGAAGCCAAACATGCTGTGTATGATGACTGCGTACAGTGCTTGTGTTGCCATCACCTACTTTACTGTATGTTGGGGTTTGGAACAGACGAGAGGTGCATTGTATACAAATCGGCTCCCACAACCTGCTGTCTCAGCGAGTCGCCTGGTCGCAAACAGCTGGTTCCTTGTTTACGTGGTGAGAGTGAGGAACCAGAGGGCCAACTGTGTCACAGGAGGAGAGAAAGGTACTGAAGAGGAAAAAAGAAATGGAAGATTGCATTCTTCCGGATGTCACGGGTTCTAGCCCCGCTTTGTTGTTCTTTGTGTGTTTTTTCATTGCTCACCTGGGTGGCTTTCTTTGGTTATGGTCACCAAAACATCATTTTACAGTCACATTAGTGATTTAACAAATGGGAGCTTGGCTGTTGTCTCTTCGGCTGTTTGTTTGATTTGTTGGCACAAATAAAAAATGACAGTAGATAGTGTTAGACTCAAAGAGTGATGTATCTCTCGGTGACAAACTGTGTGTGTGTGTGTGTGTGTGTGTGTGTGTGTGTGTGTGTGTGAGAGAGCAGTCTGCTCATTTTGAGCACAGTTACATACTTGAGTTACGCTGCATGTGTGAAAACTGAGCACTCACCTAATATGATTCAGTAGCTGCAGGCCAGGAAATTTTGGTCAGGTCAGTGTCCAAGTATCGCATGTGGTATTGAGTGGGTTCTTTATGTTGCCAGTACTGACAGATGTCCTTCTCCTGTAGCTGACAGCCAGCACAATGCCATGTGACCATCAGCAGGTGAAGAAAACATTTGGGTTGGTGGTGGGACCAGACAATATTCATTTGTGGACATCCATGATGTGTGTATGATTTAGATGAATAACAGGTTTGGTTTTAAGTGACTCATAGTACAGGTATCCCTCTAGTTACACATGTAATGCGTTCCTGGAAGTCGGCTCATATGGTGAAATCTTGTAAGTCAGAGACATCATTAGCGTTACAGGCAAAATTTCTTCCTTACCATGAAATATTGACCTCATATTTGGTTGTAACGCAATAAAGGGTAGTAAATTATTTAAATATGTGAAAACTCTAAAGTCAAAAACTGGCACCTCATAGGATCTCTGTACTTTGGATTTCTTACTGGTTAGCTGGATTTGAAAGAATTGACTAAATTTAAGTATTGTGAAAGTGTTTTGATTATAAGAGAGATTAATTTTTATTTGCTTATCTTCTCATTTCTCATTTTTCATTGGATTGTACCTTCTGTTCTTTAATTCAAGCTATATGTTATGAAAATTTGATCAGGTTGAACTTTGATACTAGATCAGAACCATAAAAATGTGACTTTATATGTATTTGAACTGATTTCTAGGGAATATACTGTTAAATGTAGACAGAATTTTGCTCCAATAAAAATAATAATTCTGGCTCTGTGAGATGATAGTTTGTGTATTGAATTCCACATTAGGGTTGAAGCTTGAAAACCCTTATTAATCCAGGTAAGTGTGAGGAGAAAGAGGTCACTTACAGTCTGCAGAGCATGGAAACACTGCAATTGCATCTTGAGCCTCGACAGTCCTTAGTGTCGCATTTCCTGTAACTTCTAATTCTACATTTGCAAAATATGTGCATTACCACTACTAGCACCTTTAATATACATTTTTGAGGCTGTCTGCCTTTGCAGTCAACACATGCCATATGGAAGCATGAATATGTTCATCTATTTATAGTTTTCTGCCATTCTGTGACCCCAGAGGGTACAATTACTGTTCTCCAGTCAGAGAGTGTTTGCTTTGAGTTATTCGTTTCGAGCGGTCTGAAGGGAGAGTCTCGCTTTCAAAGCAAGCCTCTCGGATGTAGTAATTGGCATCTTTTTAGAGGAATGTCCACACAAGCCACCTCCCTGTTCGTGACTGCTTTGCATCTCTTCTTTCAAGTGGAGGAGATGATCAGAGAGAGCGTTAATTGTGCGGTGGCAATTAGGATCTCTTGCCTTGCGTTCCGTGTTCATGGCGTCTCACTGGTTACGCTGCAGTGTCCTATAGCTATGTGGGTTTTACCGAAATGTAAAGTTTCAAACGATTCTCTCATATTTTGCGCAATAAAGGTGCGATGCTGAGCAACAGAGCAATGTTTAACTTTTCTGTGCATGAGCGAGACAGGTTATCTTTGTAATAATGTTTACGTGACCGAATGCTAGATTGAGTACTGGTGTATGTGGGCCAATTTTGGGCATTTTTTTTGTCCTTTGATGTCTGCTGTTGTCATGGATCCAGAGCTGATGGAAGATTAATGGCTCATACTTTCTTGCATGTGGTATGAACATTATAACTGTCTCCTCCAGGCACATGAAATAGGAAACAGCTCTGATGAAAGCCCTTACTACTCATTGCAGACGGTAATGAAAGGTGGGACTTATCGAAACCACAGCAACTCAAATAATTGTTGCAATTTGCAGAATCCATAATTTTCATTACGGTAATCTGTTTCGCCTGAATGTTTCATACCTTGAGTCATTTATTAGTTTCTCCGGTAATCGGCTTATTATTGCATAGAATGGGTCCCAAATGCAGTCTTTTTTTCCTCAATTTACTTTGTGTTATGTTGGATAATTGTCTGTGGTTCAATTAAATTTTTTGTCCACATGTTTTATATCATCTCTCCTATTGAGTGGATTGCATATAATGTGGCAGTTTAATATTTGTTTGAGTGATACAGTTCTTTCAGCATTGCTTCACACATTTTGTTCCCCGTTTTCTCATGCTGTGGGCTGAGGGTGTATCGGTTACTCATTAGCTCCCTCAGTTTGCTCTCATCCATTACGTTCAGCAGGATTCTGTTTTTGTTGCTCCGGAGGTCTAACAGGGGCTCTTTAAACCGGATCATAAACAGTTCTAAAGCCAAAGTGAGCAAATGAATGCCAAATTTTATGGTATGGACAGGACACTGAGTCCTATCTTGTAGTTTGAAAAGTATTTGCAGCCATTATATAATTTGCAGCATTTATATGTTTATGTTGTGCGTTGTATTCCTTTGCTTGTGCAGTTTGTGGTCCTACATTTCCTGTCATGATAGGTATTGAAAAACAAGTATGAAATAATGCAGAGCACAGCAGTTGTAGCCACGAAACAGGGGTTATATGCATGCAAATGCGTGTTTTTGACTGGCAAGCCATTTCTATTTCCTTTCTGTATCTGTCACACGTGAAATAGCATTCTCGAATAGCAATGGATGGAAAATACATACGCAAGCCCTGATGAATGTGCCCCCACCCCACCCATCCTTGACACGTGGCTGATGGATTCTGGCGCTGTCCACAGATTGGGGCATCCTGTGAGAAATTGCGAGCGCTCCTAGCATTGTGCAGCTATCATTAGCAGATGCCCACGAAAGCCCAGTGAGCTCCCATCTGCTGGCTGAAGTGGCACGTTCCACCTGGGCTCGGAGACATTAACCTAGATGTATGAGGATGTTAACATACTGCTCTATTTGTAGGAGCCCTCTGGATATTTCTAGAATGGCGGTGTGGCAGTGACAATGACTGAACACTGGCTTTGAGATGAAAGCATGCTTGACTAAAAAAATTAGTTTATTTAAAATGCAACGATAGATTATTTATGGTTTTGAAGTAGAGGAATGCATTGAAATTGTGGGACTGAACCTGCATTGGAACAAGTTTGGTGTATGCAAGGTCATTTAAAAAATAAAAAAATAAAAAAGATCAGTTTCATAAATTTAATACCTTGTAACCAAGTATCATATGAATATGTAATATAGCTTGTGCCAAAATCGGAAAAAGTTAAGGGTAACTACACTTTGGTTTAGCGTACGTGTTCATGTAATACTTACTTCCTGAGTAATACGCTTATGAAAGTGTTTGCTTACTTTTGAATCAGCCTGTGTAGAATTGATATGGTCACGGCACATGGGGAAATGACATTGAGCAGTATATTCCCAGCACAGCTGCTTGTATGGTGTTAAAGGCAGATTTGTAGTCCTATAAAGTAATGATATTGCCCATATTTCTTTAAAACAGCAGAGTCAGCTCCAAATCTGTATATAGTAGCTAGCTAGTCAGTGTTGGTGAATCGAGTTGCAGAAGTACTCTTCATAAATAAAAAATGTCCGACAGCAAAGATGATTCATACATTTTCTTTTCATGACTTTGGTAGATACAGCTGCTTAGTCATGTAAAATTCAGATTTAAATTGTTATTTTAATTAACATTTTAGTGAATATGAAATAATGGTACTATGCGAATATCATGTCCTCAGTTTACAAGCAAAGTTGGGATCAGGCGTCTGCACGCTGCAAGCGGATTGAATTAATCTGGTTCTCCATTCCAGCCTGGCTCTGTTTTGCTGCCATTAACATCTGGGTGAGGAAATGCAAGTTGTTTTTGCTCCAAAACAAACACACAAGCTAAGGGCAGTTAAAAAAAAAAAAAAAGCTGGAAAATGTTTGCATTGTTTACGGTTTTTAATGTGATCTTTCATAACCCAATGACCCAGGGTGCTCACAGTCATAGATTCTGCATATGTTGTATTTTGACAAAGTGTAACTGAAAGAGGGGAAAAAGTGCATGCGTGTGTCTGTGTGTGAAGGGAAAACGCACATCACTGCTTTAGGAGGAACTACAATCCATTAGGTCCTGCCATCTTGACCAGCTGTTTAATCTCCCTCCCCTCTTTTACTTGCTGTGTTTCTTGCATTTTACACAACACGTCTGTAGCTTTGGGAGGAACCAGGTATGTATTTTGCTTTGGCTGACGCAATGGCCAAAAGTTAGCCATCTAATTGAAGCTCTGAACTAAAAATGATAAATTTGGTGAACAAGCATCTTAGGAACCAGAATTTGTTTTTTAGGAGGCTTTAAAAAAATATAACGTAATAGATTTTTGATCATTTTAACATCACCTGTGTTAGACCTTTGCCAGTTAAAAACATTTGTGGTGTGAGATTTTTTTATTTTTTTTGCGCACTGTAGTGTATTTATGTACAATGAGCACAAATGGGTGCCAGATGTGGTAGTCTGTTTAATTGAAAGACTGATCTTAATTTCTTTCAAACCGTAATGCATCACAGTGTTTAACAGACAGTCTCGAAGAAATGTCGTACATGCAGTGCACTTACGTGCCTGAACTTAGGTTGTTTATTATGCCACTTGCATAGTGGGTGAATCTGAACCAGACTGTTAGTAATTCACAGAGAATTTCTGAGAGTAATGGTTCCCTTCACCAGTAGGCACTTACAGTTCAGGGCTTCGTGCAATTAACAAAGAGCAGACTGGAACTGCTGCCAGCATGAACAAGGGCAATTTTCCTGGACGTTCAGAGGCTACATGGAGCCCTGGATAAGCAGTTGTTGCTCTCATACTGATGACCAAGCAAAATAAGACTGCTGCATTATTTTTGACCAGCCCTGTCCTTTTCTGTATTCAGTACAGATTTCACTGTGAGGAACCTTATTTAACAGGAGTTAGTAAAATGGAACCTGGTGCTTTGTTACTGTCTGAGAATATTTATCACATTGACATTTAGTTCTTCAAGCTGATCTGCTGGGTCTTAGGCCGCATAATACGTTTGTGAATTTCCCTGCACCATGGTTTCACGCAGTTATGGCCTGTTCTGTCGTAATTTTGAAAATGTCTTCTTTGCGTTTTTACAATTTCAGAACAATTGTGGTGTTAAAGTTTTACCACATTCTTCATTTATTATTTCTTTTACATGCCGCACTAGCTTGGTATAATGCCTCGCTGGAAAATTGGGAGCTATGTAGTAGGTCCTTATTTCTTGGAACCTTGACTGCTGAGAGTGTGGATTGGGAATTTTGGTAAATAAGCAGCCTTATTTAAAAATGTAGTTAAAAATGTAAATAATTTAATATGGCCTAAACTTATTATTTTAAAATATGTAGTTAGGAAAGCGATTGCAACTGGATTTGGGTAGTATTTAGTGCAGTTGAAAAAGGATGATTCAATGGACAGAAAAATGTATTACTCAAGATTGCACTAGATTGCCAGTCAATCATGCGATATATCTCATAAACAATGCACTATTGTAACACAGGGCTGGTACGAGTGTGTCAAGCATATATTTAAACAAGTCTGCCGAATAAGTCTCAAGTTTCTTGCCTCTGTGTTTTTCCTGCCAGGTTTTGTCTTATGCCCTAAAGCAGAACCCCTGGCAAAATGTATTATTTAGCATCCTGTATAATATTTAAAACTTGCATCATTATTCAAATGGTTTATCAGACATTGGATAAACTCTCTTTTGGGAGGTTTTGTTTCACTGTCATGATGCTTTCTAGAGACAATAATATAGAACCCCCCCCCCCCACATATGTTAAAAAGTTGCCTTGAATTAACTGGTCATTACTCCAGCAGACTAACTAGAGCACAGTCCAAATTTTACAGCACTGGCTTTTAGAAACTCTACATACATGTTAAAGACTTTCTTACTGTGTGAAATTAGTAATTGACACATATTTGGTACTGCATAAGTTCCTGAATCAGCATTGGATGTTGATAGTGATGCTTGTCATGGTATAGTGATTCCGTTTGTTTTTTTTTTTTTGTTTTTTTTTTAAATATATATAAATAAATAAATAAAAATTTTTGAGCAACAAAAAAATTCTATAGTACATCATCTGCTGTAGGATTCCAAACTTAAAATCACTCTTGGTTTGCAGAAATGAAAAATGGGTAGCTGAAATAAAATTCCTGGTATACTTTGAAGTAATGGAAAGTCTGTGCGCATGGCAAATTAAATTTGATGGTAATTTAATAGCTCTGTGTGTCGTGGTGAGCAAGGTCAAGATGAAAATGAGTCCTGTCATCTGGGTTGCAATGCTGCGTTAACAAAGAACTTCATTGTACATCTAAAGCAAGCTGTAGAGCATGTCATTGAGATGAAACCGATGGATCATTAATCTGTATTTAATGAATGTAGATTCCTGCGGTATGTGAGCAGAAAGCTTCTGCCCAACTCTGATGCTGTCTCTTCCTGATGGATTAGTGTTTTTTAAATGACCAGCTTCACTGCACTGCACAGATGTCGAGGGTTTCTTGACATTTATTATGCCACCGTTTTGACCAAAACTTGATTTCCTTCATTTACTTCATTTTGCACAAATGGGGAAAAGACACAGGGCAGCAAGGAAGTTCAGTGGGTAATGCAGCTCTCTCACAGTATGTGGTCTGTTTGTAGGTACTGTAGATTTGAACCTGTATCTATAGCTAAGCTGGATGGCCAAGCTGATTTTGTTCAGTACTGGTGACCAGTTCTCTAAATTATTTTCACTAGTACTCCAAATTTTCTAAAACGTATCTTTGCCTGAACTTTACCTGTCCAAAGGGTAATTTTTAGTCCTTCAATGAAACTTAAAATCCCAGGCAATTTAGAACTGGAAAAACTATTAGATAATATTGCACAGAAGGCAGATAACCACCTCATAGTTACTACACATCTGTGGTTTTTCAGTGGTCCTTGGAGATCTCTTTTCTATGTGGTTTTTGCTTTTTGTCTGAGGACTCACATTTTATTTGATAACTTTTATCATTGCTCATAATTTTTGGAAATAAAAGAGAAATATTTTCAGGGATGGACACCATCCATTTTAAAAAATTGCCAGTGTTCTCATGTGGTAATGTTCCGTTAAAAACGAATAAACTGATTTAGCAGTCCAATATTTGCTATCTTTGTAACTTTATAAGAGAATTGCGCTGCTCTGAATATTGATTTTTCCATTTACACCTTAAATAGGCAGTAGCATTTCTTATTCAAAGATATTAAACTTTGCAACAATAATATTAATGTGCACTACATATCAAAGTAATCACTGAATCTGCAAGCAGTAGTGCAATTGACCCTGTCCATATGTGCATGTGAGTAGTTGTATTTTAGCGTGTAAAATCACACACTTGATACACAGCATTTAGTGTTTTTGGCCAAATTACTTACTGGTTTTGCAACATATTGTTTCTTTTCAGCCTCTCATGCTAATACGTTTCAGTATTGCAGATGCTCTAAGCATATTTTAAAACAGTTTTCATTCTAGTACAGTATGTCTGCACATTTATAAAGTGGTGACGAGGACGTGGCGTGTATGGGTGGTTGCTGCAGACTGATAAGTAGATTTCTGTTTCACACATGATTTTGCAAATGGGCACAAAGTACAAGTGGACAGATGGACGTTCACAGGGTCGGCTGCCCTTAACAACCAAAACTAGTAGTTACTCGGGAAAAAGTTATTTGCACACTTGTCTCAAATGTGACAAATAGGTTTTAAGCAGCTCTGTGCACTTTATTGGACTTATGTTTGCCTCTTAAATATGTGTTGCATCAGATAGAAACATGTTTTCTTTCAACTGAACTTAAACAGAAGACAAGGTAAATCGGTGTGCATTAAGTAGCATTATTTCCTCTAGGAGATAACCGCTCAGCTCATTATTTCGGCCATTGATTATTTCACACAATTACAAATCCATGTCAGTCTAGATTAAGGTATAAAAATTGTATTTTTTTCCCCCCTGCTGCAGTTAGGAACTTTTCTTGGGACACTTATCTTCTTTAACACCTTCATCCTGTAACATTGTGAATCTGCAGAATTTTTTTTTTTTAAAGTAATTGTATGCCTGTCCATTGTATTTTCAAAAATAAATAATACATTTCAAGATAATTTACATTCAGAGGTTACAGGGAAAAGCTTCATTGACTTCGCACATTTCTCCTTAATGACCTTGTACTTTTTTAAACGTTGCAAATGTATTGTCTCACTGAAGTACTTACTACTGTATATGTGTTCCTAAAAGCATGACATTTTGAGCCATGTGCAAGTACAGGGCAGTCCATCAATAAGCTTTGTCCAAATCTATAGATGATGTAATTGTACCTTCAGCAGTCATGAAAAAGGAATTGTTATGCTAAAAATGCTTGTTGGGCTCCACCGTTTATATTTGATTTTATATGACTTAGCTTTTATGCACATTTCACAGCAAATTATGTATTTTGGAAAATATCATTTAAACTTTCATCAACTACAGCGTCTGGGACAATGCACAGTGTGTGATCAGATATTTCTTTTCCTTTTGCTTGTAGTTTTCCAAATAAAATTTTAAAGTGAATCCTAGCTAATATTTTAAAATATAATTATTTTACAATTTGATTAGGTCAACAGCTGACTAGTTGCTCATTTTAAGGCAAATGTTTGCATGTTAACATTGACGTTGTGACATAAATATAACAAATTTACTTTTAGTCCAAAATTACTCTGTGTAATACTCCTGTTTCAGAGGAACAGGCTATAGCAAAATTTAGTAATTTCTGCAACAGCTAGTTGAACCATGAGAATCCCCCCCCCCCCCCAAATAGCTACAAAACTCAAATTATTAAAGTGTGCGCCGTTCAAGAAGCAAATCCGCACAAGAAATGGCAGTCCAAAAATAACTGGAGTCCATATAGTTCACATTGGAAATCTTGTCCACACAGCTCTTCGTGGTGATCGGTTTTCTCTGATGAATGGTGACATGGCAAGTTTACTTGCCTCTACCTTAGTTTGCAGGGTGAGGAGCTGCCTTCTTTTAAAGAAAGGATGATGAGAGGCTAAATGGATATTGTGAGGCCCTGGTTAATCTTTTTTTTTTTTTTTTTTTTTTTTGCCTCGCCAAGCCTCTCTGTCTGAGCAATGGGATGAGCTGAACTCCTGCCGCAAGTAATTTTATTCTTGCCTCTTAAGGTCAAGTGGGATGCAACTCTCTTCCGTCAGTATCTATTTATCTCCAAATGCAAATAGAATGAACTGATTTGCATTGATAGGTGTGGAATAACAAGGGTACTTCTCAAGGTTATGCAAGGTGCCTCGGAGCTGCTCTTTGGGCAACGGTTTGTTTCAAAGAAATAATTTTACATTTTATAGTAAATATATGTTTCTAAATGGAAACAAATAAAGAATGTATGCTTGTTTTCTTGTAGTTGATTTTCAGTAGAGGTCGCCTTCAGCTTATGGCAACCTGAAACTACAACAGCTTTCTCATTAACCGTATTATTTTTGAGCCCTCATCTACTGAACAATAGCACTGCCTGGCTGCTGTCCTCCAAGCCATGTTTGTTATTGCTTGTGACTTGGTCCGTGTTTGGATTATAGCTTATATAATACAGTATAGGTGAATTTCTAACTTTGTTGATTTTTTTGTTTGACTTTTTCTGTATCGTACACATTTCACAAAACTGTTAATACTATGCCCAACAAGTTCTGATATTTGTCTTGTTTTCATTTTTAGCATTAGCCTGTTGATTCTGTACTGCAAAGAAGCGTGGTCCACAACTTAAATGATGGAGATGTTTCATTCTGCCATAACAAGGTGTTGTGTATTTCAGTGCCCGAGCCCTGGAGAAAGCCCGCATGCAGCTCCAAGGTGAAGTGGTGCAACTTCGCACTCGGGTCCTGGAGGAACAGAAGAAACGGGAGCAGCAGGATGCCCTGGTTCGTCGCCTGCAGAAGAGAGTCTTGCTCCTCACCAAGGTAAATCACCCCAGGAACCTTTTTAAAGATTTGTTTCAGGTTTTTTTGTGTTTGTTTTATCGACGTTCCGAACAGGGAGGAGATAATATTTTGTAAAAAGTCTTAAGGGTGCCATACATGCAGGTCCACTTTTCAACCTGGGAAAAGATTTGGGGCTTCTGCATCTGTGAACAGGGACCGATTTCCAGTCTCGGCCCCAAATTGGCACTATCTTCTCATTAATCAAGGTCTTTGTGCTCAAGGCTGCATCAATAAGTCAGCCACTTGATAGTCATAGCATTCCTCTTGTATTCAAATTAGATTAATTCTAGGTGGGGGCTGGAAATGTTTAATTGGATCATAAGTCATACAAGTCAGCCATGGATATTTTGTTTAAATTACCTGTTGCCTTCGGCTTTGTAGTCGCAAAACTTTAGACCCTTTTATAAATGAAGTTGGTTTTTATTTTACCACTTCAATATGTATGTAACGTACACTCTATTCTTCATTGTGTGATACAGTGTAAAGAATTTAACCTGAGTCACTAGATCCTCACATTTAATTAGTTTCTATGATCAATTGCTGAGAGAGTACAATATATTTCGGCAAGGAAATGATTTTCAGTCTATGAATTGTCCCTAAACCCAGATGTCCTTAACTTTATTCACGTCTAAGGCTATCAGTGGTGAGATGATTGCTCTTGGGAGTTCGTACCATCAGACAAAAACGTTCAGTAATGAAGCCAAAAACGTTTGTCATTGACTGCTGCCTCTTATGATTAACTAGTGTAAGGAGATCTGTTTTGTTTAAAAAAAAAAAAAACCTCAGGAAAATGAAAGTTTTCTCAACTTTAGCGAACACGAGCATTTATCATTGTTTGAGTACAGTTCTGAAGTCCTATAAAGCTGTACATTTGTCACCATGAACATGATGGATTATCTGCTTGACAATTTCTTAAATTCTTCCATTAGAAGCGTTTGCTTCTTGTTATCCTGTAGCAATGAAAAAGTGTGGTTTACCAGAGATGCGATCTGTTCGGTGGGTGCTTTAAAAAAAAAAAAAAAAAAAAAATTCCTGCACTCCAATAACTGATTTGTATTGAGACTGCCGTGAGGAAAACAAGATGTTTATTTGTACTTCACGAAACTGCTTTTAATGAAAAGTTGAAAGAATGTAATTGTGCTCAGTGCACAAAAATACAGTTTTAATATTTAGGAAAAAATATACACTGAGTAAAGTTAAGAGCATGAAACAGATGATACACTAGTAGTTCAATGGTAGTCCGGGGCCACTACAAGAGTTGACTAATGGGTAATGGCATTTTTTGTCAAGAGGATTATTGCTGCTTAAACAAAGCTTTGTGTACAGTAATACAGTACAATACAGAGTGAAAGTCATACTGTTGATATTAACCTTGATCCTACTCTGATTTGACATGATTTGTACTATATAAATGCGATATAAAGTTCATTATCTGACATTCTAAATCTCTCTGGATGAAGGTGTTGGCTGAGTATATAATAATGTAAAATTAAATGTAGAATTTAAAATGGTATGCATTGGCACTCCAGTCTCATTACGTATTGATGTAAGTATCAAGCCGTCTGGGTAAGTTTTAAAGTGTGGCTTGAGCTACTACCAACAACCATATTATCTCCTAAGTTAAAGCCATGAAGACCTTAAATTCCTTTGAAATTCAGTACTCCTCACTTGTCAACTGAATTTAGTTTCATGACCACCAGGCGTGACAGTTTAAATTTTTTTTATTTTTTAATTTTTTTTTTTTTTTAATTTTAAATATCATTATTAAATATCAAGACTCCTTGATCTACTTGAAAATATCTATTCTCACCATTTGGTCCCACTGTTTCCCTAGCTTTATATTCCAGCTCTGAATTGGCAACAGATTACTTTGCCCAAAGTTGCCTGTGTTGTTTCATAGCTGGGTGATAAATTTATATTTTTCTAGAAAGTGTGATCTGGAGCAGAAACAATATGCTTAACAATCATATTACTAAGGTATTTTATATAACACGACTCAATCGGATTATCAGCTGTTCAAATCCCAATACGCCGCTTATATTTCACATGTAATTTGTTTAGATGTAGTAATTTAAGCACTAAAGTGTACTTTTATTTTATCAGTTGATGAACATGTTATCAGGAAACAAATGGGTGTAGATCATTAAAGCTGACATGAAATGAACTTTATCATCTTATCAGTGACACTGTTTTGGTGATTTTAATAAATAGTTGTTTTATATCATTTTCCAGTTTATATCATTTTGTGTGCTAGAGGGCAAATTCTTGTTTCTCAAGTATAATGTGCTTAAAAAAGAATGCATGTTTTTTTTTTTTTTTTTTTTTTTTTTTTTGCATCCATAAGTGCCAGACCGCAACAGTTATTGTAATTTGCCAGAAAACTTTTCTCTTTACTTTGTAAGAGCAGAAACCCTAGTAGTTGTCTTTGCAATGTGTTATTTTTTTCAAAAGTGTTTTAAACATTTTTTTCCCCCTAGTTAATCTTGGAATAGTTTTAAATCCACGTTGTTTGTAGTAAGTAATACTTTTTTTATTACACTGAGCTTTTGCTTCTTTTTAAAATGGAAATGTCAGTGGGACCGAAGGTTAGAAAGTTCAAGCGGAAAGCACTCACGCTGCCGCTTTTCCTAGTTCTTCACACCATTTCATAATTTCAGCTCATGCTGCTGTTTGCACAGGAGTTTATTGCTGTCTTTCACACATTTCCTGGTTTAAATGGCCAGTGTTGGAAACCTTGTCCATCATGACTTATTCTTCATAGCGGTAATCCTCACTTAGCCTTTGAACCACCCAGTGAAAAGCAGTAATTACATTAATCGCCTGTGCACTCTAAAGAGTTTTAGTAGTAATTTGTGGATGTAATAAAAAAATATGAAAAAGAAACATGACAGCTAGCCACAGCAACTCATTATGAAGAGCAGATGTTTTTGACGTGTAATATGAGGAGAGCTTCTGTTTTAGCAGCACACTGTCATTTGGTTTCACATTAATAAAACTAATCCCCAAAAAAGAAAATAATGTCAGTAATACTTTGGATGGAAGTTTGTATTCTGACAATGCTGAGCTATCTTACTTGCAAAACTCAGCTGTTCGGTATGTAAAGTTTTGTTTTGTATTAAGTGAAAACAGTTAGATTTTAACCTACAGAGAACAGTTGGATGCTATAGTTTCTTTGCCTGTATGATGCTCATACGGTTCTTTCTCGATTTATTACTGACATGTATTCAGATGGCGCTTAAAAATAAAGTCTTGAGCCCTGAAAATTAAGGATAGAGAAATTAATGCATTGTTATTAATGCACCGTAATTCAAATCATATTGTTTCGATGATGATAAAACTGGAGCAACAGTTTGGGAGTTTTGTCTTCTGAAGATCAAAAATGCAAGCTTTGCAAGGTGATGGTAATGGCAGTACTGGTGGTAAGTTATTAAAACACTGGTTGAAAGTCAAATTATATTTGGTGTCAAGTCAAGGTTTATTTGTCATGGGTGAACAACACAGCATGGCAGTGTTGTCGCCATGAAAAGTTTTGTTTCTGGGCATCCTCAGTAATATAAATATGTAAATGTAAAAATAAGGTACAAGAAATTTAAATCTTCTTCTTTCGGCCGCTCCCGTTAGGGGTCGCCACAGTGGATCAAAAGCTTCCACTTCTTCCTGTCCTCTGCATCTCTCTTCGTCACCCCCACCACTTGCATGTCCTCCTTCACCACATCCATAAAAGGTACAAGAAAGTTAAATAAATACTTGAATTAGGAAAGGAAAATAAATAAATAAATAATAAATAGAGTAAATAAATAAGAATAGGGTATGAAAATATACATGGGGGGGGGGGGAGAAAAAAAGGAAACACAGCAGCCAAACCTACAACAACACAGCGCCGGCAGTTTTATACAATGGGGTGGGGGGCAGGCATACAGACAGACAGACCCCGATCGGCTGTTCCCACTGTCCGAGGGAGGGGTCAGTGGTTTAGCAGTCTTACGGTGTGGGGGGGAAAAACTGTCCTGGAACCTTTTTGTCCTTGTCCGAACACTTCTAAAGCGTTTTCCGGACGGGAGCAAGGAGAATAGTTTGTGGCTGGGGTGACTGCTGTCCCTCTGGATGTTATGTGCCGCCTTCTTGCACTGCTGGGTGTAGAGGTCCTGCAGGGCTGGCAGATCAGTCCTGGTAATGCTCTGTGCTGTCTTGACCACTCTTTGTAAAGTGTGCGTGCGTGCGTGCGTGCGTGCGTGCGTGCGTGCGTGCGTGCGCGCTGTGCTTAGTAAAGGGGTTGTGTTTTCACCTTAATGTTGAAGCTATGGTTTTTATGGCAATTTTCCTGAATGAAAAATAAAAACAGCTGTGTTTTAGAGCATCTTAGAAAGAATAGTTTGCAGAGGAAGAGGCTGATAGTCTGCTAAATGCTCTCCAGGGATGCAGGTACTTAGGAGGAAACTTTTGTTGTACATTTTTATTTTATACATTGGCCTTTCGCATATTGTAAAGCTTAAATGCCACTTGGTTTAAGTTGTTGTAAAAATTCACATGAATAAACTGGAAAAAAAAATACAATTTTCCAAAAACCTCTGAAGCCGGATAAGGTTGTCAGCACGTTGCATTTCACACGGGCATGATTGCTGAGCAAACTGTTAAAATACATGTCTGAAAAACACTTATGTGACTCTTTCCCAGTTATCACTGGGTTTCTCTGTGGTTGTCACACACACCACAGACACCGTGCCTGTGTCATGCGTTGTGCATTTTGTACATTTTTTTCGGCCCTCGAAGAGCGTAAACACCAATTCTGCAACCTTGCACCGATGGGCTAGGTTTCACTCTGCTCTTTACATGTCTGTCCACAAACATCTGCTTTAATGCATCCTGTTTGTTAATTATCATTTCACCACATTTTCTCATTCTGCTGAAACCCAAGGTTACCCTGCAGCTGTTCTTGGAACAACCCAAATGGTCATTAAAAATGCTTTTGGTTGAAGGTTTGTTGCTGTGTGGAGCTGCGTGTTGGAGCAGATTGTGTTGCAAGGTGAAAGCGGATTAGTTTTAATTAAACGGTTGTTCTTCCATGTCAGTTTTGTGCATTCCTTCATTGTTTACATGATAATGCAGAGGTGCTGCGAGCAGAAAGAAGGACGGCACCTCCCTTGGGTTACACTGCACAAGAGGCTCATAGTAACACAAGATTCTTTTGCAAATTGTGTGTTCAGTTCATGGCACCAAAAGATACTATTTGCATCACTGAAATGAACCTGTTACCTGTTGGTAAGGATTTCACCCTATAGATTTTTTCTTTTTTCTAATTTTTTTCCTAGTAGTTATACATTTAACTTTGAAATTAGAGTGAACAACAGTGATCATGAGTACTGATAGCACTGCTGCTACTATTAGTAGTACGAAACTGTTGAATGTTGTTCATTTCAGTTTATACAAAGTGTTATATATGGACATGGTTTAAAGTTGACTGTTAAGGCTTTGTGTATTATGGTTCATGGTACTGTCTATGATACAGATGAGTCTTGCAAATTTTTTGAAATCTCAACTAATTAATTGTTGTCCAACCTTTTTGCTTATTGACGTGAAGCACGTGGGATTCTGGAATAAAATCAAAGTAGAGTCGAAATACAAAATCTACAGATGGTCCCCGTCTTACGATGGGGTTACGTTCCGGTAAACCCATTCTAAGTCGACAATATTGTAAGTTAAAATTGTATCTAATACACCTAACCTACTGTCACACCTGTGGCCGCTTCAGCAATGGAACATAGGCGGTCTCTTAACACCATTTATTAATGTTAATGTAATAAAACACATATAAAAATATGATCTATTTTAATGAAAGCTTAAGTTCTTGTATGCTTGTGTTAGGGGACACCTTTCTGCTATTTTCAGACTACTAAAGGTTTTATAAGTTATTTGTTAAATACGTGCTAAATATAAAATTGGTGAGCGTAGTATTGAGGAAAAGGCTCAAGGAAATGCTTTGTGTTGGTAAGAAGCCAGGAAACGTGTAGAGATCACAGTTCCCTACTGATTAAGAAAACCTGCATTGTGGACCTTATTTTAAGTTAATGGTATGAGGCTCTGTTGGACCTTGTATAAGGTGTTCTGGCGTGCGACTTAAAAATATTATTTGAGTGATGGGTTTCTTGTGTACTTAAAATGTTAATGCTAACAAACACGAACACAGGACATTTATTTTCATTAGTGATTGGTAACAGAAATATATGAAGTGTGTGGTTATTCAGTATGGTAGTTAATTGAAATTCTTCCGTCATTTGATGGGGATCATTAAATCTCAATAAGCAAGATTCCTGAGCTTTCCTTCTTTGTTGCTTGGTTAATGATCCTTAAACAGTATTGAGCGGTGGACTTTAGTTTCACTTACTCAGTATGAAATGAATACTGACAGAAGTACTAATTAGGAGTCTGGAATATATTTTTTTTCAGATAGCCTTTCTCTAGTTTTTTGTGCACATTTTAATCTTTACAGTATACAAGTCCCTTTCAATGTCAGGTGGAAGAAAAATGAAATGTTTATATATAACTGAGAAATTTGTGCATTCTATGGAGTATAAATTCTTCAAAAGAATAGGTCTTTATGTTCAGGTATCGCACTGCATAAAACGGCACCAAATGCATACACCCGTTTTTCTCTAGTTTATTTCTTAACTTTTTAGCTGTAAATCACACCCTAGTACAGGCATTTTAGTCACCGGTTCACCTGAAACTAATGTCTTTGGACTGTGGGGAGAATCTGGAGGAGACCCATCCGAGCATCCTGACTCCACAGGGACTGAACTGGACTCGAACGTACATTTGAACCCATAACCCAGCAGTGGTGAGACACCAGTGCCACCCACTTTGCCACCATGCTTGCATCTCTATTTATTCAAGTAGGAGTATATTTGTGAAATCATTCCACAGTGGTGAATTGGTAACTTGCTGTGCGCTCTTTGGCTGAGACTTGCATCTGAGTCCATGCCACACTAGCTAGCTGGTTCTGCTGCTCAGGGGGCATCATTTGGCTATGGTTTCCTTGGGTGGGTGAGAAGTGTAGAGTCCTCTTCCTGTCAGTGCTCACAGTGATGCCTACAGGGCTGTGGGTGGAACATGGCGATCGGCTCTCTCCAAGTGTGAGCCTGCAGCCCATGGAGTGAAAGGTAGCAGGTGGCTCACAGCAGGCACACTGGAGGTGCTGCGTAGCTGTGTTCACCACTCCTCAGTTGGTGTGGGTGTCAGGCTACCAGGGGGAAGACTATTACAATTGTGTGACTAAATTGGGAGGAAAATAGCAAAAATAAATATTTTATGATTTTTTTTTGTTAATAGAAAATAGTAATTAGATGTTATTAAAAAAAAAACAACATTTCTTTCTGTGCATTACAATAGATGTTGTATCATAAAGTCTTATATTTTGTTACATTTTTATTCCAAAATAAAATTTTATCATTGTGAATAACTGCATTGTCACTTTAATAACAATAAGTTTAGCCAGGGAGGTTGGCTTTATTTCCTGAAGAAGAAGGTAATCATTTCAGATTACTGGGCCATATTTTTATTATAAACCAGAATTTTGCATGTAGTGTGAAATACCTAGTGTACAGGTTTTCTGGTAACTGCAGCTGTTTAGGTTCTTACATTTTAGATATGTTTTTGAATGCAAGTACGTATACCTAAATTTAGAGGCTTTTTTTCGTTAATAAGAAACAAACTTTATTAGTATGCTTAAACATGTTCTTTTCAGCCCTGAAAAGTAAACACTAGTGGTTTGGTGGCATGATTTAATATAAATATTCTCTTAATCCCTCCAAAATAGATGAATGTTTGTGATAACCTAAGGTAGATTTATAGTTTAAATATTGCATTTATTAGCTTATGGAATTAAGTATTTTTATCCACATCTTTTCTGTAAGTCCAGTTGTGCTTCAATTTGACCCAAAAATGATTGCTTACATGAGCTTTGTCCAACTGAAGACATAGTGACCAATTTATAAATGATAATTATTTTTTGCCTAAATATTCTTTCATTTGTGGATGAATGGTGCAGATTTTATCCGACAGATTTAGCTTTTCAGAATCCGTTGTCTTCCACACACACTGATTTTTCTGCCTAGCATTTGCATTGGAACTCTTGATTGCTTGGGATGCAAAGCTTCAGTATGCATAATGTTATAATGTTTCTGAAATCAGGCCTTCCCAAAGTAAATGAACAAACCTGTTCTAATGTTCTCCAGTTAGAAAATTTTAAGGAAAGTACGGAAGCAGAACAGTTTTTCTACTTTAGATTTCGGAGTGCTAAATGCTCTCAGGTATTCAATGTTTTCATTGGAGCATCCAGGCTGATGTTGTATGTTGGCAGCAGTGTTTATTTGTGCAACTGTTCAGTACCTGTCAAATATATTAAATGATCTTCGGTTAGTGGAATAGCCACTTTAATGATCTGTCAGTTTGATGAAGTAAAATATTCCCCGTCTGCTTATGTACAGTACTCCACCTCCTCAAAGTACAAATACAGTTTGCACAGGAAGTCTGCCTATACTCTGTGTAATTGCAGAGCCACATTTCCCAATGCCTCACAGTCAATAAAAGTTTAGTAATGCATATCCCTTCATTTATTCGCAGGTTAGCTTCTGAAAATGCTAATGAATAAATGAAATGCTTAAGATTTTTTTTTTTTTAAACTTCAGACATTAAAATAAAAATGTAAAGATTGTCTCCACAGCATCCTGTTCAGTCATGATTGTTGACAATTTACCCCATAAATATTTGCCACATTCCTCAGTTTCTGGGAACTTTGGACTTTATTACCTGCATGATCAGTAAAAGCGAAAAAATAAAGAGGTGCAGAATTACTATAATAAAATAAAAATATGCCATAAGACTTTATATTAACTTTGAGTCAGTAACACTAATGATAGGCAGTCAGAATCCCTACGTGTTGTAAACATTTTTGAAGTGAGTTGCATTAAAGCTGAATTTCACTGCTATTCTGTTTATGTACATTTCACTGCCAGCCAGTGGCTGGATGCAGACACATGGATGCTGTTCATTTTACAGTAAACTGAGGGTCTCAGTTACCAAGTTGGAAAAATGCAATTGATGTATAAACTAGAAATTCAAAATTTGGTAACTGAGACATTTGCAACATGATGAACAGGTATACCTGAAGGCTGTTCCGAACTGCTTTTTTCTGTTTGTCATGTTTAACCCTAAGAATTAATAAAAGCTTCACGACATACAGTTGAGGCCGTAAGTTTACATGTACCCAGGCAAAAGACATTTAAACTCTAAATTCCCCAATTTCACACACATCATGTTATCAAATGATTCATGTGTTCAAGCAGAGTATCTACTCAATGTCCATAAGAGTTTTTACAAAATAATGATTAAGAGACAGATTTAACTCAGCTTTTATTCATTGAAGGCAAGGTGTATGTAGACTTATGGCCTCAGCTGTTGGTATCCTTTGATTGAGCTGCTTGTTGTGCTCTATAAAACCTCAGAAAAAATTTTGTTTGTCTTATAACTTCATGTCCATAAAAATAAATGACAGAAAATGTAATCTTCACAGATCTTTTCAGATTCAACTCATAAAACTATGTAACATCTGTCATCTCATCACTTTCAGCATTTTTTAGGTTCCCAAGGTTATGCTTACCTTTTTTCAGTGGTGCTGTTACTGTCACAGACAGACAGAAAGGCCAAACACAACTGTAAAGACTGTGGAAATGAGTTGAATTAGGTGCCCCCCCTCTGTTCTAATTATATTAGTTTACTTGACACTTTTCTCCAAAGTGACAGGTAGTATTTAGCCAGTTACAATGATTTAACTATTTATACAGCTGTGAAGTTTCTCCTGGAGCAATTCAGGCTAAGAACCTTGATCATAGGTATTATAGCAAGAGCCAAGATTTGAACCTTGGTCTTTTGAGTGCAAGGCATCAGTGCTAACCATTTTGCTGCCGGGGGTCTTTCTGGGGTTGTTTTATTACCACCTGTCATCTCTGTAGGTAAACACAAGAACTTGTGCAATTATTCATCAAAATGAAGTAGCTGAGGCCTGAGAAAGGTTTTTTTCAAACTCTTGCTGTTTCTGTGTGATCATTCTCAGGAGCGAGATGGAATCCGCGCCATCCTGAACTCTTACGACAGTGAACTGGCCGCCAGCGAGTACTCGCCTCAGCTGACCCGTCGTGTAAGGGAGGCTGAGGAAATGCTCCAGAAGGTCCAAGCACACAACTCTGAGTTGGAGGTAGTCTTTTTCTTCAAGAAGTTTCCTCGTACAACGGTCACCATGAATATTGTTTATTTTTCCCAGTACGCTTTATTCCAGGATCAGCCTCTCAGTAACACCATCAAGGAATTTTTGTCTTATGGTGTTTGTCTTAAACTATATATGCAAGCTTGCTAAATTGAATTTGAGCTGTTTCCCCCCCACCCCAAACCTATTTATAAGTAAATCACTGAAATCGGTGATCCACATAAAATAGTTTAGTTTTACACTGTTGACTGGGTTAATTGGCGAGTGTTGCGTAAGTGTTGTCTGGCATGTAGGAATGAGAAACGTTATTAAAAATAGTTCTCCTGACAGACTTAATGAATGCCCTTAATGGTCCAGTGCTGGTGTAATGTTAGGTGTAATATTAGGCTCAATTATACCCATTGTAATGACCCATTACATGCCATATAATGAATGTTAAACTGATTTAACTCTAAACTGTTGCTGAAGAAAATTAAAAAATTCTCCTCAATATGGACATCATTTACAACTGATTTTTGTCACACAACCTTTATATATCCAGCATGCAGACCGCAGAATAACACCGTGCTTATATTATTGCTGCATCAACAGCGAGATCCTTTGTGCTGTTGAGGTTTTTACAGCTCGTTGCATACGTTTCTCTAACACCTTTACTTTTCCTGTAGGCTCAGCTGTCTAAAGCTCAGGAGGAAGCAGGGACCTATAAACTCCAGGCCCAAACTGTAAGTATAGAACATGGCAGCTTTGGAATCCCTTTGTTTTATTGACCCTGGAGAGTACTTTAGAAGTCTATTTTAGTTAGACAGAATTTTTTTTTTTTGTATGAATTCAGCATGATGTGCTGATTTCTTTTGCAGCTTTTTTGCTGCTTTGTATCAGTGCTATATAAAGTTTATAAATTTAAACAATTGCTTGGAGCATAAACACCGTGCAGCTTTCATAGTTAATTAAATCTTGGCTCTGTGATTTATTGCAGCCACTTCCAACAATTATATTTAGTATAAATGATCAGGTACGCAGTGCCAAAAAATTCCGAGTTGTGCCAACTGGTATCCTCGCTCTGATGTCCTTTGCGCATTAATATGCTACTTTGACCGGCGACATCATTTGAAATTGTTTTTCTAGTCCTTTGAATCATATGCCAAGATGCAAAATGTCCAGTCTGCATGTGAGGGCAATATTAATGTCACTACTAATTGCATTAAATATATTGTTCATGCTTCGGTGCTACTTTAAAATCGAAAATGCTATGTTCCTGTGTTCAGCCTGTTACAGCATTCATTCATGTGTTTAAACAGCTAAGTGCTTGTAATATATGATCCCTTTCAGATATGACTTCCATTGTGTTACTCCGAGTTGCTAACGGCAGCAATGAATTAGCGCAACAGATATAATCCCCATCTGATCAATGACGACAGCTCTCGGGTAAAACGGCGCGTTTAAGTCCTCAAGATGGGCTTTGCTGATCATAAGTTTTCTTTTTAATATTGAACGAATGATGTTTTTTTTTTTTGCCTACTTTTGTCTGCATGCTCTGTAAATCTTCACATTTCACTTAGTCACACAGCGTTCAATACTCGTTGGGTTCCGCTCGCTCAAGGACTCCGATAAGCGTCTGAAGCATACTTCTGTGCAGCTGTTTGTGGCTGTTGCTGACCTACCCAGAGCATTGAAACACAGGCAAGAGAAGGTACAAGAAAATCGAGAAAATGTTACCATTTTCATACCGTACATAGGGGTGAGGTTGTCATAACTTGTGTTACTTTTTGTTTGTTTAATAGTGAGGTTTTCGAGCTGTTTGGCTGCAGTTTACGCAGTTGAAGCCGCAGCTTCAAAGGGAAGCCGAAGCCGAAGGAGCTAAATTAAGCACAGTCCTCACTGTATTCTACAGGCTTTTGTTCTGACTAAAAGTAAAACAGATTATTTATTTATTTATTTATTTATTTATTTATTTAAGTTTAGGAAAGCCTGAAGGTTATTAATTAGCTGTTTTTACTAATAATTAAAAAGTTAACCCACATTAGTTAATTACAGGAAATTGCAAGAACGCCATTTTGACAGTCCTGTGTTAGTTAACACAGTGAGGTCCAGCAGGCCTGTCTCCGGCGTAGTCTTTGATCGCCTCCCCAAATGCAATTGATTCCTCACCAGTGCCTGAATGCTCAGAGCCACTGTCTCATTAACAAACTTTCCTATAATTAAAGTCGTAGCGAGATCATTTTCGATGGCCATCACGGAGGAGCATTTGTCATTTGAATGCCATCGGGTTTTCATTTTGCTGTGATTTAATGAGTCTAAGATGAGTAATGAGCAGTGTTTTATTGAGCTTAGTGATGTGTACCAAATTTTACTTGCTGGAACAATAGACTACAGATTTCTTACTTCTTAATTGAGTCCACAAGTATCTTTTTGTTTTAAAAACAGACTCAATCACTGTCTTGCTGGATATTGATAAAAAGCACACAGATGATGATGGCAGATATAAGGTTGGACGTTTATTAGTATTTAATACGCCTTAAATATTACTTTATGTATTGTGTTTTGTGAAGCCTGCCAAAACCTCTGTTTAGATCATTTGAGTTTATGAATAAGGTGTTATGGTTTTTAGCAGTACAGTGTACATGTACAAAATCATAATCCACTTTGCTTGGATGTTTAGAAGTATATTGGTAGATCTTTGAATTTTGGATTTTTTTTTTACTGTCATTTGTTTCCAGGAGAGTTAATAACAATATTTAGAAGTTGTTCTACTGTATTCGGTTTAGTTTTTCTGTCCTGCTCATATTTCTGAGGGTCAAGATGGGAGTAGGCTGAGAAGGTGGGTCCAGACCCTCCTGTTCCCTGCAGTAGGCTCTAGCTCATCCTGAGGGATCCCCAAGTGCTCGCAGGCCAGCTGAGAGATGTAATCTCTCCAGTCTGTTCTGGGTCTGCCCCAGGTTCTCCTCCCAGTTGGATGTACCTGGGAACTTCAGAGGAACCCAGCCAGGGGGTATCCTCACAACACCCCCGAACCACAAATGGCCTCTCTCAGTCAGGAGGAGCAGTGGCTCTATTCCAAGGCTCCTCCAAATTACCAAGCTTCTCAGCCTGTCATGGAGGGTCAGTCCAGCAATTGAGTGAAACCTTATTTCAGCAGCTTTTACCTGTAATCTCATTCTTTGGTTCATTACCCATAGCTCATGACCATAGGTGGGGATGGGATTGTAGACTGAGAAGTAAACCGAGAATTTTGAACCGAATACTCAACTGCTGCATCACCAGCACAGACCGGTACGGTACTGAAAGGACTGCCAGTACTGCCCCGATCCGGCTTTCAATCTCCTATTCCTGTCTTTCATCCCTTCTGTACAAGTCCCTAAGATACTTGAACTCCTCCACTAGGGGCTGCTGTCTCTCCCCCCCCCCCCCCCACTTAGAGAGGATAATCCAACTGTTTTATTTATTTATTTATTTATTTATTTATTTTTAGAGGAGAGAACCAGAAAGGTCTCAGACTTAAAGGTGCTGATTTTCATACCTGCACATTGGTCACTGTCAAAAGAGGCCAAAAGGACAACATCATCTGCAAAAAGTAGAGATGTAACCCTTAGCCCCCACAACTGAACATCCTCTGGACCCCGGCTGTGCATGGATGAAAATCACAAACAGAATCGGTGGTCCCTTTAGTAGTTTCTGGAACCTGATGGCATTGAATTGTGCCATTTTTCTGATATCGTTCCTCTGTAGAAAAATGTATGCTGACTCTTCACTGTGCAAGTGGAGACTGAATCATTAAGATAGGGTTTCAGTTAAAGAACTAACTTCCTGAGGTCTGGCTCATCTTCAAGGCTTTGGAGCAGCTGGAGGCCAAAGCAGGGATGGAACTGTACACATAGGAAATGCATGTTGCAAATTTGGATACATAAAATTCTTCTCTTTGTGGATAGTGCTGTATATTTTCATCCAGAAGGCCTGTATTTCTCTTCTTTCTCAGCATGTAGGTAGAATTTTTAATTTAAGCTTCTGTAACATTTCCCAATATTAGTTTTTGTATATACAGGTTTCCCTTGTATAACAAATTCTTCTTTTTGAAAGCAAACGTAAAAATGTGCCATACATTTCACATAAAGGGTTGTCGGCTCCCACTTAGAAGAAATGTCTTGGGAGAACGGACATTTCAATTCAAAACGCAGTCCTTAGTGAGAGCACAGAAGATCAGGGGAACTGTCTTCTCCCACAGGCAGTGTGGAGTTTTTCCTGCACACGTCAGTCTTTATGCCTGCTGACAGACTTCTTGGGAAATGCATTAAGTACTGTAATAATAATATAATATTTGTACAGGATGTTTAAGAGCAGCTTCTCAAAGCACTTTGCAATAAAGAAACTTGACATATATGAATTATGTGTGTCTGTCAAGCAGTTAACAATAAATATGAGCATTTAAAAAGATATGACAGCAATAAAATAAGAGTCCTTCCATCTCCTGTTTGAACAGTGTAGTGTCTCTGAGTTTTTCAAAACATCTGATGCAGAAGCTTATGAATGTGAGTATTTTACTATACGAGTATTAGTTGGAGAAGTGCATCATTTCAGGTATGCCTGTTAAATTAATCTCTTTGGTCTGGAATGTCTGTATTACAGTGTAGGTGTCACCGGTAACAATGGCTAAATTAAAAGTCAAAATGACATCCAATATTATTTCTTACTCTCCCGGTTCCATATTGAAATGTATACCCTTTGGATCATGGCTGATAATAATTAAACAAACATAATTTAAGTGAAATTTATCCAAATTTGTTTATTTTTGTTTCCTAAACAGGTAATTTGTATTTGCATTTTTGTCTCTCAAAAGTAGAAAACAAAATCATAGTCGTATAAGAGACTGAAATATTTTGTTTTCGTTTTATTTGTTGTAAACATTTACACGTAGTTTACATCTGCACTCTGGCACTTGATAAACAATACCCATGGTATGCACTATTGCACTTCCATTTTTATCTTTGACATTCAATTTAAATTATATCCACAGTATGCATCCATACTTTGTACCGCTGTCAAGCTGGTTTTCCGAAAATACGCTGTTGCTCCTGTTGAAATCTGGCTTCTGTGAACTGTAGAACAATGTGAAATTTCCCTATGAAATGCGTATTGCTCCTGCAGTGTAGATGCTTCACACTTACATTAATGGTGGCACATGAGGTGCAATCTTTGAATGAAACTGTAACTTTATATGTAATATACTTACAATCTTTCCCTACTTGACCTTCAATCCACACAGTTGCTGTCATATCTTTTTAAGTTTCTTTTTAGCTACCATCTGTGTTGTTAGTCAAGCTTATTTTGGTCAGCACAGCATTGTACAGTAGCAATGACCCCCGTTCCAGCAACTGTGCTATACGCCGCCTTTGTCATAAGTCACAAATAGCCTCAAAAACGAACATGCATGAAAGCTACGTTGCAAAATAAGGCTTTGTAATATTTTTACATGGATTGTTGTAAGCTGAAGGCTACTTGTGTAGCACTCAAGAAAATGTCTTTGCTTTAAAGTTAAGTGCTTTTTTTTTCTTCTTTTTTTGTATTTCAGTTAATGGTATAAGGGGCATAATGTTATTTCTTATTAGTTCTTAATAGTTCCATGCAAAAGTTTGGATACCGCTCGCTAAATTACATAATTTGTTTGTTTGAAGTTTAAAAAAGTAAATATTTTGACAGCAAAAACTAAAACATTGGAATTTTTATGAAAATGTTGATATATAGTTTATTGGAACTAAACAAATGTAAGAAATAAAAGTAAATATGACATTTGCAGAAGTTTGGGCACCTTTCAATTGTAAGGTCTCAGAACTCATTAGGTCCTTTGTCTCCTCTGGCTTAGCTGTGTTAGTCCAGTCAGGAATTATTATTAGGAATTGGCATCTGATGATGGTTCCAGAGATTAATAAATTCTTTGACTCTTAAGCATTGTGCAACACTCAACATCCATGGGCTCTTCTAAGCAACTGACTGAGAATCTGAAAATTAAACTACTGATACCTACAAAGCAGGGGAAGGCAATTAAAAAGATATCAATGCACTTCCAGCTAGCAATTTCCACAGTCTGAAATGTCATTAAAAGAAATGGTAGTTGAGGGCAACCGTGGAAGTCGAGACACGATCTGCAAGACCAAGAAAACTGGCAGGTAGAACAGCATACAGTATATAAAGGAAGGCAAAGCAGAACCCCAGTATGACTGAAAGGGGTTTAGCTGATGAAGGAGTGGTGGTGCATTGCTGTACTGTGCAGTGTTACTTGAATGGACATGCCCTTCACAGAAGAGCCATCACAAGGAAATCTTTCCCTCAATACCATCACAAAAACAATGTCTTAAGTATGCAAAACAACATCTGCATAAGGCTGAGGCATTTTGGAACTAAGTGCTGTGGAGATGAAATCAAACTGTTTGGCGACAACTGGAAACAGAATCAGAATTTATTTATTTGGCCAAGTATGGACACATATACAGGGAATGTAGCTTTGGTTCCCAAAGGCTCACAGTGTACAGAAGACAGTACAACACACACACACACACACACACACACACACACACACACACACACACACACACACACACACACACAATTACATGCATACAAACATACATACAACAAGTGCAAAAATGCATGACACTGCTGGAGAATAAGAATAAATAATGAGGGAGTAAAAACTTTGGTTTGGACATGTGCAGAGGAGAGATTCTGGATATATCGGGAGAAGGATGCTAGGGATGGAGCTGCCAGGCAAGAGGAAGAGAGGAATGCCTAGAGCTTTATGGATGTGGTGAAGGAGGACATGCAAGTGGTGGGGGTGACGGAGAGAGATGCAGAGGACAGGAGGAAGTGGAAGCTTTTGATCCGCTGTGGCGACCCCTAATGGGAGCGGCTGAAAGAAGAAGAATAATGAGGGAGTAATAACTATTATAAGGAGGGATAAATGTTTTGCTTGAAGAAAAAAGGAGCAGAATTTGAAGAAAAGAACACCTTGGCAACTGGTACAGGGGTGTATCTGTTATGCTTTGGGGTTGTGTGGCAGCTATTGGTACAGGAAATGTTGTGTGGGTACAAGGGAGAATGGATTCTGCTAAATATTAACAAATCCTAGAGGACAATGTCAGTCATACAGGAAACAGAAGCTGAAAGAAGGATGGCTTCTACAGCAAGACAGCGGTCCAAAACACACTTTGAAGTCTACTATGAAGTACCTCAACAAACACAAGCCGAATGTTTCTGAATGGACCTCGCAGTCCTCAGTCTTGAACATCACTGAAAATCTCTGGGCAGATCTTAAACGTGCTGTGAACACAAGACAGCCTGAGAGTATCTCACAGCCAGAAGCAGGGAAGAATGGGTAAACATTTCCAAAACAAGAAGTCAAAGACTTATGGCTGGCTACAAAGAAAATATTTGCAAGCTGTGTTTTTTTTTAACTTGATGTAACTAATTTTTGACTCAGTAAAGTTGTATTGACTATTTTTCATTTCCAATGTCAGCAAATTGTGTAATTTGGCCAGGAGTATCCAAACTTTTGTATGGAGCTGCATCCATATTTTACTCACTTTATGGGGTCTGCATTCAAGCAGGAAGTCTTTCTTTTCTCTTAAATGTTCCTCATGTGGCTTGTAACTCCTTGTGATTGATGAAATTTTTTTTAGGCCTGGCAGCCATTTTTGTGTGTGGCCATTGTGATGGTTGCAGTTTGGTACTGTAAACTATTACACTACATCATTGAAAAGGCTTCTATCACACTTTACTTTAGAACTATGACAGTGGGGCAGCACAGTGGTGCAGTGAGTAGCACTGGTGCCTCCTGGCACCTGGTCATGGTGCATAGCGCTTCTCCCTGTGTTTGCGTTGGCTTCCTCTGGATGCTCCAGTTTCCTCCCACAGTCCAGAGACATCCCAGTGCAATGGACCAGTGCCCTCATTCATGTCATAGTCTTGCAGCCAGTTGCCCAGTGATTCTGGAACGGGCTCCCATCCCCTGTGACCCCGACCAGGATTAAGTGGTTACTAACCATGGACGGATGGATGGAACTGTATCTGCACATACAGTTGTTTAAAGGGAAGAAACGTTAGACATCCCAGCCTTATTGTTACTCTTGTAGTTTAGTTTTAAACAGTCTCCCCTTTACTGCTCCCTGGACTTGAACCGTAGCAAAAAAAAAAAAATTATGATGATCTGTAGCACAGCTTAAACTTTTAAAGTAAATCAGATTTATAATCATTTTCAGCAGATATTATGAACTTGCTCATTCACAAATTGTTCAAAGCAGCCAAGCTGAGTATGTGACGTTACTTGTACGCATGTTTACCAAAACAGCAGCTGCAGTTAAGTGAAATTATCAGTGTATTTTTTCTCCTGTGGATATAAAGAAGAATTTTCTTTCTTTCTTTCTACATCTGGGCCTCTGCTCATACATCAGACAGTATTTATCTCTGTCACTGCTTAATAACCGTGATCTGCCCACAGAAACAAAGTCAGCATGTGAAACCTCTGGCCAAAATAATGATGACATTTCAGTACTTTAAATATAATATTTTTTTAAAAATTTGACATCCAGGAATGTATTTTAAAGAAGTCACCGTTAATATCAGAGAGGGCTGTTCAGCAGAAATGGCATGGAAATAAACACTGATTTAATATCTAACCTACTGATCCTGGCTCTTTGTAATATAATCTAATATACTGGCTCGAGTGGTTCACTTTGGTTAAGAGAAACATTGGGTTTGAATTGATTTGTGGTGGAAAAAACACTGATACAGTGTACTTACTTTTGAAAATTAGACGCGTTGCGTGTTATTTTGTAATGGATTTATTTAGTTCCCTTTGCACCATGTGGTGTAATTGAGCAGTTGAGATCCTTGATCTTTTTTTACTCTTCTGATTCTACCTAATTTCATAGGGAGCTCCTGTAGTCTGTGGTGTTCGGTCCTAATAGCTGTGTTGTATATCCATGTAAAATACAGTGAGGAAGGGGTTGTTTATACTGTGCAGACAATGTGTCAGTGTGATATTTTGCTCTTTATCATTGCAGAAATGTATTCCTTTTTAAAAATTTAATGCTCTGTGAAGGGCAAAAGGTGCCCAGAATAAATACAGTAATTCTAAACTTTAACCTTTGGTAGCCTTGCGATTTTATAATAGGCCTCTCAGTCTAAACAAGTGCAGCTTTCTTTTCCAGCTCTTGCCATGCTTCATGGTGAAGCTTAGCAGCACAGAAGTGAGTGGTCATCTTGTAAATGCTTGGTTTAGATTGGTGTCCCTTGATGCAGAATTCCCCCAAATGAATGCTTAAAAAAGGAAATAATATGAAAAGGGGAGATACGAACCTTGGCGCGGCTTTGATAAATGCCTTGCCCCAGTTTTATCTAAAGAGGCTTATGTCTTGCTGGTCGTGCACATACTGTATGAAAAGGCTGATTGTTCCCAGTTTTGCCTGTTCTCTTGCAGGCCACCGAGACCCAGGAGCCTGTCACTTCAGAAATACTAAGTCTGTCTGGGCGGCTGCCGACTGCTGGGGCACAGCCGGCGTGTTGTTCCAGGCACAGGCTGTCTGGAGTTGCTCGCTTACCGAGAGGGAATGTACACATAAGTCTTGATGGGCAAGGCTCTGTGTCTGCGGGTGGTGAGGATGGCTAAAGCTACCATCCTCCTGTTCCCCCCCTTATACCCCCTTCCCCTAAGCAAAGCTTCTCATTCTCCACATATACTGTGTTCAGAAGTGCCGCTGGTCTTTGTGTGTTAGTCCATCATTGGCACATAGTGGTGAGGCACCTTCGAATGGGATGGGTTTGCCTTTGCATTTTCTGAAATAAACAAAGCCGTCGTGTTTAAATTTGTAAGGCTTTCCGGCATATGCTGGCTTCAGATACCTTCTTGGAGAAGGCTGGTTAGTCCTGTAGCAAGGAGTGACCTATATTAAAGTTCTTAATGGCTGTTACACTCTGCAGTCATCTTTTACTTTCCCAGCCCAGCTTTGTGCTACTCTGCAGATATGCTTGCGATATCCTTCTGATGAAATGTGACATCCTGTGAAATTCACCTGTTTCTTGCATGCCTTTTTTTTTTTTTTTTTTTTTTTATTTTTGTGGGAGGGGAGCATGTGAGAGAATAGGGAGAAAATAGACAAATGTATCATCATCTCCCCTGTGGTCCACCTTGAATCCAAAGACCTGTTCTTTGCACCGATTTCCTTCAGGTTTAACATTCATCTGCAGTAGAGCGGTAACAGAGGGAATTTGTTTAAATCGTGCTGCTAGCTTGAGGTACGGCATGTCTGATTCTACGAAAGCTCTGTTCTGGGCAACGAGGGAGGTACGCGCCAAAGGGGGTTGACGTACTGATTTTTTTTTTTTTTGTTTGTTTGAAGGGAAATCAAACCTAAATATTTTAATAAATTCATTATACTGTGGAGCAGTTCTACTTTATATCTTAATTTGCATTTTGAGACAAATGCAGAGCACAGATGGTACACAGGTGGTCTGGGGAGACCCTTCTGGCTCTTGCCAATTCGTCTTGTCATGTCGAAGGGCAGCTAGCAGCCTTCTCTCAAGGCGGGGACCACGGCCCCTGCGAGGACTGAGCTGCTGGAAGTCCACCTGGCGGCGCAGCTGACACAGGGCAAAAGGAGCAGGAACGCAGAGGGCATTCAGGAACAACGCTTTACTCTGCCTGATAAGCAGAAGAAAATGGCACTTGGTGGCATTTTATTCTTCTATTACTCCCAGGACAATGTCAGACAAATTCTTCAGTAATGGGACTCATCACAGTTCAATGGAGCTTAGATGTTATCTTATTAATTGAATTTAAGTATTCTGTCTTTCTAACTTGTTTGGTGGTGTGACATAAATTGTTGAGCACAAATCCTATTGCAGTGTCCTGTATTACCTGTGTTTGGAGCAGTTGCGCTTGCATTTTCCACAATTTCTTTTTGTAGCATTCAGCGATACATATTCAGTGCCAGATTTTTATGAACGAGAGCTGTGAACTTCATTTTCTTAGTAATGCTTGTTGTGTTTGTAAGTGTGATTGTAGTTAAACGTTTAGCATACACACACGTTTCAGTTTAGGAAGTTCTCAGATGGGCAGACTGTCGAAAGACAGTCTAGCTTTTCCATCTGCTATAATTTTTTATTTTTGTTGCATTCAACTGAGCATTTAACATATTTTATTAATCTGTGAATAAATAAATAAAGTTATAGATGATCTGACTTTGCTTTTTCAAAGCTAATTCATCACAGCTTTTACATTATTTAATCACCTTGGGAAGAAGTGCAGCAGGTTAGCCCTCCTCCTCCTCCCGCCTAACCTTTACACTGGAAGAAGGGGGCATGCAGTACGAGATCCAGATTCATACGAAGCAACCTTGAGAACTGAATTGGATCCACGAGTCGTACTAGAACCGCTCATAACTGAGTGAATGCGCTTGTGTCCAGCTACATATTTTCTTTGTGTTGACATTTACCCGGATATTAACTCTCCCTGCTTGCATTGTAAAAGCAGGGTCACGTGTATGGTACTTTAATTTTCGGTTGCCCCTGGCTCAAGTGTGTCTTATTCCTTTTTTAATTGGGTTGCGTTTCAGGCGGAAATGGAGCTCGACACCATGAAGAAGCAGGCCACCAATGCAGACGCCAGTTCCTCGTTCGTGGGTGAGGAGGTCAGCTCTCTCAGGTGAGTGTTTCCTGGTTCGTGTGGAGCAGATGCGAAGTACACAGTGTGAATGAACAAAAACCGTGTCTTAGGATTTGAATGCACAGTATCTTAAGTCCTTTTTGGAAAGCAGTGAAGCGCAGAACAACGTTTACTCTTGATCAGATGGATATGACTGAAATGGTAGTAGAAACTGCAGGTTTTGGCAGAATTTTTCTCATGTAGGGCTGAAATCTAAAAGCTGTCCCTTAACAATGTTACGATGGATGAATATCAGTGGAATTCTGAAAGCATGAAAGACTTGGGCTGGATTCTCTCATAATGAGAGAAGCCCCCCTCCCCACCCCAGCTTTTTTGGCTCATGAGTGAAGTGGAGAGGTGGAGTGTCCAGAGCCAGATGGTCTTCCTGGGTTTGAGTGTGATGCTCATGACAGCGTGCACGCGGACTGCAGATGCTCTGCCATTTTAGGTTCTCAATTTTACCCTATCTGTGATCATTTACGCGCCAAAGCTCTGTACAGCCCTCCCCAACTGCATCCCCATTGAAGAGTCGTGCAAGTGACAGCTGATACATAAAAGTAATATTCCTCTCTGCATTCATTGTGTCATTTCATGATAAAACAGCAGTTTTATTTTGCTGGCAGTCCATCTTAGTAAAGAAGGCTGACTGATCATAGGATTTATTATTTTGCCTGTGGATAAACACAAAATTTCACTTTTTTTATATACATTTTTATTCTGTAGATAATGCTGTTTCCAATTTAATTTCACAATTGTGATTTCGATGTTTGGTTGCCGTCTCCAGAGTTGATAGAAGAACCAGTTATTATTCATCTTTTGCAACAGGTTTCCTCCACTTAATAGTCTTAATTTGTTTAGAAAAATGTCCCTGTTATGAGGGGAGCCATTATGTTGGTGTTAAATTTCCATTATTTGTTATGGAAATTTCACAGACCCACCGAGTGGCATCTCAGAATTGCTAAAAACCCAAAAGAGACAAAGCAAGCAAGGAAATGGCACACGCTTTTCAAAAATGTCTTATTTTGTGACCGTTACGGCAATATCTTCTTACAATAAAGACTGCTTCATATGTAATGCTTGGGACAAACAGTCTGGGCTGTGTTGCAAAAAGATTGCATTTACCATAGATCATGCACACACCACCACTTGATCGTAATTGGCCAAAAAAAAAAAAAGTTATATAAAGAAATATGAATATAAATGTCATTGAGCAAAAATGTAGCTTTACATAACCCTGATAAACAAATACCAAGTGATGAGTTGGAAATGTAGGATGTCATGCTAGTGCAGTATAATTGTGGTTAGTCACATTTAAATGGGTCTGCACTTTATTTGCGTTTCAAAGCTTTATAGCTAATGTATAGTATTGCAGATTAACCGGCAAAGCAAAATCCCTGCTATGTCAAGCCAAGGCCCATCATGTGAGCGAAAGGGTAGCTACTGTGCAGGATCCTCTTCTGTGGGAGATGACTGTATTTAAAAAAAAAAAAAAAAAAAAGTAGGCTTGTCGCTTGTAGAACTGAAGATTTGTTTATTATTGTTGACACTATGTCTGTGCAGAAATCAAAAATGACAACAGTCGGTGTCTCAGATGTTTGCTTTATTCAGGATATGAATGAGGGCTATGAGAAATACTTTCGGAGCCTTGGCTATGTGGGAGGCAACAACTGAGTGTTAATGATTCACATCCATTCTCATTTACATTTGAAGCATTCATTTGTATACTTCAGCAAAATACTTTTTTAAAAACCAATGCTTGTGGAAAAACCACTTTGCCTCATGTCCCTGTCACTGGCATCATGACTGCAGAGTGGTGGCTTCAGAATCCTAAGCAGCTATTCCAAAATAAGTGAAATCCTTGTTTCTTGTATTATAAGACATTGCTGTAAAAGAAAATGCGTACAAAGTTTTGAACGTGTTAAATTTGTTGCAAACATCAAGCATTATGTAATGTTTATTATATAAGGGTTATAGAAGTCCTTTACTTAAAAAATGTGAGCTTCCTTGAGTAAAAAGTAAAATGTGAAAAGTAAAGTGCAGCTGAAAGGCTGTATACCTGATGTCTACCAGTGTAATTATATTATTTAAAATTTAAATAGATTTTTTTATTGGTAAGAAACACCATGTTGGTTGTGGTTGCGCCATGTAATGGCAACAGTAATGTGTTTTTTGACAGTTCATTGATCAAGGTAATCATTCAGGTAAGCATGCGTCACTTTTGGTTTTTGTAATGTCTAAATGAGCATCAGCTAATCTGATTTCACTGTTATTGGGATTTATGTAAAGACTGATGTTGAGATATAAATGGAAGTTGTCATCGAGCTGATAACTTTTTGAAACAATGCAAGGCTTAGGAATATGAGATCCCACTAATGTTCAGTTTATTTTTTATAGAGTACTCTTCTCACCAGAGTGACACTGAGAGCTGAGCATTGTTCCAGGAAATGGCAGAAATGCAGGAGTTACATTTACTGTAACTGTACAGTAGGCCAGTTGGCATCTGAGGAGAGGAAAACAGAGGAAGGCAGACATATAAACCTCTTTGGTACAACTGTCTGTGGCTGCCCACCTATCCTAAGCACTCTGGTATGGTGACAGAGGACCTGTGTGGAACCCGCAGAACTGTCAGGAGCAAGTCATCGTCTATAGAAGCTAAATTCTTTGTTTAGGCCCAAGGTTGCTGATCTCATCTGTCAAGATATGCAGCTAGTGGCTCCTAGCAATATGGTACGCTGGTGCCACCATGGACCTCACCACGACGAGAGATCAGGCAAAATCTAGCATTCGGTACGGCAATGGTGGCTCCCGTGACACCACAGGGTATTTATAAAAGACAGAAAAGAAAAGGGGGAGCTACTGCTAACATAACAGGTACAGTGCTATGATGCTGGTACCTAAGCAAGTGTGCAGCATGCATAGATCAATATGTGTGAAAATATTTTTTCAGTCTTGTGCATTTATAGGGGTTGGTGTGGGCTGTTGTAAAATGTGCACGTTCCTTACATGCTGTTTCTCAGAGGATGCGTGCTAAACGGTCCATCTTAGCGCTGGTCATTTAGTACTGGTGTATGTCAATGCCTTCCTGCCTGTCCTTTAATGAGCCAAGAGGCCAGCCAACCCTGCGCAGTGCCGCTGCTGTCAGACTCAGCTGTGTTCAGGCCGAGCGTTTGAAAGCTTTATGTCAGATCAGTCATGAAAAGGAAGCGTGGAGTGATGGCAGATCAGTAACAACATACCTTGTACCACACGTGCCCTCACCAAAGCTCCGGTGGGTTTAATTAACCAGTTGCTGGTAAAGACTGGGTAGTGGTAGTCACTTTTAACAACCATAAGGATGCTAGAATTGTTACAGAGATTATGGTTTGGTTTGAATAATTCTGCTCAATTATTGTTCTTAGCAGTTCATGTTAAAAGTTTAATAGCATTATTTTTATTCATATTTTGGTGCATATTAGTCACAGTTGTTGTGAAGACAAAATGTAGTTAATAGTACCAATAAATAAACAAAATACGTAAAATGTTAATTCCTAGTAACTTCACAAATAATGTAATGGGATTGTAGGTATTAATTATTTTGTGCCCCACACATATTGCCAGTCTTAAACTATTATAAAGAACTTTGACTGTTCCTCACTCCATTAGACTGAAGAATATGGGCTTTTGAGTGTAAAAATGTATTTATTGTAAGTTGGTTACGTGCTGTTAAAAGCTGTTTATTTGATGGAGCTGCATTTAATGATGTGTAATACATTCAGGCAAAAGATGTATTGTTTGTGTGGGCTTTTAAGAATGAATGACTCCAGTAATGAATACCAAAGGAAGATTCAATACAGAATACAAATTATGCTTTGCTGATTTTAACGGGAGAACAAATTTTGAGCATAAGCCAGTGAACACAGAAAAGCAGGTTAGAGGAAAATAGCCACAGAGAAGTGTAAAGTATTGAAAACGTCACTGGGGATAAATTACTTTTCATAGTTTTAAGCCTAGCCATGTTTAAAACAGCTTTTTTAAATAGTTTTCTTTGTTGACAATAGTGATTAGGGCTACAGGTTTTTTCTGTGAAATGTTATTTAATAAAAATGTCAAAAGAAGAAGAGCTTCATGTCATGTTCATGACTGCTTGGGTTACGAACTGTAAATTTAAATTGTCAGGTACGTACAACAGTCCAATTGTGATGAACAACTTTGTTGTCAAACTCCAGGTGGAAATTGCAGCTTCAAGGAAGGCCATGAAGGACAGATTGCAAGCCTGGATGTTGGGAAGCAATATGCTATACTTTTTTGCTCAACTTTTACCTGTGCTTTCATCATTGAAGAAGTGTGTGAATAGAGAAGGAAAAGCCCTTCCTGTGACTGCAAGGCTTCCAGAACTCTTCAAATATCACAGTTTGCAAAAACTCTGCCTGTTAAGCAGACCCCTAGTGCGCAGTGTTGTTTCGCTTCATTGCTTTTCCCATTGGCCACTGTGCATCAAATTTTTCAACATAAAGAAAAACAGATGCTTCTGTTTTTCTCTGATGCTCTTTCTTATTGTCGCTGTCCTATAATGCCTCCAAACTGCCTTGGTCCAAGTCTGTGATCATAAAAAAGGAAGCAGAACTACAAACAAACATGCTCCTCCATGCCCTGCTAAAAAGCCTGATTTTGCTTTGAAGCTGGAGATTAAAAAAATGTCAGTATAAGTGAGATGAGCGCCCCATTTCCCACAGTCCCACAGCCTGAGCGATTAAATGAACCAACTACGTCACACGCCTCTGGAGTCATTTTCACAACCACTTACTCCTAATTGTATAATGTAAATTGGTTGGTCCTCCATTATTCATCCCTGCTTCTCATCACAGGCAGAAGATTGAGGAGTTGGAGATGGAGCGAAAGCGTCTTGAAGATCAGAATAATATCCTTGAGATGAGGCTGGAAAGACATTACCTGCAGGTAAAGGGAGTGAGGACAACTGACTTGAGGGTAAACTTCAATATCCGCTGGTATGTTACGTCAAATAATCCGGGTTCGACCGCCTGGACTTGCTCAGAGCAAATAAACGGGTACATTTAGTCAAGTGGTTAAGGTTGCGTAGAAGTTAATTGGATTGAGACAGAAACAAATGTGATGTAAGTAGACGAAAATCAGATAAAATGAAGGAAAACAAGCACATTAAGAAACAAACCATGTAAAACACACACACACACACACACACACACACAAAAAAAAAATCTGAGAAGTTATTGAAGTGTCTCTCACGCTAATCATTTTCCCAGCAAATGGTAGAGGCTGTTGTATAAACCCAGCATATGGTTGTTAAGATAATTTCTTTGTTGCTTTCATCTGATGGGCTGTGTTTCTGCACACATTTTACATCTGTTCTCACCAGTACCCGCTGCTCTTGCCTTCTTGAACGTGGTATTTGTGAGCGTGTTCAGCCCTGGCGAAATATTTGTACAGTTTTTATCTCGCGTAACCCCTCCCCTAGCCCCGATTACGTGCCGGTCCATCTTTTCTTGAGCTTTATGAAACCGTAATTGATCTAGTAAAGCTCTTTGTTTTGACACGTATTTGCAACACATTAAATCCATTTTTAATATTGTGTGTCAAGGAAGGGGAAATTGACAAGGGTGATAAAATGGGTTTAGGAGTCATTTAGACCCTCTGTAGTACACTTTACCACAGGACCTGTCACCCAGCCACTTCTAATTGGACCATGGCTCTTGAAAAAATTGTAGCTGTGGGCATATTATTGGGAACCTTAATCTTTATGTCTAATGGCTTGTGGACTTCCTCTCATTAAAAAGGAGACTCAATAAATGTTGTTCAGGCTTTATGCCCCTTGTGAGAGTTTGATAGCTGTTTTTTAAATACCACTTCCAGTAATATCAAAGTATTAACAGTGAATTCAGTGATGGGGCAGAGGGAATTTTTTTAAGGTCCATTTTTGTCATGAAATAAAAGCATCCGTACAGCACACAGCTCTCATCTCTGATTCAAACTGTATAATGCCGAAAACTAGAAGTAAAAGGCTGCCATTAGCATAAGACTCACACTTTACATCAAAGTGCATACTGAAAAGTGGTTTAAAAAGTCTGGCACTTTGGGCTGGATTTGGTTTATGTTTTTTATTGGAAAAAGTCCGTATTATTTAATTTTACTCATTATATCCGCAGATGCTTGTCATCCCATTCCAAGTATTAAATTCCTTAAACCTAGTCTAAACACAAATAAGTGAATAAATAAAACAAATAATTAACAGTACATAAACCAGGACTTTTATGGATTTAAAATCCATTGATCTTGAAATGTAAATTTTCTCACAGGTAACAGCTGGTACTTCAACAATCTGAATGTAGCTGAGAGCTGTTTGAGCTGAAGACTAGAAAGCAGATTTTGACCTTTTCAAAGCGTGGTTTCAGTGGGAATGATACTTAACCCAGGGCTTCTCCTGACTTTCAGTATTTAATTTCAAAATGTTGTAAGAATTTAAAATGTTAGCACTTGGTCCCATGTGTTTATCTCATGATAATCAACCTATGTTTGATTTTGCTCAGGACTTGTGCTGCATTTAAAATTGCTGGAAGCTGTTGTGGCTCAATTTGGTCAGACAAAATATGTTTCATGAAAAATTCCTGCATGAGCAATTTCCACTACGTTTCTTACTTATAGACCAGGCTAAGTCAGATGGCCTAATGAACGCCCCTGCCACCTTGAACAGGCAATTCGAGGCCTGATACGCTTTATATAGTGGAGGTGCAGTGGTACTTTAACAATGATGATATTGTGTTTATTGCACATAATGGAATTTTAAAGAATGCCTCGTACCTTAGTCTCTGTAAGGCCATTTCTGAGGAGCAAAGTGCTTCAGAAGCTGTTTGAACAATGCTGATAACTGATGAGATTTATGAAAGAGATTTGCAAGTGATAGTTCTGTAGCCCCCAGTGCAGCCTCGGTTTGAATGACTGTTCCTTTTGAAATTGAGTCTTTGTGATAAAGCATAAATGCATGTTCCTAGAACTGCATATGGAATTAGATTGGAATGCTTTACCTTTTTATTTGATGTTTACCCAAAAACCAAAGTATACATTTACTGGTTGGCTTTAAGTTATTCTCTGTCTGTCTTTCTGTCTGTCTGTCTGTCTGTGTTTCTTAGTCAAGTTCACAAAACTCCTTGAAGGCTACATACCATCTTGAATATTTCTTCTCTGACATGGCTTAGAAAGACACAAGTTCTTACATCACACATGGAGTACACGTAGCAAATGACATGGACATATTTTCTTGCTACACACACACACACACACACACACACACACACAGAAACACCAGTGCCATCATCATTGCTGTCATCACCATGATACAGAGTGGCAACAGAATGTGTTTCCAGAATGTGCACAAATAAAAATATTTTATGTGATCTCTACAAAGGGAATATATAAAAATTGATACAAATTTACACAGCGCTGCACACAGTAGTGATGTAAGTGCTATAAAGTATGATGATACATATTTTATTACTTCTCCTTTTATACAGGATTATGACAGGCCTTCTTTAATAGTTTAATACTTTAATGAAGTTTAATACTCGTGTACGAAATGTGACCACTATAAGGGTAGCCCAGTTTGATTTTATTACTGTTAACCTTTTCACTTCCACACTTTTGCTCAGGCTCTTCTCCACAACTCCACTAGTATTCAAGTATTTGGATAAAATTATGATAAAATTAGTCTGTTTGTATTAATGCAAAATGAGGTTGTGTTTTGATTGATGTTTTGAAATTTTACAGTTAATCATAATCACATCCTACAATATTTTGTGACAATGAATTTTTTTTTTTTTTCTCAGTAGCTTGCTGCGTTGAAAACTTGGACTTGCAGAATTGAGAAATGCAGTATTTAGGTCTGAGAGTTGCTGCTTTAAGTGGAGGAGCAAACATGTAATGACATTCTGCCATCTTATATCTGACATCTAGCAATTAAGTAGATGGTGCTGAACTAACTCCATGATCTTAATGGCATCAGTCAACTTGTTTTCTGAGCGATTGAATACACTCTTTGTAATGCTCCAAAGTGCCAAAGATAAGATTTCTCATTTTTTAAAACACACAGAGGGGAAAACTAAAATAATTTAAAAAGTACCTCCTTCTTCCACTGCAGCTTATACAGCCGGTTCAGAATCAAGTGACCCAAAGTAGAGAAATAAGTAGATAACTGAAATTTCTGAAGTGGAGCAAATGAAAAATATACATTTGTTAAGCTGCCAGATTGCCTGTGGGGAGGGGAGTGTGTTGGAAGGGAGAAAAAATCCAAGTCTAAAGAAGTGCCTGTGTGCTCAACTGGCGTGGAGGGCCGTTGGCGGCTCCAGTCAGGGTCTGCTGGGGTGTAAGCTCTCTTCCTCATCTGCCCTCCTTCAACGAATCCCCCTCCTCCCCCAGGGAGTGCCAGCGAGAACCTCCACCGAGTGGTCCTCTCTTAATCCTTTCAGCTGGGCAGCCAGGCAAGACAGGAGGGAGTGGAAGGCCAGAGCCCCCAGGGGAGCCACTCAGCCCTCTTCTCTCAGTGGTGATCTGTTGTGGAGAAACACTGTCAAAAGAATAACCCTGCGCACATCGGCCTTCTGAGCTGCGGCTCCCTTCACGTCTGCTGTACTTCTTCCTCCGTTAAAGGGCTGATGTTTAAAATTCTCAACAGGGCGAACAAATGTGCTTCTGCAACTTCACGCTACAAGCCTCTTGTTCCCCGGATCCTTCTTAGTGTGTGTTTTAGTGTGTGCTGCTTGGCTGAGAGAAAGGAGCTCAGTTCAGAGTTGGTTTGAAGGCTTTCTCATGTGTGTCAGGGCCTCACCTGTGCTTTCGCGCTCGATTTTTCAGCGAGCGTTTGAACTGTCTTGCTTAAGAGGACCTTGAAAATGTTGAAACGAACCATATCTTTGGTCTTTTATATAAGATGACATGCATTAAATTGAGCAGTTCGCGAAGTTTTTGGTAAGGATGATGTATTAAACAATATATTGCGGATATTAAGTGGGGTCATGTGCAAATGATCAGCAGTTAACCTCAACATACGGAAAGGAGAGATTACTCTTTGGTTGTTTATCACTGAACAGCACCAGAGATTCTAGGTTGTTTCAGTTCAGACCAGAACAACAAATATGGCTGCTTTTCTCCTTCTTATGCAAGTCCTTGTTGATTTTTCGGGTTAGCACAAACAGCCTGTTTGTTTGAACATATCAGACCAGTTATTTTAAAATGTAATTATTTTGGCTTTATCCCATGAATACATATATATTGCAGATAATACAGATGAGCAGCAAGTTTGGAGAAAGCAGGACCTTATAATTATTAGTATTACAAAGTATCAGAAGTTAAAGTTGTGACCAGTCTTAGATGTGCATAGCAACTAAGAGAAATGTACACAAATGATTTACAAACTGTGCATCTTATGTCACTATTATTGTGATGGCCCCAGAAAGCTTAAGGAATTTCAATACCATTTTTAAAAAAAATGATCTGTATATGCTTTAATCACAGTGGAACGTAAAACAGCAGGAGTCCTCCTGTAACTCCAGCATACAGGCTATAGGGTCATGTCCTTAACCACTTTCCTACCTTCTTTCCTTTCCATGGAATCCATTGTGCCAAAACACTTTTTATTTTATTTTTTAATAGAAAGAATAGTATTTTAAAGGTAATCTAAAACTAATTTTACATGGATAAAGTTTTTACTGTACACCCTCACTAGGATATTGGATAAATGTTTTATTGCATGTTTAAAAAAATCCGGAAGACTAACATGGGGAAAAATGTGTGCTCAATGTAAAAAAAAAAAAAAGACACATTCTTATTCTTTTTAGACACATGAAAAAGAAATATAATTATTCGTCAAGGCCCTTGGGCTAACTTATGTTGTTCCATCAAACTTCCTACATCTTTTATGAAGTTTCAGTAATTTCTTTGAAAGTGGCCCATAACTTTATCAGTCTTCACCTGTAAACCAGCTAGACACTAGTGCACCATTGATTTAAAAAACACTTCTGCAGGTAAAGATGCATTTTCTTGAATCTTTACTTACTGTAACCATAAGAAGGACCCACAAAACCCAGGTACCACTGAATTTCTTTGGATTTGCTGTCAGATCTGTAGCTCACTGGGAATTAAACTATTAATCTGCAGTGCAAGATTTGTCAATCACCTTGCATTATTACCATTGTGATACCTAAACGCTGTTCTTCTCCCTGACTGTGAATGACGGCGTGAACGTTTCCTAATTTCCTGCTGCGGTTTAAATTCACGCAAACACCTCGGCGATAAAGGTGAAGCATTCTGTATCGGAAAAGCCGCGTATTGCACATCTCGGCGGTTGTAACGGTGGGCCTTCCTTTTTAGGCGTATAAAACAAGCACAACTCGCTTATATAGAGCTTCTGCATGTGAGGCTGCGACAGCCTCCCCTTAGAGTTAATGCCATTTTAAACATCTTACGTCTCAATATTTGGAATACAATTTAAGATGCCCTTTGGGGAGAGCAGCCCTGTGCATGTGTCTGTTTTAATTCCGCCCCAACTTAATTGGATTGCTGAACTAGTTAATCACTCTATTGAGCAGTTTGAACCCTTTCACAGAAGCAGGTAATGATTTAAAGGTAACTGTGTGTTTTGTAGCGGGGAAAGCCGTGAAGATCTTAAGCGAGGAGCTGGATTATATGCTAAACACCACCCACAATCCTCCAGGCAGAAACAGAACTGAGGTTATTTCAAATGAGGACACGCAGCTTTATGGAACCATTGTATGTCATTAGCATTCTCCTTCAGATTGTTTACTGCCCCGCTCCCTATGGATTCGCTTTTCAACTACCACACAGAAGCTTATTATACAGTGTTAAATGGGGAGGGGGCCAGCTGAGCTTCTCAGAAGCTGTCTAGCACGCATAGCCGCAACAAAGCTGAGTGCGCAAGACGGCGAAGCGATCGCTTCCTCTGTTCTGTTGACTAGTTAAAATTTTGTTCACTTGTCAAGAAACGGAGATGATATTTACTCTCGCTCGGTACGACGCAGGCGACGTTCTAAGAGTAAATAAAAACGGAAATGAATGACATCTTGTTTGCATTTAAGTGCCGCTTGTTGACAATGAGGCAGATTGGCTCCGTAGCTCCGCGGCGAGAAAATACGCTTGCGCGACATCATTATCGCACATATTCTACAGAATCGTTTTATTTTTTGTTTTGCTAACTTGTGAAAACATCTGAAGGCTGTAATTATGGAATGGTTAACTATTGATTCAGAGCAACATTTTAAAACGGCGGTGAAGTTGATATTACTGAGCAACGTGGCTTTGGACAACAAGGGTGAAGGCACTGGGACAACCTGCACCACTTTCATGCTGCACCGTCCTTCATTGTACTGCACACAAATTTCTCCCGACCAGACAGCTCTTACGCCGTTGCTCTTTTAATTTAGAAGATCATCAATACAGCTGTTCTTGCTGAATTCAGAGAAACCATATTTTGAGTAGAATGCAGGTATATGTTGAGCATCAAAGCTGTAAGCACCTGCTCTCCATTAGCATGAATTAAGAAACTTAAAAATGTCTCTTATCTGCTAGTTATGTAACTTGTGCGCGTGTGTGTAAGGTCCTTTAATGTGTATAGCAACATCCTGCATATTCTTCAGACTATAGTTGCCAGCATGATCTGTTATGCTGTGGTGTTTTGGGGAGAAAAAAAAATCACTTCTGCTGAGGGTTGCAGACTCATACCGAAAGCTGGTTCTACCATGGGCCACAGTTCTGATTCAGTGGCGGTTCTGGCAGAGGCCAGGATCAGGAGGAAGCCTCAGTCCATCATGGACTATGGCTCACATCTCTTAAATGAAATGATCGCTATGAGTTTTTAGCTGCTGGGCTACAGCTTCGATGTAGAGCTTCGAAGAAGAGCTTCTGTGGGTCCTTCTTACCGGCAGCCATTTTCTTCCGTAGTACCACACTAGGACCCGTCAACAATTGTACTGTGTTCTGCTCTATATAATTGTCATTCATTGGTTACTTATTTATTGTTTTTGTTATTTAATTTAGTTTGTTCCTTTTTAATGTCATAGGTTATGTGTCCCATGTGTTAAGCTGCTGTACAGCAAATTTTTTAGTAGATCCTATCCTGTATTATATATATATACATATCAAAGTGAGTTTTATGCTATTTTCGTGCATAATCCTTTCCGAATTTGTAAGCAGGGAATGTAATGATGATTAAGAGCAGGTAAATGTTTGCTACTTGGGCCTCATGATGCAACCAGGTGTCATTTTGGCATCCCAAGTATAACTTGGAAAGACAAAAAAGTGGAGCACAGACCGATAAGGTGCTTTAATGGTTTGATCCCCCCCCCCCCCCCCCCCAACATGTATGGCCCCCACCTCCAGTATCCTGATTAAAACTGATGTGCTTCTGTTTTTCGTTGGGACCATCGTGCTAATTCATCATGCAGGATGGGGAATTATATCTTGCGGAATAATCAAAAGCCGCATGGCACCGTCATTACCTGATTACCTGTAGGCTGCTGAGGTTTGGATTGCATTAACACTCCTCCCTTTTTCGACGTTCTACCTCTCGGCTTTTGGAAATGCGACAAAGACAAACTAGCCCGAAAAACCGAACTTCCCCACTAATATTCTATACTTCATTGGTGACCTTTTTAGGTAAATAATCGCTTAAAAAGTTTACCTTGCCCCCCCTTCAGATGATATCTACTGTAGATACTGAAATGTAATGTGGATTCCAGTGTGGCGATACTGTACCAACATTGCTTAAATCGTACATCTCCCTGTGCCGCGGTTTAAAGTCGGGAAATGTCCGTACTTAGCTGGAGGTTGGACTTTCATTTTCACAACTTAAAAACAGCATTGTTAGCTCTACCTTTGATATTACTTTTTTCATGAAAGCTATTGGTCTGAGTGTCAAATTTTGGTTGGAAAAGGCTTTTTTAATATATATTTGTAAGTGGGTTTTGAACCTGCTTGATTGTTTTGTTCTTTAAATGGATAAAGGGGTTATGTAACTGTTGTGTTTCTTGTTCACACATTTAATCCCAGGTTTATGTGCCCACAGTTGCCATTTGATGCCATAGTTACAGACCATCCAACTTTGAGTTAGCGTTCATTTGAAGGTTGCGATGTCTGACTTCAGTATCTGCTGGTGTGGTTGGCAGGGCGATTACAACCCCATGAAGACCAAGGTGATCCACCTGCGCATGAATCCCACCAGCATGGCCAAGCAGCAACGTGTCGACGAGGTGCAGCAGCTGCGGGAGGAGTGCCAGCGCCTTAGTAACATCATTAGAGGGATGCGGGCAGAGGGCTCGGTCACCACCGAGGAAGGTGTCCTTAACCTCCCTCCATCCCAAGAAGTCCTAGGTACTGTACAGTATCCCTAAAATTGAAAATGTGGGAGGGGCTTTTTGGCATTCAGGTGAGCTTGGCAGGCTGTCTTCTGAATCCATTCGTTTTGGGGGGATTTTTTGGGGACGTGGGACAGTTTATAGGGATATGCTGTGAGGACCAGAATATTCTTTTGAAGTTATTTGCAATATTGCTTTTTCTCATTATTTAATGATCAGTTATGCTTGATTTAACTGTTGAGCGAATGTGTTGCCCGAGCTAAAAATTCGATTCAATTCAATTTTTATATAGCAGTCTTCTCACTGCAGTGACACGGCACTGAGCAGACATGACAGGGGTAGTATACATGTACAGTTTGTATCAGGCCATGCAGGAGAGGAAAACAAAAAAAACTCCTTTTCACTAGAGAATAGGAGAAAAATAACCCTCTCGGGGTCCACGTGCCAGTGGAAACCCACCCCTCCTAGGCATTCTATACATAAAAAGTTTATCTGAACGTATTAGTTGACACTTTATAGTTTTTAATTATTGTGTTAAATGTGTTGACTTTATAAGGATGCCACTGTAATTTTCCTATTTGTTAAATGAGTTTATTTCAGTGCTATTGTTGACCAAGCCTACTAATAATGTGTTCGCTTCAACTTTGGAGCAAAAACTTTTTATATTGTGCAATTTATGAGAAACCCACAAAATCCAGCATAAATGGGTCTACAAGGAGAAGGGATGAAAACCAGTTATTAAGCAGATTTTACCAGGGTACTCCTGTGTTTAGTTACCAGGGTACTCCTGTGTTTGTTCTGGGCCTAATTAAAGCTGTTCACTTTGTGTCTCAGTGAGATGGTGAAAGCAAACAGCCATGACCGCAAGTGCAGGAGTGTCTCTTCTGAGTAGTCAGACCAGAATGCATTGCTTCACTTCAGTTCTGAGTCATTCCCCAGGCTACAAATTGCACAAGTCACAAAGTGATAGGACGCATTTTTATATTAAATATGGAAAGTCAAGCTGTCATAACACCGGATAGTTTTCCTTTAATATTAAATTGATCTCATGTGCATTCAGCATTATAAACATGCAGTTTTGCCTTCTTAATTGGAAACTGTGTCCTTACCATAAGCAACATTCCCCCCCCATGTACATGGGCTTATTTGATGGGTTTAGTTTAATGCATAAGTAACTGAACTGTCCAGTCTAATACTTCACTGTGAACCTACACCATGAATATTATTTTAATGATGAATTATGTGTATTTTTAAGCATCAGTTTAACCCGTTCTGCACTGGTATAGTTTGTCTAAAATATACCCTCTTATCATGAAAACCATGCGTCTAATTTGACTGGATGGCACTTAATCTGCCATACAGTTTGTGTGCATGCATATCTTCAGTTCCTGCCAAAGTTAATATTTTCAGTGAAATATTTGTGCTTTGCTTGTTAAAAGTACAACTGCAGCCTAACGGTTGTAGCCTTATTGGCTTTTCTCCCTTCATATGTATGAAGCCACTCAGATACTGTATTCTTACTTTACATGACATGAGCTAATATAAATATTTAAATCCTCAGTGAAATTGGAATGTGCTGCTGGCATGTGCCTTTCTCATAGGTAATTTATCATCTGCACTTTGGGTAATTTTGGCTATGACAGGACAGAGTCTTATTAATGACATTGGGCCATGGATAAACAAACAGATCTTTTGCCTGTAATTGGCAACCTCTTTTTTTTTTTTTTATTTCCTTGAAAAAGCAAAGACTGGCAAGATTTAAGTGGCGTAAAAGCCCGTGTGTCTCATGGTATTGGTTTTAATAAGAGGATTTAGAGAGTAAATGCTGTGCACAGAATTCTTCTTGTTCCATAAAGAAGGCTTTGTGTGTGCACACACTCCCTAGGCCTTTTGATGTGCCATAAGCTGTGACACTAAAGATAATTGTATTTTATATATTTTTAGTTTGAAGTGAGCTCATCGTAGCATCATTCATAATTTAGTTGAAGTGTAGGTGCTTCTAAGCTTTTATGGCTAATTGTTCAATAATTTTTACAATCATTTATTTATGCTCTTATCTCATTTCTTTTTATTTTCTCCTTATTTCTGCAGAAAAGTGTGGATATTTACCACTACTTCAATGAGTACATTAAGCTAATATAGAATTAAGATGCTGTGACAGGTTGTGTTAAGTACAGCACTCGTGCTTTCTGACAAACTTGAGCCGTCAGACGTAAGTGCTCGGCCAGCATTCTGTGAACGACGTCTCAAATAAACCCAGCAGTTTATTGCGTCAGCGGCAGGCCAATTTAAAATGTGCCGCTAATGAATCGGAAACATTTGAACAGCACACTTTGGCTCCTGTTAAGGACGCCTTTTGAAGCCCTTCACCTTTAGCCGGTTTCGTCGAATCTAGCAAGCAGGAGCTGGGCTTCACGTTCCTCAAACGCACCCAGGGCGGATATGAAAAGTCTGCCAGCTTGATTTCATTAAATATAACTGTTTTAACAGCAAAATGTCTTCCTTTTGCTTTGTGGATAAAAGTGAAGGCACTCGTTTTCATGCGCTTCTTGTCTTCTGCTTCCGCAGAAGTCTGGATTGTGAGAAGACGGCGGTTGACATTAATTGAAAGGGTTAGCACTGCTTTTCTGCAGTTCGGTTTCCCGACCATTATTAAGGGGCTGCGTGTAGGTTTAAAGAATTAGCCCCGAATGTGTAGACAGGTGATTATAAGAAAATGCAGACGCTGAGGTTTCACAAAGTTCATGCATAATGGGATGTTAAAGATTTAATAAGGATACCTTGAAGGTTTGCCTTCCCTGGTTCTCAGATGCACTCTTTATTTTCTTTTAAGCAGCTGTGCTCGTAGAGTTGCTACTGTGGACGTCCATAGAAGATGCATATTACTTTGCGCTTTTATACTGTTTGGGAGACGTGTTTTTAGTTTGATTTTGATAGGCGTCTTTTTCACCCTCCCATGTTCATGCAGGAATACAAATGAGTAAGAGTTTGTAAAACAATAACAACAGCCAGCAGCCATATTGCAAGAATAGTTGTTTCAAGCACTAGAAATAGATAATATAATGTAAATAATACAAATATAGAGACGTTTCAAATATGTTTTCATATAAAAGATTTCAATTTAATGTGCAAATGTAATTTTTTTTTTTTTTTTTTAAAAGTTAAAACTATTCAGTCATTCGGTCACAAAAATCAGTCTTCTAAGATAAATCTGCAAAGGTTGAAGCAAAATGCCTGTTTGCGAATGCATTTTAGTGTTGTAAATAATCATATATACCATGGCATCTTCAGTATTTAGTGCTGGTTATTGTAGATGTGATAAGAAACAAGGGAATTGTCAGGGATGCTTGTCAGTTGTACTCAAATCTCGTGGGTACCTTTTGGTGTATTTTTCTCATCAAAAATATCTTGGATTTTCCTTATAACTGCAATAAAATATAAAGTGCAACAACAAACCAGGTTATAGGATTTTAATGGAAAAAGTGAGAGACTAGAACATTTTAAAGTGGATACACACGTTTACACACTGTGGGCAATTTAGAGTGACAAAATAACCCAAAACACACGTCTTTGGACTACGGGACAAAGCTCTTACAGAAGCGGGAAGGACATGAAAACTCTCCACAGACTGAGTTGGATTTGAATCGACACTCAAACAGTGCAGGTGCTTCTCCAGCAGTGTTCATTTGTGCACTTTGCCTCTAATACAGGGTTTTTTTTAATTCAATTTTTTTATTTACATAAGTGTAATTTACGATCACGTTATTCAGTGATAGTGAATTAGCTTAAACCAAATGTTTACTGATAAATATCACTTCCTTTACATCTTATTCTGTAATATCATTATTTAGTTCTTAAAATTAGTTTAAAACAAGCATTAAAGTGTAGTTATTTATAAATTATAGTAAATTACATAATAGTCAGACTTCTGCCGTGCTGGTTACTATACAGTTGGAGTTACATGCGGTTAATGTTGTGAAAGGATCTGAGCACCCTGTCAGAACATCAGGCATCATCAGCACACTGGTTCTGTACAAGCCAGCAAACTGTAAGGTGACTGTCGATCTGTTGTATAACTAAGTACGTAAACACACCAGAATTTTTGAAAACTACCGAGGCAACTGGAAATACAAAGAACATGCAGTGTTTTGTAAAAAGAGAAAAACATTAAAGCGGGAGGTTTCAGCCTTTCATTTTGAGCGTTTGCCATATCAGTGTAACAAAATAGTTGTGCATCTTGTATGTGCTGTGTTGGCCCTGTTATATAAACATACCAGGTGACAGCCATTTGAGAAATTTTCCAAAAAATACTGAGAAAGAACTACCAAACTGATACAATGCGCTGTATAGTGTGTGTGTGTGTGTGTGTGTGTGTGTGTGTGTGTGTGTGTACGTGTACATCCCCTCACACTGTGTATTCTTATTTTTTTTATAGTCACCATTATGTTAGGAAAAAGTTGTAGCAGAAACCATGTACCTGAATTTTCAGTTTCAACTGATGCCCTCCCCATTGGTTGCGAGAATATTCCTCCATCCCCCACGGAGTAGTGGTTAAAGATGACTTGCATTATGAGACTCAAATCTCTTATTATTATGACAGCTGTATTATGCTAGCAGTATTTTTTTTTCCCTTCCAAAATAGATCCAGCAACCTAAGGAAATTTTCTGACAGAAATTGACAGCTTTGTGCTCTTGAGACTCTTTACGTATAAAATATTCACAACTGCTACTTGGATATCCCCTCCCCTCGGAAGAAGACAGCTTTGTTTGTATTTATAGAAACAAGTTCGTGGGGCTCCCCAGTGGCACATCGATAAACTGCTGAGCGCCCTGGGCTGGAATCTGGGTTTGAATCCCTGCAGTGCCACACTAGCCATCTACGGCGAGGAGGTCTAGAGAACACAAATTGGTCCACGTTCCCGTGGGTGGGTGAGATGGCTGGGTTTCGCTCCCCTTCATCAGTTACAGCGACACGAGTGGTCGATCGGCCTGCGACGGGGCTGTGGGTCGAAGCGGGCGAACAGCATTCTTCTCCAAGCATATTATGCTGCTCAATGAAGCTCACAGCATGTAAAGTGAAAAGTGTGTGGCTCACAGCATGTACAATGAGTTGTGTGCTTGTGTGAGGAAAACAAGCTCTTAACCCCTCCCACAAGTCCTGTAGCATGTAACCATAGTCTTACCTGATGGAAGGACCTGCCAACTTGACCAACTTTTTTGTGTAAGACTTCTGCTTGTTAAACCTAAAGATGCTACCTGGTTTTGTTTGCCTGTTTGTTTACCCATCCAGCCAGTAATCCATCAATCCCTCATGTGGTTTTTGCAGCCTTGGCTCCTTTGGAAATGATAAGATGTCTATTTGTACTTTTCTATCAGAAAGTGTGGTGTTTACACTGGAGATTTCCTGCAGAATTCTGTGATTTTATTTAACAGGTTGGTTTTGCTGTTTTCATTCATCCACAAAAGGATTGCTGGTCCTTTGCTGTAGGCAGTGCAGATATATATTGATCTCTGAAACTGCGCTGATTTCATGAATAACCTTGTGATAATCTCAGAACAGTGCTAACTTTCCACCAGTGGAATCATTGCCTTCGATATATGGACTAAAAGGCATATTGAATACACGTTTATAATTTTTAAAATCATAAATGTTGCTAGAGAAGGGAAATGTGTTGTAAAATATCACATGAATAAATTCTGTCTGCATTTTGTAAGACCTGAGCAATGTTATGGTCTTCTCTAGTTTTTCAGAGCTCTTGAATATGTGTGCAGGCGTTTATTGCCTAAACTAAAACCCAGAGACAGTTATTTAACAAAAAATAGATTTCAGTTCTAAAGAGACCTTTTAAGATGAATAGCTGACTGCAGTGCCTATACATTATCTGGTTAGAGTCAACTCTCTGCCAGCATCTTTACTTACACTTTGAAAATTAAACCATCCAGGATGTTGTTTTCTCTGCCAGAGCTCCAGTCAGAGCTCAGCAGCTTAACCTGTCAAGTGGTAGGGTGAAGACTAGTTACTCAGTAACTGTGTGGTCTATGGCGTAGGTCTAAAACCTGCAGTGGTCCTAAGAGATGCTTGTGTCAGAACGGGCCACTCTTGAGCCAGTTCAATTTATAATGTAAGCAGGCGGCATAGTTTTGTTGCTTTTGAAAGATTTTTTTCCTCCCAGTTGTCGACAAATTCAGCTTCTCTTATCTGTGGCAGGGTATAAGAAAGCATTTAAATCAGTCTGAATCAAATCGGCCTGGACCTTGAGGTTATTAGAGGGTTTAAAAAAGTTTGACGGTAGACTCTCAATACCCTACCCAGCTTTTCATTTGTGTTCCATCTTTCTTTGAGTGTCTCAGTTGTGCTGTTTTTGTCCTCGAATGCATTGAGAAATGGGTATGTGTCTACTAGAGAGAAGAGGGATAAGGGTCAGACTGAGTAAACATGTGGATTTAAATCCCTTTGTTGTGGAAGGAGCTGTTTTACTTCAGAATAGGATTCGGAGAAGGACTCTGATCTCAGAAATTGTTAATAAGCACAACAGAGGAAATGGGTTTTGGTGCACTAGACAGTGATACATTGTCATATCGGTCTGTGATATGACGGAAGGATATCCTTTCCACTCGCTTGAAAGTCTTTGGGATTTGCAAATGGTTTTTTCCCTGACTTCTGTTGTGCAGTGCCTCTGCAGTGCCTCACTGATGTTGGCTGAGACTGTGTTCACCACTTTTTACAAGGTCTATGTATCAAATTCTGTGTAGCACCCCCCCCCCCCCAATAAAGGTTCATTTCAACTTAGACCCTAAACCTCAATAATATCCAAACTATAGTAATTATTTCCTTTCAAGCTCTATAAAGGGGAAAAAAACTGTTCAGTGAAACAGTGTAGCTGAGAAATGTTTTTGTTTGCATTTTTAAATTTATAGTCACACTTCCAAAAGAGAGTATAGCCATACCCCGATTTACGTTCCTAATCCATTCCTGAAAACCCCTATAAACACAAATAACATAAGTAGGGAACCTATTTACCATTATTTTAAATGAGGAAAAATGTATGTTTCAAACCCTCCAAAAAACCCCCAACCAATTTCCCCAAATATTAAAACATTGTGAAATGCCTGTATATGTAAGAAAGAAACATCTGTCTCTCTCTCTCCCTTTACCCTTCATTCATCAGCGAGAAACATGGGGCCTAAGGCACCCATCTTCTATGGGATGCCAGTCCTTCACTGGGTAGTTGCTCGCTCTCTCTCTCACTGCACACAAAGCCACAGCAGATCCCCCTCACTCACGCTAGACTGGCTATTAACAATTTTTTGGCTCAGGGTTACAATGTTTCTCAGACGTTATGACAGGTTTTCAGAACGTAGGTAGTGTAATACCCAGCAGGGACAATACATGAGCAACTATAGTTTTTTTTTGTTTTTTTTAAAAAATAACAATACATTACAGATGAGTTTTTAATTACACAGTTCAGCTGGAAGACGTTGTGTCAAGCATTCGGAAGGTAAATGGGAATTTTTTTTGTACGTAGTAGGTTAAAAAAAATCTTTATGTACAAAGCTCTGAACTGTATTTTTGGTATTAAAAAAACAAGAGGTCTTCTATTGGAAGGATGTAAATAGGGAGGGTGTAATCTGGGGGTATGACTGTACCTCTATTTACATTTATATAGTTGTTGTGTATTAGAATTTTTTTTTGTTTTCTTCCCAAGTTTGACCATTTGAATGACGTAATGGCACAATGTCACTATTCCTTATTAAGTCCCATAAAGATTACACACAATTGCCTCTTAATAACACTTAAGTCTCAGTGTAGTGAAACACCCAGAAGAGGACTTTGATTGCATATAATTTAGAGTTTGACATGGCATCTTATGAATAAGCCATGCAATTTCAGTCACTCGTAGCCCTCCAGTATAATAATGGGACAAGACAATAAGTGTTGTTAAACCGCCACTGCAAAGGAAAGGAAATGTTCAAGAGCACGTTTTAACCAACATGTCCCTAACCAGTCTGTGTGTGTTTGTGTACCTGCTCTGTAATAAACTCTTCCTTGGCCATATGTGCCATTCAGCAGGTTTTGTTGCTTTCTGCTCATCCTTGAATAAAGTCAGAAGAGGAAAAGTTTGAGTGGCGCTTTGTACAAATTTGACTGTTGTGCAAATTCTGCTGACCGCATCCTGGTCAGAGTTGTTTTCTTGTCAAACTTACTTCTCAGTAAACCTTTACTCGTATATTTTTGCAGATATTTTCATGAGTGGAGCATTTCAGTGAAAATATTGAAATGAATGAAATGTGGCTTTGATGTTTTTAATTTTTAAATATTTATCTTGTAAGAATTGGTGAAGAGCTGTACATGTTATAAATTGTCCTTTTTGGTAAAGATGTTCCTTAAGCAAAAACAATCATATAAAACTGTTAATACATTTCATTTATGAATTGAATATGTGTACAGCACAGCTGAATTACGGACTGTTTTCAACTGTGTTAGGGACCAGCACCCAGGTTGGAACTTCTTTTTAAATATTTGTTGATGTTTTTGACCTGTTTTATTTCATTTCTTGCCACACTGTAATTTTTACCAAAGTTTATTTTTAAAAAGTACACTATGTTTATAATATTTTTCAATTACTTCGGTATAACACAATTAACACTGTGTGAGATGCAAGAAGATGGTTGCTGGCTGTACATGGGTTCAGTGTACAGCTATATTTCAATTAGCTATAAGATGCTCGGTTCTTTACCATAATTCTTGGGAACGATTCAAATAATTTTTTTTACATTATCTATCTATCTATTCATCTATCTATCTAGCTGTCTAGCTATTTATTTTTAAACATTTTAAAGTTTATCTATCTATCTGTCTATCTATCTATCATTATTATTGACTCTCAGAAGGGCAATTTTATCATATGTTGAGTGCATCTGAAGTCAAGGACAACCCGTATTATTTAATTTTAAAAAAATATTTAACATATTAACTAAACGAAAGCTGATTGTTAAAGATAAATTTATTGTTTTCACCTTCCAAGCCACAAAAAAGGCTGTTTTCGCTCCTTTTCTTTTTATGTCTGAATACCTTTATTGATGAGTTTTTAGACTGACCCAGTTCTCAAAGCGCTGACATAATTTTTTCTTATAATTAACATAATACATAGAAAATATTGAGCATTTGCAACACACAAGTTTTGTTATATATGTTTTTCCTTGCTTAAATCGGCGTATGAGTTTAATTTATGCAAATTGTTAACAGACGAATAGCAAGTCATTATCTCGCTATTTTTTTTTCCTGAAGTGTGTTTATTCTACCATCTGGCTTAGGATTTGTATAGGTAAAAACTCATCCATTATTTTTGAATTTTACTTTATATGTGTCTCCTTTTCCATCTGATTCTGCTTAAAACATGTAGCCTCTTACCAGCTATCAGTTATGTTTATGGAAATACACTTGTCATGTGTTCACAGCTGTAAAGACATCTGGGTCCTTTCAGTCTCATTATTCATGAGCTGCTTATGTAGAGTCAATGAAGAACTCTTGCAGTCTGAGTGCATTTAGACACATTCATTAGAATCTTTTTTTTAATATATAAATGCTGTAAGTAGCTATGTATGTTGTAATATAAGGAATTAAAGAACGTTTGCCTTTGAAGTAAAATTCTATGCAGCAATTTTTTATCAGTGATACGAAATTTATGTTCTGTATACAAGTGTCCACTTTTCAAAGTCCTGAGCTGTCACTGATGCCACTGGAATTCAATTTTTTTTTTTTTTTTTTTGTACTTGGTGCAAGTTTTAAAGAGGCAAGCAGTATGTTGTCCGAAGGGTTCATATGTCATTTTCCAATAACGTATTTAATCTTTTTTAGACATGTTGCATACATAGTATTGGATCACATTGTACATTTGTATCAAATGTTTTAAAAATTAGTGTACCGTAAATCAGAAATATTATATGGGTCTGAATCACCTTGTCCTGTACCTTAACCAAGAAAGTATTTGGAAATGGATATTTATTTAGCATGTTGTTTACTCACTTAATCAGTACGTTGTGCGATGTTATTTTTTTATTTCTTGATGAATAGACTGATATACATGTAAACATATAAAATAAGAATAATAATAATATACGTTTGTGAGTTTTTGTAGGTTCACAGCAAATTCAATGTCTTGCTTTCAAAACTCAATTTCATTGGATCTCCATTTATGTAATACTTTATTTGTCATTAGAACAGCCAAATACTTTTCCTTTTTTGCTCTTACCTTAATTTTCCTATTGTGATGCAGATTTACGCAAACAGATAGAAAGTACAGAGCTGAAAAACCAGCGCCTGAAGGAGGTCTTCCAGAAGAAGATTCAGGAGTTTCGCACTGTGTGCCATGTGCTGACAGGCTACCAGATCGACATCACAACAGAAAACCAGTACCGGCTCACGTCCATGTATGCTGAGCACGTGGATGATTGTCTTATATTCAAGGTGAGTAAGTAAGTAAAGTAAGTAAAAGTAAAACACTTTGTTCCAGTAACAAGTTTGGCTACTAAATTTGCAAGTTTACTCAAATTTCTACGACTAATTTTACTACTGCAGGATGTATTTAAATGTAATAAATAATGGCTCCTTACTATTGCTTGGTTTAGAAACATCTAGTAATTGCTGGGATGTTGGCTTTGAAGGTAGTTTTCACTTAGAATTTATTCTGTGTGCTAGAAGAAAATCTGCCTCAAACAGGCATGATATTCCTTTATTCTTTATTACAGCTCAGTGTTCTTCTGATCAAAGTGAAAATAGACATTTAGTGAAATTAGAATAAAGAGTATAATGGTAATAATAAAATAATTGCCATTTATTTGCTTTCATTACAATTTCCACGATGCATATCTTAGTATCTCTGTGATCTTGGTTGCGGACTGATTGTGGTAGCTTTTTTATACAGAGAAAACATGCAATAAGGAAGCATTGTTATAGTTTCTTCATTTAAAGAACACGTGCTGTCTTAAAGTAAATGTTAGTAATTTTTTTTTTTAACAAAGATACTTTACATTTATAAAAAATAGTCTTGAAAGATGGATTTCCAATTTTAGAATAAAATGTCAAATTCTGTACACATACTTTCAAAGTATTGAAGCTCAAAACTCAACTTCTCTGTTTAGAGGAGGATAAATAAACCTTCTGCTACTTTGTGGAAAAATTTTGATTGAAATAGGCACCTGACTTAAATAGCCAGCTTTTTCGCAATAGTTTCTGCTTTTTTTGGCAGCAGACAGATGACGGGATGTATTTTGCCCTCAATTCATTTTCTGCTGTGTTTGGATTCTTGATATAGCAAATCCCAAATCTTGCCACATTAAATGGATTCTGAATAGACTGTTTAAAAGTAGTCAGGTTTTTCTTTTATTATACATCGTTTTAATTTTGGCCTTCTGATTTAGATTAGTTCCTACATGACAGGTGAATTTCGTCTCAGTTTATTTCCTGATTTTCCTGTGGTTTTGTTTTTCTCTTGTGGTTCAGTTGCATTGAAATATTAATCCATGTAGGGGTTGACATCGGTTTTACTCAGCAATTGCTCCTTTTTTCCTGATTCAGGAAGAGATCTCTCTGCTGTAGCTCTTTTAAAGTTTGTGTAGGTTTGCAGATGCTGATCTGGATACATCACAATAAGCAACCCTACAGAGACTGCTCTTTTTATTCTGAAATATTTATTTTTTGGGTTGATTGTGTACCATTTTTCACATCCCTTTTATATCCGTAGACTTCTCAATGTAGTGTCATCTATGCGTGTAAAGAACTTTTTTGGAATGACTGGGCAAAAAATTGCAACTCTCAGCAACAGTTGCTGTCTAGAAAATGAATTTATTTATTTCTTGATGTCAGATCCCATGAAACAAGCATATATTATTCAACAGAGGCATTCCTAGTTACAGTTTGTACACGTTTGCCTTCATTGATAACCTTATGGAACATTTTGTGTCCGTGTAGCCTGTCAATTCTTATATTTATAGGTCATTGTTGCATGTTATGTTTTGTTTTGTTTGATTTATTTGCATGGGGCACGATACCTGAATATCTGTTTTGTATTCACTTAGCACAGCTCTCTCAAGGACCTTAATGTGGCACACATATTGGAACTGCAGCCAAACAAACATTTTAGATGCATTATTTATGCATCCCATTTAGCTGTAACTTATTTTTTAATTACATTGTATTGGTGATAGCAAGTTCCTGACCCATGATTTTCTTTTCTTTTTTTTACTGCATTTCATCCTTATGAATCCCTCAGCTGTAATGGCTGTCAGTCTTTTAACACATATCTTCATTTACTTGGAAAAAGCTCATATCTTTATTAATTTCACCTCCCGCTGAGTAGGCCAACATTATGTGAGAAGCTGACCCTCTTAGAGAAGCCCCCTCGTGAAATCATTGTGAATGATCATTTATATACACTGCAGGGGGCAAAGCAGTTGGGTAAGTGTTACGGTGGTATCAAGCTTCGGTATGAGCACCTGAGCTACTAGTCAATAGAAACGTATTTAAAACGGTTCAGACCTCTAAGCTAATAGTTTTGCATTTTTCCATTCAGCACACTTGTATTTTTGTCTTTTTCAACCTCTGTGGGACAGCGTTTCATTGTATGCCGCCTGCATTCTCGTCTCCGGCAACACCGGGGCCTCGGTGACAGATTGCAATTGATGGATGTGTGGAACTGGAGAGGTGTATCGACTGGGGAGCACGTCGCATGCCATTGTAGAGGCAGCGGTCCCTCCATTAGAACAATTCACAGATTGCTTTTGATGAAGCGAGAAGAGTAATTACGATGTAGGTGGTCTTTGTCATTGCTGATATCAGAACTAACTGGCGAAAACATACCAGCTTTTCCTTTACATGCTGTCGACATTTGTAAGGCCTGGCCACATTCCACCTTAAAATATTTGTCTGAGGCAATGACCATCTTACCCCTCACATCCCTCTTGCGCATTAACCATGTAAATGACTACAATTTTATATTTATTTTTCACTTTAGTCCTGTAATTGTTATAAACATATTCTTGATAATGAAGAGTGTTCTCAGCTAGGTTTAACTCCAGAAAGCAGTTTTATTGGAAAGTGACCGCTGAGTATGCTGATCTGCACAAACCTGGAGCCTTGCATGTCCACTGATTCTTTCTCTTCCTTCCTTTTTAACATGGTGTGTGGAGGAGTCTCGGGTCCATCACATTCTGTGCTTTGTCTTTCAGTCAGCAGCACCTAAGGATCTGGTACCAAATGTGCCTGTCCATCTAATTTGTTTTAATGTGTTACTTGTTGGGTTGGATCAAAATTCCTTCATGTTTTAGGAATTTTTTTGTAGCACTGCAGTATAATAAAACCATTGATTTAATGCGCTGATCAGAGTTTTGTACACAAATTTGTGCCAAGTGTTTTAATTTAAATAATAGTGTAAGGACTTAGAAAAGGAAAGAGTACCAGATATGTGGTGTATCTCAAAAAATGAAAGGTACTTTTGAAAAAAGACTAAATTTTAATGCATGAACACTTGTGCACACAAAGTATAATGGAGTTGTATAGATGCTGATTTCTAGAAGTTTAGCTGTTCTGAGGTAGTTGGTGTCTATTTTCCAAGTTTTTCATTCTTTCTGAACAAAGGAAGGGAAGTCAAATTATTTGCAGATAAGAAAAGGTATAAAATGTATACCTTGTGCGTATGCAGTGTTCTGCTGCATATGTTTTGCTGTGGCTACATTTTAGAGCTATCATCTGTTATCAGAAATTATTGTTGACATTTTGAAACGCTTGCTGAAATATCTGTGCCGAGTGTTTTAAAATTGTTAGGCAAGTCTTTAGCTAGGAGGAACTGGAAAAGTTACACAGGTAAAATTAGATTTGTGAGATTGAAAGGAGTGATTGCAGCTTTAAAAAATGCTAATATTCTTTTATACATGTCCCATTTTTCCATTGCTCAAGGGTCCAGGTTTTGTGCTTATTATTCCAGGATATGCATTTTTTTTATTGAAATGGCAGATCGGCTTTATGAAGCTCTAGCTATGTTTTAAGACTGTGTTGTTCATTTGTTTTTTTTTTTTGTGTTTTTTTTTTTAATTTTTAAAAGTACAGTGTTTAAAAGTACAATTGCATCTTTTGCTGTGATTAGGGGGTTCACAAAGTGTAATACCATGAAACACCATAGTCAGTCTAATAATTAGCTGTTTTATGGTAAATACTGTACATTATTAATGCATTATGAAAGTATAAGAGGCAGTAAAAAACTGATGTGCATATGAGAATGCCTGCTGTAAGACAGCGAGGTGCTGAGGGGGTATGTGGGGTGTCATGTGTCACCCAGCAGAGGGTTGATGTAGCTCACCAGTAGCTCTGTTAGCATGCGGCGCATCCCGAAGCTAAAAAATGCGCACAAATCCATTTTTGTACTTTTTTTCTGCATTTTTATCTTGCCTAAAGCTGAAGTGGCATAAGTCAAATGCGTGGAAGATGAACGGATGCTGCACACTTTTTCTACTTCCATGTATTTGGCCTCCAACTTTGTTAGCTTAGTGAAGTTAATTTAGAAAATCGTATTCAGTCTAGTCCATATTCTGGACTGTAGGGAAGGAGGGGAAGAAGAATTTAAAGCATAGTTTAAGTGATATAGTTTAAATGATATATATACAGTTTATTATGCTACAAGGGAAATTAAGGCTAGATTGTATGAGAGTCTAAATTGGCAGACCACTTCTACAGCTGACAAGTGATTGATATTTAGCACCGTATGACCATGTAGTTTTTAGAAATATGATTTAATTGTTCACTTTCCCCAAAATACATGCGTTACAATGTATGCATGATTTTTTTCCTTTGTACTTGTGTGCTGCAAGTGAATGTATGGATATTTATAAATGTGTATGTGTGCTTATTATAATTAGGAATTGAAAGGTCCTGGTTTTAATCTCACTCCTGCTATATAACCCCTGAATAAGGTACTACCTCTGAACCAGTACAGTAAAAAAATAATATTAAACCCAGCTTTCCTTTGTGTACAAACCTAATACTGCAAGAACATGTGGGGCAGCTGGAGTACTCAGCACAGAGAGTGTCAATACCTGCATGATGTCTGCAGTCACAGTGAAAAAATTGACTTTTAACAGCCTGATGAAGTCTGAGGTTCTTAGCAAGGATACCGATGCTCAGTACACAAATACACACTTGTGTAATGTTCTCATAATGAATATTCTAGTGAGTATTTTTAAAAGCGCAATATTTTAAAGGAAGTAACGGCATAGTACTTTTTTACTTTTTAATTTCAACTGCCTTTACTTTCCTTTTAAATACTGTACTACATGTGTATTCATTTAGTCTTGTTGTTGGTTATTTTGTGGCTGTTTTTTTTTTTCTTCTTTTTTCAAAGTCATTTCTTGCTACCTTTTCTCCATGACTGTGGATGCGACCAGTAGTGCTTGTTAGCATGTGCCTAGAGATTTAGCTTCAGCAAAGCTCTGGTCAGCATGGAGATGACGACTGCAGTGACGTGCACATGAATTATGATCGGTCAGATTCCAGTGGAACAGCAGTTTTTTCTGAGGGCAGCGCTCTTATTACATGTCCAGGGAGGCTGGACAGCAGAAGCTTACTGAAGGGAGGAGAGGCGAGATTTTTTTGCACACGGCTAAACCTACGGATGTGCAGAGCAGGGTGTAAGACGCAGGTGGATTCTTCTGATATTTTAAATGAGGAAGATGTGGGTTTCTGGCCAAAGCTGCAGCGTGTTTACAGAAAAAAGCTCTTCATGTCTAGGGTGAGGCTGATTTTTATGTGCAGTCAACATCAGGTCAGCCAAGGGTGATGGAGTGGTGGTGCAAGAGAAACGTGGTCAGCATATGGAGCTTTGGGCAGTCCACCGCTGCACTGGCCCTTCTGCACTGTGTAGAAACACATTTGTGTGGGCCTAAACATTAGAAAATGAAACAGAATGTGAAATGAATTTAAAAACCACATGAAATTAAGCAGAGCAGTGGATGTCAGTTCAGGACATTGCTTTTGAAAGCTATGAGACAGTTCACATTTCATCTCTGGATTTTCTGTTATTGCTCTTTTGAATCGAAGGCTGGAATTAGTTTACTGTCACGTGAAGGTGTATGTACAGTCCTGGTGTGCCGACTGGTTTCTAACACACTTTGTGCTCCTGTAATTATACCATTATGTCTTAATGGTGAAAAACAAGACCCTGGATAGCAATGGAGTGAATGACACACCTAATTATGGGGAATTTCCTAATATAATTCTTAAACAGAGCAGTTTCTTTCCATATCTACACACTCAGAAGTAATTGTACTTGCAAGGTTTGTCTTGCATTAGTGCTTATTTGTGAAGTTGGAAAAGACTAAAAGATTTCTTGAAATGTTCTGCTTGCCAAGACATTAATCCATCAATAAGATGATATGCATTAAAAGTAAATTTGCGTTTGAGATTTTATTCCGAGTGCTTGCATGGAATAAAGTCATGCCTACTTCAGCTACAGTCAAGATGAATTTTAGCGTTTGTTTTGACCTGATATAGATAGCAGTTGCCGTAAAACTTTGAACTCACAAGTAACTGCTGTTTTCATACACAAGTAGACCTTTGACATATCAGAGGTGGCCAAATTTGTCTTCAAGGAGCAGAATCTCCTCAAGATGGTATATTCTTTGTGGATTGTGACACCTCAGAAATTTGCTGATCCAAAGGAAAGCTTAATCCTGAGGCTGAGTGAAGACCAACCCTCTTCCAGCTGAGTAGAATAGAAAATGGTAGTATGGACTGTAGTACTTGTATTTTGGGGGCTGTATGTTCCAGATATTTACACTTTGGATACAAACCCTACGTCTATTGTTTCCACCACCTCTGACATGTTCCCTCGACTGCATAGTACATTATAACTCGTTCTTTCACTGTACTGTTTGTTGTATATGGAATTTTCTTTCTGCTTTGTCTTTGTATTTCTTTCTTATTGTGGCTCTTAAGTTGCATTTTCCAGATTTCAGCATTAAAAGGAATTTCTGAAGAAAATGGTTGTGGCAGAATAAAGTTTAGCTGGCTGCCAGACCGCTTGTGTTCATTAAAGGACTGGCTGCAAGCTGGGTACTTTTGGGGTTCTCGCAGCAGCACAGGTAAGCTTTTTGTTGCGCTGCTGTTGTGCCTCATTCTGTTTTAAGCGTGTAGCTGACTTTGCCCCGCTTGTATCGCTCTGTAGCTCCGCGAGTGTATGAATACAAATGTACAGGTGCAATAAAAAGGAGCTTGTTTGAAACGGGCTTTTGACTTCAGAGACTGCAGATCACAGAGTGTAGCCCACTCCGGCTCGCTCTCGGTCTACAAAGCCGGCAGCTCTCGCTTAAATAATCCTTTCTCTCCCCCACCACAAAGTTTTAATTGGATTAGTGCTGCTCACAGTTACTGTAGTTGTGCTTTACTTCCCAGTTCTCCTGGCTGCTTAATTAAAGTCGGGCCACAGAGAATTGCTATGGCTGCATTCTTGCCCTCCATTATTGTGTTTTTCGACATTCCCTTCTCCACAAAACTGATTAAAAAGTGATTATAAGAATCGGTGGCTGCTAAGGAGGAATCTTGAGCTGTTTGTTCACATATTCATCAGCTGTTTGGAGCTGTGACGGGTATAACTTTTACGCTGGCGCAAGAAAAATCGATCATTTGTTAAATGGGTGGGAAACGTTCAATGCTATTTTTGTAATGTTTATCCACTGTCGGTAACCCTTTGTACAATGTGGGGTTGTGGTGGTCCAGAGTCTATTTGGGAAGCGTAGGGTGAGGCAAGATGTACTTTGGATGGGACATCCAATAGAGAGAGAGAGAGAGAGAGACACACACACACACACACACACACACACACACACACACACACAAAGTAAACAGTTCACCTGAAACAGTGAAACGTCTTTGGACTGTGTGAGGAAACGGGATCTCCCAGAGGAAACCCACATGAATGCAGAAAGAATATGCTAACTCCACAGATGGGATTCAAACCAGCATTCATCCGTACAGTCCAGAAGCTGTGAGGAAGCAGTGCTATCGACTGTGTCACCACACTGCCTTATGTTACCGCCATGTGTACAACTACATTACTTTTGTTTGCAGAAGTATTATTCTGCATTTCAGTGCTTTCCACACTTTTGATTGCATCACATATAATAGATTCTGCACAAACTTGGATTTATCTGATTTAACCAATAGCCAAGTATGATTATAAGATGCATGAGCTGATATACAAATTGCTTGGTTTGGTGCACTTAGCTTCCAGATAGGCTGTATATTAATATTCCGCCAGTTTTCCATAGAGTGCTGACAAATGTTGCCAGCATTGTAAGCTCTCATCAGGCTAGACAGTAATATATTTTTGTCAGATTTTACTGGAGGTAGAAAATAATACCTTACACAAATCTCTCAGCTTTAGCCATTCTGGAAGTAGAGTAATGTTCTGTATTTTTTCTGTTGTGTGTTCTATTTTTTTGGTGGTACCCTGAGAGTCTGGGAAGAAAGATGTATTTGTAGTGACGAAAGAGGGATATGACATGAAAGAATGAATGCATTTACGCCTACTGTAAGGGAGGAGCCCGCAGCAGGGCTGTTACTGGCATGAGGTGAATGAAATGCAGGGCATCGATCATTTGATACCAAATCATTATTTTGGGTGACTTTATGTTGTAGAGCATATGTTGTGTTTATTTTCCCCCAAACCCTCAGAAGAGATAGGCGATAGGTGGCATCTGAAATGCATGCATGAGTCACTCAAGAGCCTTTTGTTATGTGAAAGAAAAAGTCTACACTGATTTCAAAACCTTTTGTAGACATGCCTGGCATGCTGGGAGCAGATTTATTTTATCAGCGTTAAACAGCAGTCCTGGAGAAAAGTGAGAAGTTGACTTGGAGCCAGGCAATTTAAACTATGGGAATCTGCTGTCTGCCCAAATTGTGCTGTTTGGTTGCTTAACTGTTATTAAATGAATTTTCCTAGTTTTCACCATTATCTTACATGCATGGTGCAAACAGCGCTAATGAAAATGCAAAACAAGGGAAATGTCGCCCATTGTTCAAGTGAAGAACCTCTGTATTTGGCTGCAGAAGATGCTATCTTCATTGTTCGACCGTATAACCTTTGACGGGAAACGTTTCTCTTTGACTTGCGCAGTCCCCTCCAAAAGTATTGGAACATCAAGGCCAATTAATTGGTTTTTGCTGTGCACTGAAGACATTTGTGTGTGAGATCAAAAGATGACTATGAGAAGAGAGATCAGCGTTTCAGCTTTTATTCCCTGGTATTCCCAAGCCATGGCACAACCAAAACTGGGTGGTTGATACAAAATGTGTTATGTTCTATGTTGTTTAACATATCTAGATTTAAATACCAGGGAATAAAAGCTCTTCTCATAGTCATCTTTTGATCTCACACACAAATGTCTTCAGTGCACAGCAAAAACAAATTAATTATCCTTGGTGTTCCAATACTTTTGGAGGGGACTGTATCAATGTTATATAAATTTCATCTTTTATATATATTTTATTTGTTACACACTGCATGTACAGTTCGTATGAGTTCCCTCTGTGTTTACACAAACTTATGTTTCCTGAGATCCTTCCCATAACCAAGACTGGATAAGTGGTTGTTGCAAAAGATAAACCATGGATGAATAGTTTGATTTTATCAGTCTAATAGCAGTTAGTTACAGGGAGCGATTAAGTACAAAGTCACATTGATTTTGGGGATTGATGCGGGGTCTAAAATGCAAAATATGTAGTTTGTGACTAATAAGGCTTTTGCGCTTTTGACAGATGTTTGGAGCATCTTCCATCCTTGGGGGCGATGGTAGGACTTTGCAGGCTCTCGAGGGACAGTTCTGGGTGGTAGGGGCTATTAACACCCAAGTGGGCTGCTGTGCAAAGTGGTCTGGCAGATGAGGGGCTGCTCATGTCTTGCAGATAATGAGATCCCAAACCTTTTGCCGGAAGTGGGGTGTTGAACTTCACACTGACCTCACCTGTGAGCTGGTGAAGAAAAATCAGGAAAGGGGAGCCTTATAAAGAGGTTGAAGTCTTCTTGGACGGCTGTGTGTTGTATTAGCTTGCATAATTTTGAAATCCCATTGTTTTAGGCAGTTGTAACTTAAAATAAGGCAATAAGCTAACTTTTTAGCACATTTTAAGGAAAGTTAGTGTTGAGTTTGCCGATTCTTTGCCAACTAATGTATGGTATGAATGTTGCATTGCATTCTAACATTTAGCTAGCTGTTTGTACAGTACAGGTGTTAATGATTGAATTTATGTGTATTTGGCAAAATAATGGTGAAAGTAATGCAAAACCACATGCTGACAGTTGTATGCGCGTTTATAGAATTTTAGGTTTTGTTGATATTGACATTTTAGCAGTATTACTGCTTGAATGTAAAATATGCTTGTATTTGTATTTGGTGTGATTTAATCTTTTTTGCCACTAAATATTTATAGAACAATTTTCTCCTTCATTAATTCAACTTCTGTGCATTGTTTTTAATATGCATTTCAGTAGTTGGCACTTAATTTTTTCATATTTTCATATTAGTGTCTGGGTACCATAATAACCCCTGTATGATATATTCAAGTCCTTACATGCTCACTTTTAACTGTAAGGCTGAACGGTGGCTTTTTTCCTGCTTGTTTATGCTCTGTTAGAAAAAGGCACCGTCATTTCCAGGATTGGAAGTTAATGCTTGGATTCTGGGTAATTGTGTTTCTATTTGATTTGACATAGATGGGAGCACACCTCGCCAAGGACGATCACTCGTAACTAATACTGCTTTATTTCAAGGCCACAGTAGATAAGAGAGACCCAGCTTGAAATTTGGCTTGAAACTAAAGCATGCTTATGGGAAATTAAGTTTCATCTGAAATTAGACTTGCTTCGAGAACTTGCAATCTGAGAAAGGCTGCTGAGAGTTATTTAAAATAAAATAATTTAAAAAAAAAACCAGAGCTGTCATTTTAGCAAGATATGGGTTAGAACGCTTGAACAGACATTGGCACTAATTGGGAGTCTTATTCTAATGTTGTGATTTTAATGTCCTCACTGAAAGGAAGCATCCGCCTAGCCTCTGTAGCCCTTCATTATGATTCTGTGAATCTTCTTAAACTGTATATGGAATGAAGGAATAATTTTACCGCAGAAAATATTGCCGCGCGTTTAGAACAATGCATGCAGTACATCGAACAGGAGTTGGCCCTCCTTTTGTTGCCATATACGTATTCAGACCTCTGCCTTTTCCTTACTAGACAGAAGGAACATGTTAGTGGATTTTGTTTTCATCTGAATTGAAGGCTTTTTCATTTTAATTATGTGTTGGTCATTGTCTGTACATGAGCAGAAATTATTATTGCAGCACCTGTAGAATTGCTTACAGTTATAAAGGTAGTTGGCATAAGATGAGACAGGATTCAGGTTAAACATTTGTGGTTTTTAAGCGTGTCAGTGTTTAAACTGGGCAAATTAAGCATGAATTTTTACTAATGTGCTTTGTAGTGTTAGTGTTATTTAATTATATGTTTTTTTTAATATATATATATATATATATATATATATATATATATATATATATATATATATATATTTTGTAGCACATTTTAAGGGAAGTTGGTGCTTTGTTTGCTGATTCTTTGCAAACTAAAGTATGAGTAGTTGATAGCAGACCATGCATGGTGCAAAGATGTTAGTGTTTTTCTTTTATAATTTTTTTTATTTTTTATTTTTTATCTGCAACCAAAAAACTCCACAGATCCATCTATTTCAAATAAAGGCAAAGTTTTCCCATTATGGTCTGCAATCATGAGTTCTCCTCCAGGACACATCCACCATAGAATTAATCTTTAAATCGTCCTTTTCACCTTTATTGCATTTATAGATACTGCCTGTTGTAACCTTATGGTTTAAAATGCCAGAGGTGAATCATAAGTGTATTAAGTGCTGCACTTTTCCTCTGATTGGATTTCTTTTTTATTATTCATAGAATGTGTGATGTCACCATTTTGTCTGCATTTAGTTGTGCTCTGTGGACCAGATACTGGCATTGGTCTGTGGTTTTCTCTTTTCTAAGGACCCAGTGGACCTTTTTCTTGTATTGTTTTTGTTGAAGAGATATTATATGTGCTTCTGATTTTGGTTTACGGTGCAATTTATTTATTTGCTTTCATGAGATGTTTAGTTTTCACATTTCAGCTGGAGAGTTTCAGTATTCTTGTTCGTAAATGCAGAATGTTCTACATGGCAGACACTCCGCCGAAAGCGAGCAATGCTGTTGCTGCCCAGCTTCCTGGGCCCTGGGTTTGGAAGTGGGTTTGAATCCAGCTCATTGCATGTTTCACTCATGTTTCCAAGTGCTTCTTCCTACAAAAGTATGGAACACATTTAAATGCTTAATACAACTTCTGGAGGCAAAAGCAAATGAGTTGTGCACATTATAACAAGGAAGTACGATAGCACAGCGGGGTTTGCTGGTGCTTCACACCTCCTGAGCTGTGCATTCAGATGTGGGCTTGAACCTGGTTCAGTGTGTGTCAAAAACTTCCTGCTCATGTTGGGATTGTCAGAATCACCCACGTGTGTCTAACACAGCATACGGTGCGTCCTCTCAGCACTGTGCACTTACACGATCACACACAGCATCATGATTTGAAGACCTTTGCAAGTCAGCAGTCAGTTGCCTCAAGTCTCTCAAAAAACAAGGAGCTGTGTGATGAATGTGTTGAAAATGACCAGCACACTGCTGTAATGGCTGTGCTGTTGAGCAGCACCCTCCCATGTCTGTTTATTGAGCTGCTGCATCCTGCTGATAAGTAGCACTATTAGGGCACATCTGAGAGAGCATTTCATCAGGTGGCAAGCGGACTCCAAGGGAGGACCTCGGGGAGCTCATCGTGTCGGCCCATCGCTCCAGACAAACGAAAAACAAACATTAAAAATGCCCCCAAAATGTATTAACTTTTTCAAATTAGACGCAGTTCAAGTCCACTGCAATCGTATGTTTCCCTGCGAAAGGTTTAAGGAGCGTCAAATAGATTTCACATTAGCCGAGAACAGTTGAACGGTTTTCATTTTATTTTGATTTGCTTAGCCATGCTCCATAAACAGAACATGCTTATTATTGCCAAGTCACTAAAGGGCAAGGGAAAAAGGAATGGCAAATATTTACAGCCGCAACAGTAACTTAATCCTTCAAACAAAGGACAATTGTGTAGGAAAAAGGAACGAAAAAACGTGCTGGGAAATGGCCATTTCTTTCTGCACCTCGTAAAGCAGTGTGCCCAATTCAAACGTAAATGAATACCTTGTGAAATAACCACAGTGTATATCATGGTTATGAGAATTATGATGCGTTAAATTTACTGAGCATTCAACTACTTCATTGCATGAATTGTGTAAAATATCTGAAAAATTTTTTTTCCCCCAGTATTACTTCTCTTAGACCAGCTGAAGAAAATGTGGATATGTGCAAGACCTCACAAAATATAAAAATAGTGAAAATAAATAATGCACTTTAATAAGACAAGTCTCACTCTGGTATTCAGGATAGAAAACCTTTCCTTGTAATCTGAAACACCTTATTTTTCCATTCTGTATGCTATTTGACTTTTGTATACTTGGGATCAACAGTCCAGAGTAACAGGGAGTGTGGAAGAGAGGTAAAGAAGAGAGTGCAGGCAGGGTGGAGTGTCAGAAGTGATTTGTGACAGAAGAGTACCAGCAACAGTGAAAGGGAAGGTCTACAAGATGGTAGTGAGACCAGATATGCTTTATGGGTTGGCGACAGTGGCACTAACCAAAAGACAGGTGGCAGAGTTAAAAATGTTAAAATTTGCATTGGATGTGACGAAGATGGACAGGATTAGGAATGAGTATATTAGAGGGTCAGCACAGGTTAGACGGTTTGGAGACAAAGTCAGAGAGGCGATATTGCGTTGGTTTGGACATGTGCAGAGGAGAGATTCGGGATATATCGGGAGAAGGATGCTAGGGATGGAGCTGCCAGGCAAGAGGAAGAGAGGAAGGCCTAAGAGGAGATGTATGGATGTGGTGAAGGAGGACATGCAGGTGGTGGATGCGACGGAGAAAGATGCAGGGGACAGGAAGAAGTGGAAACAATTGATCCGCTGTGGCGACCCCTAACGGGAGCAGCCGAAAGACGAAGAAGAAGATGCTATTTGACTTTTGTAGTTTTATTTTGACTATTTGTGTATCGGCATGGTATTGCACAGCTCAAAATGTAAAAGTGGCAGTCCCAGCACCACTCCTTGCCTTAAAAACAATCCCATGTTGGTCATAAATTATTCAAATGCATGGAGCGAATCAAAGGGTGTCTTGTCCCACAGCAAACAAGGCCAACATGCAACCATGGCTGTATTTTAACAACAGGCCTCGGGGAGACATCCTGGGATTTCTTTCATCTGAATCGGACCCTCCAGGGCAGATCTGTGACAATTTAACAGCTATACAGATATCTGCGGTTTCCAGCAGGTCTGATCGATAGAAACTTCCATGAAGTCAAATGAAAAAATAAATATAAAATGGGAAATATGAAGTGAACACTAGAATGTTGCATTTGGGGCATTTAAGGTAAAAACTGGCAGATATTCACAATTTTTCAAGGACCTCATCTTTGATGCCTTTGTGCTCCTTTCAGAAGAAAGTTTCTGCCTGTGGCTGCAGTGCAGGCTACACTAACCCAGCAGTACGACAGCAAGGCAGAGGAATAGTTCACATTAAATTTACAAATATTGTACATACACTATGGACTGTTGACACATTAGCATCACATTCATAGGTGCTTGTTGAACCTCCCATTCCAAACCATTAGTATGGAGTTGTTCCCCCCTTTGCTGCTTTAACAGCCCTCAATTTTCTGGGAAGGCTTTCCACCAGATTTTGGAATGAGGCCTAGGGAATTTGTGCCCAGTCAGCCAAAAGAGCATCAGTGAGGTTGAGTGAGAAGGCCTGGCTCGCAGTCTGCGTTCCAGTTCATCCTAAAGGTGTTCAGTGTGGCTGAGGTCAGGGCTCTGTGCAGGCCACTCAAGTTCTTCCACGCCATCCTGGGCAAACAATGTGTTTATGGAGCTCACTTTGTGCATGGGGGGGCACAGTCATGCTGGAGCAGGAAAGGAGCTTCTTCCCCAAACTGTGGCCACAAAGCTGGAAGCACACAAATGTCTAGAATGTGTTTGTATGCTGAAGGGTGTGGCCGAAGCAGCTCAGTTCCATCATTGGGTGGTGGGGGGTGAGTGGGGCTTGTCTGATGTTGGGTCCCGTGGTCCGGAGCCTACGCAGTAACCATAGGGTGTGAGGTAGGATTCTGGATGGGAAACTGATCCATCACAGGGCAATCGCACACAGACTAACGTCAATTTGTAGTCACCAGTTCAGCTGAAACAAATGTCCTTTTGACCGAGAGAGGAAACAGGAGCCCCCAAAGTGAACGCACGTGACCACAGATTTTGCCTTAATGTTCATTATTTCATTATTCAGTAACTGTCACATCACATTAGCAGATGCGAAAAAGCATCTTGTCAGACTTTGCTGCGGTCAGAGTTACAAAAGATCTCGTAACAAAATGACTTTTAATGTCAGCGGTAAATAAAACTCAAATGGATTCAAGTCAAAACAATTCAGGAAAGGTTTGTGCGGGCATAATTTACCCTAAAGATGTAAGATGTTGCCGCTAAACATTCACCTTTTTTGGATGTCCAACACGGTAAATTAGATATTTTTGCCCCAGGTCAACTGTTTAGGGGTGTGTATGAAAATAAAGGTGTGCAAGCAATCACCCTGCAGGGAAGTCCACAGCTGACAAAACTGAGGTAGGACAGGGTGGGAGGTCACCTCTTTCCAGAGGCGGACAGGTCCTGCTGCAGTGTTTGGCAGCTGCACAGAGCGCTTTTCCTTGCCTTTGTTATTCCTCTTTAGTGCAATAAATGGATCATCGTTCACATGCTGGTTTAATTATGCTGATATCCGAGCTCTTAGGATTTCAGTGTGCATAGGATGCTGTGGCTTTTCTGGCCAACTCCGCGCTGATGCCTAATTGTACTGTTGGGCTTATCTTTTCCTGTTCCATTTTTACTTTAGTCTGAATACCTTGTTTCTTTCCCAAGGAGTACTGTACTTTTTTCATACTTTATCAGTGCATAGACTAAGATAAGCTTTTTAAAGTCTGTTGAGCTTCTTCAGCTTAACTGATAGCAACTGAAGAGAATCAGTACTTTGAAATGGTGCCCACATTCTTAATAGGGATGTAGAAAAGGTTGCATGCACGCACGCAGGAATGGTTGGAGTTGTTTTGCTCCCATGTTTTGTTGCATTTTGCGTCCTTTGCCTTGTGCCGTACTTGCCTTCATCCGTGCTTTGAATACCGACTTGAGTACAGGGGCATGGGTTGCACGGTGTTCAAGGGACAAACCAAGTGAGACACTGCTGTTGTTCCCCTGAGCAAAATGACAGTGGTACTGGTACTACTAACTGGTTGGCTCCAGCAGTGCAATTTTAAACTTACAAGTAAAGTTGTTGTCGTAGGCCTTTCCCTTTATTTTATGGGGGCAAAAATGAAACACTGTTCAGTCATGTTCAACTCTGTACCTTTTTAAATTCAGTACAAAATTTATCTATAAAGTATATATAATCTTGTATGCAAATATATTATTTTGTATGATTGGTAATATCATTCATTCTCCATTCTTCTGACAGTTACCTATTACAGTCCGAAATGTCGATATATTTTGTTAAAGAAAAATGATTTCTTGTTGTACACATGAGATGGAAAGAGACTTGGACTCAAAAAAGGCAGAGATTAAATAAAGGGAATATGAGAGAGGACATATCTCAGCCAGTCTTGCTGCTGCAGCCACTGTGTGATATTGTGTTTTATAGGGGCTCAATCGGGTGAAGAAGTTTTCCATCAATCCCAAGTTATCTGAAAAGATTTTTACACACACACACACAGTTCTTCTGAGGAGCTCAGGAAATTAACCCAAGTTGCTTTGGCCTTTATTTGACTTACCATTTACTCATTTTTACAGCATCATACTTATGTATAAAATAAAACTGTTAGTTTCTGCTATTAGCCCCACTCTGTTGGAGGGCTAATAAACAAAATGGTGATTATTTGCAGCAGGATGACAACTGAAAATAACTTTTATTATTTTTTATTATTAAAGATGTTTTAAGGGTGATAATAATTAGCAATTTGGGCTAAATTGGTCTCACGGCAATAATCCTACACATAGTCCTTGTAATGTCACAGTTTCTTTATTTTATTATTCAAAGGCATGACTGCATCACAATGCTTTTTGATTACAGGAAGAAACATGTGGATGTTGTGCATGGCTAACATCAGTATTCAGCTTGTTCAGCTGCACCATGGATACTGTCATGACTCATCAACAGTACATATACATTATTTGTTTGAAAATTGCTTAAATTTGCTGCAGTTGATCAAAGATTAAACCTAAAATGTATTGTTTTGTATCAGAAAAGGCAATACTGTCAAGGCAGATTCTTGGAAAAGCAATATACATAACAACTAATGTCAAGTGCAATAAATTATACCTGATTTCTGGCAAAAAGACACAAATGCTGTCTTCTGAATATAGTTTAAGGTATTGGTATTTTGGAGAGAGTGGGAGGTACTCTGACTAGGGCGAAATTTGCCCTTTATCATTAGCAGTAGAAAAATATTTTTAGTGCATCAAATTCTTCATCAATTTCTTATTTACCCCAGACAGCAAAAATGACTTTTCTGGCAGTTCTCTTGCATAGAACAATAGATCCCATTTCACCGGATCAGTAACGTTCAGACTATTTAAAAATGGTTGCCTGAAATTAAAATAAAAATGTCATCATTGCTTTTTGAACACAGATTTCAGACAACTTGAGCTGTGCATTCTGCACCAAACGGGTTGTCCGTAAATATTTTACGTTTGTTTCGGTAGCAATGGATTTTAACTTTAATTTCAAATTTCTCACGGACGTTGTGATCCACTAGTACGGTGCCTTTGACAATCCGTTTCACATTCAGTAAATCGTGTTTTCCTGCACATTGCGCTTGTGTGTTTGAAATGGATATCCCACACTGTTCGTGTTTTATGGGTCAGTTTTACACCCTATTTCTGTTGTTGAAATGGAGCAAAAAGATTCTGACAATTGCAGGTGCAGGTTTTATATAAACTATAATAAAGCTGCATTTGAAAGTGGCACTTTAACCTACTCTAGCATGAACTGAATTCACATTATATTTATGGCAGAAGTTAAAAATCAAAATTCAAGTGCGTGCTATATTATGAGCCTGACAATCTTTAAGACTATACTTTTGGTCCACAGATGTTTCCTGTGATATCTGAGATATTTACTGTATTGTAGTTCAGTCCCTTCCTAAGATGGAAACTGAAGCCTATGAGAGGACCTTATTTTTACAGAACCTGAGGTCATCTGAAGATTTTTTTTGTAAGCTCCAGTAACACGGTACATTTACTAATGGAGAGCTTGCCCAACACAAAAGACACATAGAGGCCCAAGGCTAGGAACATTTTGGATTGTCCCAAGATTCATGCTTTGTAGAATGCCAAAATAAATCATATGTTAGTGATAAAAAGCTAAGAAACAAAAGAAGGCAGCTTATACTTGTGCATGTTTCTAAACATACCTCTAACCCACTGAGTTGTCAGGTTGTGACTGAGATTGTGGTCTGACCTGTATTAAACATGCTCGTGTTACTCCATCCCTGCCACGTGTGAATGCATTCATAAATATTAATGTGACATATAGTGTACGATTCTAAGTGATCTAATTAATCCACACATCACAGTAAGCTTGTACAAAACAGGTCTTTCCATGTCCCTTTTTGAGTTATGCTACGATTGTGTACAGTTATATTCTAACGTCGATATTAACTGCTCTTCGTTGGTATGGAATTAAATGTTCCGAATGATTACTGTCAAGTAATAAATGACACGGCAGAGAAGGCTCATATTCATTTACCGTGTTTATTCAGGGGTAACGTGCCAAGATGAGGCTTGGTTCTCTTTCCCCGACCCTCCTCTGCGGGTGTGCGCACTCTCACTTAGGGCCCAATTTATTTCCTAAACAAATTGCAAAACAGCCTGCTGTTCGTGTTGCTGGAAAAATGACACGTGGCTTCGATATTTTAAATAAAAACAGAACTTTCAGGGCTTTCAAATACAGGAGCTCTTGGATATGGGTCTTAGGAGGGGTTGTACTGTTTTAAGGGGGAAAGGGGAAAAGGCATTGTGTGTTTGCTTTTCCAACAGTGTTCATAGAGCGTTAATATTTCTGTTTACTGAAGTGTCCTGTATTTGTCACAGTTTGTCAAGCAATAATGAGCAGCATTAGATGGGTAAGAAATTAAAACCTTTTGTCTTCCCACATCCTTAGCAGCGTGCAAAGGGTCCGAATGTGTCTTGTGGTGCTTGCTTCTAAAGTACTGGTGGAAGGGAAGCGTATGGACTGTTTTCTTGTCACTGCCGTTCTGGCCTTTATTACTGATATTACAGAAAAATGATAATGTGCAACTCCTAAGAGTCCTGAGTTTCTTGAGATGAGACCACACCTGTTGTACATTTCAAACCTGTCATGTCCTCCTTCAGCACCTGTATTTTACTACTTTTTTCTAACCTTACTGTTGCACCCATTCTTGACAGTAGCGTTGTTCCTGAACTACACCTATTGTCTCACCCTAACTATCCACAGCAGAACTCAACTGAGGTGTTCGCTTTTATTTCAACAGTTGTCATTTTATTGTTGCCTGGGTAGTCTTACTTGAAGTTTGTGTTTGATGCGCTGGCAAATGTTGGTTTCGCGGTACGAGTTGTGATGGGGAAGTTGTTTCCCTCCTGCTAACCATCAGAAAGAAGTGCCTTCAGCGATGCTCTTCCTGCGCACAGCCATAGATTCCCACTAGCATGACAGAGTTTAAATGGCCTGGGCTGGAATACAAACATTCGTTCCGCTTGTTACAGCTGTTTGTTCTCGACCGCCTCAGCACAGAATAGCACAGAAACAAACTGCAGTCGTGATGTCATTTATTCGTAGCCACTGCAATATTAACCAGAAAGTCCGATTGGAAGCTACTGATGTTGACCGGCACGCCATTATGTGGCATTACGACGAACCGCGCATCCGATGGTGGTCCCATATGATTATATACTATACATAATACTTGATAATAATAAACAACTATGTTACTGGTTTATGTATTTACTATACTGTACTTTTTAATCGTTATTTTAGCATGTACTCTTTATACTTATAAAAAGTTTACTGTAAAACAGAATGCCATGTTACATCAGCAGCACCCTCATACATCTCATGTTTACCGCATCTGCTGTAACTTTACAGGTTTGTAGCCTGGGAGCAATAGGCTGTACCATAAAGAAAAATAATAAGTCAAAATGGATGTGATGCAGTGCACGTACACGCTATGATGTTTACGCAACAAAGAAATCACGTAACAAAACATTTCTTGGAACGTATCCCCGTCGCTAAGTGACACATACCTGTACTTGTCGGTGCAGCTTTTACATCTTTACTAATTTGTATAATTCCGCTTCCTTTAGCTCTTTATGGGCTCTGCTGCTATGATGTAAATCTTATGTATGATTGGCACCAGTGTATGAAGGCAGAACCAGTACGGTCAATGCTAACTCGAAAATAAATTTTTTTTCCCCCTCCTCAAGTTTGGCAAGGGCTGAAAAATTCTTGCCAATTGTCTGTGTTGGATGCTGAAATAGGATGACCAGGATTTTTCTTTTGAGGCTACTATTTCAATTTTAAAAGTGTGGCAGTGTGCCTATGTTTGTATAGCTTATACTTAAAAAAGGTGCGGTTGTAGATTAGGTTGGAATTGTTTAGCAAAACCTTTATAAAAATGTTGTACTTGAGGCTGTTTTTTTATTTTATTTTTGTTGGGCAAAATAAATTTTATGTAGCGTGCAATGGAGCTGTGTTTTGCTTCACTGTGGGCTGCTTTAAGACTAACAGCAGTTCACTCCTGCAGAAGGATTTCTTTAAAATGTAGTTTCATTTACCAGGCTGCTGATGATGGAAGATGGAGGTAGTGATGCTACACAACTTGCTGTTGCTCAGCACAAGTGTTCTGGTCTGGTAGTGATTCAGAGTCTTGATTGTGTCTTCTTTTACCTCTTATTGCTCTTTTAGAACTGCTTATTGAGAGAAAGAAGTGTCCTTTGGCCCATATTTATTTAATTGAACCACTTTCATTGTGGCCACTGTTAAACGCACAATCCAACCGACAAGACATCCGGTGATACCAGCCACTTGTCTTTTGTTGACGGGAATTCAATGTTTTGGGCGAACTGGGTGCAGGTTTATTGCTGTTCGCTGAAAGAGAGTGGGGCTTTTGGCTTGGCTTCAGTGCAGTCATAAAAAGGAAAATGTAGATTTTTTTAAGCAAAAGAAAAGATTCTAAATCGACTAGTAATGTTATTTAAATAAATTCGGCTAATTTAAGATGGTTAGTATTTCATTTGAAACATGATTTGTACAAACCATCAGTGCTGTTGTTTGCTGGGTATGTTTATATGTACAGTAGTCCTCATCTGAATCCAGGCTCTTCATAAACAGTGGCCACATTTGTTCTGTTGCACGTTCCCTTTTGCCTTTCAGTTTACAGTTGAACTGCACCTTTTGGCACTACAATATGTCTGTGATATGCATCTGTACACGGTACACTTTACTGTTGCCAAATCAACTGGCCGAAAGGTTTCATGAAACATTGAATTTGGAAACACTAAGAAACACACAGTGACCATAGTGGTCATATCCACACACTTTTCTGCTGAAGAAAAAGGACTCTATTTCTTTGACAGATCCATCCCTTTACCCTTCATTCATCAGAGAGAAACATGGGGCCTAAGGAACCCATCTTCTATGGGGTGCCAGTCCTTCACTGGATAGTTGTGCGCTCTCACTCTCTCTCTCTTTCTCTTTCTCTCTCTCAACTTTGATGCAGTTTGAACAAAAAAAGTTTAATTTAATTTATCCTTTAGGAAACAATATGAGATGATTGAAAGATATGAAATGAGAGTTGCATCTCCGATCAGGAAATGTTCAGTAAAATAAATAATTTTTCCATTTTGTCCTCTAATGTTTAACTTTTAAATTTGAGATTAGTATGAAGATATGTTTAATATTTTTGCGTTTTTGTGCGCTTCATAGAGTACAGATCCAGTTGCATTAGGAGTCTTTACCAAAAGGCTCTATAGTTTATATGATATAAGGTCTGCATATGGCTGCTTTCTTGGTTCAAGGTTTTTTTCTTCCTTCCACCTACTATGGATATGTTCCTTTATATAAAACATTAAAAAATTCTAACTAAAATATGAACATATGTGGAAAGCAGGACATAATGTTGTCTACACATTGTTTTTTTTTTTTCCTTCGTGCAAATTTTTAATTTCAAAGCAAAAAAACTGAAGTTCTTGCTTTAAGAAAAAACAATATTAATTGTGAAAGTAGTTTAACATTTTGAAATTTTGTTGCAAAATAAGTAGTAAAGAACTTAATGTTGTAAGTGGAAATGTTGGTTCACATTCATTTTAAAAAGTACATATAGTGATGAGACTCTGTGGTATGCATTAAAATAGTTTTAGTTTTGTTGTTCACATAGATTGGTCTTGAATTTTATATCAGTGCTTGAGAATGTGTCATAGCTTTGACACAGATTAATAAAATTCATAATGTTTTAATATTTATTCTTTAAAAAAACTTTCTCCATGATTCCTTGTTAAGTTGCTCAGTTGCTTAGTCAGAAACAGTGTGTTTTATTGCTTTATTGTTGTTCTCTGAATGAGCGTTTGTGCCACAAAAAAGTCTCATTCTCTGAGTTGCTGCGCTTGCTGAAGAAGTTGTGCAGCTCTTTAAATAGCTCTTCTTTTGCCCAGATCTCCCCATCAGTTCTCGTCATCTTCAGTGTGTCAAATCCAGCCTAGAGAGTCCACCTGCGACCTCACTAGATGGATAATTCACTGTCAATATTTATTAACCCCAGGCTGTTCTCCTCAAAATGTTTCTGGGCTTTGTGTGAACATCGCTCCGCAAGGGACTCTACTCTTACCGCCAGCTCTTTCCTGTCTCATTTTGGATCTAGAATTGGACACTCAGCCACAGCTGGTCCTCGGGTCTTTTCTCAGTATGATTTTGTCCTGACTTGCTTTTCCTAGAGCTTAAGAAATGCCTTTAAGGAAATTCTGGTAGCACCGTAATGAAAACTGACAAAAGAACAACATTTAATGTCAGTCCAAGTAAATGTATGAAGAAAAGTGAGAGGAGAACCCAGTTACAGCAGTGAGCGTCACACTACGCATGGGGTCCAATGTTGTACAAATACATTTGAACAATGCATCATTTCTATGGGGGCTACATAATATTAAGATATAAACTAAAGTTTTAGTGGTTCTGTTATTCATTTTAATGCTTTTAAAATGTTCCCTTTGCATGAGGAGACATTAAAAATTCACTTTTAACAATGTGGTTATGTCAGTAAAAAGGTAGAAACTGACCATCCACTCAACAAAAAAAAAAAAAATATTTCCATAGGGTCTTTTCAAGGTGGGCAGTAAAAATTTGTGTCAGAATAACAACACTGTAGTTTGTTTTGGGGCACAGTGTCGGAGCAAAGTTGCAGCACCATCCTCATAGCATGGTTTTGAAAAAGGCGGGAAAAGAATGTTTTTTTTTTTTTTTTTTTTTTTAGATGTCAAAGGTTGTGTTGTGACAAAGTTTAAATCTTGTCATTACATGATCACTGGAAATGATAGGCTGCCATGCATTAGTAATAGAATAAAAGTTTGTTGCTGCAAACGTGGCTAATATATTACACATGCGACACACTCACTCTGTGTGTTTCAAATTAAGCCAGAAATTTCAGATATTTCATACTTCTTCTTGGTGGTTTACATTAGATTATTTTTAAGGACAGTGCATATTACAAAATGTATCATGAACAATAAACTATCTTTTTCGTTTTCTACATAATGTATTTTTTCCTGTATTTATGCCAAAGGGTGTTTGTCCTACAATATAATTGCTTCTGTGTACAATTGTTTTAATGCACAAATGTTACTAACTTCTGCCCAGCTTGGCCAAAGAGATAGATAATTAAATGGGTGTTGTTGCAAACTATGTTTATTTTAATTTCCTCTTAAATACTGGTGTATGTAGTCTCTATTATGCACACTCAGACATAGCCACTTTATCAGCTCAGATTCAGACAAATTGGTTTGGTTACTTTGTGTGTGTGTGTGTGTGTGTGTGTGTGTGTGTGTGTGTGTGTGTGTGTATATATATATATATATATATATATGTGCTGTACCGCTCAGGCCCAATAGACACCCAAAACAATTAGCTGTATTCCAACCTCTATTACACTTCCAACTGAAAATGTCATTTAAAAGGAGTGTATTTTGCTGGGATGCGTATTTTATGCTGCTGAAAAATGACACCTTACCATCACGAAGGTACAGCCCAGTGTCTTAATTCCTGATTTAATTTTCCAACATAATTACCTTCTCAAACACTTTGTTTCAACATTAAAAAGCAATATAAAATCATTTAAGCTCACAGTGTTTTCTTTCTTGCCCTTTCATGCCTCTGCTGGATTTGTCTCCTGCTGGTTTCGTCTCATCCAGGTAAGAAGAAACTGGTTCTATTTTTAAAATTATTGTCTATTTATATCTATACATTATATATTTATGTATGATATTATACTCTGTTGTGAAGATGCCAGTAGCAAAGGTCTTTGCGGTTATTATCCTGTTGCTCATTGCTATCAGTCCATTTGTTAATAAAGCCCATTCACAGTGAAGTTCTCAGGCCACAAACAATAGAGGTGAAATAAGATTTTCACATCTGCTCAATGAATTTATGAATCAAAGAAATGTCTTAACAAGCAGGTTGGAAAGGTATCCCAAGGTTTTTTTTTTCTTCCCCCTTTTGTTTTTTTTAATAATTTTTTTTAATTCAATTTTTTCCCATTCTTTCTTTACTTAGACTTTAATTAAACGTGAAATGAAAGGTTTAAGTGGAGAGGCAAAAATATGTGGAAATGGAAATAAAATTTGAATTAGCTGTAATTAAGTTGGGCACATTGACTTTGTATTATTTTTGCACAAGTCTCAATTAATCCGTTATCAGATTGTCATCTTAGCAGGTACTTGATGTTGGAAATCGTTTTTTTCTTCCTTTATAAAGCTAAGGATTCAGGAACACTCTGAAGTCAGCATGTGTGGGAATAAAAGAAAAAAGCTGCATGATTGCTGGAGCAAATTTTTTTTCTTTCAGAATTGAACGTTTTGTGTCTGTGGTTTTATAAAGCACCTTTTCAGGATAGGCTGTAATGGGAATCCTGCATTCAAGGAAACCCATTTGTTCACTGAAGTACTTATGTGAACTCAGGATTTGCTTACTTTATTTTATAAAGTACAAGCGCTGTATCTAAAGCGTGTTTTAAGAATTTATTTGCATTTTAATGGATTTTCCTTCACTTACTGTATACATCGATCAGCCACAACATTAAAAGCAGGTGAAGTGAATAACATTGATTATTTTTTTACAGTGGGATCTGTCAAGGGGTGGGGGCATACATTGGACAGGAAGTGAACAGTCAGTTGTTGAAGTTGGTGTCTTGGAAGCAAAAAAAAGAAAAAAATGGGCAAGCCTTAGGATCTCACCGACTTTGTCAAGGGCCAAATTGTGATGGCTAGACGACTGGGTCAAAGCATCTCCAAAATGGCAGGTCTTGTGGGGTGTTCCCGGTTTGCAGTGGTTAGTACCTTCCAAAAGTGGTCAGAGGAAGGACAACTGGTGAACAGGCGACAGGGTCGTGGGTGCCCAAGGCTGAAAACCTTAATGCTGGCCATGATAGAAAGGTGTCCATGCTGATCACCGCCAAAAGCGTCTACAGCGGGCATGTGAGCATCAGAACCAGATAATGGAGCAATGGAAGAAGGTGACATGGTCTGACAGTTATGTGGCCCGTTGGGTGCGTGTCTCGTTTACCTGGGGAAGAGATGGCAGCTAGCAGCTGGATGCACTATGGGAAGAAGGCGGTGTGATGTTCTGGGCAATGTTCTGCTGGGAAACCTTGGGTCTTGGCATTAATGTGGTTGTTACTTTGACACAGACCACCTACCTAAACATTGTTGCAGACCACGTACACCCCTTCATGGTAACGGTATTCCCTGATGGCAGTGGCCCTGCAAAAATTGTTCAGGAATGGTCATGTTCCTCAAACAAAGAGTTCAAGATGTTGTCTTGGCCTTCCAAAGTCTCAGTCTGATCGAGCATCTGTGGGGTGTACTTGAAAAGCAAGTCTGATCCTTGGAGTTCCCACTCTGCAACTTACAGGACTTAAAGGATCTACTGCTAATGTCTTGGTACCAAATACCACAGGACACCTTCAGAGGTCTTGTGGAGTCCATGCCTTGACGAGTCAGAGCTGTATTGGCGGCACAAGGGGGACCAAGACAATATTAGGCAGTAATGTTGTGACTAATCGGTGTATGCAGACATAACATGGTATCTGTTAATACGTCCCAAGATCCGTATTTGTCTCAGGGGAAGAAAAAGTTAAGCAGCCTTACACGTGCTTTGGTTTTCTGTTTACTGCAGTGCTCTGAATGAGCATTCGCACCGCAACCCTTGAAATGTTCTTCCAGTTTAGAATCATATTCCTCCCTTAGCTCCACCTTCCTTGCAATTGGCAACCGTGTATTTTCATGTTATGCAAGCCTTGAAAAAGGAGAAATGTCTTTCTTCTACTCTGTGCTGTTGAAACTCAGCAGCATATTGACACCAAATAGAAACCCCACTCATGGTGAAAATAGTCTCCATGATCCATTACCCTCATCACCCATCACCAGCCATGTACTCTGCTGTACTGTATTGCCCTTGAATCACATACACTTTTTGCCTCAAGAAGATATCTGAAGGGCATGCTGAGATTTTCTTGCTGGGTGATATTAAACCATTTGAGGAGCCCAGAGAAATCTCGACAGTGTTTTAGCCAAACCTTTATATGAATGAGTTATATTACATCTTGAACAGGAGAAAAAACAGCTTTTCTCTTCAATCGGTGCTTAGGGGTTTCTGCATTTATTTGATTAGAAAAATGCTGAGAAACATTTACAGAGCAGGTAATATATTTCCTATGATTGCTTATTTTGGACATTGTGTAGGACTTTGTTATACATTTAAGTTTTAAAAAATAATTAATTTTTTTTTTTTTCTGGAATATTAGTTGATTCTGACCTAAATTGACTTTGGTGTTATTTCCATTACTTTAGTTTGACCTGTGCTTTTGTGGATTTTTGTCCCATTGTCCGTTTAGCATCGACTGTGTGGGAATCGCTGACCTATATTAAAAAAAAAAAAAAAAAAAAAATCAACTTCAAGCTCTCTGAGGTTGAATCAGCTATTTTGAGCAAAGGGCTGCATATAGGAGCAACCATGCTTGAATGTGTATCTTTTAACAATCAGTCTTCCAGAAGGGAGCAAGCAAATTGCTGTTAACCTTGATGAAGTGTTGTATTTATATTGCTATTTGAACAGTTCTTCTGCCACATTTGGAGGAGGATCGGTTGGTAATTTTGCTCAGCTGGGTTAGCATTGGTGCATTTTGTTCTTTTCTGCTACCGAGAAGCTTTGAATCACTGCTGTCCTTCTGTTCAGCCAAATCAGCCTAAAAGGCTACTTACTTACTTAAAATAATGCAAAAGCTGATCTGTGTACTGTAGATGTCTAAAGGGTGAACCACATGCTATTTCCATGAGAAGTTCTTACTACTTTCTTGTAAGTAGTATCTTGTAAATCTTGCATTGTCTTTCAAATACTGTTCTCTAAATTCTAACTGTAAATTATTGTTGCTTAACTTAGTGCTATTAGGTTCTGTGTATCTGACAGATGTCATATTTTCTGTGTATTACAGCCAGTAGTGCCCCTAGTATCGGTTATATGGTCAAGCAACTGATTTATATTTAGTTTTTCATTTGTCAGGTGAATTTATTTTAAAATCATAAACATACCTGAGACTAAAGTGATGTCCTTGCCACAAAAGTTTTTTTTTTCTTTTTTTTTTCCTATTGCTCTTTACTCATTCCTTATCAAGTTCTTGTTTCGTTTGAATTCTGCTGTTTATCCATTAAAGGGCTCAACAAAGATGACTTACCAGCTTGACTGACATAAAAATCGCATACGCAAGGGTGACTTGGACCAGTATTTGAAAACACCATGGAAGGCTATAGGAGGGAAAAAAGCACACGCACTGTAAAGACTCTGCACTTTTAAATCATCAGCATGAAACACAGAGAAGGTTTGTTTCACTATTGTGAAAGATTTGGACTGTCGCGGTCATAAGAGAATATAGAGAAAGATGTGCTTACCCTCTAGTGTGGCCCAGTGTTTGCTGTTTTTTGGCAAGAATGTGAGAAAACAGCTGTTTTGTAAAAGAGGTTGTTTATTAGAGACATAAAAGGATGTGTGCAGTCATTGTCGTCGCTCTGCAGCTGCTAGTGGGTATGAAGCGATGCTCGGTACTTGCAGGCTATATGTTTGTTGCTAGGCAACAGCAGCACAACTATAGCTTTTAGAACCTTGGATAATAGCTAACTTCAAAAGTTTACATCACAGTATTTTTATAACTAACATTGCTATTAAATTGTCAGGCTCTTCTCGAGTTCTTCATTTAGCCCATTCTGTAATGTATATGATACTGCATATTACTGTTGCACAGTAATATGTGTTTAGTTTTTTCTATCAGTGCTTATTTGGTCTAAATAAATATACTGTGTTATCAAGAGCATTTGTTTTGGTTGTAATTTCAGTCCTGATTTTTTACTTTCTTTTGAATACAGGCCTTGCATGACTTTTGATAGCCTTTATTACTAAGACCAGCCACTTTAAGGACATGATCTCCAATGTTGACAGCTATGCAGTTGAAGTCTGAGGTGTAATGGCAGCAATAAAGCAAGGGTGCGAGGAACACCAAGCATATATTCCTCCTTTTCCTTCCATCCCGCAGTGCCAAGGGACACTGTGCTAGCTGAACCGAAAGGCAGCCAGTTATGGCCAGTTGGCCGCGTTTGCTTCCGGCCATCGCTTGCCTCAAATTGAAGGCAAACAGACAATAATCCAAACTGAAACGGGACAGTCACAGACATGTCAAAACAAAGGCTGAGGGAGAGGCATCTTTGCTGAGACCCAGCATTTATCTGGCAGTTTTGTCCAGTGCGGGTTCCGGTAGCTCAGATACAAAAGACATGGCCTGCCCTGGGGGTTACAGCAGGCCTACTCTCAGTCCTGAACCATACTGTGTGCAGCTATATCTATGGTGGGTGTAGCTCTTTGTTGCCTGCTCTTCAGTCCCTTGCCCTCTAGAGACCCATCTTTTTTCAGCCCACCAGCTGCATGTGGACTGGTCTTCCCTCTCGGCAGACCAAGCTCCCAGTCTGCCCGCGCTGACAGCCCGGCTCTATCGCAAGCGCATACTTCCAGGTGGAGGCAGGTCACGTTTATCCATTTTCTTTGGGAAGCCTGGCTATGTGACACCACCCCACACTCCATCAACCCAGGTTTTATTCAGCTGCTAGATGTGTGTGTCACAATATTGAGAGATGTATCTTCCAGGAAGGCTCGTGTTATCATTCTACCTGCAGCTAAAATCTTCAGTGCCCCACATCATGGAGACGGCTCTAGTTCTTTATCACACCTCTGACATGTTCGCTTTGTGTACTAATCACTCTCGAGAGGTCATCAGCGCCCTTTAATTCACTATTAAACGTTTGCTGATAATAGAATTTCACCACAAGGGCAGCAGGTCTTTTTTTTTTATCCATTCAATTGTCTTATTTCATAATGGCTCTTTACCTGTCATTCCAAGTGGAGTTTCAGAGATGTGCTGTTTCGGTCTCATTTTTAAAATTAATTTATTAATTTTTTAGTACTCTGGCAAGGTAAAAGGGTCACTTTATTGTCATTCTGTGCTTAGACAAATGTTCTAGAGAGAATAAAATACGGTTCCTCCTAAGCCATGGTGCAACAATACAGACAATAACATCACAGAACAACAAAGAACACATACGGGGGCAACTAAGCAAGCACTTAGCAGCTGTTGAGGTAGTACTGATACGTAAATAAGAACAGTATAAAGAGTACATAAATAGATTAATAAATGGGCATTTTAGTATGGATGTGCAAATTTACCCACAGAGATGGTGAGGACTGGCAGGCAAGTAAATATATTTGTGCTGTTTTCACTTTTTCTAAAAACAACACTGGGAAGTGATGTGTATGACATTTCAGCTTAGGGATTGATTTTTATGTCAGTAAATTGATTTAGTTATTAGTATTTAGTGTTTTTATGTTTTCAGCTGAACATCAGGACTGGTTCTGCCAGTGTTTGAGCAATCTGGTCTTAACATTTTTCGCAAAGCCCTTATTAAGTTGTAGTATATTAACACTGCATTTCTTCAAGTATATTAAATCAGGAAGTTGTTTATACAAAATGTGTGTGGCAAGCCAGTAAACCAAGAACTGTAGTTGTGTGTTGTGTTTATCGTTTCTTCGTGTTACCTAAAGCGGACGAAGGACAAAAGGCATCGGAAATGGCTTCGGACATTTGCGTGTCTGGGAGTAGATGACTTTAGTATTCACTAGATTCCAGCACAGCCATGCCTCACAGTTGGCGTTTTCCATGTTGACCATGTTTGTCTCATAATGCTAAAGGTGTTGACGATCAATAACTATGGTATGAATGCCGGAAATATTCTAATTTTAGAGGCAGTATGACATTGTTGATAGTGGTAATTCTTCAATGGATAATGACCCAGGAGCACCAGCATCAGAAGGGATGGTGGGCTTTGCGGTAATTCATTTAGTGCACTTTTAAAGCTATTTAAAGCCCAGAAACATTTTCTCAGGGTGACTTGCGGTGCACATTATTTCTCATTTAACTTTGCCTTAAGCAGAAATGCGCTCCATGCGTATTCCACAAGCGACCGCGCGCGACGCGTTCGGCAGTTTCTACTGTACCAACAAAGTCGAGACACAAAACAGCAATCTTTCATACTTTAAAAAAAAAAAAAAAAAGTCTTTCAACATATAGTCGTTCGTACTTGTTCAGTTGATAAAAGTTTGCATTTCCCAATGCCCCACTGGACCAAGGCTGAGCTAAATCCATACTACGGTAGATCTTGAGTCTCGGGGAATTTCCCATTGGAAACAACTGGTTCTTAAAAGGTTAAGCGATTAAAGGGATTAATTGGCCAACAGCTGTGCCGGGTCTGCCAGCTAACTTGGCTAATGAGAGTCGCCCCTTCAGCGCAGCCTTGTCTTAAAGGAGCACCCACCTCTGACACATGGCTGAGGGCGGCCTTCTCCCCAGGTGGCAGCGAGCACCTTCATCCCTTGCCCTTTGTGGCAGCAGATGGTTCCTCTCCCGGGAAGGATTAATGAGGACATAGCTGCTGCCCGCCACCTGCCCAGGACACACACTCGGTCTGCGAGCGGAAGTCCGCGGTCTGTGTCGATGGTGACGCTACAAATCGCCAGGAGGTCATTTGTCAGCATCAGGGAGTGGGCAAAAACACCAAACAGGCCACTAGCAGAGATGCTTAGAGAGCGGAGGAGAAATCAGTCAGACACACTTCTATTGTTGCGGAGGGCTGGTGTCCCTGCTGTCTGCCCCTCTTGCTCCGTGCGCGCACACGCGAACCTCTTCTTATCATTTCGTAGGTGCGCGCTGTGCTCTTCTCGTCGATGCCCTCTTCGAGTTCAACGCGAGTTTCGTAACCGGTGGAACTGCTCGCGTAGTTCGGACCCGGTGCAGCAGTTGTGTCTCGAAAGACCGTTTATGCGTTTATGACCAAAAATGGTTTACAGTGTCTTTCAAAGTGCAAGAGTTGCGGCCAATCGTAATTCACGAATCAATGCTTATAGTCCTGACGGCGTACAGTAGAAATCGCTCTTTCAGTCAACAGGAAGCGTTCTTTCATTTGACAAACTAATGCGTTGTCTGAACGACAGTGATACTATCACATATATTGTGTGGTGTGCAAACATCTCTTTCTTTGAGTCTTACTTTGTATTTGTAATAACTTGTGCTAACAGTAATTGTGAGGGGGTTCCCGCTAAGTCCACAGCTGTGGAAAAATGTGCAATATTAACCCGCCGCTCAGTCCGTTGTGCCTCTTCGGCAGTAGGAAAGACAATATTTGAAAAGAACATGTTCTTGTCTAAGGAAGCGCGCTTTTAGTGGGGGAAAAAATTTGAAAGTTGTCTCTTTGACAAGCACAAAGAAATAGTTGCAGCTTCCAAACAGTTGAGGAAGGTGCCTTTATATAAACTCCAGCGAAGAGTATTAATAATCTGTATAATGTATTCCTTGTTTTCCATTTTAATTTGCTTCTCTATTTTGATATTGGAGCTTTGTGATTTAACATGGCATTCAAATCGCCCTCCTAATGTGTGAGTCTCTACAGGAATTCAGGAAGTTTTTAAGATTAGCAATCAATATTGGTAATTAAATGTAAAGTTACAGTGTAATACCATGGTACCGGTATTTATTAAATGTGAACACGGTTTTATTAGTCTGTCTGTTACTTGTTTTCAGAATACTGCTATACGAGTAAGGGATACGGCAGTTTTATGGCAGGCAGTAATCTGTAAGATTATTTTCCGTTTTCCCTCATAAAATTAGCGGATAGTTCTTGCTGTTTTGGAGGAGTTTGGTCACATTTTTCTCTGAACTTTCCAGATGTATGCAACATTCTTATGAATATGGATGTAACTTTTGTTTAAACACTGGAATTATTTCAGGATATCGGCAAGTCACGGCTACCGAAGTTTGTTTTATAGAGTTTATTGAGGCGGTTGGACTTACTCGCCCCCACCCCCCATTCAGTGAAATGGCCAACAAAGGTTGAGTTCCATGTGTTGGCACTTCATAGTCTTAGCAGTCAGAAGGGAAACGTTGAGGGAACTATATCTAAAAATGACTTAATTATACTCATTTTGGCCTTAAGATAAGCCTCATTATAGGCCAATTTGACTTCTTACAGTGAAGAGGCTGCCCACGATGATAAACCACATAAAGCGGAAAGAATTGGAGATGAGAATTCTCAGTGACTCTGTGACAAATTATAATGATGTGCACGTGCAAAATTTAAGAGCACCCCAGTAAACAGACCATCTTGTGTGCTAATTTGCCTAAAGAATGACGATAAGAACGGGTCATTTCGTTTTAAACTTTCCATCGGAGGGCTTTAGTGGGATCTTTCAGTTCTTCCGACTTGGATGGTGGTGGTTGGGGGGGGGCATATTTAATTTATATCCAGTAGTGCCTGTAATTGCCTTTTATTTTTATGTACTATTTTAACTCCCTAATTTGCTTAAAATGCCAAATGTTGTGTTAAAAGCGTCTGAGTAACAGCGGGATACCTGAGGAGGGGGTTTGGGTTTTGCCCTGAGTGCACAGGGTTGAAAGTAAATGATAGTTTGTGGGGAATTTGGGGGGAAAAAATGTGCAAAAGTGGAATTTTGGGTTGAATAAAACAGATGAGAACAAATAAAATAACTATCCAGGTTCTGTCCTCAACATGTTGTTGTTTTGCTAGGAGCAGGTCAAACTGATATAAAGTTGTCGCTGTTATCAAATACCTGAACTAGTGTATGCATATGAAGTGCAGCCTGTACAGAAGCTGTATTGCATATGTAATAGAAAAGTGAAATCTTCAACAGGAAGGCAAGTTTTCCTTTCTACATACTTTCTTTTGTCTCCCCTGCCTCCTTTGCTAAAGTTAGGAACGGAGGACCTCGGAGACCAGTGTATAGGAACTCAAACTTGAATTTTCGTCAGCACATTTGCACACCTGTACCCATGGAGTACACTGACACGGTCAACCTATAGAAAGTCCACAGTCGCCTTATATGTCCCCACAGTAGTTTGATACCTAACTGTTTAAACACTTGCAGCAGCAACGCATTACTGTTGCCGCTGTATATCTGTATGCAGTGCTGTTTTTTTACTGATGTGTAGAGTTATATGGGGTTTGCTCACCCCCTCATTGCTTAAAGTGCTCAATAATTTTAGGTGCGGGTGGGTTGGCGTACTTTGTGAGTGCAGGTATTTAACAGCACAGTGTCTTTGCAGGGGAATTCCAAAACCGCATCTGTCCTAGAAAGTGAGTATCTTGGTTATGGCCTAGTAAATAAATTACTGATTTCAACAGCAGTTCATACAGTGTGAATGTACAGACTCTCTCCCTGCTACTTCCATTAATACAGCCATATATCTAGAAAATGAGAAAAGTCTATAAATTCTTGTCTTAGTAAGCATTGTATAAAATACAGGTGTGTTGTCAAATGAATAATTTGTTTCTATAGGAGAAATGTGTGCAGAATTCCATTGTAAATATTACTTTTGCATTACTGCTGGTGCCTTTCCCCCCTGTGAAACACGCCCTGCTCGTTGTCCATGTCTGTGCCTTGTCTGAGCCTGTGTGGGTGGGGAAGAGCTGAGTGACAGGAACTACAGCACATTGGTGAGCAGAAACAGTGAACCACCACCACGTACATTTCCATCAGAATGTCATCTTCAGAATGCATCCTGAGTATTTCTGTTTTCATTTTCTATTCATAATGGAATGAAAGGAAAAGCAATATCTTCTTGCTGAATTATCACTGATCGCTCTGAAGACGGGTGAGGACTTATAATGAAGCCTGTTTTCGAGCAATCTCTTCCCACTTCAACCGCAGTGAGGGTATTTACAAAAAGAAAAAAGCCAGCACAAATCTCTTGGCTCAATGCCCCTTCATTTTTATATGGAAATATCTGAATTACCCAAAAGGCCAAGTGTGCTAACCTTTTCATTTATTCTGTGCATCTGATAATATCTTAAAATTTGCACTACTCATGTGGAAATTAAAATTGGCATAATTTTGCGATAAGAGTTGGAATTGTACATCTTTTATTTACTGTGAATTGAATAAAATATTCAAAGCTCTTAAACATTTTTTAAATTGATATCAGAAGGGATGCTCCTTTGATTCTGAAGTGAGGACCAACCCTAAGGCTCGCTTTATCTGTGGTTATTAAACAAAACTGTGTGGCTTTTGATACCGAGCAGCACTTGGACCGGAAGGCCAACTCTTACATGATGAGAAGGTGCAACAGAACAGCACAATTTCTTCAATGTGAGACCTTGTGATTCAGTCCAATCATAATCACGATAGCAGCAGGTGGTAACACAGTGTGAGTTCCCAAAAAATCATGTAATCCAAATTGAAATCGCTAATCAGAATGGAAATTGTGTGTCATCCATATACAGAATAATGATCGACTATGGCGATAATGAACTGATAAGAGAAAATCATTAGCCAGCTGATAAATTATTTCTGCTCTGTAAAGTAGGCTCAGTTCAGGTTTGTCAGTAGTGTGCTAAGCAGTTCTGTGGTCGGTACTTGACGGACGACATATGAATTTGGGACAGATCATACTGCCTAGAATTGGCCTACAATTACCGCAGTACATTTTTATAGTGGACATTATTTTTTTTTCCATGAAAATGTGAATACAAATCAAATATTGGTCTTGAGGGGCTCTCTCTCGCTCTCTCACACACACACACACACACACAAAATTTTTGGCTTACAGTGGAAGGCCATGTTTTTGCAAAGCACCCATATTTATTATTGGCTGAGCGTTTTGACTGTGCCGCACCGGTTGGCTTTTTATTTAATAAAACGTTTTATTTACAGAACTTTTCATTTTCAATTCCATTGAAGTTACTTTGGGCAGTAAGCGAAAAAGTAAATGCACTAGCATTACTGGAAAGGAAACGTGAAATAAAATAGAAAATAATAGTGCAGCATGAAACAATTATAATACCGTGCTCTATTTATATTATTACCATTCTATATCTGAATTTTAACATGAGCAATGTGTGAAATTAATAGGGGAAAAAATAGCAGTGCTCTATTGTACCACATAGCAGTCATGCATGTTAATTGTTTATATATCCTTATGGGTTGTATAATTCAAAGTACAATATTTGCATCTCATGAGGTTGTCGGAATGGAACCCAGCTGTAAGGCAGGGGGCCGTCTGTAATAAATAATTTGAATATCTTGCAGTTTCTCTGGCCTTTGTTGTATGGACGTGCATCTATTTGAGCAATGACAATAATCAGAAAGTTGAAGGATTGTACAGTTAGAAACTGTATTTAAATCTTTTTTAGTCTTCTAGGATTCATTATAATTGTATTATATACTTTTTTGCAGTGTGCATTTTTCCGTCCGTTCCAGAAAGTTATAGAAATGATGTAATATAATTGTTTGTGCATTTTTTCATTCTGGTCAGTGATTCACAAAAGATTTATTTAGACCATTTGCACAGTTGTACTCTGCTGCATGCATCTGTATGGCATAGTGCATTAAAAGGAAAGGTTCAGAAGGATTTGACATGTGCACTCGCTCTGCAGGCAGTGAATGGGTGCTTGTGGTTAAAAGGCCTGCAGGTGAACACGCCTGTCCTGTTTACTATGTAGTGAGTATTTACTAGTGTGGACTGCGGTAGAAATGAGGGTTGTTTGCTGTGCCCTTGTGATCCTGCTGTCTGGTGCTCAGTCAAGGAATGACAAGTAGGAACAATCTTGCTAATCCACCGGGGGGAGCATCTCATTTTCGTCTCTTTTCAAAAATGCACCGATGGGTCCTGAATCTGGCAGCAGATCACTGTCCTATTCTCATGACTCTGTAAATGGCATCCATCTGTCCTGCGAAGGATGCAGGTGTATCACAACAAAAACAAAAGATAAACGCGAAAGGACCGGCGATGCACACTGTGCGATTTATTAAGCACAGTGATATCCTCACACGTGCTGGAAGTGTCAACCCAATAACAGCATAATAATTATTTATAGAGACACAGAGGGGACCATTGAGCTGGTTGTTAGCAAAAATGTACAGCAAGCTTCAGGGCTGCTTCAAAAACACACTGCAGAAAAGCTGTATTAAAGATGCTCTCGCTGGGGGGAAAGGGCTTTTTAACCGGGCTTCCTTCCCTAGCCCCTTGGATCTCTGTGTGGCCTATCCAGTGCATTGCGATGGTCCATCCTTATTTCATATTCCCCCCTCCAGCTACAGCATATGCTCTGGCCTGACCCCCGTAATTTGCTGGCCTATTGCTGACACGGAGACAGTGGTGTCTGGATGTGCCGAGCTGTTTCCGCGCCAGCCCGGATGCTGCCCGCTTTCACCGGGTCTCTGTGAAATGACATTAGGTTACAGGTTCTTCAGAATAAATTCTGCATTCTCTGTCTCATCTGTACTGTGTGTTAGCATTTAACAATGTTTCTTTAGTGTTCGAAAGGTCAGAAAAGAAACTGTATTATTGTATTTCTCAGTGGGGTCATATATCGTGGATATAATTTATCAAGTATGTTTCCAGTTTAGACTTAGATATAATTTTTTTTAGATATAACCTTAACAATACTGGTTAATTGACAAAGGCAGCTTTTTTCATACATCTTAAGATTTAAAATTTTACTGAGCTTTGTTGTTCTGAGCACGCAAGGTAATTGCATGAATTTATCTTTTTGTTAAATTTATAAAATTTCTATTATTTATTACAGTTAAACTCCATATTTGTTGGAATTTGCAATACAACTTTTTTGTGCATACAGTTTGTTTAACTTTAATAGTAAATTTGCAGTTGAGTTAATATTTAATTGCAATTTAATAATATTTTTCTGATTTTTATTTTATTTTTTTCTTTCGTTGGGGTGATGATTAATGACAAGCATTAATTTAACACCTTTATCCGAGCAAGCGGCTGCAATGTTTGTCCATTACAAACCGTTCTCGTCCTTTTTCCGATTAGTTTAGATCAAGTAGCCTCTTCGCAGAGTAACTAGCAAAGTGTGTAAATGCTGATTTGCGTAATGCTGGGACTTGGTACCGTTTTCAGTAGGTTTTAAGGAGAATAGGACCCTTGCTGTTGAATGAAATGAAACATACTGAGAGAATTATAGACGGCAACAGGAGGGGCTTTTTGACTAATGTAGGGTGGAAACTGTAGGAGCATAGGCTGCACGGAGATTCCTAAGTCTGGGTTAGTTTAACATCAATGTTTAGAACCGGCACAAATTTTTTGCTTCTTGTACTTGGGCACAAGCTTCCCTCGACTGTGCTGCAATGCACACTGTAGTCGCTGTGCTCCAGTTTCTTTATTTTCTGCCTGCAGTGTGCACAACATACCGCACCTATGCTGTGTTAATGCTTTGCTGCATATTCTGCCAGCCCACTCCAGCCCACTTCCTACTAATACTTCTGTAACTTAACAGTTTTAAAACTTTTTAAAAGTTCTTATTACTTTGCCAAAAGTTTTTTTTTTTTTTTTTTTTTTTTTTTTTTTTAAAACATATGTATTAAGTATGTTTTAGTCCTGGAATAGCTGCAGATACTTTGAGCTGCAAGACTTGCTGTGTATGTGTGCACCAAATCTGAACATGTGTGAGCTGTGACCCCAAGGGACCTTCATGTTCAGAGCGCAGCACCCACATCGCACATGCACGCGATGCTGTAAAGGATGCATTCGTTGAAATCATTTGCATTTGTTTGAGCGGGGCTGCTGAACTCCTCCCGTAGAATGCCTGACACTTAGATGAGCAGCCTCTTGGCAGCACTTTGGCAGAGGCCTTCCTGCAGCTGTGAACTCGCGGGAGTCGGCCAGCCCCACGGACAAACCCTGTCCTCTCCGTCATGACAAGTGCTGCAATTTTAAGCCCGGTCCCCTCGCTTATCTTTGAAATCCAGTCAAGTTTTGGAGAGCTGCTGTGGTGAGATACTCCCCATTTGATTTACAATGTAGAAGACCCTGCCAGTGCTGATGAAGGGTGCATTTGAATGAAATTGCCGCTGTGGGTGGGGTGATGGATGGTCCCTTATTTGTGCGTCACCGGGGATTATGACACTCATCAGCAGGGCCTTGCGGCAGCCCAACTCTCCGTTCCCTCCGGTCGGATGCCAAGCATCCCGCAGACCGAGCTGCTGGGGAGCAGATGCATCCGCTGCTCTGTCCATGTAAACTTTAATGAAAGTGACAAACTCCCAGCATAGTTTATCTCACTTAACTGTATGGTTTGAGAAGCTTTTATTACGTATGTGGCATTTTTATGGGTTTATCTTAATTGTTGAGCGTTCTATTTATTTGTTTATTTTTCTGTCTTCCTTTCTATGTGGTTATTTGAAATACTTAATGCTGTTACATGGAAGAGCCTCCTGAAAAAAATCCTTGCTGTAACAGTTGGCTTTTTTTTTTTGGTGATTATTATTCCCCCAACCAAAGTAAATTTCAATAAGCTACTTACAGTGACTGAGCACATCTATACAGATGAGTAATTTTTACTCAAGGAATTCAGGGTAAGTACCTTGCTCACAAGTATTGCAGCAGGAAGGTGGGATTTGAGCCAATGTCCATCGAGTACATGGTGGCACCACACCAGTATGCCACCTGCTGCCCCAAGCTGGATTTAATTTTAGAAGCACATATTAACATTCATGAAATTAAAATCATTTGGTAGATAAAAGGTTGGGTTTATATAAAAAAATGCCACACTGACTAGTCTTTAATTTCTTATAGCTTTTAAAAGAACCATTATGTTAAGTGCATGTTTCAGAGTGCACATCAGTAATCCAAGTTGTTTTATTTACAAGCTGCTCTTTATGTTTAAAAAAAAAAAAAAAAAAACCTGGCTCTTGTTTTATATCCTTTGATGGCTTGGTTGTCTACCACTTGGCCGGCAACCCATTAATTTTCCTGGGGGGGTTAATGATCAATGCCAACTTAACTCAAGAGACCTGCTCTCTCACTCTGTACATCCATTTGACTGAAGTACACCTCCCCTTAAAGAGCAAGTGCACTGAGAGCCATTAAGTGGGGACAGTCAGCAGAACCGCAGAGTAACTGATCACACTTAATAGGAAGATCTTGATCAACATCTGCCGATTAACTCGGAACCCGCTTGCGGCCCACAGTCCTCCCAAAGTGCATCATCACAACTTAAAGTGAAATTCTGGCCTGCGTCTGTTTTTTGGACTGAATTGTTTGTTGGGCCGGAATATTTTATGAGCGATTTTGTGGTTGATCTGGACATTGTGGTGAGAAGCCTGTTTGAAGGGTTATGGTGCTGTGAGACACTTTATGAGTAGGGCTGCTGTGAGTATGCTGACAGCTGTTGAACCCAACACATAGTGCCAAAGTTATATGGCTGGGATCATATGCAGTTAATAGCAGTAGCCCTCCTGGGTGGTTTATAGCCTATCGAGGCTTTTATGACCACTTGGAAGGTCGTGGCATAGAACCCGGGCTCTCCAGCATGGGAGGACCTGGTGGGGATTTACAGCACGAAAGACAGTGTTTGACAATTTGTAAAAACTGACCGTTAAAAGGCCATTTTGTATTATGCTTTCATATGTAGAATGGGTTTGAGTATGTAGATACGAGTTAGCAAAAGTATTCAGCTTTATAAATCCTCTGGAACTTCTACTGGGTAGAGTTGCATGTTTTTGTTTTGATTTTAAACTTCTTTCTTGGTAATAAAACAAATTAAATTGTGCACTGTTGCATTACTCTCTAAAACCGAGGGCTAGAATTTTATTATGCTCAGTTATTCTTAGAAGCTCTGAAACTTCTGCTTCAGAGGTTATAAGGACAGCATTTGTTTTGTGATTTGTTGCTTTTAATAGGTTTGGAGCTGTGCAATTCTACATACCCCCTCTTTTGTTGATGAAGTTCCCGGGTCTAAGGACTCTATAATTATTAGTTACGCATCATCTGCTTAATGTCATGCATTTATATTGTAGCACGTTTTAAAATATAAATTAGCACGTTCTCATGTGGAATTATTCCGACATTCAATCTGTTTTGTCCTCAAGGTGTGTCAAATCCACCCATGTCTTACAGACCTAGGAATTGATCTGAAGTTTCATCTCTTGGTCGCTTAAAAAGACTAGTTTACGAATAGTTGGAGAAAATACATTTTTTTGTTTTGTTTTGTTCTGTTAGAAGTACATTATATATATATACTTTTCTGTTAGAAATACATTATATATATATATATATAATGTATTTCTAACAGAAAAGTATATATACAGCAAAGAGAAAATTAACTTTTTTTCTCCTTAACTTTTTTTTTTTACACCTGAGAAGGTTAAGCATTAAATTATTTTATTTTGTACTGTATATGTAGTAGCTTGTAAATGTGGGTACATATTTATGAATTAAATGTTTTGTTTCCTACAGACTGCCTGTTAGCGTGGCTCAGACTAAAAGAAAATATTATTTATAGATAAAACAAATTATTGTATGAAGTCAAGGTATATGCTGACAACATGTTGCAAATGTATATATTGCTGCTGTGAGGTATTCAGTGCCCTTTGTCCCCAAAACGTAATGGTTTTCTGCACAGAGGTGGTGTTTGCTTGAAGAATGTTGTAGCTGTGAGGCAAACAAGGCGGCGTTTAAGCCGGCATGCCTGTAACAGTGAGTGGGGTGAGCTCTGCACTTTCACGTCTTGTCCAGGTTCGGTTTGATTTCGGGTCTCCCGAGAGGGCAAACGTCTTAGCTGCAATACCCCAGTCAACAAGAGAACCTATTACTTACTTCATGTGGATATTTGGAGGTGTCTCTTGACTCCTGACTCCACTTGAAAGTTTTTGCTCAGTGGAACTACAGCTTCTCTTTCCTGCCTTTGCTGCTAAGCTGTGTTTTGATAAGATTTAGATTTTTATAGACATTAAAACTGTTTTTAAAATAAATTTATTCTTTCTTTCAAAAAAGAACCAAATTATATATTATAGAGTATATATTTAGTAGACATTTTTATACATGCAAAAGAGAGCATGTTGTGCCTTTGCATGTTAGGTTTATTGGATGGAACTTATCAAGGCTTCATTGCCTAAGGGTCTTTCCTTCTCCAGGGAGGCAGTTCCCTCTTCTTTGAAGGAGGCTTAAACATCGGCCCATCACTCATCAGTTATGAAACTTTTGGTCTCACCAAATCTTTTGATTTCGTTTATTGGCCAAGGACTCTTTTGAAAGCTGCAAACAGGCACAGAAGCATGAAAAGGGACCAGAAAGTTCTAGCAAACAGCGAGTAGCACAAGTGGTCTTTTCACCACATTATTGTACCAAGCGACTCGGCAGCAAAGGGTTCTTAATGAAAGGGAAAGAAAAGCATTTTTGCTTCAGTTCACTGCTTATTTGAGTTACATAATATAAGAACATTGGGCAACAAGGCTTTTTATCTCTGTGCCCTTTTTTTTTTATGTTGAATGAATTTCATGTTACTGGTAACTTCTTTATTGCACTGGAATGTAACTACAGCAAAGAGAAAATTAACTTTTTTTCCTCCTTAACTTTTAGTGTTGATATACAAGGCAGCAGCAAGCGCTAAAATCCAATATTCAGAAAGCACATGCACGGTTTACCAAACATTTAGTTCTGAGGCGCCCAAAGTTAATAGGCTCTGACTAGCAGTCATTTATCCCAGGGAAGTGGAGCAGCAGTCATTTCTTGTATTGTCATCTTTCTCTGAGTAATGTCTGCATTTGTCATGAGGAGGCTGCATACCAGCTCTGAAGCTCGGTGTGAAGACGCTAGAGATTTCTCCCTCTTTCGCCATTAAGCATTGATCGGGTGAAAGGGAGCTCTCCAGTACATGTGGGACCGCACAGTGGTCTCCATGCATCACGTTTCATCCCAGAAAACTAAGAAATGTTCAGATCTGTTCTGGTTGGATGTGCCAGAGAAAAGTTTTGTGGTCTTCAGGACCTTGGTGATAGTGTGTTTATTTATATAGTGAATACACTGTATATAATTTTTTAAACTCCTGGAAATAAATAGAGGGAACAGTCCTAGTGAAATTAATGATCATATACAGAATCTGTTGTAACAGATTCGTAAAGCTTTGCATGGCAGCATTTTTCTAGCTTTTTCCTTCGGTAAAAACCCGCAGAGAAACTGTACAGGTATGTGCCAGATTCAGAAATTAGTTGCTGTACAATGGAATATATGGTACCATGCTTAGAAATATACACTGCCTGGCTGAAAAAAAAAGTCATCATCTGGATTTAACTTAGTGTTATGATGTGGGGTTGCTTCAGTCGGTCAGGTCTAGGTTCAGCAATGTTATGTGCCCAAAAAATTAGCTCAGCTGACTACCTGAATATACTGAATGAGCAGGTTTTTCCATCAATGGATTTTTTCTTCATGTTCCAAGATGACATTGCCAGGATTCATCGGGCTCGAATTGTGAAAGAGTGCTTCAGGGAGCATGAGAGAGACATCATTTTCACACACGGATTGGCCACCACAGAGCCCAAACCTTAACCCCATTGAGAATCTTTGGGATGCGCCGGAGAAGACTTTACCTGGCGCTCCGATTCTCCCGTCATCGATACAAGATCTTGGCGAAAAATGAATGCAACTCTGGATGGAAATAAATGTTGTGACATCGCGTAAGCTTATGGAAACGGTGCCACGGTGAATGCGTGTCGTAATCAAAGCTAAAGGCACTCCAACAAAATATTAGTGTGGGACTTTTTTTGGCCGGGCAGTGTAGAAATGGTGTTTGTAATTACATGGCATATATGTCTTATAAAATATTTTCTTTTTATATGTTGAGATTGCAGGCCCGCGTATTCATTTGACACATGCGATTTCAGTTCCTTATGGGACTTGTTAGCTCTGTGAATTAATGTGAAGGCTTGGCATGCTGACTTTTGATGTTTTTGCTTTATCTTTTTAATTGCATGTCAAGGGAGATATGGCAGTTATAGACATAAGAAAATGGAAAACCATTGCTCTCTGGCTACCATAAATTGTTCACAAGGTCAAGGATGTAAGTGCAGTGGAGAACCGTTGCATCCGTGGTGCTTTGTCAGCTAACTTGTAAAACCACACATGCACACATGGATGTACCTCTTTTGGTGACATTCTCAATCCCCGGCTATTTCAATCCGTGCTCAGTCTGTGGAGTTTACATTGCTCTTGATGTGTTTTCATGGTTTTTCTGGGTGTTCCTGGATCCTCCTACACCCCAGACATGTGTTTCAGGTGGATCAGTGACTGAACTGCCCATAGTCCGTTTCTATGCTTCTACCTCACGTTGCAAACATCCAGGTTATGGTTTTTCAACAATAAAAAAAAAAAAAATCCAAGTTTGTTTCTTCATTGCACAAAAATGTCTCTGCTGCAGAGTATAAATGGCACACATTTCTGGTGTATTTTTTCCTGCAGCTGTTACAAATAGTTTTTATTGCTATTACAGGTAAACCCTACGCTTTCAGAAGCTACCAAATAAATTGTGGTGTTTGTCTATGATTATGGTTTTTTGGTGGTTGGGTCACCAGATTTTGACAAATAGTCTCATCCTTGTGGCCAATGGAAGAGCTTTTTAATACTTTCTGCAGGTTATTGTTCTTTCTGCACTGGTTTACTGTTCTAAAATACATGGCATAACACAGCACCGTCTTGTGAGGGTAAAGCACAACACAATGAATATAAGTGTGAACACAGTGACTAGGTGGTAAACATTGCATATTTTTATTCACTTTTAAAGCAGGTGTAACTTTAGCATTACTTCATGTTAATACAGGATAATAAAATATGTTGGTCCTGTCCTGTCTCCTACCCAAACTTTTAGGCTAGAGGAACTGTGAGACACTGCATTGTGTAAGCCGTTGATGAAAAAGATTAAATAATGTCTTGCAGCAAATTTTTTATTTGACATGTGAATAAATCAAGGTATTAAGCTGTATTATTACTGGTGGTGTAGTGGCTGAACAAGTACGAGTTCCAGATTTCCTGCACCAGTTGTGTTGGTAAGATTCTGGTGCACAAATTGGTTTCTGTGAGGTGAAAGAATGTCTTTTGCTTAATTGTATTTCTAATGTTGGGTTTGCATACAGTTACATTACACCTGCATTCACTCATTCTAAATTCCAAAGTGACATGCATCTCAGTGTAAACAAGTGTATTACACATTGGGATGGGGGTTGTTTAAAAGGAGGAGAGGCAAATTCCACTTTTCTGAAAATGAGGCTGTGTGTATTCACACAGGCTTATACACGTAAACCGGGGAAGGGTCAGGTTCTCAATACAAGTGTATTGTTTTCCAGCCTGTGGATTTCATTGTTAACAGGTGTCTCCTGCCCCCCACCATTATGGTCAAAGCCTGCGATGTCAAGCTTACCTGCATTGCCTAACCACCATGTTTCACTCACTAACCATTTCATTCTCTAACTCTTTTCACTATTATAAGTAAATGTGCTGTTGATTACTTTAAAAGTTTTTTAAGAATAAAAAAATGGGCTTTTATAAGTTCTTTCACCTTATATAATTTTACTGCTCTTGAAAGATAGTGGCTCATGAAAAGAGTTATGTTCCCTGAATTCAGCACATTTGTTAGATTAAAACGTAAGCTTTAAACATGACAAGACTGGATTGCCGAGCACTTTCGGCAGATACAGCCGAAAGTTGACTGTTAATGTGGGTTAATACTAATGTAAATTTCATTTTTGAAGGTTTAATTGAAGCCTTGATTCCTGCCAGGATTCTCTTGCAAATTAAAAACCTGTTTTTGTTATCTAAAAAAGAAGCTAATTACTTTAATACCTGTAATGGATTATTTTGATATGAGCTTTGGGTGTGTAGTGCCTCGACTTGATGAGAATTTGGCCAACCGTTTCATAAGGCGCTAGAACACGGTGCATTTGGATTTTCAAACGTTTAAAATGACGTGTAGCTTAGAATGCCGTTGTGTTATTGTTTAAAACCTACGCAGTGTAAAAGTAGTCATTTATAACTGTTAACGGCATGAAAGGTGGACTTGTTTAACACAGTACGATGAAAAATATGCTACGATCACGTGCATTTTTCTGTTTCAAATTTCTGTTATTTAATTTAAGCATACAGCATCATCCAGCTTAAGCATCAGGCTTAACCCGATAGTTACTGTATACATTTGATGTATTTTCTGTACGGTCCAATGTCCTGCCTTTGTGTTATCCATTCTGTTGGCCTTCCAAATGGCTATTGGTTGTTTACAGTTTCTTTGAGAAACATTTAAGTTGTATGTGTAGCACGTACATATTTGATATTCTGTTTTAGTTAGCGTGGTCACTGTATGTATTCAATTTTTGACAGATGAACCCTATCCTTCTCTGCTTTAAAATGTCAGATGCTCAAAGGACTTGATCATTTTTATCGCCGAGAATCTGTGGAATCGACCACCGCTTTAGCTTTACCTGGAGTCTAAAATGCCACTGTAGGAAGTCAGTTGTACATGAGCTTAATGCCATTATATTGTCTATTCATACGTTTCCTTTTAAAAGAATATTTGACCAGTCATGGCCATTGATTATAACTGGTTCATTTTTGGCAAGAATGAAAGGCTAATTCAAAAGATTCTTGTCAGACTGCTCTTTAGAAATGACAGTCTGTACAGGATGGATTTTAGCTATATCAGGTGTTTTTTTTTTTAATGTCTGTATGTTCATTTTGCAGAATAATATGCACAAAACATCTTTTTGTAGTGCTTACCCTCTATTCTTCAACTTCCACAGACAATTGTTTTTGTGAATAGATTGTTAAGGATAAATTCATTTTGAAATTGCCTTTGAGAAGGTTGTCCATTTACTGGAATTATTAGTAAAATGCTTGTTTAATTTTTCAAACTATTTTAAACTAGTTTTTTTTTTTTTTTAACTAACTTAACTAATTAAACTAATTTTAAATTAATTTTTTTAATGCCCCAAAAACAATCTCATTTCAGTATTATTTTGGATTTCTTACTCATGTCTTACACATCATGATAATGAATATGAATAAGAAATCCCAAATAATATTGAAATGGTTTTTTTTTTGGGGGGGGGGGGGCACAATTATGGCAGTCAAACATTTAGCAAACACAGCACATTGCACCGTTGGTGGTGGTGAATTAACTGATAGCTCTAAACCTTCACATTTCTGCCCTGATTGATGAACTGCAAGCGAAACACAATTAAAAATTGACGGACGGAAGAGAAAAACTTTTTGACTGCCTGTTAATATCCAAAATTGAATTAGCTTCAAAGTACTGTACATTAATCTTGTGTTACATTAATCTGTATTACTGCTTCTGAATTAATGAACTTTTTTTTTAACCTAAAGTCAACAAAGCTATTACATCCTTTTCCTTTAGTTAGGATGTTAATTTGTTCCTGAGAAACAATTACGATCGGTTTTCAAAGGTAAAAATATTGTAAATGGCTTCATATCATTTGGTCAGTCCACGGGGGGGGGGGGCAGGATTGTAACTGGTGAAATGGGTTAATAGAGGCTGAGAAATTAACTTAGCATGAGCCAAACTATCCCTGCAGAGGAGACCACATGGCAGTACATGGTCTAGTGCTGCTCAGTTGTTGGGAGACACACAGAACCTTGATTCATTCCTTGTAAGTGCAGAGAAATGCCTTGTAAGCTGAAATTGGGAAATTAAGTGAGGCTCAATATGAAGTCTAATTCTAGTAACCCGACTAGGCAAATCTCAGGTTGTACCTGTGCATCATGCCACATCCTCAAAGAAAGATGTTAAAATGCAGTAACAAATAGTTCCCAAACTGTTGAATATAATCAGAACAAAAATGCAATGCCAAATTAAAAAATAACTGAAAATAACTGATACTGACAGAATATACAATATTCCAAACAAAATGTTTCCAAACGGACTCACCGACAAAAACAATGACTCTTTTTCTGGCTGGAGTGTCACACGTTTGCTTCATTTGCTTACTGTGACCTGAACCCTGTTAGTCACTGTCTTTGTTTTACAACACAATTCAGCAGCATAAATTGCTTTAATATGAACTTTTCTCATGTTATTAGATACATTTTCTAAAATGTCTGCCATGTTTTACTGCTTCTTTCAAACAATAGTTCATCCACATGTCGCCATTTGTAACAGTGGACTTAGTTTTCTCATTTATTATTAAAAAGGCTTAAAATCAACCTTCCCTGCAGTGAAAATGAATATTGTAGAAGGTGTGGTCATCTAGCAGGAATGAACTGCTCTGAGCAAAGGTAGATTTACAGGCTTAATTTCTCACAAGCCTCCTGGAAGTAACACTGTGCAATTTATTGACTCCATTGGATTGAGTTTTTCAGTAAATCCCATTTGACTAAAAATGGAGAAGATGGGCTCGTTCAATTGAGATTATATTATTGTTTTCAGCATTTAATTACCGGTATTTATTATACTTGTCCAGTTAATTTTAATGGTGAATTCACAGTTGGAATCGATGAATTAGATTAATCTAGGATTAGAATTTGGATTAAAATGGTTGTGGGCAATGGGGCAATGTTTATACTTGATCATACGAATACTTTAAGAAGTGCTTTCCAAAATTTAATAAAAAAAAAAAAAAAAATCACATACTACATCTTAAAATGGATACAGATGTGTAAGACGGCTTGCTTTGTCTGCACAATTAAAAGAAATGCAAAGCCATTAAATTCAGAAACCAGAATCCCGATTTATTTGGCCAAGTATGCATACGTACACAAGAAATTCGTCTTTGGTTCCAAGTGGCTCATATTGTACAGTGGACAAACTCCACATACATACATATACACACACATACTGTGCATACATACACCAAGCAAAGATGCATTGACTGCGCCGGAGAATAAGTGTAAATAACTGATGGAGTAAATAGTGAGTGGGAGTGAGAATAAATAAACAAACAAATATGCATGAGCATTTTTAGCAATGCACAGTTTTAAGGAACGTCATAAAATCTATTAAATGTCTATATTAGGAGGCTTTAAAAATATTTTACTGGTTAACAATGCCTGCACTGCCAGATCAATTCATACTAGAAGTGAAGTATCTGATATCTCATTTGTTTTCTCATGCTTTTGCTATCCTCACGCCCGCTGGGGTTCAGGGTTAGGATAAAACGAAATACTCGCACATATTTATGGTTCGACATGTGGCATCCGTACATCCAAGTTAGAATAGCAGCCAAGCCATTGTTACGAAGTGTAAGTAACTCAGTATTGAAACTATACCCCATTTGATGACAACGCAAGATGTTACACATTCTCTTTCTTAACCGTGGGGTAAAAAGGTTTTGCGTTTGGGAGAGGGAAAAGGAGACACCGAGGGTATAAACGGTACTCTGCTTGTTGCATTGTATTAATGCCATGTTCATACATCTAAACATACTTCTGAGATAAGTATCACGAGACAGACATTAGTTTTGCCAAGATGAAATTTATTCATTGTAACTGAAAATTGCACACCAGGGTTTAAAAGGCATAGGCACGTAGTAACCCAGTCAAATCCATGAATGAGTGCTTGGTTAATTATAAATCATAGTTACTATTGTTGTAATGTTCTCTGGCGGACAAACTTCCGAAACAGTAGTGCACACTGTTCATAATTAGAGAGCGATGGGTGTGCCGTAATAAGACATCAGCTAAGGGACGCTCCTCTAGAAAGGCTGGATCATTAGCAGTGGAGCATACAGTGCAAAATTATAACAGAAATGTAATTCAACACCTTTGAAGATGGGCAAGATGAGCGTAGGTGATGCCAAGGAACTTACTAGCAGGGCTGCAGGAGTTATATTTATGGCATCTCATTTGACTGCCGCCTGGCTGCATTTCACAGAATTGCTTGTTAGGAGCTTTTTGAATGTACGGCTCCTCGGGTCAGCGGTAGCTTTCATGGAGCCACATGACCGGTAGTGTGTAAAGAAAGCAATCAGCTTAGAGAGAGCCGCACCGGAGGAGAACACACTCAAGACTTGAGTTTGCTGAACTTAGGGGGGAAGTTTTGTAGGGGTGCTAACACCTTACCGGAGTAAATAATATTAATTCTTATCGGAAAATTGGAGAGTTTTTTTTTTCTGCTAATCATAAATAGTCTCTGCTCTGTTACAAACGTTTCACAAGTAGTTGTATCATTTCGAGAGGAGAATTCGACTGGCTTTCCCAAAGTTGGGTTTGTATGAACTCGGGGTAACAAAAACACAAACGCGGGGTGAAGAAAAATTTGGATGGCAAAGATGTCAGAGCTGGATGCACAGGAATGTTTATTTGTTTCCTGCCTTACGACCAGCAAGTGTGAGTGAACATATTTTCCTCTTCTCTCTCCAGTACGCACGCTTAATCTACACAGCCGTCAAGGAATAAACAAAATCAGCAGTGATTCACTTTCTTGTAATAAGCTTACATCTTTCTGCTTCTGATTAACACGCCCAGGTTGGGGGCAAGCATAGTAAATGCGTCGAAATGAGTTTCTAAGAAACGTCTTGCATTTTTTGCAGACTGCGTGTTTGGGTCATGCTGGCATTAGAGCCACACTGATTGCAAGGGAGCAAGGAAAGGGAAAGCTTTCAAGCTCCCTCTGCGTTGCCATTAAGAGTCACCGCTGAGCCAGCCCTGGGAAGTCACGATGTGGACCGAAATGGCTTGTGCGGGAGGAGAGTCGTTTCTTACCATCGGTGCCCATCACTCGCTCTTTCACGAAAGCTTCCCCACCGTATGCTTTGTTCGGGCTGTTTAATTGTCATAGTCGCGCGGTAATACTAACTCTGTCATTTCCCGGTGGCTAAATACCTTGTTTATTTTCTTGGTTTGTGTTATTGTGTATTTTATGAAGAAGGAAGAAGTTCTTCTTCCCGTGTCAGAATAACCTCACATCTCACTGCGTGATGGTTTCAGACCAGCAGAGACATGCGCACCTTAGATATGACAGTAGGGAGTATTTTTCACAGCCTTTGAGGCGAGAGATCGTGGCTGTAGAATTGGCAGTAGGCGTTTTAAGTGTAACCGTGTACATACCCTGCCAGTCGTGAAACAATAGTGAAAATCAGGACTTCGGCTCATAGGTTTTTAAAATTTTCGTCTCAGTTATTTCTCTTATTTTACACTGCTTTAATTATCTGTGCTTGTTTGTAAAGTTATTTTTTAATGAATTAATAAAGTTCCAAGTCTGTCAGAGTAGTTATTTATCTTGTTTTGCCTTGCCACTTCAGGGGGGGGGGACAAAAAAAACAAAATGTACCACAGCATTAATGTTTATTGGACAATAGCATTGAATCGCCACCGAACCAGTTTAAACGATTTCTTTTCTCTATTTCTACTTCTTGTAATTTTGGTGAGTTCACCTCTATAATGGTGCTAGCAGTGGATTAGGAAGAGTTCCCTAGAGACTATTAGGCTAAAGATGTTTAGTGCTGCATCTGGGCTCGGTTTCATGCAGCTACCGAGGCATCTACTTTCTTACTGACGATGTAAATCTTCTGGGTGTCGATTGAGGTTTTGTGGAGCAATTACCATTCGGCTGAAGCCGCGTTTACCTGCTCCCCAGGTGGCTGCCCAGCAGGAACGATTACGCCAATGAGGAAACCAACAGCTCATCATGCCCATGTTTGCTCTGCCAGCATCCAAAGTAAAGCGGAGTTTTGAAATGGGCGAGTTCAGTACCGCTAGAATTTGTGCTTTCTAGCTCTGGTTATAAAGTACGCATCATGTCGGAGGAGAAATATAAGTTGCCGTAGGGGTCAAAAATAAATTTTTCTTTATCTGAATCGATGCATTTTTTTTTTGCCACAGATTAAATGGTTTATCTTTAATTTGGTATTATAAATAACACATTTATCTGTATGTATTTATTAAAATATTAACAAAATTGTTTTTTTATAGCTACAGCAGCAAATTATCGAATTTACAGTACTATAGATGTTCAAGACTAAGACATAAATATTTGCGCAGAGTTTACTACACGATATTTTCGGTTACATAACATTTAAGCCTCAAATTGTCATATTTTATTTAGTCTTCTGGGTCTAAGTGCAGTTGTGTATGGTTGTATAAGGAACGCTACCGGCATCCTGGCCAACTGGGCTGAATATTAGCGGCATTAGCATGGACGTTAGCAAAGAACAAGCTTTACTTATTAACACCGTCCGTTGCTGGATTGTGAAATATTTGTAAGTAGGGCTGTCTGTTTTCCTAAGCTCACATGTATATTTAGCTGTAAATGCTGTTAATGTAAACTGTTTAAATCCATTAAAAATATGCAAGATTTGAGAGAAGTCTGTAAACGCTGTGTCTACCGCTGAAAACTTCAAAAAGTGCATCTGCACTCAGCAGCTCGACAGGTAAAACAGACGGACAGCAGGCCACGTAGTTTTTCGAAAACAGCCGATTTAAATACGGAGCATCTGCAGAAGTAATAGCAGCGATGAGCAAGCCTAGGAGCCGCGTTTCTCCGCACCCCATCATGTCGGCTCCCACCGGTGTTTACTAAGTGGATTGGACGACGGAATAGTATGCAGTTTGTAAAATGTTGACCAAATTGTTCTCCAGTGGCTGTGACAGCAGTGTTTGGCTACAATATTGTCAATATTACTGCCTGTGAAGCAATGATTTCTGAGCTTTATGGAGAATTAGTTAGTATTTCTTCAACTTAGACAGCGGCAGAAGGCAAACACCACCCTCCTAATTTGCTGCCCTGGAGGGAAAAGATAGCGGAGACACTGTAACACCCCGTAAAAGTTCAATTCCTTATCGCCTTTTCCTCGGTTTAACAGTCTGGTTTTGCTAATTGGAGATTTGCAGAAAAAACGTCCCATGTCTTTGCTCACGAGGACCTTACATCCCGCAAAGGCCGACACAATGCGAGACGTTAGGGAAAATGACGCGAATGGGTCCCGACAGTCGCACCTTCACCGCTCTGCGAAGGACGGAAACAGGTGAAAAGTAACGGGCCGGATTTGAGTCACAGAAGAGGCAAGCATCCCCTCGGGTCAGTCTGTTCCTGATAAAAATTCCCCACCACGCCTTTCTCTCAGATTACAAATGCTGGTGAGCGTTCACAGGCGATGTGTAGAACAGGGCAGAAAGAGCGAGCGCGCCTCACATCTGGCATCCTGCATTATCCGTCCCCCTCTCCTGTTATTTTCCGCATTCATTTTTACTTCAACTAGACATGCAAGGTTACGGCACGGCAGCTAATGGGGCTCGACAAGATTTTACATTACGTATGATAATGCGTTTTAGCACAAGTTTGCAACTCTCGCCCAAATATAGCAGTGCAGTCACTCCAGAGAGCAGATCTGCTGCTGAGATGTTGCTGGGTTGCTGCCAGTTCAGTTCGCTAACTTGATGCCCTGAGTCATCTTCCTGAAAGTTGAAGCATCTGCAACCAGGGCTTAGATCCCTCATCAGCTCCAAACATGTTACCACCTTTATGAGGATGAATGGCCTCTGTTTCCATTTGCCCCTGTTGTTAGGGGCCTGTTGAGGAAAGCAATTATCGCCCTTGTTATTAATTGATGGATATCTTCAGAATCTTGCTGGTTTCATGTTTGTAAAGGAGACTCCAGTGTTTTCCATTGAATTGGCTGGTTTTTTTTTTGCCCGGTGAACACATCAGCGTCATTTTTTTTATGCTGGGTAGCAGCTTGTAATGTGTTTGTTCGGTGTGTTTGTGTGAAGTGCAAAGACTGGATTTGAGGCGTCATGCTTTGGATTGATCTTCATGGCGTTTGACGCAAAGGGCTCGCTTCCCGCTGGTTTTGTTTCTTCCGTATTTACGTCTTTGGCACGCCCGGCGCGTTTAACGCAATGGTTTCAAATCGTTCAGAGTCATCGCTGCTGACGTTTCCAGTCAACTTTGTGTTTGAAAAGGTTCGGAAGGGGCAGATAAGCTAATGGGAGCGAAGGCATGACACCAGGTTCCTAGTGGATTCAAAGTGTTATTAAACTTTGTAGAACTACTGTCAATTTTATTTTCTGCCTTTTTTTAAAATTTTTTTTTTTAACCCTTTCAACACTCTTGGGACCAAAAAGTGACAACAGGCAACACCAAGAGCGGGACCAAGCTGAGTGCAGACACTCAACGCAAACCCCACTCCCCAGCGAATCACAGTTGCACGTCGCACCATCGCACTTCACTTTCTTCCAGCTTTTTCTGACGATTCCACTCGCTTCTGTCTTGATGCAGCCGTGCCATCTACAGCGGTTCAGCTTTACAGGTTTTCAACCTGACGCATTTTGACTGGAGCGACAAACCATTTTTCAGCGTCAGATTTAAGTCAGCCATTTGAAGAGCAGAATATGTCAGACGATTAAGAAAGAAGTGCAGCATTAAGGAACAGATTTGCCTTTGATTTCCCATGTTGAAAGTAATTATTCATTTCAGCTTCACATGACAATCCCTCAGCGAACTGAAAGCTATAATAATGACATTCAAATGAATCACCTGTCTATTTAATATCATAGCATAGCATATCAGGTGTTCTATAGAATCAATTTAAAATATAGTACTAATGGTAAAGCTGAAATCCCTAAAGACAAAGATAGCCAAATGGCAAATTCTTCACTTTCTTTACTGTGCTGTCTCTGTCCAGCTATCAACAGGCTTAAAACAAAACAGTTTTTTTTAGAGAATAACATGTTTTTGCTGGCACTTAAAATATTTACATGTTTTATTGCCACTATTTATTCATTGTTATGTTAATTGTATTCCAAATAATTTACTTTGCTGGACTTCCGGGGAAATTCTTCTTTCTTTCTTACTAGCTATAACTGAAATATCTGACAACACGACGGAAACAAACTGATTTTGTTTTGCATACCACGCCCCGCAGATTAAAAATATAAGCTTGTACACCATGGTTATATAAATTTGTACGCTTGTTTTGCCGATAGTTGTTTTGGTCTTTATTTTGCTCAGCTTTGTTTTGCGTTGCGCTTTCTAGCTGCATTGTGATTTCCTAGTTGAATGCTTTTAATTATACTGCACGGAAACTGTGTTTTAAAGGCCGCCACTTCTTTTTTTTAATATTTTTTTTTTATTATTAATCTTTTTCAAGACAGTTGACACTCCATTGTGAATGTGTTGTGAATTTATATAATTTGTCATCCATCTTAAGTGTGATCTCTTATAAGTAATCGGTCTGAGTCAGAAACAAACCTTTGTACTCCTTACAGTTTTCGGGTTTGTTGGTTGACTAATCGTAGCTTGTGACAGGCGAATATCTTGAAGTCTGCTGCAGGTTACATCGGGGCAAAATATGTTTTTGGACAATCTGCATGTATAGAGATGTCTGCATTTAAAAGGTATTTTTAGCTTTTGTTGCAATGTTATTTACGAACATTTTTCCTCAGCATTGGCATTTGACTGATATCAACTAAGTTTTTTGCTGCCTGTCCTCAGCTACGGTTCTGAAAATCACAACGTCTGGCACAAAGCATTTGAGAAGCCTACTTTTATATTACAGTTGTGGCATTATACTTTATTTTTTAATTCCTTTCGTGATTTTTTTTTTCTTCTTCTCCGTGGGAAGACTGCTTTCCAAGTCAACTTTCAAAGACATTGAAGGCATCAAAACATAAATAAAACAAACATGAAAATCAAATGAAATTGTAATGAATCCCCAATTCTTGAACTTGCCTACAGTATTAAGATTAAATTTTTGTCTTTCTGCATCCTTGTTTTTTTTTACCCAAAGAAAATGTCAGAATCTGCATTTAAATTGAAATCTCTTAATTTGCATTTTTTGGATTATTCAATTATTTTTCAAGCCCAGTGAATAAGCCATCATCGTTTTCATTGCAGCTACGCCCTCGCCATTTGCTTGTGCCAACGGACGTAACCGGGATGCCACGTTCTGTTTCTCTTTTCATTGCTGGCCATGTTTGTCCTTGACGGGTAATTTTATTTGTTTGTCTGTCATTGGAAGTATAAATAATCGTATTATTATTATTATTATTATTATTATTATTATTATTATTGTTGTTGTTGTTACTAATGGCAATGATGATGAAACCGATGAATAGTGAGCTTGTTGTAGTGAACTGTGTGTGTAGCACTGAGGAGGTCTGTAGAGGGCTGGCGGTAGACAGACTGGTGTTTCTAACCTGCAGCTGTGACTATTGAGTTATCCAAGGTCTTACGCTCAGTCTAGACCCCATGTGATCCCTTTTCTCATCGGAAAAAAACAACAAAGCTAGCCTGTATTTTGTAATGGGAATGTGAAATTCTTTTTCCTCAGTCCCTGCCTCTGCTTGTGCATTTCAGCATCATTATCACTGCAACACGACTTGGCCAACAACCAGCCGTTTCCATGCGGCACAGCGTAAGAAAATCCAGTTTATATTTTAGGCACCTTTCCATTTACTGGGAAAAAGGTTAATCTTCAGGGGAATAATCCCATTTCTTCCAGGACTCATTAAACTTGGATCCGATTTTTTTCTTTCGTTTTGGTGCTAACAGCCTACATTTGATAAGGCCTCGTGCTGTAGGGGATGTTCAGCAGGAGAAGGTTTAGATTTAATGAAGGGATAGCTATTGAAGGCTGTAGAATTGCTTTATTTTAAGCTGTGCTGTTTATTATTTTCTGTCAAGGAGCAATCCTAATAAATACGTTCTGCCATTAAATTGAAAAATATTGGACGGTAGTCAGTTTTTATGAGTTTCAGGAGTTTAAGTAAAGTTCAATCATAAGATAAGGCACAGCTCACAAATGTAGTATTTAATGATTCAAAATTACACCATTGAGAGGCACTAAATGCCATATTCACTTGTGTTGCGCATTTATAAATCTTTTCCCTCGTACTATTGTATAGGCTACACGTGTTCATAAACTCATAAAACAAAGTTGCTGCAAATGTTTGCCGTAAAATGTAATAGATCCGTGGAATCAGGAACACGTGAAATAAATACGTATGCAGCGGAGATATCATGTCTGAGGCATTGTGTTGTACTTGCTACTCGCTGTTGTGTTAGCTGTATTCTGGTGTGTTTTTTTTAACATCTTTATTGCTGTCCGTCAAGTCAATGTGCAGTGGCTGTTTTGTATAACTGTTGAGAATAATCCAGCTTGACATTCTACATTCACACTTTGTATTGAGCTAAAACTGTTCTAGAAATAGTAATAGCCTGTTACTCCACAATCACGTTTAATCTTTTCAGCTTCAAAACTCAAAACCCAGGGGGCCCCATGCCATTGCCATCCTCATCACAGTCTAAGCTTTATCCGCTGGTCATTATTCTCTAATGGTCATGCGTTCTCCATGCTCCATAAGGAAAGTATGGTGGTGCTGAATATGGGAATGGAAGGCTGGTTTTGTTTTGGTGCGGTGCTGTGTTTTACATGAATAGGATTTAAAAATATTGGCTTTTCCCTTCTGAAAATGATTTCTGTGTTCCGGTCCAACTATTGCAAGGTGTAAAGGAAAAAAGGACTTAATATTTTTCTTTTTTGTGGAAATGTTTTTTTTGGTTCTTCATTCATGCTAGAATGCTTTGCAAAACAGAACTGGGTTGCAGTTATTTTGTAAGAATTATTATTTCCTTAAGAAGAAAAAAAAGACTAGTTGGTCAATCTCTTCAGCATAAGGAGGTGACAAATATTAGCCAGTTTTGATGCAACATGGAATGGAAATGACTGACACCAAACAACCTGCTAGTTTCCTTTCCTTCTTTATAGGTTCAACCTCAAAGGTTTTTTGCTGTGTTTTGTAACGATGACCTTGTAAGCTCTGTTTCCAGCAGAAACGCACCCAAAACTTCAGAGAGTCACAAAAGATGTGGCTGCGTGAGTCTTTAGAATGAGAGATAATGACAAGATCCCGTAAAAATCGACCTAACAATTGACTCGGGCCAAGGGCTCGCTTCAGCTGCTCCTTTTTTCTTCAATTCTCCTGTCCCAGTTTGAAGCGGCAGCTTTCATTACGCAGCTCGAATTCTGCATAGATTTCAATATCAAAATGACAAGAAAGCAGCTGAACTGTGAAAGAGAATTTCCTGCCTTTTGCTTCAGGTGGATCACGCTTCTTTGGCTGCTTCACAGCAAAACGGGGAGGTGGAGGTGGGGGTAAAACTGCTCTGGAAAGCTTTCGTTTCTCCATTTTAGGGAAATAAAAAGGCTGAATGACGACAAAAACACAGCATCCAGCCATTCGTGTGACCAAGAGAGGGCAAATGGATAATTAAATGGTTAAAAATATTGTCTTATTTTTCCTTTAGCTTTTTGTGTATATTTTTCCCCTCATGATCTGACACTGAGCAGCTGGCCTGCTGCTTACTGAACAGCTGTCTATGAAATTGGGCTTCATTAAAACCTACCCCCCCCCACCCTCTTTTTTAATTTTTTATTTATTTTATTTTTTTTTGAAAGAGCCAGCGGTAATTTTTATATCTGTGTCCAATTAAATTGTTACTCGAAAAAGACAGCTGTTTTATTTCCCAGAGATTTGCAGAAAGTTTGCCCAAGAAGTAGCCTTCCTCTGTACCTGACTGTCATGTAAACAATTTGTCTGCAGCTCCTTGGCGTGCAGAACGGCATTGCAACTCATTTGAATGAATAGATTAATTTAAATGTTTTAATATTTTGTTAAAGCCTGGACTGGATTATGCCAAAATCACAGCCTTTACTTTATTTATAAGCAAAACGTTGGTATAAAATCAGAGGTACGGAAGGTGGAAGGAGAATGCAGTCGGTTCGTTTAACCACTTGGTTTTATTTCCTTAAAGGTGTTGTGATATGTGTTGATCAAACTGCTTTAATCTGGGGTTAGCGTATTAATTTTTGCTATTAAAGTTTCCACTTAAACATCTGTGCCAGATATTTATCTAATAAACGCACGGCCTTTATTATTTGTAAACATGTATTTTGTTTCCTCATAATAAAGGGAGGTAATATGAACAGATAAATTCACAGTGGGTATAATCCTTTACTTTGAATTATTCAACCTTAATATATGAGCAGCAGGACACGTTTAGAACAGTAGGTGATTTGAGATTCTGTCTCTGGTCTGCTCAGATGTGCTGCTCTTGTGCAGCAACCCCTTGGACAGAGCTGGGTTGGTGTTTCTGGCTGTAGCAAGAGCAAGAGTTCATCTAAGAAGGCCTCAGACAGAAGTTATTTTTTCAATTGGCTCTTACAAGGCTCTTTCTCTTAAATGTGCAGTAGCCTCAGTGGTCTCAAGATAAATGGGCATTATTAAAAAGCCAAAAAATATAAAACCCAGGTGTTCAAAAATCCACTGGAATTTGTAAGCGAAGCCCCTGGCATGAAGAATATATTTTTTGCAAATTAGTTGTCTTTCGGTTGTCTTATGTTGGGTTACGTGCTTACTTGCTTTAATCAAATGAAAATGTTTAAAAATGTAGATATTTACTGTATATTCAGCATAAATAAGGGTATATATTACATAATCTTATGTTAAATGAGTGGCAAAAGGTAGGCTAGTAGGCTATAATTTCTAATTAACAACATAGGTGTACTTACCCATGTGCGGTGGACTGGTGTCCGGTCCAGGGTGGATATTCCTTGCTCAGAGCCCAGTCATTCTGGGAGAGACTCTGGATGACCGTGACCCAGACCGGGACATATGGCTACTGAGCATATGTGTACTGTACGTGAGTATGCTTCATATATTAACCCTTTATTATGTCTCTGCAGTGGGGGGGGGGCCTTTATTTGAAATCATCTATGTCAGGTGTCACTTTTTTATCTACTGTATCATTTAATGTTCATAAATAAATATTGGGGCAGTAAATCGAGTGCCATCTTTAATAATTTTAAGTGTATTACAGAGATTTAAACAATTTGTGTTTAAATTTTGAAGCGATTAATATCAGTTTTGCACACAGCCAATACTGGCACAACAGGTATTGATGAAATCATCACCGATCAGCACCTGCCAGGCATGCATTTTGTTTTAATAACCACTACCAGTAAAAGCTGTATCTGCAGCTATTTGATCCAAATTTTAAAGGAATATCTTTTCTGTTCGGGCACATGAGAAAATTGGTGGGTGCTTTTTCCATGTCGCTCCGCGGGTGCACAATAGGATTAAGGTGTGAGGACCGGAGGGCTGTTTTTTTGTACGCTAATTGGTTTAAGGGCGATGATCTGGAAAATGTCAGATTGGGCCTTGTGATGCGGATCATTGTCAGGCTGAGAAATAAATTTCTGTCCTGAGAGCAGATTTATCATCAATGACATTATTTTTTTCCTATATAGCCTTGTATATTGCCATTATTCCTTCAATAAATACTAGGCTGCCAACTGCATTTGATGCCCTGCAGCCATCAGACAATCGCAGTGTCTCATCTGTGCCTCACAGATGGTCTGATGCATTCTACTTTCAAGACCTCCCAACCCTTCTTCACACCTTCTTGTGGCCCTCACTCAAAAATGCAGAAAGTTTTCTCTCATCGTAAAATAAAACTAAAAGCCAAGAGTTCACAGGATTCTTCCTTAGCAAACTCAATTCTTTCCTTTCTTTGTTGATGTATGGCTTTTTCTAACGGGTTTTTGTAAAGCTGTGCTTACAGTTCACACGGCTGCAGGGACTCTTAACGTTTTCATTCAACCTAACAGCCATCTTTGCCACGCTAGGAAAAAAGTTTTTTGTCATATGTGACAACACTGCTGATATACTTATTTGGTAAGGCTGTCTCTTACTCAGGCTTCTTTCATTAGTGTCCATGTTAATTTTAAGTTACAATAGCTTAGGAAATAGCATTTCTTTGTAAAGTTGTACAGTTTGTCAGGAAAAAAACTGACATGAGTATATGAGTGGAATATTGAGGTTTATGTCCAAAAAATTTCAACATAATGTCCTCATGGGGAAAAAAAAAAAATTGGTAGTGTCACCAGAGATATTGTAACATCTATACTGCATATACACTCTTACTTTGTTACCACACATGCACACAGACAGGGTGAGTCAAATTTATCTAAATATTTATACAGTAAGACACATAGTGATGGACTGATTAAACCAGGACCATTGTTTGTCTGTATGATATGTGGGAACACCCTTTCGCCATCTTGAATTCGACTCAGTAATTCCAAATGGAAATGGGATCGTGACCACACTAACACGTTTAACATTTCAACAGGCATCCAGCGGTGACGTTAGTCGTCCGACATCTTTATCGATTATAAAATTTGAGCCGTCACAGTATAGACGTTAGGCAACCACGTTGAGCGTGATACAGGCATAAACCGTGACCATTTGACAGAATGTATTCGATGTGCTGTCCATTCTAAGCAGGGCCAGCTCCAGATGTTGAACATGTGCAATCAGTTTGAACATGTAGAACTTCTGGTTCAGTGATGCCTCAGTGATGGCGTACCTTCAAATGGTCCAGAATCTCTTCAATGTTACAAAATTTTATGTTTATATAAAAGAATGTTGCCCAGCTAATAGTGCGGCTAAAGTGCTCACTAAACAATTGTGTGACTTCTTGCTGTGTTTTTGAAAGGTTATTGCTGTACACAGATACACACAGATTTCTCTCTTTAGTTCAGCACTCAGAAGAAACCGTTTGTTTGCCTGACATTTTGCCGCAAAATAGCAAACAAGATAGACTTAGATCTGCATTTAACACCACGCAACTCACGGAGGTGGATGAACTGGAAGACATTAGCCTACATCGGACTCTTAGCACAGCGTCAGAGGTCCATGTTAGCTGCAAGTGGCAGCATAATGGGGGGGAAATTGCATGGTGGTGGTGAAATGCATGGTGAGGGTAACTTACTTCATGCTTGTAATCAGCAACGAAATAGGTAAAATGTTGATATAGGTGTAGCCTTGAGAATTTTCGTTTTCTAACTTCTATGCTGCTCTCTGTGGAAAACCCTCTGGAGCTGTGTGATGGATGGGGGTAGGGTTGGTTAGCACTCTGTGGGGTTTCATCCTCCACTCTGGACAGGACAAATTCCATACTGACAGGGTTGAGTCAATCACTTCAGTTCACTGTCTATGTAACTGTAACTGAGTCCCTTGCACAGTAGATTGATGAGCTAGCAGTCGGAAGTTCTTGAAGTGCATATGATGGATGCAAGTATTCTAGCATTTCTGTAAGTAGAATTTTATTCACCGGTGCCTTTGTCCTATGAAGATGTCAGTTTCTATACAGTAACTTATTTGTCTTAGAATAATTTAAAATTGCTTATTTAAATCTAGTGCCTGAAAGAAATTTTCATGGATGTCCACATAGATACACGAGGGTCTTGTTTGAATGTGTGCGATCAGCGATGCTCCCAGTTGTACTTACCTCTCATTAAAGGAGGAACTTTTTCTCCACCCTCAAGCTGGCAATCTTTGCATACCTTTCAGCCTCATAAATAGTCATGAATTAGGGTTTTGCCGTTATCCCCTTAAGCAAAGCACCTTACCGATTTCCAAAAATGTATTTCTAAACAGCAGCAAAATAAATGTTAGTGGCATAAAAAGATTAATTTCACTGTAAATTGACAAATGATGTACTTGATTTAAAATATTAAACCGTAATAGCTTCCTGTCCAACATAAAACCATGCGCTTGCCATTTTGAATTAAGTCTCCGAGAGGCAGGTGAAATAAAGTTGAATATTTAGCAAAGCCATTTAGAATGCTCGGAAAAGCAGTCGTTTCCACTATTGTTTTCATTTCTTTTAAACTGCCCCATTTTTCTCGTCGCCACAACCTGTGGAGGCAGACAGCGAATTTCTTTCAGCAGTGATTTTGCCGCTATTCTGTTTTGGAGTCTTTCCCTGAAGCCTATATATAGTGGCTTTGTAGATAAAGGTCTGTTTTTTTTCCCCATTCAGAATTCAGTTCCAGGACAAATGTGATTTAGTTGATTTACGCTTTTGTTCAGTGTAATGCCTTGTCTCCCTAGCATGTATGAGAAAAATATTATATTTTTTCATTTCTTGTCATCGTGAATACCACTTCCAAAACAATTTGTACAATGCTTATTAACCAGTTTTGTAAGCTGGAAAAAAGTCAAATCTCTGTAAGACTGCAAATTGGGGAGCGCTGTGGGAATCGGGAAGCACAAAGAAATATACGGGGAGTAATTTCTTGTACCGTTTGATTTCATATCTGGGTTCCTAAAGTTTGAAAGAAAAAGATTTCATCCGCGTTCGCCGTATTTCTGCAGACCTTCACTGCTTTTTAAGGTGTAATGGCTCGAGTTGCTGAAAAAAGAAGTTAAAATGTTTGAAAACGGTAGTATTTTATTCTGGTTCCTCTCACAGTGTTCGTAGCTATAGTTACCGAAGAGGCAGCGATAAGGCAGTTGAGCTCATGCGAGTTCATTTCTACCACGGACAAAGTTGCGGAAGCAAAAGTTCCCCAACTGCCCTTTATTTTCCGCCCGTGTGTTGCCAACACGTTCTTGGATTCGCCCCTTCTTTTAAGTCCTAATGAGTGGCAGCGTTTTACTCCGCTCTGCCACACGCGGCCTGCGGTGACGCTCTCTCTTCTCCCCGGGACATGCCATTTGCGGAGGACACGTGACCCGCCGCTTGTCTTCCTCCGCTCGTTGTCGGAGCCCCCTCGCCGGGCCCACGCCCGCCTCGTCCTAACAAGCGGATCTGTTGAGCGCGTCTCGGCGCCGCGGCCGATCAGTCAGCATCGGTCTCCCCCGCCTCGTCGGTCTGGGATTGTGACAGCCACTCATTAAAGAGGCTGTCCGCCGTCCTCTGGCCCGGCGTCAGCTCTGCTTGCGCTCCCGACCATGATTTCGTCCTCGCCGTGTCCATATCGATCAAGCGAAGACGCGGATTGATTGCGTAGGGCGGGAGCTGGGAACTTGACAGAGAGACACTTTTCGGGAACCAACTGTCTCCCCTCTCCTGTCTTTTAGCCTGTATGCGGGTGCTTTTTATTCATTCATTAATTAATAAATCATAGCTGCTGAGGCAACAGTACACAGGGTTGTGTGCAACACACTGTTCTCCTGCAGTTTGAAAACCAGGCCTAAGAGCAGAAGTAAAGTTCCATGCCGTGGTACTTTTTGCCATTCATAAATATATTTTGGCATTTCATCTACACAGTTGTCTTTTGAAGTTAGTGATTAATCACTTGAAAGGGAAATGACATTTAGGCCTTTGTACCAGAAGGTGGCAGCTTGTGGTGTTGTCACCTATGGAGACAAAAAATATAGGCGCTTTTGAGGGCGTCTGGCCACACCCAGGGATCGACAGGTACCAGATGGAGGTAATCTCCAAATATCAACCAGCCAGTCAAAGAACTAGGGAGAAATCTGAAATCTGGGAATGGAGGTTTCTGCTTATGATGGTGCTGAAAGTCTGTGCTCTCAGTTTAATTCATCCACTGCCTTCTTTCTCCTGGGTTTCAGTCTTGATGAGATGTTTCCCCGTTCTTGTTATTGTATTTTTGTAAGCTGTATTTTGGAGTCTATGGGAAGAAGGAATAATAATAGCCAAAAACCACCCAGTATGCTGTGACTTTCCACAGTCGCTTCTGCTTATTGTTGCCACAATTTCCCCAAGTCACCGGATTTATTAATTTGTTGGAGTTTTTGAACCAAGTCTTCCAATCTTGAAATTATTACTTCAGGGTCTGCCTCTGCTGTGTTGTCTTTCCAGCTCCATTAGACATGCACACATACAGTCATCCTTGGTGCCTCCCTGTGTGTGTGTGTGTGTGTGTGTGTGTGTGTGTGTGTGTGTGTGTGTGTGTGTGTGTGTTCTGCCAGATCATCAGCTGAGAAAGGCCGGCTTGCACCCCCACTGTTGCTTTGGCAACACACAGCTTGCAGTCCTGCGAGCTGAAGGTGTCGGTTTGGTTACCACATTTTTCCTCTTGAAGGAAGTGTCAGTAGATGGAAGAGGTCAGACCCTCTGCCCTTTCATGCAGGACATCACCTGTGAAAGGTTCCAGCTGAGTAAAGGCTCACACAGCTTAGCAGCCCAAAGTCCACTCCAGCTCTTCTTCACATCATTCATATCTGTTCTATGTGCACTGGATTTTCTCTTCTTTTTTTTTTAACTGACAAACTTACTGAATGTACCAGCGACTGAATATTGTTGATACATTTCCAATCACAAATATTCATTCAAACATTGATAAGGTCACATTCTGAATAAATTCTTTTGAAGGAAATCTGTTGACCTTTTTCTAATTACAAATGTGTGTTTGTATCCAAAAAAGCTCTTCAAGCATAACCTTTTAAATATTTTAGATAACACACACACGATTCAGTGCTTAAAACCTACCGGTGTATTTCAAGGTTGGTTAATGTTGGAGTGTCTTTAATATTAAATTACAATTTTGGTGTTTTAGTAAAGGTCAGCAAAGGCTTTTTTTTTTTTTTTTTTTAAAAACTAGTAGGGTAAATATTTAGGTGCAGCTTGGAGAAATATTTTCAGCAATTTCAAGGATTTTGGGAAGTGGTGCTGGCACAGTTCAGTGGCCATAATAATAGTTTACCTAATGCTTTCCTCAGTCCCCACAGTAAGCATTTCAATAACAGCTCTTTAGAAATTACACTTTGAGTATAAACACAAAACAAAGCATATTGAGCGGTTTGATCAAGCAAAGGTGCCCTGAGGCGAGTATATAGTTTTTACATCATGACCACATTTGGATAATTGTGTGTCCCCAGGCAAACTGCAGGAATTTAATGGAGTCATTGATGGCATTACTTGGACATCACAAAGGATACTGCCTGGAGATAAAAAAGGTTGTGTGACATGAACCTATTCCATGTCCATATACGTACACATCCATAGTTAGCTCGGGGGTTCTCCGGGGTTAGTTGGCGTGCTCTGTTAGCGGGTTGCATCTGCTTGTCCTCCTTCTGTTCTTGGTTCATCTCATCAACCGTGGGTTTATTAGCTTTGCTTTGTACTATGATCTCGAATAACTTTGCAGCCCGAGTTAGCACTTCAGATGATATCCTTTCTGACAGCCTTGCATGAAGTATTTGCATTACTTTGCCTATTTTGTTCATTAGAGTTGGTTTTCACTCAGTCGGTGGAATCTATGCAATTTATCTACAGAGACTCTCAAGATGCTCATTAAGTTGCTGGGGGGGAGGAAACTGTGTGTGTGTGTGTGTGTGTGTGTGTGTGTGTGTGTGTGTGTGTGTGTGTGTGTGTGTGTGTGTGTGTGTGTGTGTGTGTGTTTCCATTTTGTGAGATGGAACCATGCTGTGTGCATAGCTGATTACCGCTCCCGGTCTCAGCTCTGTTGGAGCTGCAAGGATGAGGCTTCAGCCTCCGTTTAGTGCTCAGGAAGTGATGGGACGTCCTGCAGCGAAGAAAAGGGGGATGATGGAGGGGGACTGGGGATAAAGGACTGCCATTTGTTTTGTGCGCCAGCAGCCTTCCCTGCGTCCACTGTTTGTTTGCTTTGTTAACCAAAGCCTTTTATGCCATCACCGAGCGAAGCGACATGTCCATCAAATTTGATTCGAACAGTTTGCGCTTGCCGCCAGAACCTGTAGAACGCACATTATTGTCTTTGATACGTTTTCATTGTACATTCTCTTTTGTCTACAAAAATTATGAACTTTAGATGTTTTTTTTTTTTTCTCATTCAATTCTCTTTCAGCTGTCTGGGCAAATCAGCAGGTGCAACCAAACATTTGTGCCAAATAGTGGTTTTGAGAAATATCAGAATGCGTTTGTCATCCACTAACTGATAAGTGATGTTGGTGGCGTGCGGAACTTCCGTGGTTGGTATCGTTCCTGCTTAGCAATTTACGAGATGGGAATAACAATCATCCAGCGTCAATGTACGCGTCGACCAGCCTAGAACAAAGCATAGTGAAATGTTGTACAAGTGCTCTCTAGGGTAGAATGAATGCCCCACCATTGCAAGAGCAGTCTCTTTTTCAGCCCTCCTGCTTTTAAGATTCATACTCAGGCTTCCCGTCTGTCTCCTGTGTCTCTTTCAGCTCTGTTTTCTTTCAGTTACACCTCTAGCTGTTTGGGTCCGGTACGACGGTGGGGCTCCTTCTCGCTCACTCGCTCTCTCTCTCTCTCACACACACACACACACACGCGCGCGCGCGCGCACACACACACACTGCGTTCACTATCTCTTCTTAATATCTTTGCTTATGAATGGTAGTAGGTTGTCAGTAAACACACAGTGTGATGTAGCACTACAGTTAGTCATAGGGTCAGCTTTTTTGTGCTTGAAATGTTGGTTTTCTCCATTTCAGATTGCACTTAGTCCCTTGCTTTAATGTTTTATTTTTTCTTACAGCTTTTACAATATTAAATAAGTACGGGTTTGCGCCACATAATGACGTGCCGATCAACAACGAACCGCGTATACGGCGGTGATCCCGTCAGATTATATACAGTATATGATACCTGATAATAATAATAAACAACTGTATTACCGGTTTATGTATTTAGTGTACTGTAATTTTAGCATGTACTCTTTCTACTTATAAAGAGAAAAGTTTACTGTAAATCAGAATGCCGTCTTACACTGTCAGCACCCTCATACATCTCGTGTTTACCGCATCTATTGTAACATGCTGTATGGGTTTGTAGCCTAGGAGCAATAGGCTGTACCATAAACAACAACAACAATAATAATAATAATAATAATAATAATAATAATAATAATAATAAGTCAAAAGGGACGTGATGCGGTGCAGGTACACGCTATGATGTTTGCACAAAAACGAAATCGCCCAATAGAGCATTTCTCGGAACGTATCCTCGTCATTAAGTGGCGTGTACCTGTATGAAGTTTTACAGTGTTCAGTGTCAGTGAAATATGTAGAATTATGTATGTTTTCAACAGCAAATTTAAAAAGACTGTGCGATGTGAATAGGCACCTTTTCAGCAATGGTTTCATTTTGAAATGTCGCTCTCAAAGAGGGCCGGGGTAGGGCCCATCTTGGTTTGAAAAGGCTTTCTTCGCAGGGTGAGTGCAGTGTTACAGTCACACACATCGCCACTTATTTTACTGTTTTAGTTAAGCCGTGCACAAAACCACAGATCAAATTGTGTCGAGAGCACAATGCCGGCGAAATGTAATTATTGCGGATATAGAAGGCAGTCAGCCATGTTTTAGTAGAGAATTTGCAGCCACGCAGCCGGCATGTTCTCGAGCACGTGACCGCTATCTGTTGGAATGCCTTGCGCGAATTAGTTTGTGTTTGGTTCCGACGGCGTGTTTTTAAGCGACGTCGGTCGAATGCGGAGAGCGAGCGCAACCACAAACGCGGCAAACGGACATCTGTAGCGAGAATGCAGAAGGAGGGCCATGAGTCAGATGCTATCGTTCTCCTGCGACAGTGCTGCGGCGGGAGCTTCCAGCACGCTTGCAAAATCAGACCATCAAATAAAAGGCCCGAGCACAGGACTGTCGCCGCGCTCTCCCTGGGAGGGAATTTTAATCAAAGTGTTTTGTCGTGATCAGTGACTCAAACACATCAAAACCCTCCTGGACTGTAATGTGTGCTGGCCAACAAGAGTAAGAGGAATCCTGCCAAATAGTTTCTGCGCACTTTACCGTGGCGGCGATAAGGCGGTGCGGAAAGCGCCTTTGTGCGGGCATGCGAGGAGCGGCATTTGCACGAGCTGATTAGGTGCTCGGCCACCGCCGGCCTTCTGACGGCCGGGATGTTTTGCCGGGGATCGGCCGAAAAATGTGCAAAATTGAACATCTGTGCCCAACACGAGGGTTTGCCCCTCGCTCGCCCACGCCACGTTGACCCTTTCAGCTCTGAAAACTGGAGCGGGAATAGATTAAAGTCAACACGAGGCTGATGCATGGAATACGTTTAAAAGGCGGCCGGTCCTGCGTCTCTCCTTTTAAGCCACAAAGCGCTAATGGTTTGCATCCTTATCAGTTCTCTCCAGTAGGCTGCGGTAGCGGTGCCTCTCCCTTTTATTTTGCCTCCAAAATAAATATACCTTTTTTTGGTGTCGAGATGCCTGATAGATTAAGAAAATTGCTTTGAAGGAAATGCTGGCCACAGTTCCGGGGTCAGGACTACACCGATGCAATATTCCAGATCACCTCAGAAGAAAACAGCCGAGCAGCCCGGGGTGCGCTTTTAACTTTTATCGTGCGGCGTGGAACAGTCGCGGCGAGCGGTAATGAACGGGGCCTTCGGGTGCGAGGCGCAGATTTAATGCATTAATATTCCATTTCGTTTCTTCTAATTTGTCAAAAGGCGGAAGTCCAGCCCTACTGTCAGATCGAGTGGCTTTGCGGCGGTCGGGACCGGCTGCGCTGTTTTGTTCGGTGTTTAAATATTCAATCGGCCTGTTCTTATTTTACCGCATTTCCATAAATATTTTTTTACTATGGGCACCATGGACAAATTAAATAGACTGTAGTATATATTAGTGAAATTTTCCATGGCAGCGATTAAAAGCGAGACCCCCTTGAGAGGCTGCCTCTCAGCTGTACGCCTCTGCGTGCCGGCACCTAATTGATGCGGGCACATTTTGAATGTGAGCTGTGAATTTTGCTGATGCCGACTGATGGCCGCTGCAACACCGGTGCTTTGCTCTCATTGCTTAGAGGTCCCAGCATTTGAACATGAATGAAATCGTGCTGCTTCTATAACTCATACTTGGCAACTGGCTTAAGTATGTATTTGAACTATTTCTGCTAAGCTAAGTACAGTGTGCATGGGTGTTGGAGCAGATCAAGCCAAAGCTGTCGGCGCAAGCTCAGATGACCGGGCTTCGACCGTCTTACTACAGACGTATCCGCGCGGGGAGAACGGTGCCTGGAAAAGGATATCGCGCTCAGCAAAGTGGAAGGTCAGCGCAAAAGAGGACGACCCTCAATGCGGTGGATGGACACGGTCACCGCAGCCACGGATGCTCCTTTGTCAAATCTTAAGCGACTCGCTGAAGATGCATTGCAGGGCAGCCATCCATAGAGTCGCCATGAGTCGACAGCGATCCGACACACTTAACAGCAAATGCAATAGACGTCTGACTCTATGTAGATGTTTAAAAAAATGTTTGTTATAATACCGTGTCCTTATTACACCCCAGGTCAGTTGTTCTGAAATTTACAAGAAGATTGTACACGCAATTATGTCTTTGTTTCTTTGTATTTTACTGATCTGCAAAGTATCTGACATCCGTAGATGTTCTTGTAGCAAGCTGGATAATTTTTTGCTCCTTCTCCTCATTAGCATAAACCTGCCAGAGCTCTGGTTAACATTTGCGTCGAGATGCTATGGTGGGCCACCCAAGCGTATGGAGCAAAAATGCATTTTTTTTTTCCTCCCCAAATGAGGAATGAACCGGGGAGCTGCTTTGAATCAACTTTCCGTAGGAGTGCCGTCGCATGGGCTTCGCTGGGTTCCCATCTTTAGCGAAGTGTGAGTAAAGATGCGGACCTCATGCGTTCCGTGACAGTTCCCACCCAAGCTGTCAGGTGTAGCTCGGCGGGGGGTCTGGGGGCAGGTAGATGCGGTTGCGATGACTGTTTGTTCCCAGCTCTCCAGCTGAGCTCCCGTCCCCGCTTGCCTGTCAGGCACCCCCAATACCCCCCGGCGTCTAAATCCAGAGGCAGGACCGAGAGCCGTACCAACTTCCGACAGCTCCTCCTGTCATCGCGGCGACGTTTTAATAACTGCGTGGAGGGTCCGCACTGCAGCCCACCGACACTGCTCTCCATTAATTAGTCCTGCGAGACTCTCCCTGTCGTCTCCCATTACTCCCTACTCCACACGCAGGCCCCCGGTACAAACACAGCACACCTTGTGCATGCAGTTTGCGGTCAGAGGCACATCAAGACTTATTCTCTACTTCGTGTGTAGGCAGTCGGCATGTTTTGTTCTCTCAAATGGCAGTCGGTAAAGCCGGTTAACTCGATTCTAAATTCTGCGTTCGGCAGTGTAGGTGATCTCACATTGCAGTCGGTCTCCCTTTTACAACTATTTGGCTGTTTTGCATTCGTTCGGGTGCCATTATACGAAGGGGTTCTTCTAAATGTGCAAAACTTCATCTTTTCATATTACGGGGACCTGCATTTGAGACACCGACACACCAAGGATTTGTTTTTCTTTTCCGGATTCCATACCTTTTCCCCACGAACATATACAATGGGAGATCACGTCGACAGAGGGTTTTCATGGCTGTTTGTGTGTTTGGAATTAACGTTATGTAGGGATGTTGCCAAAATCCAGAGTGTGTCCACATAGCGACAATATAAATGCTTGAAGCAATGCGTACAGAATATAGGATTTTATGTTTAATTGGTAAGGATAAAGTTAGTGGCATTAGCTGTTTACTCTGCCCTTTAGAAACTGGTTGACTATTTTGACTCTGGGCTTTGGGAAATGGCGGATCTCTGCGTATGCACCCTTGCTGAGATTTGCTCCGATCTTGTGCCTGCCGGTCTGACAGGAGAGAGCCAAAGTGCTCGCTGAAGTGCAAGTGTGTCAGCACCCGTGTCGCTGCTTAATGGAAGTGTTGTCCAGGGTGTTGTGTGCGCCGCACACGCTCTGTCGAATGACAACCCATGTCTCTGCCCAATGCCTCCTGGGGGCAGTGGCTAAGGGGGAGCGTTTTGTTATAGCGGGGCCTGGGGCTGACTAACACGATGCTCTGTGTACCCAACCAGGCCAGCGACCCCGGACACACCTGCATGCAGCTCATGGACACAGAGTACTCCCGCACGCTGCGTGACCTCGTCAGGCTGCACCTCTTCCACCAGAACAGCATCCCGGCCTTCCTGAGCGCCATCACGCTGGACCTCTTCAGCCGCACGACCGTGGCCTGACCGCACCCTCGGGCACGGGAGGACATGGCTGCCATGGCAACGGGACAGCGTGGGGCAGGTCTGCGGCGGTTGCTGCTGAAAGGGGACTGATGCAGAAATGCCGGGTTGAAGAAGATGTGGGTTTTTACGGGGTCGAGCTTCAGTATTCCTGTTGATCTGCTGTGCTATTTTCTTCTTTTGCATTTTCGCTCGTTTTATTTCATAATGATAAGGACATCTGAACGTTGACGTGGAAAAAATTACTTTCGGTAAGCAACACCAAGACGCCCAGGAATGCATTTATAAGAAATAGGAAAACATCTGAAAGTTTACAGACACAACAGCATCATCATTGTCATCTGCTGGCTTTTCGTTAATCCGCTTTTTCGGAGACTTTTTCCAAATTGCAAGCTGATCGGATGAAGCAATCGGCTGAAAACGAGTGGCTGGTCCAGAAATATCTGCAAACCTTATGCTGTCTTTCCAGAACGTTCTTGGTGTTTCCCCTTCTGTGCAGTACGGTGTCTGTGTCTGTGTGAATGTGCCCTGAATTATAATGTGATAATGAGCTGTTAGGCGGTGCCTCACACTTGCAGAATTGCCGTTCGCGTGTCACGCCGAGCCGCCGTGCGACAGGGAGAGGTGCTCCGCCGCTGCTCGAGGCTCCCCGGCACGTTTCGGCGGAACCGCTCGGGAACACGGCGCATCGAGGAGGTGCGAGAGAACGCGCAGCCGGCGAGGCCAAAGCTCAGCCACTTTACTCAGAACACCATCGCTCTGTGCTTAGGATCCGGCACCATATGCTTGCTTGCTTTCATGTTTTGACAATGCAAACGCAAACACGCCTACTTATTCACTGCAAAATACTCCTACCCCTGTAATGCCATGATTTCTTTAAACTTTTTGTTTTGTACCAGCGGTTCTCTGCTTATTTAGCAGGAGAATACGCAGATTTTTAAAAGGTTTTGTGTGCTATGATTATTTTGCGACGATGGTTTCTCCCCTGTTATGCCGACCGCTTGTTCCCTCTGCGGATGGGCGGCTCAGGATGTGCAGTCGTGCTTATGCCCAACAGTGTCTCACTGTGGTGTTTATTAACACACCCGCGTATCCCGAGTTGTTTAGAAATAGTTTTTTTTTTTTCCTTCCAAAAACTCATTGCCTAGTTAGGCGTGTGCATTATATTGATGGTTTATCACTGAAATAAAAGGCAAACCGAATCCCTTCTACCTTTTCTTTGTTCCGTTAATGATAAACAAATTTGCAGCAACTTTGCGTTTTTTTGGGAATTTAGTAAAGCCGCTGGTGCGCAGCATACGTTAATAACCTATTAAGTGCAGTTTCCAAGACGCTGTTTCTCTCCGCTGCAGAAAAATTAAACCCAGACTCGAGCTTGCTAGGTGTACAGATTAAATGAAGCTTTGCGTCAGGTTTGCACAGCAGATGTTCGGCGTATCTTGCGGTTGCACAAAGCCAAGAGGAAGTGTACATGTGAGACTTTTTGACACGCACTGCCTTCTCACTGAACACTTAAGTTATTGCCTCTGTTGAAAAGTCACACTTGCCTCCCATACTACTCAACTATAATGAACTTGAAAAATCGTATTTGGCGTATATTACATTTTTAAATATTTGTGCCCGTCGACCATAAATTCGGCCTCAGTAATCCCGTTTCATTCGTGGTGGTTGCTGTTTGTTGCTTTTTGCCACTCGGATTAACCACGTTTGTTTGTTTGTTTATGAAAAAATACCGGCACAGACGCTAAATATGTATGGGTTTCTTCACAGATTTGTCACAGCATGTTTACTGCATGCAGTGTCCTCTGTGTTCTTTATACCTGTCCTTGAATAGGAATGAAAATGTCATTCAGAAATATTTATAGGTAGAGATGTGCTGGTGCTGCAGCCTTAACAACCTGGCATCAGGTAGCGCATGAGTTCATGTCCATAAGAATTCAGTGAATTTAAAAACTGCAGAAATCTGCAAATGGTGTCGTTGCGGATACGGTGCGAAGTCAGGAGGAGCCAACGGATGGGCGTAGCATGCCAAAGTACCCATTTTCCCGTGGAGTTAACAAAAAGGTAGCGGCCACATATATTATCATGGCTAAGGTCAGAGAGCTCTCCAAAGACCTGCAAATGGTCATTAATCTCCACAAGTTGAAGGATCGCTATAAATTGGTACTGGGTCAGTGGCCATGTTGCCAAGAAGAGGATTTAGGTGCACCTTGTCATGCCCTGCTGCTGAAGTAAGTTTTTTGAGACAAGTATGAAACAAAAGACAGTAGATCCCGGTCCAACCTGAAGCAGAATTTGAAGAGCGCAAAAGTTACCGTGTGAACGTGGTGGTGGTGGTGGTGGGGGGGGGGGGGTTCAAACCGCCAGCATGATTTTTGCGGGCAGATGAAAACAGAATAGAGCTGTAAGAGTCTTGAGAGATTCCCACCAGCACTCAAGTCCCACAGTTCCCAAAGTACCACTGAAGTGTCTGGATAAATTGTAGCCGTGAAGCTAACCTCTGTGTGTAAAGCCAATCCAAATTGTAGTAAAAAAACAGTAAAATGATGGCCAGCAGCACACCGAACCCCACACGTGTTGTTGAGTGGCCGTGTGACGTCACCCTGGGAGACATTCTTGGCAAGACGGTTTCACAGAACCGAAAACATGGAGGAGTGCAGCCTGCAGGAGAGCAACGGGATAGCCCTTCAGCAGAGCCTGCGGCTGATAAAGCACCGCTGGGGGCATTCGGGCAGGTGGAGCCTAAGACGGATTTACAAACACTGATCCGAGGGGGGGTATGGCCCTCGTTTTTTTCTCAAAATTACTTATGAAAGATATTACTTTCCACTGTGCCGTGCAAACACGAATGCAGGAAATCGCCAAACCTCTTCCCCACAACTCGCATGTTAAACAAACAAACAGCGTTTGAGGAAAGAAGCAAACAGAGGACAGAAGACGGTCTGGGCTCACACACAACCGCGCGACACGGACGGAGCTCCGTCCACCTTTTTCTTCTCTCCAGTTACACAACGTGTGCCCGTACTTCATGCTCTTCTTCTAGATCTTTCTTTTGCATTTTTTCACCTCTGATGTTCTTTGAAAAGGAATTTGTATTTGCAGCTGTACTGAAAAGGCAAGTTTGTACTTGTCCACATCTGGGTGTTTTTTATTATTTTTTTTTAATTCATTTTAGTATTTTGATTACCTTGCGTTATTATTTCCAAAAGTACATGAAATGGCCCTGAACCGTGTGGCTGCAGTGAAATTCTGGGCATTGTGTTAAATTTTGAACTTGAACGACGTCCCAACAGAAGGCCTTCCGTATCTTGTCTGACACTCAAACTATTAAAGAGCTGGCAAAGAATCCAACTTGCGACCACCGTACAGCCGTGTTTCCCAGTGCAGGTAAGAGTGAGAAAACATTCGCAAAACTGTGCAAAAGCCCAGTGTTCAGCATCAACATTTTTAAACGCCCACATTTTGTGCGAACGACGACAACGCGCTCTGTGTTACGAAGACCGCAGATGTAGAAAAGGCGAACACTTTCTTTTCTGCCGTTTAAAAAAAGCACTTGCCAAGAATATTATTTAAAAAAAAAAAAATCAACCCATGAAAAAAATTACAAAAACTTGTTCAAAACAAAAGCTGTGGACTCCTGATTGTAAGACAGAAGTGAATGTGGACAAAAAAAAAATCTTAAATATATGATATTTTGGCGTTTGATGTTTTTCACTCATTTTGACATTTTCTTTCCTAAGAAACTTACAACATAAAGTTTGTATACTAATCTATTTGCAGTGATTTACCCCTTTTATACCAGTCAATGTTTTTACTTGGACAATTCAGGGTATTTTGATCTTTTTTACTACAGCAGGGGCCAAAATTCAAACTTGTTTCCCTCTGGTTGAAAGCAAGTTGTAACCACTGTGGTGCCTGCTGACTCTTGAACTTCTGAGTCTCTAAAGATGTTACTTTTAGGCCCCGAGCCTTTAAAATTATTTAACTCTTTTTAATTCTATTTACCGCTCAAGTCTGTGCTCCCCAGTGTCCACGGAACCTCTCCGACTAGCAGAGCGCTGTTTACCCTGAATGTGTTTCCACGTTAAACACCATTAATTTCTCAAAGGAGAAAAGATCTGTGCAACCAGTGGGAAGGAAAGAAGCTCTCTCGTTCGCTTCACGGAGAAAAAGATTGCTTGCGGACCCAACATCTGTGTGTGAGTCCGGATTTATTAAGTTTTCTGCAGTTTTCTCCCGTGCTTTTCTGAAATCTTCAGGGCTTCTTTGCATCATGCTTTTCTGCACCGGGAACACGACGGCAAGCAGTGGGTCCTTCACATTAGAGCAGCCTGTGGTGACCCGCAATGGCCAGCGAATGCCACTCTCACCTGAGTCCCACAGATTGCTTCGCCATATCTAAAGGACATCCACGAGCGTCCTGAGCACCACTTTTAAGATTAATAGCGCGCTTTTACCCCATTCCCCCTGGCCAAAGCAATTAGTTCTTCATTGAGAAACTCTGGGAGACCAGATGGAATAACAGGGCCCTGAAGCATAGCGAGATGCCGCTCTTTTTGGAAGATGCGAATCCCACAAAGCTGGTGGCACCAAGAGAGCATAAATGTTCCCTCAGCTGGGGTTCTTTGCTTTTTTGTTTTCACTTGTTTTCCCAAACGTACCCTAATAAAATAAGTTATGCACACAGTATGTCTGTGTTCACATTTCTCGGGCTCTTAACACTTGCTTTTTGGCATTTAAGCTTTGCGGCAGTCAGATAAAGAGGAGCGATTTTGTGCATAAAGTGTTTTGTTCTTTTGTCATAATATCACTGTGCTCTTTAAATGTTGTCAACCATTTACTATGTGGCTCAAATAAATGCAGTTTAAAGTTTCTAACTGAGGATGGGACCCCCCGTAGCGCTGGCGCCTCAGTGTGTTTGGGCGTAGGTTCAACTTGGCCTCATGGTGTGCGGAGTTTGCAGACTGAAGGCAGGCGCAGGAGAAGGTGCTGGTGGTCTCTTTCACACCTCCCCGTGGAAACCATGCGAGCGGCTGGCACGAGCTGAATTTGTCTCAAAGACACTGAGCAGGTAAGGACAGATAAAAATGACCATTTTTGACTTACTTACGTTTAGGTGTGTAAATGTATTCTGAGCCGGCTGCGGATGAACTAGAACAGCAAGTTAGCGTTTAGCTTTGTCTTGTAAAAAGTGCGCTGCAGCTTCACAGGTTCATACATTTAGAAAAACTACATACGTCGTGGCTACGCACTGAAAACTTCTCTGCTTTTTCTCTTCTTGTAGCCATAAAGTCCGATTAACCGCATCGCAAATATATTTGCAGCGTGACTGTTCATCAGTTTTTTACGCTGTCACCAAGTGCAGGGTCATGAGTGAAACATTTTGACAGCTTTGTGTATTTTTCTGAGTATTTTCTTCTGTTTTGTCCAAATGCCACTTCTTCCACTGCACGGTGCGTGGGCGTTTAATACGAGAAACCTTATATTTATTTCTGTATAGTTTACATATTGTGGAGAACAGAGTGAAAATCCTCACGCCTTTGGTCAGGTCAGCAGCTGAGCAACAGTGCTGCTAATGCATTGGTTGTGTCACGTGATTTGAGATACAGCTTGGGTTCTTAAATATGCTTATTTATTTTATTTATTTATTTTTTTAAATGTCAAAGGGGGGAAAGCAACGGCATATGTGGAATAGGCATATCTGGGGAAAAACGTGTCACTGAATATGTCCCAGAATACCATTTACTTTAAGCCTCACACTGGCTGTGCAGAAGAAAAAAATGGAAATAATATAGAAGACGACAGCTGGGACCACCGGCACTCACTTTGTATCACCAGAAAGATGTGTCTCATTAAAGCTGGGAGCAACCATGCTCAAACATCTAGTTTGTCATAGAGCAGGTTCACAGTAAAGAAAATATATACCATAAAAAACATGTGTGTGTGTGTGTGCGCGCAGTTTTAAACACTTTTTGCATTGATTTATGTGCTTTAACGGGGATATGAAAACATTGGTAAGTGGCAGTGGCTTCACTCCAGAGACATAATGGCTGAATAGATGGAGCCATACTGTGGGCCCACTTGTTTTCATTATACACATCTCGCCTTAATTCACTTTTATTTGTAGAGCGAGATGAGTCAGTCCACACAACGTGTCTTATTACATAACACACAGGAACGTCATAGACTTGAAATGCACTTTCTTTTACAAGGAGAATGGCAGTTGAGAGGATGCAGTTCACCTTTCGGCAGGACAGCGACCCCAAGCACAAGGCCGGAGGGGCTCGAAAACAAAATGATTCTGCATCAGGGCCCGGTCGCTGTCGTGACCTATTTCCCTGCTGAGAATCTACAGCACTAAGTTGACAACTGTGGTCCTCAAGCATCATCCAGCCGACGTGAGCAACTGCTGCAGATTCGCCAAGATGAATGGGGAAAAAACGAATGCCCTAACCTTATACAAAGCTGGTAAACATTTACCCCAAAAGACTTAAAGCTGTTTTTGCAGCAAAAGGTGGCTTTGACATATGTTAATGTGTGCAGCTTCAATACTTTTATAGAAGCACCATTTCAGTTTTTCATTTTATTGAAAATATATGCAAAGAAATTACTTATTTTACCTCTGACAATTGAGTGTTAGAGTATGAGTTTGCCAATAAAGATGCTGGTTGAAAGAATATGTATAAGTGATGATGCTCTGCACCACCGCAGCCCTACTCGTGACAAGGGGTTAGCAGAAAACGGATGGATGGATGGATGGATGGATGAATAAGTTTCTATGGGTTTGAACACTTTAACAAAGCCCTGTGTTTTCCACAGTTGTTTTATATTTGTGTGTGTGTGTGTCTGTCTTGGAGTGGGCCTCTATCCTTTTCATCATGTGGTCCTGCCTATGGCCCTCTGCATGTCAGGAAGACCTCGGGCTCCTTCGGGATAAGGTCAGTGCTTGCTCAAAATCAGCCGGTGAGTAATTTACCCACAATTCCTTTGGTGTAAATGTTAGCCCAAGTGAACAGAATATAACTTTTTCCTAGTGTTCCTGCTGTCCTTGTCAACCAGTTGTAACAGTACAGTAACACCAGGGTCCATGTGTTACATACGTTGCTGAGAAATGGAGCACTCGATGGAACTGCACTATAAAAGGTCATTATTTCGGTGTTTTGCATAGCTTGAAAACTGCATGTGTGAAACAATGCAAAATGGATTTATTGTACCTTTAATAATACACAGAAATGAATCTTTTGATGCATAATAAATATAAAATCTAAAAAAAATGTAAAGCATGGTAAATATGGCAAATTATTTAAAGAGCTAAAATAAAAGAATACTACAGTAAAAGAATAGGAAGTAGTAATAAACTGCACTATTTGTGTGCATTTTTATCACAAAGAGGGCCACCATCCCCTTCAGGCCAGACCTCTTTTCTTAGCCGATTGAGGTTATAGCCACAGCCCATGGTTCCTTTCCTGCTGCTGAAGTGGCCTAGATTTTGCCCTGCTGCCAGTGATAGACAATCTGACAGGTGCCTCCTTCTGCAAAGCCTGTGGTCTTGTGCAAGTCCTCAGATGGGTACCAGTGGGATGAAAAGGAGACACCAGAAGAAAGGCCCTGCCACTCAGGCACCAGAGTTCTGCAGCCGTCAGTCAGCGTTCTCACATCTCTCTCTTAAATGACTGCCACCGCTCCGGCGCTCAGAAAGTTTCTGCAAACTTTTTTTTTCTTAATTTCTTCCAATCAGGAGATCTGCTTTATCTCTCTTACTTACTTTCAGAACTTCAGCTCTTGGAGATCTAGGATCTTCACAGCCCACTCATTTCCCAGTGAGTTGGGTGAGTTTGAGGAACTATATCCCTTTTTTGGCCCTTTGGGCATCTTAGTTATCTCAGACTCTCCTTACTATCTCATGTCCATAAGAGAAATGATGTTTCATGATGTTTCCTTTCTCGTAATTAAAAAAAAAAAAAAAAAATCATCCGTGCCTTCCATTTTCTGCAGTTACTGTGTTCCACTGCTCTTTTTATTTCCTCTCTTCAGGTCTTTGCGCAGCACTTTCCGTTGCCTGGGTCATCGTCTCACATGGATCCTTCGGTGATGGAGTGATGTTCATGTGGTTCCTTCAGTGATGATGCATCACAGAGGAGGTGTCAACCTTTCAATGAAATGGACCGTCATACTTTCTGGAGTACTAGTAATACCAACTAGCAGTACTAACTCAGAATTTCGTGACTGTTTGGTTTAAGCTACTCTTAAGGTCATTTGCAATATTCCTGAAGCTGCCACTACTGCCACAGATCCTCTGATATCCTTAGTTTCATGCCATGAAGGGAAAATGGCAGCAAGTGAACAGTCAGTTGTTGAAGTCGATGTGTTGAAAACAGGGAAAATGGACAAACGTAAGGGACATCTCAAAAACGGCAGGTTTTATGGAGTGGATGTTCCTGGTATGCGGTGATTAGTACTTACCAAAAGGAAGGAGAACTGGTGAACCTAGCCCGTCTGGTCCGATCCCATAGAAGAGCTACAGTAGCACAAACTGCTAAAAACTTTAATGCTGGCCATGACAGAAAGGTGTCGGAACACACGGTGCATCGCAGCTTGTGAGTATGGGAGTGCATTGCCGCAGACCGGTCAGAGTTCCCATGCTGACCCTCTGTCCACCGCTGAAAGGGCCCACAACGGGCATGTGAGCATCAGAACTCGACCATGGAAGAAGATGGCCTGGTCTGATGAATCATGTGGATGCCCACGTGCGTGTGTGTCATTTACTAGAGGAAGAGATGGCAGCAGGGTGTACTATGGGAAGAAGGCAAGCCGGCAGAGGCAGCGCTATGCTCTGGCCAATGTTCTGTTGAGAAACTTTGGGTTTTGGCATTCATGTGATTGTTACTTAGACACAGATCACCTACCTAAACATTGTTGCAGACCACGTACACCCCTCCACGGCAACGGTATTCGCTGATGGCAGTGGCCCTGCCACACTGCAAAAACTTCTAGGATGGTTTGAGGAACATGACAAATAGTTTAAGGTATTGTCTTGGCCTTCCAAGGTCTTAGCCTGATCAAGCATCTGTGGGGTGTGCTGCAAAAGCAAATCCGAATCATGGAGTCTCCACCTCGCAACTTACAGGACTTAAAGGGTCTGCTGCTAACGTTTTGGTGCCAGATACCACGGGACACCTTCAGAGGTCTTGTGGAGTCCATGCCTCCACGGGTCAGAGCTGTATTGGTGGCACAAGGGGGACCAAGACAATATTAGGGAGTAATGTTGTAGCTGATCAGTGTATTTCCTGATAGGACTGTGACTAACTTAATCCTGGGTGCTATTAGGATCACTGGTCACCTTCCAGGTGCCTTCATGCACTCTGAAGCAGAGTTCACATCGTGCAATATGTTTGTAAGACACAAAGACAAGCACAGCACACACGTTTTCCTGTATAGATATTTCCCAACTTATTTAAAGTCAGCATTTGTACACTGTGTACCATTAGTGACAAAAACAGTGTGAACCCTCCAGGGAATTTTTGCGATTACACTGGAATGCAGTGGTTATTTGGCCAAAGAGATTCAGTACTTTTTCAAGCAAAGGGAGGAAACTATAAGCAAAGCGTAGAAATGAATTATGTGTGTATATACTGCACACACACACACACACGAAGAAGAACAGAGCCAAAATCCTGACAGATAAACAGGTAAGAGCTAACAAACCAGATACAGTGGAAAGTAGGAGAAAACAGCAGTGGTGATGGATACCAGGATTTCAATTGAGAGGAACATCAGGAAGAAGGAATATGAGAAGCCAGAGAAACACTATGGATTGGAAGAAGAATTGGAGAGAATGTGGAAAGTGAAAACCAAGGTGGTGCCATTGGTGATAGGAGCACTCAGGCCCGTGACCCCTGAGTTCTGTTTGTGTGTGTATATATATGCAGGAATGTGTATTTTGTTGCCTTTCTGTCTCAGAAGTCTATTAAAATCTTATTGGGCCCTAGAATTACTATTTTAAGATGATATAATAGTTTACTGCTATTTATACAGTAAGCGTATCTTCAGCTGGAGGTTGCCTGAATTGCTGTGTCATTGACCTGCTGTGTTTCACATGAACTGCAGCACTTAATGGGACAAAATTTGTAGCTGTAGATGACAGGACTAGGTTTAACGTCTGCATAACTACTGCGTGGTAAATCAAAGCCAGTGACCTGGATGGAGCAAAAACCTGCAAACCTGCCGCCAGATCAGTTTGAGCCTGAACAAGGGGGGGTTCGTGTGTGCATTTCATTTATTGTTGTAACCATACAGTAAACACGTTCTTTGTTCGAGTGCGTTTCACAGACCTTCTGTGGATGCTGGAGTCAAGATCTTTCAGCACCTGTGCACTGCTGTGGAGCTACTGACCCGAGGCTGCGTCGCTTACATAACATTCATGAAATTGCATTTTTTTTCCATGCAGCATGCCCTAAACTGTTTTTGCCCTTATTTTCATTTCACGCATACATTTTGTACCACACTTCAGAAATACGTGGATTCCTAGGATTCCATACTCTTACGTACTGTAGTTTTTTATTTTTTTTAAGTTTGATCCCCATTATCACACACTTCTAGCTAATTGGTGCACTTGGCCCTGGCTTTTTTGTGTAGGACTTAAATCTCTCTTCAAGTCTGCAAATGAGGTCAGATCATAGCCTCTCCAAAGGGATGAAAATGTTGGCAGATGGAGCTGAAAGTGTGCGCATTCGTTTCACCTTCTTGCCGCGATTTTTAGATTCGTTTAAGATACCGTACGGATGTGCGGTCCAAACCTATTTGCAAAGTAACTTGTTTTTTTATAATAAATGCTCCAAACACTGCAAGTTCATGCGGGGCTTAGTTTCTGAGAGATAAATGCGTGGAAGTGTTCAGTTCTTTCTGAATCGGCCCATACTTTAAAGAAAAGATGCTGTGTAGATTCGCTCACGGTTTGTCCTTAAGCAAGTGTTTGCGTAATGAAATGGACTGGAATAAGACTGAGAGGTTGAGCTGGATTCAGACCCGCATCTCACCAGCACTGTCCCCCGTGTCGCTTTGCTGCCTAAACTATAAATATCAGATTGTACAAAACAACGCTGTTACGGCACTCCGTGTTGTATTCTGTCAGTGTGTTACCGTGTTAAATGTTAGTAAACATCCTGCACTTCATGGTGAACGAGCAGCTTGGAACCTAGAATTTCGCCCCGCGTTTATGTGCGCTTAAATGCATTTTGATGGACGCTGAAGGTGTCAGCAGTTTCCGGCCTCCTGGAATCAGATTCCATGGAAGCTTGAAAACTCTCATTAATCTGGTGAGTGGCGGTCGATAACAGGGGGCGAGGACACTGAGGAGAGCATAAGATAGCTTCTGATGCAGCGCCGAGCAAGGCATCACCTTCAAGTCGTCTTATATCGACACCTAATTGGTGGACGTGTCCACGTTTTGGGCTCAAACCTGGCCTACTGTGACGAACGGAACAAGAGGCTCAGGTTTGTCCTCCGGTGGCTGAGCTGACCTTAACGTTGGGTTTGTTTGAATATTTCTGCTACGCTACTCCCGCGGCTGCTAATTTTATCGCAATATCGTTTTCGGAATCTATAAGCAGGCTTACTTTTGCTGTAGATGGAGGCCCGCTTCATTACCGCTTGCCTCAACCTTCTGGGACGCGGTGCACTGCTGGAGTGAAGGTGCGTGACTTACAAGAGCAGATGTATGTAGGTCAAGGCTGTTGGTATTATCAATGGAGCCACAGCGTGAGGACAGGCGGGTAATTTGTGGCGCTGCCCTTCGGCACACGCTTCCCACTCCCCTAAGGTTCGGCGAAATTGTAGGGCAAACCAGTGAACAGAACGGTGTTTCTGGTTCTCGGAGGTTGAGGGTGATCCACTTAGAGTCCGACGCATAACTACAGATAACGTGTCTTAAAGCGTGAATGCAACTTTTAGGTTAAGAACGCAGGAGGTTCCCGGTTTGCGATGGGGTTCCGTTCCAACAACCTCAGGGTAAGTCGACCGTCTACTTTGCCGGCTCCGTTATGCCGTATTTATGCAAAATCTGAGAACGTATAAACAACTAACGTGCATGGGTGCCATGTTGTACCAAAAACCTTTGATATAATTTCACACCATGTTAATGATAATAAAATAAATATAAATACAGTACAGTATTATATTTACATTGACATGCTGAATAATTATTTTTTGTTTCTTTTCCTTTTCTTTTCCTTTCAGCACCACCGGAACACTCGCTTTTTTGCTTGCTACCCATTAGTAAATTACAAAGTAACTGCAATGGACCCACAAATGGTAACTTCTACAAATAAAATGTTTTGTTAAATAAAACCCACTCACTCGCTGGCGCCCCAACGCTGAATGCGTCAATGACAGATACGACGTCCTTCAGCAGTGCGACCAGCTGACGTTCGCGTATAGTAGATGGAACCCTCATCGTTCCGAGGTGGTGGCCAGACATCGGGGCTTGAAAATAAGGCGTGGGTGAGGTTAATGAGACGGCCGTCAATCCAGGTTGTCGAAAGCCGCATGCGTCGTGGGTCGAGGACCACCCGTATTCCGAAAAGCTACCTTAACTTTCGTAACAGAGTTAGCGGAGACACTTTGAACGCACGTTAGGTTAGCGCATTCTGCAAGTAGCGTCGGTCTACTGAACTGTAGTATAGATTCCAGGACAAATTTTAGCAGCTCTTTGGTGTAATGGTCTCTGCAATCGAACATTTGAAATATACGGCGGCATCATGGAAGAACAGCCGTTCTGAAATGTGTGAACCTGGTGTGCCGAGACCAACACCCGGTAAACAATTCCAGCAGTTCTTTAATAGCAGAGGCTGTTCTGCAGTCTCTGCATGCGAGTACGTCAGATGATTCTGATCATTTTGCTGTGAACGCCTGTGGTGAGACATTCTCACCCAAGTCAGTGTCGGTCAGATGAATTTCCACTTGACTTGGTTTGCTCTAATGAGCGGGAGCTCGACGTGAAACCAGCGTTTCTCTGAGGTTGAGCTGACATTTTGCGCTGGCACATCTCCCGAAAATGAGTCTGCGGTCACAATTATTACCGATACTTCCAGAAAGCGGCCCCTTATAGATGTTTTGGAGGCAAAAAGGAACGACTGGTGATGATCTACAGATAGAATAAGTGGCGTTGTGGACGAGACCGCTTTACCTGGGGGGTTATTTGCGCAAGCGGCGACCCTCGCCAGGATAAACGGTTCCAGACAATGAAAGGATGATTACTAGAGTGACTCCCAGGAAGGATATTGCTGCTGATTCGACTAAAACGTTTGTTTGCTTCAGGGGAAGCCTTGGCATTACGACAGGGTCCAGAATGTCGATGCGTTTGGCGGAGGGCGGCAGCCAAGTGAATTCATTAGCGCCGCTCTCTTTCCGTGCCGAGCTGTGGGAATTAATGCGAGGTTTAACGCGAGGTTAAACCGACACGGCGCTCGGATTATTTTTCGGCGCTCGAATGTATGACGAAGTTGCATTTTGGCGATCCACGCATCGAAAGTCGAATGTGGATGTTCCGCACGGGAGGTAATGCGTGACATAATGGAGAGGAGACGTTCGTGTCTGCTATGCCAATGAAACGTTGCAAAATGTGTGATGACGAAGAGGAGAATTTCAGGAATACACTCTGTGTGTGTGTGTGTGTGTGTGTGTGTGTGTGTGTGTGTGTGTGTGTGTGTGTGTGTGTGTGCGCGTGCGTGCGTGCGTGCGCGCGCGCGCAGTATATAAAGCGAGCTGATGCGAAGGTGTAAAGCCACAACGTTTTGGAGCGCTCATGCGGCTGCTTTCAGTGCAAAACACTAAACTGCAAAGGACAGGTAACTTGAACACTAAATTGGTTTTGTCTGCTCGAAATGAGCAGAATCCTGCACAGTCCGGACCGCTTATTGTCTTCCTTCGCTAACCAGGCCGTGTCACTTGCATCCTGGCAAAGCAGCGCTCTCCTTTCCTGACCTCACCAAGCATCCTGTCAGCTGGGAGCATCGCTTTCAGACAGATTGAACCCCTTATTCGCAGGATATAGTTCAGATTTGAGCTGTGGGCATTATTATTATTATTATTATTATTATTATTATTATTATTATTATTATTATTATTATTATTATTCATTTGTGCCGGTGTCATGTTAAGGCTGCCCATGTATTTTTCTCCGGCTAAACAGACATGGATTTTTGAGCGCTTCTGTTCAGGATTCCGCTGCGAGCTTCACGGCGTGTCCTTTTATCCTTGGCCGGGGTTTTGTAGCTGCGGCTGCCTCATTCCCTCCGTCACTTTCCGAGGACATTGATTGTCTGTTGCCCCCCCGTAAGCGGAGGCCAGGCTGTGTCTTCATGAACCTGCTTGTCTGTCCATTAGTCATTCAATGGGAATGGCACCCGAGCTAATTGACCTGTTTTTAAACAGCTCCCGGTTCACCTGTGCCACGGCCTCCTCAACTCTCCCAAATACATTTGAGAAAAGACGCCGTATAATTTGTTCGGTAAGAAGCCGTCCGGCTTAATGGGGGGGCGGGGGCGCTCTCGGCTTCCACGTTAATGCAGGTAAGGAGTGAACGGCGTTTTCTTTAAACCTTTTAACCTGCCCGGTTTAACCGGCCCCTTTTGCCAAATTACCAAGTGCTTTAAAACTTCCTGCATTTGCTTCTCTCGATATTTTCGACGGCGGAAGTTAGCCGTCGCCTCGCCGGCCTGTTTTCGGCGCGCTCAAGAAAACAATTATGCACGCCTTTTAAACTTGGTTTCTCCACTTACTTATTCAACAAATCGTACAAGAATAAAGTTACAGAATCCAGGAAAAAAAAAAAAAACTTAATTATAAATTATATTGCATTTTTTTTTTTTTTCCTTCCCCCAACACATAGCTGTCTCGCTAATTCCCGGGCTGAACGCTTATTGTCTGTGCAAATTGGATTTTGAACACTTTGTACAGTTTTCACAGTTTTATTACTGCCGCTGTTTTGATAGGAATAATAAACTGTTTCTGTACCTGCCCCGGTTCATAAAATGACCAGTTTGCTACCAGTGGTGCCCACAGCCCTGCCACTGTCTATTATGGAAGGAATTAGCAAATACACATTGACTGGATAAACAAAAGCAGGTGCTTAAAATAAAAGGCTTTTAAATAAGACGAACGTTCCTTGAGGTGTACAAAGGCTTAAAGAAACCGGCTTTATAAGTCAAAGGGAATAAACTCTTCCCCAAAGAATTAGCTAATAATGCTGGGAAAGTCACGTTCAGCTGCATCTCCACAGGCGGCACCGCTGCTCAACCCGTCCGCCGCTATTGATTTTATTGGGGCGATATTTAATGTTTAAATTTTACAACTGACGTGCTTTACAATTCACTTCTACCGCGGAAGCAGGTCGGGTCCGTTTCCAGCGGTACCTCCGCTGCCCAGCACACTCCCTCCATTATCCGTATTGACAAGTCCATATAACGGATCAGGTTTTATCGTGCCAAATGACCCGCGTTCAAATAACATCTTTTTTTGTTAGCAGTGACTTACAAGAGAACTTCCAGCTCCGCGCTGTGAATTAGTTGTGCGTCCCTGTTGCCAGGGATGTTTCGTATGCAGACCGCCCCATCGTCGGGGGTTGCGCAATGGTTCCGCTCAGCTGCGTGCTTTATCTTTCCGCCGTGTATTTTTTACCGGTCCGTACTGACCTGTATTGCAGTTCCGGTGCGTTTGATAAGGTTACGGCTCTATTAAAAAGAAAGGTCAGCCCGTCCTTGAGGGAAAAAACAAAATACATCTTGACGAAACCTTACATTTTCTTAAATAGCTTTCTCTGTTTCTGAACGTGGCTTGGAGACCTTGTGCACGTCCTCAATAAGCCGAAAGGAAAGGAAATCACATCCTGAAGATTGAATCCCTCGGAAAGTTTAAAAGAGTACAAAAATAAGAGTATTGAAGTATAAATGCGTGCTTGCCGGTGAAGTCACAGCCTCGCGGCGACACCTTCCAGACCAACTGTTGTACCGTATTGTGTTTGTTAGTAAAGTTCCAAGAACATAATTGAAAAATTAAAATGAATATATTTGTCAAGTGTGTTTTGAATGTTTGCTTAATCGGTTGCCTGTTGTGCCGAGTCTGATGCGCAGCCAACTGCGTGTTGCCCTCAGAGGCCGGGAGAGCAGCCAAACACAGTACAAACGTTTTTACTTTAGAAAACAAATATACTTAAGTAAAAGTAAGAAAATATCAGGTCAAAAAAGCACGTACTGACTGAAGTTTGATTTCGGTTAAGGTTTTTAACATTTTAAAGTAGCAATGTTAAAATCTTTGCAGTTTAAATCTGCCATAATAATAAAAATAGACTGTGTTGATATTTGTTAGACAAATAAGATAAAAACAAACTAAATATACAAAATAAAAGACTACAATCTATTGTTTATTATTAGCCATGATTTAGCCGGCCGCTTTTCCAAAGTTATGGCTGCACCCGAGGCCATTTTAGCATCATTTACCCATTTACGCAGAAAGTGAACTCGATCCTGTATGACACCAAGGGGCAGGGTTCGCGCTCCCGTCATCTAACTGCAAAATAGCAGCACTAACCGCTACCCTGCATGCTGCCTTTATTGACTGGGTGTCACTCATTTTCCATTTAGCCTTTGTTCAGAATGATTTACAATTTTCTGCCAGTTTAAGCAGCGGGTTATTTTAACTACAGAAGTTCAGTTCCTTCTTAAGAAAGCAATAGAGCAGTAGGGCTGGGATTCAAACAGACAACCTGTTGGTTACGAGTGATTACCGTTCGGCGCGGCACGACCGACCGCCTTGTAATAAGGGACGCCGGACAAACCGACTCCGCTGAAATAAGTGACGCGGGAAAAAGGCCCATCGGACATTTAAAACGCCGTAAGGCGAGTCACCCGGTTACTCGGTGTCACTGAACTCATGGTTAACTAGTTAACTAGCCAAAGGTTCATCTGGACATCAGTGTTCCACAGTAACCAGCACTGATAGCTAGACAGCTAGTTAAGTGCAGCTAACTAAATGCCGTATGACTTGGCTATTTAAGTGGAAGCCAACAGCAACCGAGATGTTCAGAGAGAAAAGCAACGTCCGAGGATCCTAAATCTACAGCCGCGAAGCAGAGTCCATCTTCGCTCTGCCCTAAAGCCAGCTGGACCTCAAGATCATCCAGATTCAGGACCCCAAAGAACCCTGCCTTACAGGTAAATAGGTGTGACCCCTCCCCCCCAAAATCAAACCTGCAAAGTATTTACAGCAGTAAAAAATGTTGCTTGGGGGGGCACGTTTGCTTGTTAAGTGAGACGTTTCCTCCTGCTTTGTTTCAAAGGCCTGCAGGAAGTCCAAGGCGCAGAGCAGAGCGTTGACCACGTGTACTGCATGTCACCCTGGACCCATTGTGTTCCTCAGCACCTGGTGTCAGGTTAGCTGAGAAAGACAAAGGTCAGAATTTAGCAGTCGGTGTCCCCACAGGTATAAGACAACCTCAGAAGGCAGAGCAGCTGAGGAATGCCGTGTTTCTCTGAAAGATCTGTGCAGTCTGATAGATTTGGATCCATGAGCTGCATAAACAGCCACTCCAAACAACTGCCCCTCCCCACAGCACTCGAGGACCCCTGAGTCTTGGCAGCTCGACCTGGACGGAAGAGCTCCGGAGTCGTCCACGACCAGGAGGACACGTCCAACTGCACCACCGTGGACTGGAGGGAGTTCCTGTGCCGTGCTTGCCATCTGGAGCCCGCTGTGAGGTGAGGCCTCGTGGGTACCACAAATTTAGGCAGGAGGGGGAGCTGCTAAATCGAGCGTTTGTGATTCACACAATTCCCTAAATGTGGTTTGGTGGTGAAGTGAAGTGGGTGACCTTGAGTATCACCAACACCATTGATGAAGGACACTAGGGAGGGTCAGCGATGCCCTGGGCCAATGTGTCCACCAGCAAACAAGGAGGTGATCTTGGGGACGCTGGCGGTTGACGTAACGTTGGTTAAAACCCATTACAGTGACACTGGAAGATGGACAAATGATCTCAGTTAATGAGAGCTCCCAGGCGGCCCAGGGGCACAGCAGGTGCTGTTGGTGCTCCACTGTGCTCGGCCTGCGCTTTCGGGTTTGACTCTGGCTCTGCGGAGTCTCCATGTTCTCCTGTGGGTCTTCTCCTTGCTGGAAATGTCCCTTCAGATTAATTTCCTGGACTGGACACAAAGTGGACTTGGTTGCTATGGACTTTGTTCTTCAGGAGTTGGGATTCCATCATGCCTGGACCACCATTCCAAAGTGGCTTCATGGGGGGGGTGATGAACCCCAGGACAAGGTCCTCTCTGTCCTAATAAAGATACTGGGTGGTCCCCTGCCAGGATCATGTCAGCTGCACTCACACCAACCGTCTCCTGATCAAGGTACTTACGCGAAAATAATACAGTAAAAATTTCCCAGCTGGATAAATGAGTAAATCAGTGTAAGCATCAGTGTACAAAACCCACATTGTAATTAGAAAAGTATCACGTAAAAGAATAAATGGCAATAAAACCGCCATAAACTTTGTTTTTCTTTGCTGAACAAATGGCCGCCGCGCTGCCGGGAGCACGAAGCCGTCGCTCGTGAACGTGAGCCACGAACCGCAACCTGGATCATCAGCAAACATCACGGTGAATAACAGCACTGCGCTCGATGAGTAAAAGGCGGCGCACGAGCGACAGAGGCGGATGTGACCGTGAATCCTGAATTCAAAGTGGTTTTACGGATTAATTTCACAAAAAACTTCCAGTGTGTGGAAATTAATAGCGGCAAGGAAGCCAAGGGAGTGCAAAGCACCGTGGGAAATAGTCTGTTTGCAGTAGAGACAGTAGGTGGCGTAGCGCTCAAAGTTGCTCACGGTGAACTGAGGTTGCAGGTTAAAATCCCACCTCCTTAGTCAAGTTACTGTGAACTGGTTATAAAAAGGAGGTGAAAAACTGAGTCAAAATTCCTTGACTGTGTGAAAGGGTAAGTCGGTGTAAGTAGTTTTGGAGAAACGTTCGATAAAGGAATGGATTTGAATGCATCAGTGAGCAGATGGCAGAGGAGGCCCAAAACACCACAACACTGCGCCGAGTTGGTTCCGTTTAAATGTGGCTCTTATTTGAAGTGACAACTAGTTATTGATGGAGGATCTAACAATGCTACCCCGGTCCCACCCACTCCCAGCCTCACTGAGGCCTGCTGTAGTATCACCACGCTGCACCAAGTGCGATAATGAAGATGGATGAAGGTTGTTACCCTGAATTAGCACAGTGAAAGGTTACCCAACTGAATAAGTGGGTAAAACAGTGTAAGAAGCTTAACAGCATCGGCCGCTTTGGAGAAAAGTGTCAGGTGAGCAGCGTTTCGGTCTCCAACTTAAAGTGACCCTGGCGCTTTGACCACTTGACCAAAAATCTGTTTTTCTTTTAAAAATGTTTGAATTAAAGGCTTTACTTAGTTGCTTGAACTAATGCATTTATGAAATGAAATACTCATAACGCAGATGATAAAATGCAGTCATTATTGCAGCCAAACAATTCAGGCAACAAAATGAATGACAAAATGGGCTGCAGAACAGGAAACAAAAAGGGGAACGAAAGAGGAGCGGGGTTGTCAAGGAGAGGTGACGTAATGCCTTTTGTGTATAATTTAATTTTTTACAATTCAGATGGAATGTATATTTAAGCATCGCACATTTTAAGCTCAGATATTTTCCCTGGGTTCACTTCCAATAAACCAGCCTGTGAGTCAACCGCACCTCTGGCTGATCAGCGCCCACCTCTGGTTGTCCAGCCGGCGGCGACCTCGGCGCGGGATGTCACCCGAAGGTACTGAGCGTTAACAGCAGAAGTGAAAGCATCAAATCCAAAAAGTTCAAAAGTAATGAGACGAGGGTGACGCAAAAGTAACCAAGCACAATTCATTTTTTCTCCACGAAAGGCACTTGAACAGAAGTAAAAAGCATCCACGTAAAAGTTTACTTTGAAAAGATTGTTTAAAAAATCGCACTCAGCTGCGGGTAGCGTGGTGCTCAGAAATGTCGCCAGCCAGGTCTCCGCTCCTTTCAGCAAGGTCCTTATTCTGAATGAGTGCTGTAAACCATACCCAGCTATATAGATGGCCAATTAATAGGGGCTTAATATGAAAAACTAATATTTGTAAAGAAATTTGTCAGGTAATAATGGGATTAATATTACTTTGGGGAAGCAGCGTAACAGACCGTATCTATCCAGGCCCTGGCTATTAGGAAGTTGGCTGAGCGACTGGATGTTTTTTTCAGTTTCCTCGCAGCAGCTTCGTGCCCCTGGGGGTCCGAGGCCGCATTCGTCTCGAGGATCTTGCGTGTGGCTGCTGCCGCTCGGCACAACGTGGACGATTTGGCCCACGAGGTCCTGTGATGTGCGCTATGCTGCGCCCGCGTGGCTACACGGATTCCAAGCCGGATGCCGAATCACCTTGACGTAGGACTGAGCAGAATCGGGGAGGCTGTGCGTTACCTCCGGTGTTGTCTGTTTAATGGCTTGGCAGATGATGGTTTTATGTTTATGTTCTTACTGCTCAGATGACAGCATTATCTTGGCGGGTTGTTAAACTTCTCGCTTCCTCCTACGGGATTTGAGAGCTTTCCTTGAGAAGCAGTATTTCTGAATTATAGTAACGGGTAAGTCGCTCTAACACCTTAGAGTACCACCTGGCCATCTTGCGCTTGTAGTGCAAAACGGGTCAAAGCCCTTTTAATTCACAGTTTTGACCGCTGTTAGACTTTGTTGCTATGATGCTGTAGCACTGTGTGTGCTGACAGGCAATGAACTCCAACAAGGATGTTTGCATCCTTTCATTATAGGTTTGTTTCCCAGTAATGGCAGCTCATGGCCCTGAGTTTAACTTTAAATGAGAGAAGCGCTGTACCTGCAAACCTTTTGCTGCCCGGGTTACATGCACATGTAGATGTTCTCAGAGTTGTTGGTTTGCACTGTATGGAGCTGTACCTCTTTCTCTGGTTAAGCTGTGTTTCTGTACGAACCATCGAGGTTTAGAGGTAAATCTGAGGTGTTTGAAGTGATGGTTCATGGTGGGCTGTACAGGCGAGCAGGTAAGACGTTCGTGTCTTGATAATAAATTGTCTGGTTTGGTGCCTGGGGAAGGTCAGCATACCCGAACGCGCTGCTCCTGTGGTGCTGGAGTATTCATCTGTGCGAAGGATGTAGATGTGCAGTTGTTTTGAAGTGAGCGCATTCCTTACATTCAGTGTGTTATTTTGCGCTTCGTTGTAACTGTGGACATACAGTAGAATTCGAAAGGTGGATGCTGGAATTCCCAAACATTGGTATTAAATGGATGCAAATAGGATCTTGAACTTTTAAGTTTTCCCCAGTTTTTATTTGGGGAAGCCTGCCACATACGCACTGCTTGTCTACAAAAACTGTATTGTCCACTTCCTCCTTTGGCTGCTTATGTCAACCATTCAGCCATCTTCACTGAATATACAAATGATAACCAAACTAGTAAATTCTGTACTTCTAAAGGCTCAATATAAACATGCTGATATTAATCTGTTTAATGTATAACTTTTAAAGTGCAACTGCGGGTTCATTTACAGACAGCCCAAATACACTGGGCATTGCTTTGAAGCCACATGGTGTTTAATGGGATTTGTTCCCCTTACCCATTTGAACCCCAAACCCCCGAGAGCAGAATCTTGACTGCCGCACTACATAGTTGTCCGAGCTTTGGAGATTCGCTGTTCAGTACTAGTAAACTTTGCTGGGTTTGGGTTTGGTGTCCTTTTCCAGAAGGTATTAACCTGGTAGGAGGTTTGATAAGCAAGCGGACCACAGAAGCAGCCCTAAGCACCTGCTGCTGTTTGTGCTCCTCAAACATTTGTCGCAGAAGAACATACTAAATCCTTATTAGTACTAAAGTAGGGATTTGAACCCAAGACAAACTCAGGTTAAGACCAGCATCATAACCAATAGTCCAGACATTCAGTTCAACAGGGGAACTGAAGGTTGACTGGGATTGTTTGAGTCCTTCAATGTATGGGTTCGTTTTACAATAATGTGACCAATACTCCTTAGTTTAGCTACAAATGTGAGCTTTGAGGTATAAACCCCAAAGCCCTGTGGTGCTGTGGTTAAATGCACATGCTGTCTGGAGCCTGTAGATATTTATCAGTTAAGACTATTTTTCCAAGTCAGCCATCCAGCTCATAAGCTGTAGCACAGTTGTTTGAAAGGTTAGGGGTTGGGCAGTGATGCAGGTCAAAAGGTAAGAAGCTTGATTCCTGAACGTGAGGTTGTTGGTTCAGTCTCCACAGATGCTGAGCGTGAGCCGTATATCTTAGTCTAACCTGGCGGCAATAAATGGAATTCATTTGCAGTACAAATTTGTCAAAGTACAGTATCCCGGTGGGGGGTATTATCGGTGAAACATAATTGAGCCCTAATAATAATAAAAAAAAAACTCAGACATAAAGTAAAACCGTCCAATAACCGCTTATCAGTTCTCATGCACCAAATCCAAAATAAAACTCCCAACTGTTATTCACCCTCTGTAAACCTGCTTCAGTCAGTCGAGCTGATTCGGTCGTTCCATCTAGTTTGGTTGATAGTTTTCAAATGGATCTTTAAGGGAACAAAATTACCAACAAGCACTAGCGTGCAGGTAGCTAAATGGCATTTAAAAACTAGCGTCTGTCAGTTTTGTTTGATCTTTGAGCTTGTGGAAGTGCTCAGCGTCTGCTTTCAGGACGGGATTTTGATTTTTCGCTATTGCGGGCCAAGAGCCGAAACTGCCAGGCTCAGGAACAGCTTTGTGACACGGAATTGGCTGTCAGGCTGCTGATGTTTCATTGTCTCAGGCCCGATCACCACCACCACCGCCGCCACCGCCCTAACCACTCATGTCTGCCATACGTGTGCATCGTATGTGCGTGTATGTACTGTATGTATGTAGGTGCTCCAAAATCATAAATTGATGACCTAACTTTAAGATTCAAGGCTTGGTTTGTGAAGTTCCCCTCAGGAGTTCACTACCTACACATCCACAACTATGAGCAGATGAAATGCTTTCAGTGAGCGACACACATGGTTACCAACCATTGCCCACTTTATTCTAGTCAGGGTCCCGCAGTCAATGGGCACCAGACTGTGAATGAAGCCCTGATCCACCGCACAAACTTAAAGCGAGGAATGTCTGAGGACTGTGGGAAGAAAGCAAAACCCAGGCAGACATGGAGAGATAATGCAAACCCCACACAGACAGAACAGGATTCAAACCCACACCTGAAAAGGCAGCAGCACTGTGGCAGCAGCCCTACTTGCTGCATTACCCAACACACGGATTTTTGTGCAAATTCAATGCTGTAATTTACTATGTGCAAGGAATGGCCGAGTCTTTAAGGTTCTCATGGCCGTAGTGAGAAGCATCCAGCCTGGTGGAGCATCACCTTCTATCAGTACCATGCAAGAACTGCATTATGTGATTGTGGAGACATCACGTTTCCCTTTTGTTTGCCACTTCACGGTGGTTACTGACCGAGAAAAATTATGAGTGTAAAGCAAACCCAATGTTTTGCTTGCATTAGCGTTATGATTTGTGATGTCTCTGCCTCATGCATTTACGCTGCTCAGTCCTGGATTACCATGGGGGCAAGAAAGCTCTCTTCACAGCTGAACTCTAACTCAGTGAAACATGTGAGTCACGGCATTCAACCTGGGACTCACGAGGAAGAAAAGGCGCTTGCTTTAGCAAAAGGTTTTGCTTATACAGAGAGACACAGGACAATTCAGATGCGTTTATGCGGAAGCAATTTGGAGTGGCCAGTTAACCAAAAACATAGGTCTTTGGACCGTGGGAGGAAGCCCACACGCACTTGGTGAGAAGATGCCAATTCCTAACAGACAAGCTGGATTTGAAGCCCTGGGTGAGTCAAAATATTGGTTGGTCATAAATAACAATAGGGGCCTCCCAGCACCAGACCAGGTGGGGCAGCTCAGGACCATCTCTGGGGTTTGGCTGCCACAGTTGCTTGGCTTCACACCACTTGCCTATGTATAACACTTTTATCCACAACAGAACTCAGGTAGCAGGACTCAACAGTGAATATTTAAAGTGCTAATACAAACATACATGAACAGGGCTCTCAAGTGGCTTAAATATTTGACAGCTCAGCACCCCTGACCTACTGAGTCCTGTGCCATTAGGCCGCACTTACAGATGGGTGACTGTCGCTACGAGCACTTTAAAAGGTGGCACAAAACTGCCACAACTGGCATGAGACAGCGGCTCAAATGGGGCGCTTTGGCCCACGATAACACCAAAATGCCTCTAATGGCCAGAGCAGGAGGCGGTGAGCGAGGGCTGCTGTGCAATGGCTGAAGCACCGCTCTGTTCTCCCTCGGCTCTTCTACGCGCCCAGCACGGCTGGTTGTGGGATCAACGGTCCCCAGCTGAGGAACTGTGCCCGAGCTGCAAGATTTGGTCGTCTTTGTTGCTTTGTCGTGGGCGCTCCTGGCAGACAGCCGCTGTAAACATACGGTGCACGAAAAAGAAAGTGTTTCGAAAATTTTAATCCCTGCGCCAACAAACTAATGCAGGCAGGAGGACGTCAGTGGGAAGCTGGGAGACACTGACCGCCCTATTAATCTTTGGTGGTCCACCGAGGAGAGCGGCTGTGACTCACCACTTCCTCTTGGCTCCGCAGAGGAGAGCGGCTGTGACTCACCGCCTCCTCCTGGCTCCGTGACTCACAGGCGCCGGCCAGCTCTGCGTACGGATGCCACAAGAGCAGTGGAGGCTGGAGGCCAATGAAAACCACCCCGTGGAGTGTGTGCTTTTCGCCACGTGAAGGCCCGGCACTGTTTGACAGGGGGAGGAGAGGAGCCGGAGCGCTTTGCCGACCGTCAGAAGCAACCTTTATGGTGAAGCTGACGTGAATATCAGCACCGCTGTGCGAACAAAGTCCGTCGCCAAGTTTTACCTTCGAATGACGGTACAAAGTGAGAACAAACACGTGTAAATCCTGGTCATATGTGCTGTAGTCTCATGCCACAACCCTGCTCAGGACAAGCGGTTAACATTAAACCGATGGATCGATCGATTGTACTTTCGCGGTAAGGGTCCAAAAAATCCAATTTAGTACGGCACAGCTTCTCCGGTCATCCTCGACTTTTGGCTGTCGAATGCCTTCGAAGCGCCGATTTTCAGCAGATAAGCACTCCTTCGGCCTTTGTTTTCTACTTATTTGACAATGGTGCATCTCCAAGATCCACGGATGATCAAGCGCCAGAATAATGGCATTTGCTCTCAATTACAACGAATTACTGTCAGATCAGGGCACGGCGTTTTATCGCAGGTTGCGCAACCGCCATTTTGGTAATGAATTCATTTTTTTTCCCATCTTTCTCGTATTAGAAAAACACGAGCGAATCGTAATTTTTCGAGATCCCCCCCCCCCTTTCAGACTGGTACGCGGAGCGGGAGTCAAGGCAGGTGGTGCTGCTCGAACTGCGCCGCTCTGAACGCGCACACCAATTTTTTCTTTGTGTTTATCCTTTGATCGCTTTATGGCGTGGAACAGATTTTGAATAGAGGATGATGAAAGTTGTTGAAACAATCTGGGCCGCCTTCTTCATGTACGTTCTCAGGATATTAAAAAAAAAAAAAAACTTGTTAAACATATTCATATGTTTTATATATATATACACAGTATATATATATATTTAAAAACTAACTCATAAAACAAAACCTATTTTACTTGTGAGTGTAATGAAAGTAAATCGTGTTTTTTTTTTTTTTTTTTTTTTGCAGCAGAACATGATAAAACTGCGCGTGGAAAACTGTAACAGCAATGCATGAGCATCCACAACTTGGGTTTATAAGATGATCCACACCAGGCACAAAACATTTATAATTCGGTGTGCGTGCTAATATTTCCGTCTGTGCCCCCCCCCCCGCTGCAAAATACACTAAACAAACCAATTTTGTTAGTTAAATCCCCCGAGAAGCGTTCCTTTCCAAAAGAATTGTCTTCGGAATGCATTTAAAAATCGTTCGGATGGAAGCGCTTTGCAGATTTCGTCTTGGAAACCACGACGGTGCGCGAACATATTGTTTGTTTGTTGTCGAGTGTTGTCTGCGACGCCGCGGCGCTGACTGAAAGGCTGCCGAAGTGTTTGGTTTTGTTTTAATTTGCGATAAACGCAACAAACCACCCTTGTCTGTCAGAGGAGCTGCCGACTCCCTTGCGAGTGTCTTCTCACAATCTTGCACCCGGACGAGCAAACAATAGCCCTGCCTGCAGCGTAGATTCTCCGCAAACGCAACCCTACCCACGGTGTCACCCACTTCCGCGGTGCATCGTCCCTTGCGGCTGCGTGTCGCCCTGCTGGGAAGAGGGCTTTAGAAAAAACGTGCCGAATTGGGCCGAACCGAATAGAAACGAGCGAGACCTTTACGGTCGCTGTGGCCTTCGTGCCAGTTTCAGCAGTTTTGGGGAGTTTCTGAAGGTTCTGGTCCACAGTCGGCAGGGAATCATGTTCAATGCTGGAGAAGTCTGACCCGGGTGGAGAGCGAAGCCCCTCTTCCTTCCTCCTACGTTTAGACTCAGAATCAGAAAGACTTTATCAATCCCAAAGGAAGTTATTTTATTTTATGTACTAAGTATTTTATTACTTTATTTACTAATTTAGAATAGAAGCTGCGCTCTATATGTTTATAGAAACTATGAAACACCTAGAAAAAAAATCTACATTTATAAGACATTATTTACTATTGTAACCCATTATATCCGGTCCAGTACGTGTAAGGGTCACAGAGCAAGAGCAGATTTGGATAGTGCATCTCGTAGCTCTGCTTAGTTGGTGCTATTTTGAAACGTTTAGCCCGGTTTGAAAGATCTACCACTTTTGTACTTGAAATGCGATTCGCTGTGTTACTCAGGGATCTCTGTTTCAGCTGCCCACAGTTAAATGGCTGCTCAGTCCCGAAAGCCAAAATGGGAAAAACATGGAAATACCAACAGTAGATTAATGTGGCACCCGGTTGCTCGTGTTATTGATGACCAACCGATATTTTGACTTTTGAGCTTCAGCTAGGGGTTCAAATCCAGCTTGTCTTGAATTGGCATCTTCTTGCCATGTGCATGCGGGCTCCTCCCACGGTCCAAAGACATGTGTTTTGGTTAACCGGCCGTTGCTTCACTGTGAGCATTAACAAAACCGCTAGCAGTGTTGCCAGTGAGACGCTGGCACCGGCACACGATGAGTCTACGCAGCAAAGAGCTCCAAAAACGTTAAACTTGCACATCTTTCACCCCCACCTTCCACCGCGCTCGTTCGGGACAAACGGAAGCGCCGCCAGGGATTCCGCAACCACTGCAAAATCGCTTGTACTGCGGTAAAACCCTAATGTCCGTTGCATGGAGTGTTGCGCTCTTTGGTCACAAACACACCCACCTTTGTGCAACATTTGTTTAAAATTACTGTGGATGATTTTTTTTTTTTGTGTTTATGCGACATAAAAAAAAGTAATATTGCGAAGAATATAACCGTAAGGCATATAATAAAATTTCATATGAACATAATTAAAAAGCCTCTTGGTGAAAAAGCGCGTCTATCAATCTTTTCATTAAAAAGCAACCGAAGAGTTAATTTTTTTCCCGTCGTTTTGTTTTTTCATTAGTTTTGATCTCATACTTTGTCATAAAGGCACTGAAATGGTTCCAAGAAAGACTTTGGACAAGCAATATAGTCCTTATAAATCATTGGATGGGTGCTCTTATCAAATCATTTTGTCCTCCGCTGATCCTGCTTGCTGTTCGGGGGATCAGTCACTCTGAAAGCAGCGATTCAAACAAATGGGACAGCGCAGCAGGCTAATGTAAAAAATGGCTTCTCCTTCAATAAAGAAAGAAAGCATCTTAAATATGGAGATGGCTGAGTGACGCCGAGCAAAAACGAGTCAGCTGCCTCCATCGATGATTTGTAATTCGGAAAATTCTGCTTTCCCGGTTCGGCGCTTAAGGGCAAGAAAACATTAGAACGTGTTGGCCGCATGTGCGGCGATATTTGAGTTAGCATAAAGGACGGCAAAAATATTGACTCATAGGGAGGTAATAAATATCGCTTAATGGGGAAAAAAAAAAAAGTACATTAGCATTTTGAAGGCAGTACACTTGTCTCAAGTCTGAAGGCTATCGGGTCAGACCTCAGAAGATGCTGCCCCGAAGTAGTCGTGATCATTGCACCAGTATCTCCTACTGGCAATTTACCGATCATTAAACCAGATTTATTCTGTTGTTTAAATCGCAAACACCACGCAGCGTTGGGTGCAGCCCCTACTTTTTGTCTGTCTTCTTCGACTCCGCGCAGGCTTGCCTTAACAGTTAGTATAATTCTCATATTTGGCACAAAACATTGTCTCCGAGATGTCTCATTTTTCACGTGGGCCTTAGGGAGCAATAAAGCAGGAGTCAAGTGTTCACCGTTGGTCATATTTCAACAGTTCTGCATTCTGGCAACTGCACTGGGGAACTGAACGAGATCACATTTCCCATCGATGTCCATCAGTGACTTAATGGTGTGTTTGGATACAACCAGGCCAGCGCGGTGATTTGTGTCGGACAAGAATGGCGGGGAAAACCGTGCAGAGATCACGTCTGAAATCATTTGACCTCACTGTTAAGAAAGGCCGCACTTTATTGTATACATTACACAAGCAGCGCACTTGCTTCAGCGTGATCCACGCCCCGATGCAAACAATCTCTTTAGAAATCATTGCTTTTAGGCAAGCTGACCTTTCTGAGTACCTTGAGCGCAGCCCACTCAGTGTTCACACCCTTGCAAATACCCGGGCGGAAGATGGCTACCGTCTCGGTGTCACGCGCCTACAAAACAGATTGTTACCTGGAACCACTTAAGCTTAATAAAGTCCACGAATGGAAGTCATCGGAATGACATCTGCTGGCCTTTCTTCGCGCCACGCCGTCCTCTTCGGCTAATAATTGTGTTGATGGAAGGAGCCATTTGAACCCCTGCGCAGAGGCGAAATAAACTTGCTTAATATAAACAAGATGGGCACGTTGGTAAAGAAGTTGATGTAGAGGCTTGTTCATAAATTGAATTATATCTGCTGGATGCAATGGGTTTTCTAATTTAAGAAGGATTTTGCTAAAATTAAATCGCGGGAAGGCGCGCCGTCGTGATGAATCGACTTGTTTTCACCCACCCGTTTCAACTTTGGCGTAGGAAAAGGGATGTGGAAGCAGATAGCTACTCATTACGAAAGAAAAAGTCTTTATTGTGCTCTTGTTCGGTTCTGACGGATCACAAAAGCCTTTTGAAATCCATCAGTGTGCACGTCTCACAGTTGCGCCGTCGCGGCGACCGCTTTCCATGCTCGACCGGCGTTTTGCGGCGGCCGTCCTCTTGAAGATATCCAGGTATTCTTGTGGACTTCACGGAGACACAAAGGTGCTACGATACGCAGTATGAAAAACATGTAGGTTACTTGTTAATATATCTGTAATCAAAACACACAACTCATGAAGTCTAAACTGCATTTAGAAAAATAACAGCTGATGAAGAAAAATGTTTACATCTTAACACGGAAACAAAAACGATAATAAACCCATAAACTCTCTGAATTTTAAGGCTGTTCAAATAGTAGTAATAGTAGTAGTAGTAGTAATAATAATAATAATAATAATAATATTAATAATAATAAATGGCCTATTCATCTCTAGTAACCGTCTCTGAAGACATAGGATCAGATATTACACAAAGTGGTAGTAACAGTTCATTGCAGTGGTAACACTGAGTGTAAGTAGCATTAATGCTGAATACAAGCTCTTCACTCTTGTCAACTGGCTTGTTTAGTCATGCTTGTTGAATGGACATGGACATTTACAAAAGCAATGTTACAGTCCCACGTTGGCAAACATCCAGCAATAACAGACTAACAACTGCTAATACTATCGTTTGTCGCAGACACTCGGGTTTCTCGGTGGCCGAAGGTCGGTCGGACCGACCGGTTTGGCTCCCGGCCGATCCGAATCGTTACCCCCGGTGCCAAATACCAGCAGGGTTACCCAGCGTTGTCATTTTGCGAGCAAAGAGTCTCCTTGTACATGCTTCCTCCGGGGGAAGATCGAGCCGGATCAGGACACATCTCGCATCGGCAGAGGATGGCAGGTCGTTCATAAAAATGATCGCTATCGTTCTGTGTCAGCGTCAGAAGACTTGGTTCGAGTCGGGCAATTTCCCCCGATGTCTATCAAGGGACGAAGTAGATCGGTACAAAGTAAAAATGTAAAAACTGTGTTCCAAAGACCAGGGGAAGTAAACATTTGAGAGTAGGAAAGAAAAAGAAAACGACGACAACAGCTTATAACAAAAAAAGCTGCCATACACTTTCATTATGTACAGAATACATTCATCCTCAGATATGTAGGATCAATTTTTAGGGGCTGAAACATCAGCAGAGCGTGTAATGACTTTGCTGCCGCAGCACTTTGGTTGAATATAATTACATGAGAAACGATGAATCTCGACCGTTGATATTTGTGCAGTTTTCTGACCTCTGGTATGAAATAATCATTAGCAAAAGGGGAGCCGGGTAAAAAGAAAACAATGGGCTACGTCATAGAAGGTCATACCATTTCATAGAACAGTGCAGGTTTTCATCCGTCAGGACAGAAGACATTCATTTGAGATTGAAAAACAATGGAGAAGCTGTCCTTAGACGTTGGTTAAAACCTGATACAAACAGGCAATTGTCCTTTTTTCTTTACGCGGCATTGCAAATATAGACTTTGTTCCTGTACACAGTTATGCTTCTGCACGATGCATCGATAAATAGTTTACGGCGCAGAGTGAGCGCGAGACCGGAATCCTTCGTACGCAGTCTCGCGCGGAGGGTTTTCAGCTGACATGTTAATGCTTTGTTGCTGAAAAGTACACAATAGTTAATCCACAGTAACAGGACACGGCCATGCGATACCCAAATAATTATATTCCAGTGCTTTTTATGTTTATTTGTCCATGTTCTGTAAAATGAGACAAGTGAAATAAGGTTATACTCTCAAAGTTTTCTTCCTTTAATGTGAGGCCCCTCAGTCTCCAGGGTCTCTTTCCCTACTTTGTCCAGAAATGTATTGTGAATTAAAATAGCTGCAGATGAGTTTCTAGGGATAATCTAAATTTTTTTTTGTTTTTTTTTTTGTTTTTTTTTTTACTGCTTTTGATTAAATGTTTTCTTTGTGTTTCGTGTCAAATCTTATCTATATTATTTTGGTCCAAATATTAGCGCAAACGTCTTTGTTTGATCAAGATTTTTGCTGTGCCGATACGCCCTTCCAGTAGTCTAAAATGTCGTGCAAGTCCTCATCCTTGGCAAACTGCACTTTTTTGCGCAAGGCATGGCCTGCTGCCATGTACTCCTCCTCTTTGTGGCGCTTGCGGTGTAGCTTGAACCGCTCCCAGATGCTGTGGGACGGTTTGCACGAGTACTCGGGACTGGAGGAGTAGCTCAGGTTGTGGTATTGTGGCGACAGCTGGGAATAGGCGAGGTCTCTGGGACGGGACCTTGTCAAGGGCTCCAGGATGGAAGGCTTGCGGCTCCCGGGCCCCTCCATCTGCTCCCCTTGGTGTGAGCCTGGGTAGGAGTGCCGGTGCTCGCTGTACTGGCGTATCTTCTCCGCCTCTGCCCTCAGAATGGCGGCTGCCGGCGTGACCTTCAGGATGGTCTCGGCTGTAGGTGACGCCTTCTCAATGTACTTGGTCTCTGATTTGTATCCTCCCTCTGAACGGAAGGACCTGGGGCTTCGTATGGAGCCGCTGGAGGATGTGCTGGAACGCTTGGGAGGCGCCTCCATGCTATGGTGCCTCTGCAGTGGGTGGTGGTACGAGTCCTTGTAAGCGGGGGACAAAAAGCCAGACTTGCTCTGTGGCTGCTCTGAAATGAGCACTAACTGTGGCTCAGCGGTGGAAACGGCTCCGGATTTCACCCCTTGAAACGATGTCGATTCTGACTTCAGCGCATCTATGCAGTTGTTAATGATCTGGTTTACTTTGTCTACCTCTTTGGCAATGGTGGAGATTTCAGCTACGGAGCCTTGGTTGTTCCCAGAGATGGGCCTGTCGCACTCCCTGCGATCAGGCTGCTCCCCAGTGCGCACCTCTATGTAATTCCCTTTAGCTGTCTTGGGAGTTTCAGTTATATCCTGGAGTTTGTACTGCTCCATGTCACCGCTGGACGGTAAGTATGGCATTCGGGGAAGGCTCTCGGCGGCCATGATCTGCTTTTGGGACAGCTGGGATATGGTTCCGCTTTCCAGCTCGGCCCCATACTTGAGCTCAATTATATTTTTCTTGAGGTTCCCCGCCTTTTTGTGCTTCTCGTCCTCGTGCCTCTTTTTACGCAAGCAATAGTAGACGAGCCCCAGAACGATCACCATCCCAAAGAGGCAACCGAGGATGGTCATTATGTAGTGCGTGGCAGTGGAGTTGTTAGCAACTCGCTCCTTCACGTTTTTGGGACCTGTGGAAATCGTGAGGCAAGTGTGGTTGAATCGCAACGAATTGCGTATAGAAGCGACGCAGTAGGTGTAGTCCGTGTGGGCCTTGAGGTTTTTCAGTTCTATTTCCTGCTTTTGGTTCTTGAGGTTTTGTATGTCGGTGAAGAAGCTGTTGTTGTAGAGAACCAAGATGTACATTTTCTTGAACGGATGAGGGATCTGGACCATGATGACGGCACTAGTGTGCGTCACTTCTTTGATTTTCATTACGGGGTTAAAATCTGCGTCGGTGTACGGGGTGGTAATGCTGTTGCTTTCGTCAGGTTCATTACCCGAGAAGCAGTCATCGAGACCGCAGGGTGTTGAGTAAAGTGAGAGCGTCGTGGTGTCCGGGGGTCCCGTCATGTACAGAGTCACATATTCGTCCGTGCAAACTGTGGAAAGTATGTGGAAGGCATTGCGAAATGTGGGCATGTTTGGGTTCTGGCTCAGGAGGCTGTAGCCGGAATAACCAGGGGGGAAATCGCACACCATGCGCTCATTTGTTCTGTTGGGGAAAACCGAGAGCCACTTGAGGAAACCCAGGAGCTCACACGAGCAGTTAAAAGGGTTTGTGTAGAGCTCGCAAGTAGTCAGCTTGCTCAAGCCGGTGAAAACGGCCCCATCCAGCACCTGGATGCGGTTCATGGAAAGGTCTATATTTTCAATGTTGGGACATTCCCAGAAGGCATTGGGCGTCACCGTTTCAATCAGGTTGGCCTGGAGGTAGAGGTACTGCAATTTGCCCAAACCCCGAAGAATGCCCTCAGTCAGATTGCGAAGCTTGTTGAAGCCCAACTGAAGGACTTGCAGGTTGAACTGCGCAGAAAAGGCCCCGTCCTCTATGTAGGAAATCTCATTCTTGGTCAAATTCAGGTACGTTAGGTTGCCGAAGCGGCTGAGGGCAGAGTAGTGGATGCTTTTGATTTTGTTCTCATTGAGACGCAGATCCACAATGGTGCTGTTGATATGCTGGGGAATGGCCTCGTAAGGCGGTTGGTTTTGGCTGCAAATTGCCAGCCACACAAATCCTTTTTCCCCTTCAATGAGCCAGCAGTCCCCTCTGACTCCTACTGTCTGCAGCAAGGAAAGTAGCGCCACCCACCAGAAAAAGGCACTCACTGCTACACCTCCGTGGTACGCCATCTGCGAATCTTGAGTCATCGCGTCAAGTCGGCTTCCCGGTAGCGACACCCCTCAGGTTTCAGCGAAGCCGGACCGCGCGTGGATGGGAAATATTTCCGAGAGTCTAGCTGCTTTGTTAATTCTGGGCAAAACGTTTTTTTTTTTTTTTTTTCCAGCTCAGGTTTCGTCTCCGAAACCGTGCCGGAGGTCTCTCGCTCGCAGGGTCTCGGATGTATCAGGCAAGGCAGTGGGACATGGTGGGTGCATTCAGACTTCCTCCCTACGGTGACTCCTGGATGATGGAGTTGAGGAACTCGCAAGCCTTAGTACAGCACCGCTGCAGATTCTCCTTTGCTTATTTCCCCAGTGACCAACATTACTGATTGCTCTCAAGCTCCTGTGTTGTCTCCCTCCCCTTGGTTGGCTTCTCATTTATGACTTTGAGGGCACAGCCTGTAAAAGAAGAGAAGGAAGATATTTTAGTTTAAAAAAAACCTATTAACGGATATCTTAATTCACATGTTCACAAAAGAGTCATATTTGGTCAATTCTCTCATGACAGGAAGGACAACTCGATTACAGAATGCCGTTCATAAGGTCCAACTTATATAACTTTAAAACAAAATTTTAAATAATCTCGTATATCATGGCATCACCATATGACCCAAACTTCTCTACCAATGCCTGCGTGTGCGAGTGCTCCACTGGAGATGTTTGTGCTGCACCACACTATCTCGCCATGGATATCCGAATATAACGGTGGAGCTGAACACCAGCTGACACCCAGCAGTTCTGCATATTAATTTCCCTGGCAGTTTTTCGGAGCCGGACTGTGACACAAGTGAGCTTCACTTCTTGTTCCCTGAATCATTCATGAAGTTCACGCTGCTTAGGGAGCCCTCATGTTTTACCCACTCGCTCCCTGACACGCTGTACAGGGGCTGATCCGAGGGAGCAGACAGCCATTTCACTTAGCGGCAAACATGACACGAAGGAAACTATTTCATGCCGTGTTAGCGGTGATAAACCGGACCTTGACAACACCTGCCATGCGTACATTTCCTTGAAACGAACAGCACCGGTGAAGTGACTCTGTGGAAGGATGATTTCTGTTAAGGAATTGTTTATTTGTTTTTATTTCAATAGCTTGTTATTTTGCTAAAAGGTGAACGTTTTCCTTCTCGGTATTTGGCTAAAATTCTTTCTCTAAATTCTTTCCGTGAATTCCCATGGTATGGTTTAAACTCAAATCGCTCAAAAATCATGTTTGTCGCTCTCAAGTTTCTCCTTTGTCTAAGTTTTCTGCCACGGTGTGTGTGGGACTTCCTTGTTATATATTCCCGTTGTGGTTGGTCTGTTGAAAGGATGCATACTATCAGTCTGGTCCACTACCGTACCTCACACTTTTACACCTTATATAACCTTTTATAACCTTACGTAACCTAGTAAATTTAACACCTTTTGCACCCGGAAAAGGCCGAACCTCTATATTGATTCGCGTCCCAACCATGCGTGTAAATCGTGTTAAACTCCTGCTTGTGCTGTATAATTAAAGTATAAATTAGAGCGATTTGGCTTGTTGTTTCTTGCTCAGTAATAAAATTCTTCGACGGCACATAACACCCAGCACGTCCGCATTTGTGCTGCGAAAGTGGCTCACTGTGAGCAATCGCCCTTTCTACGGTCGCTTGCGCGGTCTATTCAAGGCACATATTTTCATATCCGTGCGCTAGTTTGATCGATGCGCACTGAAAAATGCGCCGATGACTGCTTATGGTGAGTTTATCTGTTATATTTAATAGTGTGAAAGTATGGCACGGATTATTATGCAGGCCTTTATCGATGATGTCACTGGCAGTGACATGGAAGTAATGAGTTCTGCACGGAAGGATAATTAGATTTCTCGAGTGGAAGACCAGTGTTGCTGTTGTCATTGTATTTCGTGCAGCATCACGAAGGGATGATTTCATACACTCTGCACTGAGATCAGAAATAGAGGATTTGGCATATTGCTTTGAGGGGATAATCCTTGTTTATAATTTCCTTCTACCGTACCTTTGTGAGAGACAGTTTCTAGCAGCTACTTTACTAGATTATTTCGGAAAGCCACTCATTTATCTCAGGCAAACTACAAACAGGATTTATTAATTGTTGGGCGTTCAAACGCTTTTGTACTCGATGTCAGACGTGTACAGTACGGTGTCATTTGTTGCGGGATGGCATTAAATTCACAGCACGACTTGGCGTTAGGCATACTGGGGCCATTTTTGAATTCTGGTGATAAAATCAGTGCTGCTTTAGTCACAGAATAGCTTTGATCCCATACAATTGCTTTGATTATTGAATATCGCTCAAAGCACCAGTTTTTTTTTTTTTTTTTTACCATAATAGCAGGCATTCGTGTGTCTTTATGTGTTCCTTACAGAACTTAAATCTGTAATGTTAAGTGTTAACAAATATATTGTATTGCTGCTCAAAAAAAATAAATTCTTGAGTTTTATTGAGCTTTTTTAAGTTCTCTGGTTATGCTGACAGCAAAGAGGTATCTGCTAAGCTTGATATATTTTGTTTGCACTCTCTCATCGGGATATTTTATTAAATTTGCACTTAAAATCTAAAGTGTGTCAAGGGGACTGAAACTTGCAGTCGTAAAGCAATGTAATGGATTACCTGGAGATTCTACTGGGTAATTTTCTGTTGACATTCAGTCTTTAGGTCATAGCAGCTACATGCCTACATTTTTCCCTTTTTTGGCATTTTTTCCCCAAGAAAATATGCACAAAGACAATCATACCTTCAGGCTTAACTGAATGTTTCACCCTGATACATTGTACTTTTAAATGTCAATTTTACATTGAACACATCTTATACCAATTCGATACTATATAACATGAGAAAGCATGAATTCAAATTTACATCTAGTTTCTCGTTTCCTTGTGCATACAAGTTTTAAAACCACTTTTCCAGTTATTTGCTACTTTATGTCCCAAATATCAAGCAGTATTTTTTTCTCTCAGCACAAAACATTTCATACATTTTGTGTTTGTGGAAATCAAAAATTATTTTTTAAATGGTAGACTTAAAACAATCCTGCAATAGTTTGATGGACAAAAACAAATACCGCTAACATTTATACCCGTACGTGGATGGCAAAATTATTTCTTACCTTGTGAGTAAGGCACAAAACGTGTGAGTAATTCACTTATAATTCATGTAAGGAAATTCTGCCTACTTTTAAGGAAATAAACTCTACCGAGTTGGTAGGGTACGGTGATGCTTGTCTCAAGCTGTACCCTCACACATGCTATTTTCTGCCGTTTACATTAGCAAATAGTCACGTTATTCGCTCATGTTTTCAGGCTTTTTCTCCATACAACTATTGAAGTGATACTTAGTGAAGAACAAGTCAGTGTGGCTCCATTCTGTCTCTACTGGGGGCCTTGGCGTGCAGGATTTTTAATTTAGATTTTCATATTACCGGCATTTAAAAAGTGTTAATCTTCATGATGTCTTTAACATACCGTAGCAGGTCACACACAAGCACACAGATTGAAGTTTTGAGTCACCAATTCACTGGAAAGACATTTCGGGACGGTGGGAAGGAACTGGCACATGTGGAAGACTGTTATACCAACCTACAACTTTGCTAACCATAAGTATAAGTAAAAATATAGCCGTCACGCACCGGCTAACATCTGAAAACAGTAGGTTTGTCAGAGTTTAATAATTTTTTTTTTTTTTTTTTTTAACAAATTTACATTATTAAACTTGTAATAACCCCAGTGAAACATTTCGGGGACGGGGGACGGGACACCTTATGGTCTTTCCTCAAACAAATTATTACACACATTAACATTAACTGAGAGCTTGGTGCTCGCCCTGTTTCACAGCCCAAAAAGGATAAAAACTGCAGCATTAAAAGTATACATGTATTTATATATAATTATAGCAAACAAAATATTAATGCTCCCATAATATACACTGCACTATACAGTGCAACATACCTGCACGCTAGCATAAAGCCAGTTATTAAGATTAATTCACTTCAGCTCTCTGACTGAAGGAGATGTTATATTTTAAAAAATAAAACTTTAAAAAGAAGAATCAAGGAGGAAAGTGTGGGTCTTCATTACTGAGATCAGCTCCCAAAGGCTCTTTTGACCTATATTTTATAATGTACCAGGCGCTGACCTTGTCATAGGTTTTGCCCCATAATTTGAGGCTGAAATGAATGAGTTCATAGCTCCTCTCAGAAATGGCAGCAGTGGAGGTCAATTGCACATCACAGAGGCAACTGAATCAGCAAACTTGGAACACCTTAGCTCTGCCCTCCCTTTAAACAGTCCATCTCTCGCTCGCACACAGCAATACCGAAATGCCAGTTATTAAAGAACTGCAAACGCAGGGGGAAAGATTTGCGAATATACTGTACGTTTGGGAGCTTCCCCGGGTTCGACGTGTTGATCCCAGATCAGTTAGCTGTAAACAAAATTCACGGCCAAAAGATTCGCACAACACAACAGCTCTTGGAGGCAAGATCGCCTCTGGATCAAAAGGAACTGACACGGGCTGGGAGTAAAACACAGACTTCAGGAGTTCACTGGTTGCCAGGGGCTCAGGTAGGTTAAGAAAATCATTTGTAAAGTTATACAACTTTAAAGAGACTTTTAGAAGTCTCCTCCTATGAAGGCTGGAACATGTAATCTCATTTTGTGACCTTGGGGCAATATTTCAGAATCCATAGAGAAAGACTGCCCATTCCTTTCATAATAGACATTCAAGCTACTTAAGCGTCTCTCAAATCAGATTGCGGCTCACCAGTTGTTTATTTTTCCAGCTACTGAATTCAATGTGCTGTCAAATTTTTCTGTAGGACAACCCCCATTGGGCACCAAAGGGTTCACTTTGATCCACAAACATAATTACATTGGTCTCACATCAGTTCAATTAAAGTTACACCAGAAAAATCATAACTCACAGGCTGTCTCCTGGATTGCATTGTGAGGTGCACGAGCAGAAGGTACTCAGAACAGCATGGGAGTGGTACCTTCAGCATCCCTGCCATGGTGCAAAGCCAGGCCCTCCGAAAATTAAGCACTGAAAACTGAGATGTTAGGAAGTCGATGCAGGATGGAGTAACCTCTGCAAAGCTTTGCTTTATGCTTCCTGCTTCTCTCGTTTTCACGTGTTACTGCTCGTGCTTATATTTGTTACCGTGGTAAACGGTGTTACTGGCTCTAAACCAGTATCGTGTAGTCAAATTAAATGTTTTTCATTAAAAATCCTGGAATGTGACTGTAGCAGAGAGAAAGTGGATGAAGCATTTATACAAAAAATAACGAAAGCCATCAGTATGACAGGACGCGACCAAACATAAAATGCTCTATAAAAATCCAGTTTACGGTCGAGGATTCAAACTTCCTCATTTGGTCAGCAGAATGAGTGCTTTTCTTAAATTACGCTCTGAAGATATCACTTAAAATCCCCCAGTTTTTAATGCTGGTCACCACTGAAATGTTTGTCCGCTTCCATGAGAATGTAAAACACGAACATCTACCACCATCAGTCAAGAAATTTCCAGATTCTACCAAACATTTAAATACGCAAAACTTTGGGACACTTTATTTGAACTATAGACGCAGTTAACAAAAGTAATAATTTCATTCTGATGTTGTTTCAGAGCAATATAGACACTCTGGTGTGGTGGCTATTTCTGAAGTTATTTGTTGGATTCATTCGAGTTCCGATTTGCGGTGTGGACCGCCTGTACATGAAGCTGCTCTACGTCCGGCGTTCCCCGGTCGCAAAGGCCCAATCCCGGCCCGCGTTTCTCAGCAGCCGCAAAGCTGTGTCCATTTGGGCCCCCTCGGGCTCGCAGGTACGCTGGAAGGTGCGCGAATGTGTCTGCAGGTTTGCCGTGACAGGTTAATGATAGGGTGACATGAGTTTTTAATTGCTGGTTGTTGAGTTCAATGTAATACAGGTTTATTCCTGGCAGGAGCTAATGCTTTGCACAGCTTGACCTTTGCACTGTGGGGTGTGCGTTGGCAGGATGTGCGAGATTTTCATCCGTGTCCGCCATCTATAACCTTTAGAATCTGAAGTGCAGCCAATTGGCCTTGGGGGAAGAACATCAGTGAGAAAAAGTCCAACTTTTGATGTCTACATCAAATAATTAACTTTGGGACACGATTCTTACGTTCATTTCAACTCTTCTTTTCTATGCTGACTGGGTCAAAAATTGGTCGGTCAGTGATGATCTGGCAGCGGAGGAGAAATGCCATCCATCCACCGATCTTAGCTCCTTGTCCTGGTGAGCGTGGCAGTGGTGCGGAGCTGTCGTGGAATCGCTGGGCTCTAAGCTAGGACACTACTCCCTTAGCTGGGTGCCAGTCCATCGCTGGGTAGCTACACACATGCAGTCACTCGCCTGTGCACACACTGCAAACAATTCAGTGTGACACATGTCTTTGGACTGTGGGAAGAAACTGGATCACCAGGAGGACCTCATGAGGCAAGCTGTACACAGATTGAGCTGTAATCGAATCTATGGCCAAACTAGACAATATTCTAGCATCAGGAGAACGTTTGGAGACAACACCTGTCTTTTGCTAATAGATTTGACAGTGCTGGTTTCTGCGTGTTTTTAATATTTATTTCAAACATCCTTAAGAAATCTTACGTTTGAAAAAGAGTCAATTGCCCTATGCTGTATATAATAATAAGACGTAAAATATTAGACTGGATTAAAAAATAAAATATTCAACAAGCAAGTTATGCTTGTTTGAGAAAATAGCTACATAACCATTTACCCAGCCGGTAAGCTTTCTTTATTGCCTTATTCAGCCAATTATTAAATAATATAATCCACTCTAAGGGCATATTAATAAAATGTATGAATTAATGAAATATTTGCACCAAATTCACCAGTTGATGATCAAGGGAAATTTTAGAGAGAAAGCGCCCCTTAGGACCCCCAGGGTTAATACTTTAAACATGATCTGAAGGATACTACTTCATTATACCAAATGCATGCATGCAAAAGGTATATTATACCACGGGAAAGTCTGTCTTGTATTCTGACCTGTAAAACTGACTAATTTAACAGCTATTTTCTGGCAGATTTTAAATAAAATCTTGACATTATTGCAAGAAAAGTTAGTTTAGGTTAGTCTAGAAAAATTTAAAAACATACCCAGCCAGGCTCACTTAATTTATAAACAATACTGTATATACATGGTGGTCATATGTAACTGATAAAAAAATATTGACTGTGTTAAGTGTTTTTGCAGAGTTCTGCTTATGCTGGCGTGAAAGCAGCAACCTTTGGCATGCAGTAAGGTTTGGTCAAAGAATGGAGACAGAACGTGGCTGCCTGTGATCTACAGTGAGCTTCCATTCAGGTCCACCGCTCAGTTTATTTTATTAAAATAATTGTTTGCGCAGTATGTGCCAAGCAACGCTCGGGTAAAAATAGCGTCCGACATGCAGGTATTGGACACAATGCAGGTTTTTAGGCCATACGTTGAAACGTCTTTGCATCTTGAGCTATTTTCTTGGCTGATGCACTTAATCGTAAAAATTGAAAACACCAAAATGATCAGCTGTTAAATATTCTACAAAAAGCAGCCCAGGCAAATGACCCAGCACATTATGGTAAAATGCATAATGATAATGAGCAGAAGCAAAGCATGCTGGGATGAAATAACTTAGGGCATGCATTACAGGCCTTTCACTTGGTTACTCTTATCCCAAAGTTTTTAACCGCGCAGGTCAACAAACCTCATCCTCTCCAAAGCAAGCTCGGATAAAACATTCTCTTAGGCAAAATGGAAATAATAAAGCAAGGGTTTACAAAAATGAGCAAAGTCTTACTGCACCGCTCAGTGTTGGAAAAAAGTACAGAGAATGACAAAATGTAGAATATTAATTCAGCTAGGAAATAACGTGAGTGATTTGCTTATTTTTAGCTGTGTCAAAGCAGTCGAAGCCTAAAGTAAAGATGGCTCAGGTATATAATTTTACATTCAAATAATAAATAAGTAAACAAATGCATCTAGCTAGTTAAGGAATAATACATACGTTTGACATGGAATAATAAAGGCAAAATAAAGCAAAGCGTAACAAAGTTTATCCTGACATAACTGTCAACACTGTTTACTCAACTGAACGAAACTTAAAATGTTAAAATAGGCAATTTTTCTTACGTAAGCATTTACCCACTAATACTGCAGGGTATTCTTGCTGGAGCAGTTCGGAGTGAATAACTTGTGAAGCTCGCACCTTCAGACTGCAGTTTGACAGCTCTGAGCATTACACCACCCACTGACCCTGTTATTAATGTCTCTTATTAAAGTCGCTCTGCTTTGCATGGAAACAATCATTGCTCCTAGGGTTCTCTGTTCCATTTGATTTTTCAAAATTTTATCAAAACAAATACAGATGAAGACTTTTTCCAACAGATGTTAGATACCGAGAGTAGATTCTTGAAATGGAATGGTTTCAGGGAAATTTTACAAGTTTAGGAAGACATACTAAATTGTATGTGGCGCAGTTAGTTGATCGCCACCGCTGCCACCGACCACCCCCACCGCACAGTGACTACTGTTTGCACTGTTCCGTTCATTCTTATTTATTTATCTATTTATTTATTTATTATCTTATTATATATCACTTTTTAAAAACTATTTCTGTCTATCTGTTTGTATACTTATCTACTCGATTTGTCTGTATTGCCTTGTGGCGTCTGTCTTGTGACTGTTTAGTGTGCAGTGCACCTCAGTCCAGGAGAACCTGCATTTTGTTCTCTTGTACGTCTTTACAAGGGCAGAATGACAATAAAGTGAACCTCGAAAGTTACGTGAATTTAGACAGGAATGTTCTCAGCTACAGATGCCACTGCCACTGGGTGAAAACAGGAGCTGCCCTTAGTTGTGTAAATATTTATGTTGAGAAAATATTACTGAAACATAAATGATATCATGTAATGAGAACAGAGTTTCAGCAAAAGGATAAACCATATAAAGGAAAATGTAGGAACAGCCTGAAAATGAAGCCCAAGTTACCAGAAGTTGATGTCTGGAAATATTAAGATCCAGTACCTTGTTCCATGGCGTTTTAAATGTCACCCGGACCGATGTGCAATAAACCTGCTCAGCTTCCACAAGAAGTTAAAAGCTAAAATACGTTTTACAATATAACTGAATTTTCTTTAATCCCTATGAGCGGATGAGTCATGCCTATTTACACAATAATGCATAAATGTACAACAAATGTTTGAATATATGCCAGTGCGCTGAATAAAATTAAAAGGAAATTATTTAGCAAATCTTTTGTGCAGCTTCCTCCATTTAAATGTCTTGCTATTGCACTAAATAGATAAAATGATGTTCATGCAATATGTATATGTTGTGATAGATCCTTGAAATGCTCGCTGTGTAGAGATCGTTACTATGGTAATAGAAACTGTTTATCATTACACAGGTTTTATTGAAGAACCATGTTCATTTTTTACAACACAGTGGTGCTCCATTATTGTAAAAGGTTGCTGCTCCACTGGAATATACTGCACCTCCCTGAGACAGCGGACCCTTCAGTACCTCTCCGTGGACGCGCTTGTGTATTTGTTCTTTTCAGTGAGTGTCCATTTAACCTGTTAGAAGATGTTTCCTTTATAATTTGCTGCAGAAATGCTGAAATTTACACGGTCCTTTCACAAAACAGATCACATCTGCCCTGGTTGAAGAGATGGAATAAATTGTTTTTATTAATGCTTTTTTTGACATTTCAGTTAAATGTTTGCAATTATTATTATTATTATTATTATTATTATTATTATTATTATTATTAGTAGTAGTAGTAGTATTTTTATTAGTATTATTATTGTTGTGTTACAATTTACACTGTTTTTTTAATGCAGTCATGGTTTGTTGTTCTGTATACAATTATATATATATATAACGGTATATAGAACAACAAACAACTGTATAATATATATAGGTATATATGTTCTATACAATGAAATGTTTTCCAGGCAAGTACAATATCTTCCTTCAGGTTACTGCACCTGTGGTGCTGAGATCTGCACCTATTTGTCTGTCCCTCATACTGTATATATACATGTTAAATGTATATTCTTCAAATATACATTCTTTCTAAAAGTATTCTATATGCATGTGTTTATATACAAGGTTTACAAGGTTTCATGTCACAAGGTCACCTCAGAAGCATCTATATCACTGTGTGAAAAATGGCACTCGGGGGCTCTGCCTACAAAATGATTGGTGTTTGTGTCCAACATCGTCGTGTCCCTGTCACCCCCCTTTTTCCCTTTCGATCTATTTGGATGGCTTGGAAGATGCAACATGAAACCTGAACTTGATGGGGATTTTGAAAAATTCTGATCACAATGAGATGTGACAGCTTGATGCATGGGGAATCAAAAGCTGCATATTTACCATTAAATCTGGATTTAACTTTTTAACCTCTCATCAGGCCCGAGTGGAGAATGTGTATTTTTTCCACACAATGGTCTTGATTTAGAGATTTCTAAAGCATTTTCATAGACGGAATCCCAGGCCTCGATAGCCATCTCAAATGTCCAGCATGTCAGCTTGTTATAACAACTAGTAAAATTCATTTGACTTTAATCACACATTTATAATAGGTTTAAATTTCTTGGCAAGATGATGAGGAGACAAAATAATTCAAAAAACTGTAAAGCACAGGAAACTGCCCGTCATAAATTATCGAGGTGCCACAGAAAATCTACCTGCTCAATCTGAAAAAGCAGGAAAAAAATCTCTGCTATTGTCCCCCAGCTCCAGAACTTGCTATATGTATATGTTGTACATCAGAAGAAACATCTCTATATACAAGATAAACAGCCTTCGTACCTGCATAAAGTCTGGTTGGATGCTTCTGCTGAATGCTCTGGTGCTACAACATAACATGAAAATGAAAAAAAAAAACCCTAACAAACCCATTTCTAAAAAAGTCATTTTTCATCATATGTTTTGTAAATTATTTCTGCAATTGCCAGTAATGCTTCTGTTCACTTCAATATAATTACTTTGTCTCACCACCTGCCATATTGCCAACGCCAAAAAATTGTGCACATTTTACAATAATTCAGTATTACCTTCATTAGTATCTTTTTTATCTCTTTGCACAACTGGTAATAATAAACTGTAAGTTAAAAAAAAATCCAAAAAAATTTTGGAACTTTCTATGGAATTTTGTATTTATACCAGACTGCTTTCTATGTTTAACCACTATTAAAGGTATAACTAATCTATTTTGTATTATTTTGCGTGTTCAGCTGTCATTCATGCAATACGCTGTGTTACTGTAATAACATCTTCTTTTTGAAGAATGCATCTTGAGCGCAGCCTGAGGTATTGCTGTGTATGACTATAAGAATCAAAATGCGTATCCAACAAGCTACGAGCATTTAAGAGCAGGATTCACTTTAGCTGCGGCCCCCATAACCGCACCACCCAGACTATATGTGTGTGTTAGTGTTTTGTGTTTTGAGAAAAACTCTGTGTGTGTGTGTGTGTGTGTGTGTGTGTGTGTGTGTGTGTGTGTGTGTGTGTGTGTGTGTGTGTGTAATTCTGTTTCCAAGGTAACTGTGTCCATATGAGATGTGGCCATATGCTGAGCGTGTGGCCTGGTGTCGGCAGACCTTTGGCTGGACGCGTGAGCTGTTGCAGTGTGACAGGCCCGTGTGTCCACCGCCAGGCCTCGTCTTATGGCTAAGCGCTCGGCTGTCTCAGCCGTTCACACTCTATGAAGAGAGGAGCCCTTTGATGTCAGGCCCTTTCCAACAGCCCTTCCATTTTCTGCCGCGGGTGTCGGACATTTCTGTACCCTCCGCTGTCCTGCTGTCACATGCAGTTCTGTACATTCTGCTCTTTTTCATTTTAAAATCTGTATTATGAGTTCTGATTAGGATGTCGCCGAAAGAGGTGATTTATCACACAAAATGCTTGACTATTCACACTTTAGTAGCTCAGTTGCAATGCATTACCGTCCAGTAGGTGCCAGCGTGCATTACCAAGGTGGCGCCATACCTTTTGTGAGGTCGCGGCCACTAGGTGGAGTAGTGCTTAGAGCTGCCGTTATGCAGGTAACATGACTGAATTAAATGTACACTGAACAGATAAGTGTCAAGAGCAGATCTCGTGCAATTGTATTATATTTTTATTTTTACTCACTGCCAGTGCTCGTCCAAGTCAGGGTCATGAGCTGATCTCAGTACCCGAATATCTGGCAAAGGGTACATCCTGCTCACCGCTTGTTTAAAATGTGACTTTGCTTTTCTACTGAACTCTTTGTCCACACCAAACTTACGTTTTGATCCGAAACCCTCGCAGAAAACTGACATACGATGGAAAAGTTTACAAAGGTAAAATGATTCAGTGCGCAGCGCATGTTGCTGCCAAGTTCTAACAAAGCTGCTATTTAAAAAAGTCCTTTCTAAGCTCAGAGGAGATGCGTATTTATGTATAAAATATGAAATTCATTGCACAACACATTGTTGTGGAAGATGTTGCATTAATTTGTTGTATTTATTGTCATAAAGCAGTGCTGCTTTACATAAGTCCCCTTAAGTAATGCAAGCTATTGTTGTTCATGCAAAAATATATGAGGACCATAAAATTGTAGGCAGTGAAAAGTATGACAGAAGTCATAATAAGTAAACAACATGGCTCAGCTGCGACTACTGCTGTATCCTTCCATCCTTACCCCACCTACCGAATAAATCGGAGGCAATTCAATGGGCTATAATACAAGGGCAATAACGCACAGTAAATTGAATGTAAAATGGAAGCGACACAAAGCAAAGCTGTTATGTGTTTGTCTTGCTTGTTGCAAAACTTTCATGCTTTTATTCAAATTGGCCCGAGTTTTTAAATTCGCGCTGTCGTGCCACTTTATTAGTATGAGTTCCGGCGAAGAAACAACATCTGGGAACGCTACAGCCGGGCTCAGATTAAAAGTTAAAAAGGAATATGAAATTGTGTTTATCCAGAATTACTCCATCTTTCCATTTTCCAGACTTACGCTGTCAGACTCATGATGTCTTTGTAGCATTGCTATGAAATTGACAATTAAATTGTTCATAAAAATACAACACATCATCATGCCGGATACGTAAACCATCGCTTCAAATGCTTATACAGGACAGTTTGCTGACAGTTTGCAACAAAGGCTTGAGCTTTCAGACTTGTCCACAAGGACCAGAATAATAATGGCCACTACCCACTCCTTTACCCTAGTACAACTGAGTGCAGAGTAAAACTCATACTTTTACACTGTTCTCAGCTTTGCAGTAATTCTTTTTGTCTTTTTTATGTAGAGGAATGGACTCCTTGTATCATACAATGGTGGCTGTGAGCGCGAGCATTCTAAGGAGCACCAACAACAGATTCGATTATGACTTTAAAAACGTCGGTGGTGAAGTTATAAGAACTTAACCTCAAAACAAAGCATACAAGCAAAAGTCACCCGCATGCAGTGAATATCACTTTCCTGTCTTTCCCCAAGTATAGGAGCTGAGGGCTTAGTGCCCAGCGTGGAAATTTAGTCGCTCCTTTAGTCGAAGGAAAGCCAGGACTGTTGTTCCACTCATTCCTCAAATTTGAAAATTTGCCTGGTTGAACTCAAGGGGGTTGCAGCTGTCCTGTTACCTGCTACCCACTTCCGGACATTTCAGAGTAGTTTGGACCTTCAGAAATGCCAAGGGCCAAAGCCACAGCAAGTTATAACATTTAACACTTCCTAACAAAAAGGTTAGCTCTATTCTGAGGTTTCGGATGACCTTTATTCCAGTGATCTACATTGCTTTGGTTGCATGCTTACAAGGGCCCGTGGCCTGGGCGGCGTGGCACAGCTTCCTAAGCAACACCTCCCAAGTCGCATCTCCCAAAACACGCTTCCCTCAACATCCAACGGGCGCCCGTAAAAACAAAGACGTCGCTTACAGGAGCGACGCGAGGCTGATGAAGCCGCACTTGCGTTATGCCAAGCAATGTTAAAATAACCTATATCAGCTGTACAAATTCTGCACTGCACTATAAAGGGGTAACGGTTGTGAGATGGACAAAGAGGTGGCTCATGATCAGGCGACGCTTTATTTTAGAGGCAGATTACGAACCCTAAGCTTTTTTCCCTTCTCTTTATTCCCATGTCTGTGACCTTTCAGCTCAACACCAAATGTCAGAAGCTGAATGTGCGGATGACGTGACCCAGGCTCGCTCACACGAGGGCTTTGAAGCAGGAATAATTTAAGTGTAAACTTTATGGAGCCACATCCAAACCTGAAGGGGCGCAGGACATTAATAATGCAACGCAGCCACCATTGGTCCACTCTGCCCCGCTCCTCTGGATAATGTACTGTACACCGGCGTCTGTTAAAATTTCTCATTAAAAAGCAATACGCTGTCAATAATTTGGCTTTGTGCTTTTTTTGATCAGCGATTAGAACCAAAAGTATTACATATGTACGGTTGGACTTTTCAAACATCACCTGGATAAGCTAGGTGCTAGACAGAAGCTTAGTGCTTAATAACAATGGCGGCTGGCATTTGTCTCCTCGTATTATCCCTGCTCCCACCCGCTTCGGTTCCACATGGCGGTTCAGAGGAGTAACAGAGTTCGGAATTAGAATTTCGCAACAGGCCGGTGTCTCGCTTACCCACGAAGTCATAAATACAGACAAATAACAGCTGATTCTTTTCAAGACCTTGCGTTGAGCTCAGTTGTTGTGGGCGGATCATTTAAGCCCAATGTTTTTTTTTTTTTTCCGTCATTTAGCTTCCACCTCACTGTGCCATCGTGGCCCCAGGTGGACTCAGAATGAGCACTTAGTGATCCTGGGTCATTTGCATCTCCCGCTGGAGAAGAACATTGCCCTGCCAGCCACCTTCATGTCTTGGCTTTATGACACAGATGGTAATTGTAGGTTTACATAAGAGGTACCAGCTCGCTGAGTAACCTAATAATGCGAGGAATATGTGCGCTCAGTCTGCATGCCTCAGTCTATGAAGGGTATCTTCATTTTCATTTCTTTAATGAAACAGAATGGAACCAAATATGTACGGCAAATCCAAAATGCACCGCACGAAGCCTGAAAATGCAGGATTCTATCTAACAGGCAAAGAGCCTTGAATAATTGTGGTCTGATGTGACTGATTTCTGAGCTTCAACGGCGTACATCCTAGAAATCTGGCGGTTCGGCCAGATCAAAGTCCACAGCATAACAGCACTCATATTACGCTGGATTTTTGATTTTTTCAAAGTGCCTCTATTTTTACTTGCCAACTTTTCTTTAACTTGACTGATGAATTCTGAAAACACATGGTCAATAAGTTAAAAAAAAAGAATAAATGTTTATGTATTGTATTTTTGTTACTAGCAAACACTTGGCTACAGTATAAAGTTTCTCTAAAAATATTCCTCACCCTTGAATTTTTTTTATAAAGTTTTATTGTTTTCCAACACCGAATCACAATGGGTTTAACAAGGCTTTTTTGACACTCATCAATAGAAAAATGTTCTTTAATATATATGTAAATGTTCCATAAGCCATTCACCATCCAGTGCGTTTTGATCTTTCCTGGTTTCGAGTGACCACAACAGAGACAAAACATGACCGCGAGTAACCGCAGAAACGCGTACGAAAGAGGAGCGGCACTTAGATAAACCCCTCCCCAGATTTGTCATGATTCACGCGAGACAAAACGGAGAAACACGAACACTTTGTTTCACTTTGAACTGCACTGGGTAGCCAGAGCAATACATTTGTATCAGAACTTGTCTTATTGCTTTCCCACTTTTATTCATGTTCTGGGTAAGAATATAGTTTGTAAAAAGAGTCATTAGTTCCGCTGAGCACTTCGGCACTATTCCCTCTGGTAAGAATACTGTTGAAAACATTTCAGCCAGGAGCCATAAGAAGCTAAGTTTCAGCATATTGTGGGAGACAAGCAAATAGTTATTTAATTCTTAATGCTTTAGAGAATATTAAATTAGAAACCCCAAATTACAACACTTTAAGCTTATCTGGGCTCGAAGTGGCACAGCTTTTTCAAGCACAAAACCGCTATTCCGTTGGTAACGTGTATTTTGCGCCCCAAAAAAACAACCAAAATGTCATTAATGAAATATCCACATAGGCCCTGGGCAGAAACAAGTCCTGACAGCCTCTCTGCTTACTTTCCTCATTTTCCATTGGTTTTTTGAAATTGCCATTTCACGTGTTAGCGCTGCCGCAACAGTTCCTGCTGTCCCCTCGGGACAATAAAGACAAATAGATGTTTACCGTCTTGTGCCGCTTATAGCTTATTATACATATTTTGCTTTGCTTGAAGTTGATGTTTTTTGGCAGAGTTATGCTGGCCAAGGATGTTGTTTTGCTTAGACTCGGCGACTACAAGTCTCCCTTTATCCTTCCTATTTCGGGGAGCTCTAGCCCCGCGTCTGGACTGTTCGGCTAACGCTGCCATCAGCCTGGCTGTGAAGAACAGGGCCTCGGGGTACCTCGCCAGCACAAGAGGCGTCGCTTTACGGTTTAGGGAGCTCCTCTAGGCAGTTACGGCCCACCGGCTGCCTCTGCGCCACTCCTCCTCTCATGACAAGGGGTACGGTTATGCTAGGTGTGGCTGGGAGGCGTTGCCTCTCCAGCCCCGGCCTGCCTTTCTCATGACCTCCGTCTGTCCCCTACTCTCCCACACCCTCCTACGGTCAATTCCCCTGGTCAGAGCGACCGGGCCTAATGAAGCAGCGGAGCCAGAATGAAAGTGTTTCTCTTGGGAAAGCAGGTAATTTGGCTTTATGTAGTTCCGAATTCCTAAGAAAGCAAGGGAGTGAGAATGGTAAATATATTCCGTTGGCTACTGATGCGGTTAGTGTGCCCTATTAACTATTGTGATGCGCAGGCTGGGCCGTGCCCTTTTCCCAGAGTTAATGCAGGAGAACAGACAGTTGCGAGACCCCAGGAGGGCAGCCCTACCTCCTCCGGAAGGGGTTGTGGGCTAATTATTTCCGTTTGGCTGGCCCTCTGCGATAACCGCTGTGCCCTGTCCTGCCGCACCAAGAATTTGCATTTGTTTCCCACACAAAATCTTCGACTTCTCACGGCATTTACGCTGCAGCAACACACAAACCGAGCGTCTCGCATGCAAATCGGATCCGCGTGCCATTTTTCCCCCCCTTACGTTCATAATATCCCTCGTGCTCGCTTCATCTGCAGATTTATTTATCGCTTCTGAAGTTTCACAGCACCTTTAAGAAATAACCGACTGCACGAGTGCAGCTGTAAGAATCTCCCATGTCCAGCACGAATGGTCGCCGTATCATTTTCTCAATATGCTAAAGGCTTGCAGATTAAGAATTTAAGTGGCATTTAAAATGAAAAATGTCACATTTCTCGCTGTTGGTTCGATAATTCGTGTCAGCCTTGTGACTGAACTGTACAATCGATGATACGTCACCGAATGAGACTTTTACAAATTTGTATTTAGGTGGCACTTTTGAGGCGACTGGCACTACGCAGAGACACCTGCACGTATCTGCACAGCAAAGAAAGGTGAAACACATCTTTGGACTGTGTAGGCACCCAGGTGGACATGGCGCCAGTGTACAAACGCCACAAAGACCGAACTGGATCGGAAGTGACAGTCCAGGAAACGTGAGGCTCCGGCACTATCTGCTGTGCCACTGTGTAGCCGAGCTGTAGCATTTTGTGCACATATAACGGTAGCCAAATACGGAAAGTATATTACAAAATAAATGAATATAAACGCCGTGCCCGATGCACCGTGCTCAAGAGAGCTAGCGACTTGTCGGCCGTACAACACAAAAGGACAAACCCATATCGGAACCGCAATATCTGGGTACATTCACAATTCACTGCGGTCGTGTTCGATTGGATCAAGAGCCCTTCATCCCACTGCCGGCCCTGTTTGTGAGCTGCCAGTCTATCTGGGGCTGCTACACTGACAGCCAAAAGCAAAGCCACGTTCACGGAGATAAGGTTCTCTGCAAGAAATACCAAAAATAGAACCGATATCAGATACTGTAATCTCAATAAGGTGGCACAAGAGGGAACAAAACCAGTAAACCACCTCCTGCCGCCTATTTCGCGTTACATTTATACGCATCTGTCCGAAGATACGGCGGGGCCAAAAGAACGAAATCATACTTTATAAACGTCCATAATAAACATATTATGGATGTTTATAAACTGCTCTGAGCGCTGCCCCTTTCGACTGTGTCCTTGGTTAAAGGTTTCCCAACATTAGCAAGCAAATTATTAAATAAATGGCGGCAAACATTTCACAGCTGCTTGCTAATGGGGCCTGGTTAAAGCGGCGTTGCAACTTTTACATTGATAATCCGTCCGACTCTTTTTCTTCATCTTTGTTATCGGGAGAAAATCTGATGAAAGGCCCTGAAAGCTGAGCTTCTGCTGGGAGGCCTGGGTCGGAAGATTGTTTATCTGCATGGCTCCGCTCATGTAAAAGGAGCACGAGAGGAAGGTGCGATTGTGGGATAGCACCTGCAGGTTCTTATGTAATTTTCCAGACCATCAAGCTGGGGTTCTTTCCTTTAGTCCGGACGCCACGTTTCCACAGCTGCCGGCAAGTGCAGGTGAACTGGTACTCCTCCAAGTGCTGAGTCAGGAGATGCTGCTGAGCTCCACACCCACCTGCCAGCAGGACAGCTGTGCAAAAAACAGGCAAGCCTTGTTTTTGTGCGTCATCATCACGCCAAACTGCCGCTTTGGACACTTCTGAGCAAATACAACAGGTTTGGCCCAAATGCGGAGTCCACGTCCTCAGCAGCCGCAACCCACGCATCCTCCCGCCAAGAGACAGAGCTATATTGCTGAGCTAAAGACCCTGCAGAGGGAAATAACCTCTTGTCTTGCTGACAACGCCATCATGAGCACAACTAGACTGTTTCTGTCCAAAAAGCCACAGTAACCTCAGCAGGCTGACAGGCATCAGTCTAATGTCCCAAACCTGACACTATTGTGCAAAGAATCAATTTCACATCCTTAGCAACCGCAACCAGACCCAAGCAGGCAAGAGATATGATCGACTCGTTCAGCTAAAGACCCGAGACCCTGTTTTTCCTGTTTAAGGGAAGTTAGAATTTCTTGTTTTGATCGTAGGGGTGAAGGCACACTGTTGCAGTGGACTGATGCGCCAGCTAAATGAGCCGCGCTGCTGCTGTGAGTATTCAGATGTGGGATCATTTAATGGATTTTCCGGCTAAACAAGTTTGCACCAAGTCACGGATGGTGCGCACCTGCGTAAATGCATGAATGCGCAACGTTGAGCTCCTTAGGTTGTAACATATTTCTCAGCGCAGTTAACATGGATTCATTTATCCATGGCAGCATCAGGTAATGCTGGTAATTCCTCTGCTTAGTGCACCTGTAACATACACTGCCTGGCCAAAAGAAAAGTCACCACCTGGATTTAACTTGTGCAAAACCTTTTGCACCCGAATAGACTGAATGGCCAGGTTTTTCCATCAATGGATTTTTTCTTCATATTCCAAGATGATAATGTCAAGATTCATGGGGCTCAAATTGTGAAAGAGTGCTTCAGGGAGCATGAGAGAGACATCATTTTCACACACGGATCGGCCACCACAGAGTCCAGACCTTAACCCCATTGAGAATCTTTGTGATCTTGTGCCGGAGAAGACTTTACGCAGGGGTCCGACTCTCCCGTCGTCGATACAAGATGTTGGCGAAAAATGAATGCAATTCCGGGCGGAAATAAATGTTGTGACATCGCGTAAGCTTATCGAAACGGTGGCACGGCAAATGCGTGTTGTAATCAAAGCTAAAGGCGCTCCAACAAAATACTAAAGTGTGAGGCTTTTTTTTTGGCTGGGCAGTATTATAAATTTTATAGTGTTGTAAAGTGTTGGTTGTCCAGTAGCTCTGTGTTACAGTATGCACAACATAAGTGATGGTGTTCAGGAATTCTTCACTTTGTAGCCAAAATTAATTCAATGCACAAAACTGAATTAGTTTAAATTTTACGTGATCTTGTTCTGTATACAAAAGGAAAATCTTGAAGGCCCTGTTGACTTGTATAGGGGTTGGGGCCCGTCGAACCACTAATGCTACTTTTAACCATGGCCATGCACCCATTAATTATTGTTAGCCGCTTTGTCCTGGTCATTGTCACGGTGATCCGTCGCTTGTAGACAAAAGTTTACCTTTATCAGTTGTTAAAGAGAAGAAAGTGAACGAACTGCATTCTTTTCTCAATAATTTACAGTCATGCTTTTTGGCTGTCGATAATTCTTTAGGATGGACCGCAACACTACGAATGCTCAGACCGACTAAATAAATGATGGTGGCAACTGCTTTATAGTAAATTTGCACACACATCTGCAAATTTTATAAAGCCATTTACTAATAATGCTTCATAATCACTTAAAAGAAGGTAACTTATGAGCATTTGACCTAATAAATAAAGAATTTGTCATAAAAAAAAACATTTTTTAGTAAGATTGTGGTTTATCTACTCTTCAGAAAGAATATTGTTATCAATAAAATGTACATGACCATATACAGCAATTTGAGGTACAGAGGATGCCGCTAATTTTTCTTATTTCTGTGTTCTTTACAGAGCCCTGCTGTGAACTGCTCTTCCATCCGCCCCTCCGCCCATTGTGGCACAATGGGAGCCTAATGGCCCAGGACTGGGAGAGAACCATTAACACTCACAGGTAAACTTCCATTTGCACGGTGCAGCACTTAGTCCCTATAGGACCACGCGGGTAGGACATACTGTGGGTGCCCGGCATCCATGTGTATGAAACGAATAAAATCTGTACAAAGAACGTCTGCAAGTGATCAGTGGGGGAGCGCAGATTTTTTTTTCCCCCCTTTTGTCAGTCACGAAGCTCTGTTTATTTTTTGCCGGTTCCTCTGGCAGCCTCCTCAAAAGACTGCAAATTGAATCTTTTTTCTCCTACACTGCCGTGGCAGCACAAAGCGGGGAGAGGGCAAATAAAAAAAACGTTCCACGTAAGGAATCCATGCGTTATACGACCGCAAAAATGAGACACGGTGCGGCAGATCACAACACAATTTGTTCAGCGCACCTGCTTTAACAGGTTCATAATAGCGTGCTAGAACCGGCATCAAAGTTGCATGAAAGTACTTCGCTTGTGGGACACATTTAATTTTTCTCTTTTCTTTGTTCCCGATGTAAAGGCAGCGGTTTCGTATCTGGTAGCTGAGCTCGGGAGCGGGAGCTGAGAGTTTTACTCCATTAGCCCTTGTCATTGATAAAAGATTTCATTTTGCTCCAGGAGGTAGAGGAGGGGAGGTAATGCAAAACTAATGTAAAACTATTTTACCAACCACCCCGAACTCCTTCATTAATTGTGTATAATTGAACCGAGAAAAACAACATTCTGGGAAATTTATAATGCCGCGACACTCATTCTTTCTGGAGCAGGATCTTCCGTATTCATATTTTTAGCCGTGGTTCTGAACTACAAAAACATCAAGGTTAATGTAGTCGTACCTATTTTTTCCGAAAAAAAAAAAAAAAAAAAATTCACACGGTGACTTAAATGAGATTAACAATTAAATCTCAGTGTTTCGACTTTCGACAAGGTGATGCTGTTGTGAAGTACGTTCTCGGGGGGGAAATCTGCCGTTTACCCGAGTTTAACGTGAGTAAACCTCGCCGATCTCTCTGGTTCTATCGCCGAGCTGATGCAGCTGCAAAGTGTAGTCTGAAGGTTCGGATCTGCAGTCTCAGATGATAGCGGGGTTTGTCGAATGAGGACAGACAGCCCTGTAGGCAAAAATGTTAAAAAAACCAAAAGGACAAAGAGATGGCATCTAACACCCAGGCCCAATTTTTAGGTAACGTAGAGAAGATTCCCGAAAAAGTCGCTGTGAAGGGATACAATAGTTGCAACAGCTGGCTACCTGCACATTTTATTAGCCAACGTCAGACTGTTTAATAAGCCAGGAATTCCAGTTATTCTCTATCGATACCGCGGTGACTAGTGGTACCGCTTGAATTTTGCATACCTTGGGCTAATGGTGTCATATTATCAAACAGAGCGAGTTTAAGCTTGTCAAGCCAGCCGGCACACTTTAGGGCTGTAATGAAAGCTGCAGAGCTCAGAGAATCGCTCGAGTGGCGATGAGCTAAAGAGAATTGAATTACAGGGGTCAAGTCTGAGGGAAGCGGGAGACATTATTTCAAAAATGGTGGAATTCGCGAGCCCCTGAGAAGCTCGTGGCCGACTCTGTCGGGCTCGTGTCACATCATCGATCTTTTTCGCGTCATTTTAAAAGCGAGTGCCCAAAAGGTAAGACAATGCAAGATGCCCTTAAGAGGTCCACAGTAAGCGCTAGCGTGTTCATATCTGCCTGCTGCCCGATGCTCATCGCATGTAAAGCAAATGTGTTGAACTGGTCTGTTAAGATGCTCAGAGGGCAAAATGTCAATAAACAACTTGGTTCAATAACACTGGTTGCACTGGGAGACAATTTCAAGGTCAGGTTACAAATGGCTTGTAAAGGATCCCAACTTAAATCTGATTTCATGCAAATCCGGTACTCTTCAATGCATGCATTTATATGGAAAATATAACCGTGGAATAAGAAATGTGTTTAGAATGGTTGTACCTTCATTATTAAGCACTGGTAGCTTTACTGCCATAGGGAAACGTGCAGATGGTGATATCATTTTTTTTTCTTTTTCTAAGAGAATATCATTCTTTCCTTATTGAAAAAAAAAACGGAGAAGCGATTTTTAAATACATTCTTTAGCAGCAAATAACATCCCCCATTATTGCTTATCAACACCATATCACTACATTATTAAACCTTTTGCACAATACCGCTTTTCTACGGGAACCGGCCGCCTTCTCGCCTACAATCTCCAGGAAATCAGCTCACAATGTATCCGCAGCTATTTTTAGAAGCGTTTTCCCTCTAACCTTTAGAAAGCATCCGAAGTCCGGAGTGAGAATTTGAAAAATGTCTGCCGCATGCACCCGACTCCATTGATTTATCATACGGATAATTCAGTCTAATTGTATGGGTCTAGTGAGGTCTTACCCTTCTCGGGCTCAATCCAAACCTAATAATGAAAGCTGTCTCGCATCAGCTGCCTAATTTAAAGCAGACCTGGAGCAAATTTATGCCTATTTCAGCCCGCAACTGCCTTTTGATGATAAATACAAAATTACTGTATGCAAATCCCCTTTGTTTAGTTAACAGGATGGATTTTGACTTCAAGTTGGTTCCTGGCTTATGCGGCCAGACATATACAAATATGCATACTGTATATCTGTACATAGGAGGGAAGCTATATCGTGCGGTTGCATCATGAGAAATTGTTTAAACAAATATCAGAGGAGTAGGATAGTGCAAAATACAGAGGAGAATGAAGGTGCGGGTCTTCGCGCTGTTGCCACATCACAGTGCAGAAGGTGCAGGGTGGGTAGAGCAGGGGGCAATATGCCTTTGCGCCTTTGCAAAGAAAGACTTCAGTTCATGCCATCAAACTATCCATAGCTGTAGAACATAAGTCAAATGAGGACCATCTTTTTCATCCACTCGCTTCTATTGCTGTGTCATAAATAAGCATCACTTATACAAAGCAATACTATTTATAAATGCATTTAGCCTTTTTTTCCCCATATGCGATCCATCATTACTCATAACGCAGCTCAGAGATAAAAGGAGCAGTTCTGCACAGAGAGAGGCAACATTTCCTATTATTTAAGTTCGCCGCTAATGGCACAGAGCTGTTTGTTTTGCGCCACGTTCTGGATTTCTGAGAGATAAAAAGTGACTTGAAGTGACTGAGACTCAAGTTGTCTCAGGACCGTCTGACATGACCTATCAAAATAGTTAAAAAAAAAAAAAAAAAAAAAAAACTTTCTTTTTTTTGTTGGGTTTTTAGGAGCTACGGCTACTGTGTGAAAAAATCAGGAAATGTGACAGCAGCGTTAACACGGGAGCCCACGGGTTGCGCATTGCTTCATGTTTCATTTCGCATCCCATTTCGCCGATCATTTTTTCAGCATTATGAGACAAACTGCCCTAAAATGGGCGATATGAACTTTTTTCAACAAAATCGATCTGAAGAGATATCGCTTGCCGTCGCTCATGAAAAATGATAACGCCCTACAGCAAACTTCCTCGAGTTGATACGTTAACCAGACAGATGAAGCGACTAAAATTACTTTGAATTTACATAACAGGCAGCGGGCAAATTGAATATTTTGAAATATTTCCTTATCAACATAAACTCGATCTCTAGACTGAGCTATTTTTAAGGAGTAATTAGCTCAAAATATTACAAATAAAGCAAAATTAAATTGCGACGCATGATAAAGTTGTACAGATTGCCGTACGAAAAACGGAGCGGGTTTAATGGTATACTGTGCAAAACCGGAATTTAAAAGTGCATGTTTAAAATTATTAAAGTGCATATTTTAGCTTATTGCACTCATTTTGTAATTTAGCAAAGCCAAACTATCATACCGCTAATGTTAATGGATTTTTTTTTCCCCCAAGCACGCAAAACAATAAATACTGGAATCAAATGGCTTTTAAAGCATGTCAGAGAATTGGGCACCTGTGGTGATAATGCCCGTCGACCGCTTTTTTCCGATGCATCCAGGACTTTACTGGGGGAAAAGTCTGACATGGAAATAGAGGATGCGATGGGGAAAAAAAAGAAAAAAAATACATGACGAAATTTTGAAAAAAGACAGCCGCAACTTCTCTGAAGCGCTGCCCTGGCGACCAGTTTTCGAATCTGCTGCATGCGTGTAAAAGCTGGACTTCTTATGTTCATTTGCATAAAATTACTTATGCGTTTTGAAACAATGCTATTGTTCGTGACAGTTATGTACGAACTTATTGTTTCCGCGCCAGCACTCCATGCATTTTACTTTGACTCTGCTGAAGCAAACAGCTGTCTGGAATAAGGCTGCCAAGATCAGAGGCCAGCAGTGCAGAAGAGACTGGATTTGGGTTTTCTGTCAAATCAAAAAGGTCCGTGGTCCTTCTGCTTCCAAAACCACTTTTGAAGCCCTACAGTGCATACTCTACCATAACATGAATAATTTCCTTTTCAGGCTTGGTGACACGTTAAACTATCCCACTGGATCACATTATTGACGTAAACCACAATGGTTCCTATGAAACAAGCACATTTACACTGTAGCTGAGTCAGAATTTAGCAATAGAGGCCAAGAAATAAATCATCATGAAAATTATATCTATTTTTAGATGCCATTAGGATGTGATGTTCATCATTCATTGTACGGTTTGAAATATCTATCATATAGACCAGGTTTGTCATACATGCAGAGTTAAATGAGTGATAAATAGCTGAAGGAAACGGGATTTGGTGTGTGAAGTTGCTGCTGGGGGATTCATACAAAGACAACTGCGAGATGGCAGGATGAATTGCGAGCTGCCAGACAATTCACCTTCATGTATTTGGTCTAAATCAAAGAGCACAAATAACAAAGAGGAGCGAGAGGGAAAATTGGGGGGAATCGAAATACTACTGGGAATGCTGCAAAGGTGAATGGGGGAGGAAATTACATGTTCTCTTTTTCTGCTGCAGGAGGATGTACTCTGAAGTCTTTGAATTCCATAGAATTTGCTCAGAATCCTGCAGAAAAAAATGGATGCTGTCCAATATTTCGTTCTTAAAGAGCGCGGCACACGGACAAATGATTGAGCTCATCGATGATTTCGGGAACGGGATCGACAGGAAATCGCACCAGCGGCACCGTGGGTATCTGGAAATGGAGGGATGTATCTCAGATCAGCTATGAAATAAAGCAGTAAGGACGGCTTAAAAAGAGACAGATGACTGCTTTGGGGTTGTTATGGCATATTATGACCGAGTGACAATGCAAGTCTACGGTCTATACCTGCATTTGCATTTTTATCGCTGCGACTTGTTGAAATTGTAAAGTCAGTTGAGGTAATTCTAACAGTAAGTTTTTTTTCTTGTGTATTCAGGCCCATCGCTACCAAAAAGAGATAACGCAAAAGGTTTTTAAGAGTTAAACTGGTAATATTATTTGTCGTGGAAAAAAATCATTGTGAGCAGCAGCAAAAAAAGAGCAAAATGCTGTCAGGTAATCTGATGTTGTCCATCATTTTTGGTCACCTCTGGATCCAGGGCTCATCACAGGGGCCACCTAGTTTGAAGGACCCCGTGCCGTGCCCCCACCGTCACTTTCCATCATAGGGCCCAACGACACGGAGCCCACGTGCCGAAGAGGCCTCCGGATCTCCAGCTGGCCCCCCACCGCACCACCCCCCACCAAGAGGTGACCTATTAGCCACTCCCGCAATCCCTCTCCACTGCAGGTGCTGCCCTTTGGTCCTCGGCGCACTTTCATGCCGACCCAGGCTCACGTGGGGCTCTCAGTGCAGCACAAACAGAGATCCCCCGCTTCAGCTGCATGGAGCCAGGCATCCTCCATCCCCTGTTCTTGGTTATTTATAGCTTCCATTACACATAATGAGAGCGTAAGCCTTCTGGATTTGAATAATTGATTACCAATAAGTACTGTAGATATATTTTGGGACCCAACACCCCGGCCTATAATGCATTACCGCCTTAATTTTACTGTCACTCACATCAGCAAATGGCTCCCTTCAGACATCTCGCGGCGTATATAAATTAAAGCGATATACTTTAAGCAGTGATCAGGGATGCAAATAGCTTGGAGGATGAGCCTTTAAATTTCTTCCTATAGGTGGACATCTGAGTCCCTCTGTGTAGCGAAGGTGTTGTACGCCTAGGGCCGGGCTCTTCATTGGACTGCAGAACACCTTGAGGTACAGTAGCGACAAACCCGCCTTCTTTCTTGTGTCCAGCATTAAATACTATGGCTTCTGTAATTGCATTTCAGAAGCGTACGTGCTTTGGGTTCGGCTTACTTTCTGAGGATAATAGGTAAGGTGACAGAGGCCGGGAGGAAGAGCGAGCCACAGCTACAGTCCATCATGAATAGTGGCTCTGATCCCTTAGATGATGCGGTCACCATGAGCCGCCGAGTTATTCAACATAGGTGCGCAAGGAAGCGCTTCTACCGTTCCTTCTTACCAAACCGCCTTAGTAATGCCACACCATTGACAAATAGACTATTTATTACTGTTATTTAATGGTTATTTACATATAAATGTTACATTTTTATTTTGTTGGATTATTTTGAATTTGCTTTGTGTCAAATTTCCCTGCGGCAATCGATAAAGTCCATCCTAAACCTAATAAAAAGGAAGGATCAAATGAACTGGATTGCTTTATACAAGCACATACGGAATAACTAAAGTTTACAGTTAAAATAGTGCTCATATACAGGTATACCACAAAGTTTTAAGCAGCCGTGAGCTGCTAGACACTTGATGCTCTGATCAGATATGTCCATCCGGACCCATCCAGACACATTTATCGGAAAGACCTTCTCAGACTGCTATACAAAGCTGTCATAGCTGATATGAGCACAGCAGGACTTGTCTGAGAAGATACACACATCCCATACTACAGGTGTGATCATTTGAAAAGCTTTTTTAAAGACGCAGAAGATACCGGTAGGCTGGAGGAAAAAAGAAATCACAGGCATTTGGCAAATATGTCAGACCTCTGAAACATACACTCTTTCGCACAGGTTATCTTTTTATGTTGCGACAAAGGTTGGGAGACAAAAACGCCCGAAACAACATTTCCCCACATTCAAACCGCACCGTGAGCTATTAATCGCTTTAAAAACTGCATATTGTCAGGCAGCGGAAGTGGGTACAACATCTCTCTACACAGTGGCTTCAACTGATTTTTCTAGACAAATGTTGGGATTCTTAGCCTTAGTTTCTGTAGCCTTATCTGTTGGACATGCAACTGTATGTACAGCAGCTTGAACATATGGGCTTATTTCCCCCCAGGATGTGACACAAATAAAGTTATGGCTTGTAAACTTTAATTTCTAGAAGCAATGCCTGTGTTTTTGTGTGACCAGTGCATCAGCTCATTATTCGGGGTTCACTGTATGTGCAGTGCGCAGCGCGGTTCGAACGTGTCGCACGCCATCCAGTGAGATTTGATAAAAAAAAAATACTATCTCGGCGTAAACCGAAATTTCAGTATGTAATGTGTACATTTCTGTGTAGATGTGGTACATAAGCTCACATCAGGAGGTCTGCCAGAGGGAAACGCTCGCTGTGCTCCATATTCATATTCGTGGCATTCAAAGGTTTTTTTGATGTTGTCGCAAACACCTTGGCTTTACCCCTCTGTGCAAGTCTTTCCAGCATTATACAACCCTCCAGTAAGAAGTCCCAGGGCAAAACACAGGCTGGGGTGGGCTCTTCCCCAACCCACTTAATCATACTGAAGCTCATTTTCCAGCCAGCCAAAGCATAAGCTGAATTATTTCTCAGCAATCTGAGAGCAGTGCTGGCAATACCCCAGTACATCAGGTTTTTAAAATTCGCATCAAATTCTTTTGAACATGGATTCATCCCACCATGGTGCCATGCACAAAGATAAAGGTTTCCAGTCTGACCGGTTCATTTTAGGCAGAAAGAGGCCATGAATACACATTGCTTTTACACAAGGAAATATACGGTACACCTTCCAAACTACATTCTGACATGCAAAACAGAAACTGAGCTCTGAAGCTGTTTCAAGTCATTGTGCTTACATTGTCCTATAAAAATATAAAATCCAGCTCTCATATTCAACACACTAAATATAAAATGTGATTCCAATCTTGGGAACAGCACAGTAACATTTGTACATTATTAATTCAGTAGCGGAAATGGCTTTGCACTGATTTTTTAAATTTTTTTTTTTATTAGACTGGGTCTATTTCATTGAGTTATTCTGTAAGTACCTAAGCAACTAAAAATGCATTATTACATAGAAAGTTGCAGTAAAATAGCAGCACAGACCAAAGTCCACTTCTCATGACTGTTTGCATTTGAAGCCCTTTGCTGTCCAGTGCTCTTTTGCATTTTTAGACATATAGGGTGCTAAAGGGAGAAATGACCGAGTGTAAATTTATTTGTAAACATTTTTGTTTATGTCAAGAGCTTTTACTTATTTGTCCACATCACAAATGAGAAGTCTAGAGTATTTTCAAATATGATGAAATAATTTGATTTTTTTACTTTGTTTTGAAAGAAGGTTTTTGAAAAGCAGCCACTGTTTGTGTCGACTGAGTAACACCACCACTGTGCGTGCAGGAAGTGCTGAGCTCGAGGTCGAGAGCCAGGAGCTCACTGAGACTCAGCGTGAGAGACATCTGTGCTGAAGGATGGCTGTTGAAAGGGAAGATTAACTTCCAGTAGATGGCACTTTTCCCTCTTCCCTGAAACGGCCCCCATCGACAGCCCAAATTGAAGACACTCAGGATGCTGCCACTGGATAGACTCCGGCCCCATTGCCCAATTTTTTATTCTGGAAGTCAACGCAGACCTTAAGGGTTCGGTCCGCAAGTCGGTTTCTCGGCTCCTTCCAGGTAGCACCTTCCTACATTTCCGCTGACTGACACATAGCAACGTACTCCCTTCTGTAGTCATATAAAAACAACATATGGTTTATTTCATTCATTGTGGCCAGTAATTTATGTCCTAAAATTACAGGATATCAGCCCTAGACACCCAGTGCCAGAAAAAAAAAAAAAACTAATAATATTCTGTATCTGGTACTAAAAGCATTTCAATGGCAAATCCCAACCCTCAAACGTAAGTGTTTCATCAGTCTGGTAGTTAAGAGCAATCCGCAAAAACATGGCGTATACTGTTGTCCTCAGTTACTGCATTTTACTATACTGGGTGCCGGTGGGTTGTCAGTTTACTGCGGCAGGTTGCCTGCACCAAACTTGCGTTAAACCGAGAAACACCTGACATGCAGACGCTTCCTCAGCATCTTCCTACAGGGAAACATATTGCAAGAATTGTTGGGGATGACAGATGAACAGAACACACGGGCCAGTCTAATATATTTTCATTAGAGTTGTTAACCGCTATGCTCAAGATTGCATTTTGTCCGGCTTTCCATCACCCTGGTGTAGCAGAGCAATTTTCATTCACTGTTTACCATGAAGAATGAAAGAAGATGGTCCATGATCTTATCATGGAGGTGGGCATGTGTAAATTCGAGCTCTGGTGGGCTCACACGCTATCGCAGCTTTGATGTGCACTTTTGAATTAAAGAAGATGCGGAGACATCGGCCAGCATTTAAATAAGATCTTGAGGTTGCAGTGAGAAGCGTGGAGTGGTATTACGCTGAATGCATTATTGCATTGTCCAGGCCTGGTCACTCAGCTCAAACCATTTATCAAAGTCATCCCGGCAGAATTTCAGATTTGTTGATTTCATAATTGTTTACCGCCATAAAAATTTGCCAGCTGATAAAACTACATTTTACACCTTAATGCGCACACACCCACTTTGCATAGTTCCGCAGTAGACTATTCCCAGCTTTGCTCCAATAAATAACAACTGAAAGTATGTAGGGAGGTGTACAAAAGAAAATCCACTTTTAGAGGTGTCTACCATACTGATGGAAAGTTTGGATGGAGACTATTAGAAGTTTCCAGCAAGCTGCGAGCAAAAGAGGGGTGACATGACATGATGATGACTGTATGCACACTTCAATACGTCAATTTAAAGGGCATCTGTGAGAACAGAGTGATGGAAGTGATGGAAGGACATGTCGGCACTCTGAACGTAGCAGTGATGACAGGACAGGGAGTCAGGGGAGTCTGCTGAAAAACGGCTCATGAACTGGACACAGAATTTGAGAAAAATAATTAGGATCGGACTTGCTGAAGGTAGAACGCAATTACGAATGTCGGCAGACATTAAACTGATGACTAATGCGGTCCTTCCGACCGAAGTGGATTTGTGCACCGTGAGGAGAAGAGGAGGACAGCTGAAGAGATGGGGGGACAGAGACGGTTTTTCACCTGAATGCCGCCGTATGGCCTTGGAAGCACTTGTCGAGTCATTTGAGGCTGAGCCAGTGTGAAAACATGGTAATGTGAATGCGGTAAATAGGGCGAAGAGGGCAGGTTCACACAGTGGAAGAATAAATGGCAGGAATTACAGCTCACGAAATGTGCTGCTTAAATAAATGCTTAGCACCTGTGCCAGAAATAACCAGGGTCATCAATAAATGCTTTTTTAATTGCCGATAGCAGAACTTTGCCATGATCGCCGCAATGACGTCCTTGAACCTTTAGCAGCAAAGCATTCTTGCAAGTCAAGTGTCACTGCATATTCTGTACACAGATTATCTGCACATAGAAACTGCAAGTGTTTGGCCATCTTACTAAAAAGCCATGCTTTATAACAAGCGGCGCAAACGGAATGAGCAAACACAATTCCGTTGAGATGGTTTGATGTGCAGCGGGATGGGTTCTTTAGTTTAATAGTTAAATAAGTTAGCGCTCCGTTATTTGGAAGGGGAATTATAACTAGAAAAGATCCGGATCTGATCAACTTTTCACCACCATCGTTCAGCTTACCAATAGCTTCCTGTTACAGAACCAGTTGAGGCCACACAGCTGCGGAATGTTTGTAATGATTCGGACATGGGACGTTTTTTTTTTTTTTGCCAGGGATTCTCACATTTGTTCAGTGTAGCACAGCCACTGAGGTTTTCTCCCTCCTGTCAAAGCTGCTTTTTAAATTGCATTTTTATTTATATATTTACTAGGTCTTATGCTGAAGGCAGGCTGGTGGGAATAACATTTATATTTTTACTTTACACATTAGGGTTGTGCATAAATTTTCCTTACAACAACAAATGAGCAAATGAGATTTAAAAAAAAAATACTCATGAAGAAGTTCAATAACCACCAGGTTGATCAACAAATATGAAAGCCAACCAAATTCGTGACTTACAGCTGTAAAACAGCATAGCGTGGAGCTATAGAGGTATGAAGGTTGTTTGGTTTTAAGAATATGTACGCCGTATTCACGCCGACTAAACAATGAATAAGCAGACATGGGTCATTCATGATCAAATATCAAAAAGAAAACCGCCTCAGCGTAGAAAGACTTCTTCTTCGTCTTTCGGCTGCTCCCGTTAGGGGTCGCCACAGCGGATCAATTCTTTCCACTTCTTCCTGTCCTCTGCATCTTTCTCCGTCGCACCCACCACCTGCATGTCCTCCTTCACCACATCCATAAATCTCCTCTTAGGCCTTCCTCTCTTCCTCTTGCCTGGCAGCTCCATCCCTAGCATCCTTCTCCCGATATATCCAGCATCTCTCCTCTGCACATGTCCAAACCAGTGCGTAGAGAGACAAATCCACGAATTCTAATAGGCGGAGAAGTTCTTCCTGGCATGCTTGTTGTGCTGTGTACTGAAATACCTGACATTTATTTAATTTCCCAATTAATGTAGTTTGTTGAATCTCCTCTGTCATAAGCGTGCTTATTGACTTGGCATTCTCTTTGTGTCTAAGTTATGAGCTCCAGCCACCTTCTGCATCAGGGACAATATTAAAGAGTCGTGGTTGAAAGCACAAATACTTAATCCCAAATTAATTTAACATTAATTACATATGGTGCCATCCTGTGCTCAAATAATGCCAGGTGCCAGGAGGAAAGCGTCACGATTATTCAGATCGACTGCATTCGCGCTCTATGCGAAAGTCTGTGAAGCCCCAGAGCTACCTGCTAATCCACTGCATCTCACACTTTAGAAACAGTAAACCGAAACGGTAAATGGGGGAAAAAAAACAGGAAAACCACGCATAAATCACTGCAAAAAATGCGCAAAGTCGCCGGTTGTTAATATATAATATGAATAGTCGAAATTTGTCGCGGACGTGCTCGTAGCTTCAGATCTACTTGCATGAAGCAGGTAACGCAGCGATGGATGCGGAACTGAAACAGTGAACATCCGCTGTGAATCTTTTACACGGCCCAGATTGCAGCAGTATTGTGTTCAGAAGGTAGGAAGGTTGTTGTTTAGAGTTATTTCCTTGATTTATATTTAATAAAAAATCCATAAAAGTTGTTTAAAAATAATCAAAAAAGTGCCTCTGCCTTTAATAGGTCCTCTCTATGTAAACCCAGAACCCAGAGCTGTGGGTTCTGCTGTGGCCAGTCACTCATTCAGTGCTTGACTCTTTTGAGTTTGACGGCCCTCAGCAATGTCCCCTGCTCCCCGACCCAACTGCGCGGCCAGGGGTTCTGGCATTTGATGATGAAGAACTGTGCCAGCAATGCTGGCAGATCGCATGCATAAAAAAGTAAGTTGCGCCGTTCAGTCCGAGTGGGGTCATTTTCCAAAATCCAAAAACCGAGTCTCGTCGACAGTCCCGCTTACATCTGAGGAGCTGCTCCACAGGTGGGTTCCTGTTTTCCAGAACAGGGCTGTCATGTCGCGATTGACGTTCCACCTTAACAATACATTAGCCATATGTCCCTCCATCTAACAGAGCTGAATGCCTCAGTAACACCAGATGATAAATTAATGTTCACAAAATTACAGAAGAAACCGCAGAGATTTGGAGAGCCACGTGACGTCAAAGTTCCTGCTGTTAAATGGAGTTATTAAGAAAAATTTGCAAGGACAAGAAACAAATTCCGCAAACACCTGCTACCAATTAACCTCTCGAGTCAACCCTCACCATCGGCGTTCGGCTACATTTATACAACAAAAGCGCTCCTTTGTCCCCACCTCTCTATTTTGCGCAGACAAAGCAGTGACGGCGCAGTTCGGCTCTGCCGACTTCAAGAGGTTTCCGTATCGGTCAACCCGGACCCCCTCCCCGGCAAACCCCCCGCAAACTTGACTGCAAACGCTTAGCTCCCTTTCCCAGCTATTAGTGCCGCGAAGAGAATCGAAAGAAAGACCTGCAGGACTCAGGGCTCCTTATTATAACCGGGCTTTGTAGGCCTCATAAAGCAGCGATCAAAGGTCCCCAAGTAACAAGTGACCGTGACCTTTCTTTGAAGCGCGTTTCTCAAAAAGTCAACAGGGCCCTTATTCCTTCCGACAAGTGCTAACGCGTACAGTAGATGCTGCTTAATAGTGTAAAAATTATCATCTGGCCATTTGTATAAAGATTAGATGGTTGCAAAGCCTTACTATCAGATGGCCTAGATTACCCCTTAATAACTCTTTAAATAGCATGAATGGCTGCAGCACGGACACTGGCGTGGCAGTAAATATTACAGCATTTTTACTCTATGTTTAGAATTACTTCAATGGATTCATTGTACACCATGGTTTTTCCCTTTAGTGGTTTTAAGTAAAACTCTTGTACGCTGCAAACCCCTTTATAGGCCCTCCTGACTCCTCTACCCTTAAGGAGCGCCACAGCAGAACAATATCTTGATCAAATTTCATATTCCTCATGCCAGCTTCTGTTCTTCCTCAATTTATCATGAGCAAGACACAATCTGACACAATCTTTGGGCTGTAAGTCCTAATTTGTTAAATAATGAAATAAAGCAGTGCTTTGTAACCCCCGGTGCTCCCATACGTGGACGGTGTTATTAACTCTTCCTGTGATGTTATCTCCTGTAACATCTGTCAGAAGACATTCTCATGAGGTGCTGTCTAGGTTATCTTCACCTGTCTGTGTTTTAAGATAACAGCGGAAGAAGGATCAACTGGACCGACTTGAAGATCGTTCCCCTTAGACCCCACAAAGGGTATGTTGCTTAGCTACGGATGCATTTCTTCTTCCTTGTGCCCCATTCTTTCTTCATGGTGTGTTATGGCTGTAATTTTGCATAAAGTATCATCTCAGGCTTCCCATAATGAGGTACTTTCTTGTTAAAACTTCCTTCTGCTGACCTGCGCTCCATTTTTCATGCTTGTCTGTTTTTTTCTCTCGAGCGTTACCCTGTTACCTTCTCGCCATGGAATGCTTTTGTCACTTTTTTCCCCTGTGTTGTTCTTCAGAGGCACCTTTACCACCATACTGTTGCAAAAGGGACTAAATTAAATAAAATCCTGTACACAGATTGATGGGCCTGGAGGCAAACTGCTTTGGCGCACCACCCGAGGGCTTCCACAGTGGCCCTGCTCTGGGGAGCTCGAACACGTGTCTACCTTTTTAAATCTGACACCCAGCAAAGAGGCAGGATGCTTACGCAGGCCAGAGGAAACAACGAAATACGCACGCAAAATAAAATTAAAAAATGTACTCGTAAAGTTCAAAACTCAAGAGAAGGACCGGTGGAATTTCAGTGGTTGTTAATTTTTATTGCCTCCCTGCTTTTTTAAATGTAGATCCTAATATTTAAATCACAGCGTCGATGTGGGCAATTCTGTGATGCAGTTTCCGGAAAAATTGTGCCAATTTTAAAGCATTTCAGCCTGGCATCATCTGGCAAATAATCGCATTATTGTTTTTTCCTTCAACACATGTGCGTTTTATGTTTATTTAAGCATCGTGAAATTTTGTAAAACGCAGTATTAACATTACTTTTGTTCTATCTGCGGCCGAAATTGTAGTTACAAGCTTGCAATTTATGTTTCAGGGGATTGAGAGCTCAGCTTCTATATCGTGATAAAGACACAGATGGCATCTAACAGCCTTCCTGCATCTGCGGTACACATGTTGCTGTGTGCACTTCTAGTTCTTTCCTTCCAGCCTGGACCTGAGCTCTGCATGGATGCGTGGCCAATTGAAAGGAGACCTCTGCCTCTTCAAAAGCCTCTCCATTCGCCTGTGGACTTAATGCTGCTCTGGTTATTAAAGGGCAAACTCTCTATAAAAGCTCCTTAATTCTGATATCCCGGGATGGGCTCCGGCTTTCATAATATGGAGCGGGCCGCAGGAATAGTACTACGGTATTATGTCACTGTCAGAAGGCTTCCTTTTGTCAAGTATAACATTACTGAAAAGTGTCGCTTTTGAAATAGTACTGTTCCCTTTCTCAAGACCTAATGCACTATACATACGTTAAAATATACACAAGAGCTGCTAAGCAAGATAAGTACCATGTGTTGTAGGTAAATTAAACATTTATGACATACAGTACGTTTCCAGTTCCCAGTGAAAATAGAAATGGTTGTTAGTTTGCTGTTTAATATCTCCGTCATTCCAGATGACAAAGCTGCTGGCACCGTGGTGTAAAATACGTTGTTCATAGCCTTTGATTGCCATCTGTTGCCTCCCCCAGTACTCAATAATCTTTTAAATTATTAATAGTGTATGAATGGAATTACCATGTAAATGCTCTGTGGCTTCTCCTGCACATTTAAGCCAAGTTTTCAGTTTGCGGTAAATCATTTCAGATCCCCAAGTACCCTCTTTGACTTACTTTTCATCACATACACTAGCACATCACCAGCATCTCATCTTACTCCTCTGGCAGAAGAAACAAACTCTCCCTCATGCCATAAAAGCCAACACCTGCCGATTAGGAAAGCTATTGCTGTATGTAGATGTGCATTTTGGCCAGCAGACAGAGGCTAAGATTCTCAGGGTGATGCCTAATGCTCTTCGTATGATACTGAACCTGAGGGCCTCTGCAAGATTTCGATGAAAAAGTGCTCGGCTTAAACCGTCACCGGACGCACCTCTCTGTTCGCTGACGGTGTCGCGCCTCTTGGCCTCATGGCTGCCTGCAAACACCAGAAAAGAAGTAAAAGTCAGTTTTAAACTTCATTTACTCAATTAGTTGGCACTTTTCTCCAAAGCATCTTCAATGTACCTGGAGCGATTTACCCATCTGTACAGCTGGGTTATTTTCTCTAAGGCTGTCGAGGGTAAGTGCATCACACAAGGGTGAAGTAATACCTTGTTATAGTGCTGCTTTGCAGTACCACTTATTTTAGCTCTTTCGTGTATTTTATCATAACAATTCACCATGTTTAAAAAAGTTAATTTTTTTTAAACTTTATTTTTGTTACCCTTAAAATAGACCGATTTCTATGTTTATTAACTATTATTAAAGGCACAACTAATGTGCTTTGCATTTTGCTGCACACGTGTAGTTCTCAAGCTCCGTTTATGCGATGTACATTAATAACTCCGCACAGAGCTGCGTCCTGAGATGCTTTGTGTCACAGCAACGCATCTAGAGGGCTTTTCAAGGTGTTACTGTCCGACACAGTCCTACACCGCCGCCCTCCAAGTTCACAGGCAGCAGCTCTAACCACCGCTCCCTTAGCCGTTCGCTTAATCCTGCCGCAGTTTATCTTTCCGTACATCAGCATCACGAATGAAAGACGACACGCATGCATTGCATGGATTATTCAGAAGCTGTGTTAAAAGTCGGAATGGTTCTTTATTAACCTAAAGCATTAACAAAAATCTTGATTAAATAGCCAAGGCTTTGTACACACATCATGCACCAGAAATTCGGCATTTTCCTACAGCCGCATTGTTTCAAATTCCACCGTAAAGGCCGCAATAGGCTTAGGAAGTGTTATAAATGGTAATAGCAAATTTCAGATAGAAAGTTCTCGTCTTTGGACCCCCAGCACTGTCGCACTGTGTGACACTGCATGACCTGCAGCAGCGTCTGTGGAAACAACCCGTGGACTTTACTTCTCGTAGACTTTTGTGTTTTAAATTGAGTGTCGCCATAGCAATTGTTTTCTCAGACAATTGCTTAATTCTCTCCGTAATCTCCCGCTGTCAGGAGAAGATAAAACATCCTGTGGCTCAAAACGGTAACCTTGACAATTTAAATAAGAGCGCAAAATATGTGACCTCATATGAAACTTAGTCCGCTGCAGCCCGTGTTTACTCCAACACGAGCAGCAGCCTTGTGCGTGATGCCGCTTCACCTTGTCGAACAGGCAAAAAGCAAAGGCGCAGCTTGCCAGACACAATGAAATCTGAGATTTAAAACAAAAAAAAAAACAGGTGCTTTACAAAGGAGCCCAAACTGATGCGAAAGTTGTCTGATAAGATTGGCTGCGATAAGTCGGTGATACGTGGCTTCAGATGTGGCTCTCAAACACAAGCTCCCGAATGCTTAGCAACAATCCGGTTGCAAGACGAAATGAGCGCGAAAAATAGCTCGGTTTTCGAAGTCCTCGCCAGGAAATGTTAATAGCATCTGTCACAGGAATACTTCTCTCAGGGAACGGCATACACCGTTGCCTACAATACTCATTAAACAATTACATTCACATTACATGGGGTAATCCAGCCACAAGGGGATGCACAAACTAGTGCATTTCTTTGTGCCGGTCCCAAGCCTGGATAAATGGAGAGGGTTGCGTCAGGAAGGGCATCCGGCGTAAAAATTTGCCAAACCAAATATGCGGACAAAAATACAAATTTCCATACCGGATCGGTCGAGCCCCGGGTTAACAACGACCGCCACCAGCACTCCTAGCCGACAGGGTGCTGGCGGAAATTGGGCTACTGTTGGCCGAAGAAGGAGAAGAGGCCAAAGGAAAAGAGGAGGAAGGCATGTCTGGTGGAAGGAGGAGAGGAGGAAGGTTAAGAGAGTGCACGTAAAGGTAGGAACTTTCAATGTTGGTAGTATGACTGGTAAAGGGAGAGAGCTTGCTGATATGATGGAGAGAAGGAAGGCTGATGTATTGTGTGTGCAAGAGACCAAATGGAAGGGGAGTATGGCTATGTGCATTGGAGGGGGGTTTAAACTGTTTTACCATGGTGTGGATGGGAGGAGAAATGGGGTAGGGATTATCCTGAAGGAACAGTATGTAAAGAGTGTCTTGGAGGTGAAGAGAGTGTCTGACAGAGTGATGGTTATGAAACTGGAAATTGATGGTGTGATGCTGAATGTTGTTAGTGCATATGCCTCGCAAGTTGGGTGTGAGATGGATGAGAAAGAAGAATTCTGGAGTGATATGGATGAAGTGGTAAAGAGTGTACCCGAGGGAGAGAGAGTGGTGATTGGAGCGGATTTCAATGGGCATGTTGGTGAAGGGAACAGAGGAAATGAGGAGGTGATGGGTAGGTATGGTGTCAAGGAGAGGAACACAAGAAGGTCAGATGGTTGTGGATTTTGCAAAAAGGATGGACATGGCTGTGGTAAACACGTATTTTAAGAAGAGGGAGGAACACAGGGTGACGTACAAGAGTGGAGGAAGATGCACACAGGTGGATTATATCTTTTGCAGGAGGGCCAGACTGAAGGAGATTGTAGACTGCAAAGTGGTGGCAGGGGAAGGCGTAGTTAGGCAGCATAGGATGGTGGTTTGTAGGATGACATTGGAGATCAAAAAAAGAAGGAGAGTGAGGGCAGAACCGAGGATCAAATGGTGGAAGTTGAAAAAGGAAAACTACAAGGTGGAGTTCAGGGAGGAATTAAGACAGGCATTGGGTGGCAGTGAAAGGTTACCAGTGAGCTGGGCATCTACAGCAGAAGTGGTAAGGGAGACAGCTAGAAAGGTGCTTGGTGTGACATCTGGACAGAGGAAGGAGGACAAGGAAACCTGGTGGTGGAATGAGTAAGTACAGGAGAGTATACAGAGGAAGAGGCTGGCGAAGAAGAAGTGGGATAGACAGAGAGATGAAGAATATAGACAGGAGTACAAGGAGATGAGGTGTAGGGCGAAGAGAGAGGTGGCAAAGGCTAAAGAAAAGGCGTATGGTGAATTGTATGAGAGGTTGGACACTAAGGAGGGAGAAAAGGACCTGTACCGATTGGCTAGGCAGAGGGACCGAGCTGGGAAAGATGTACAGCAGGTTAGGGTGATAAAGGATAGCGATGGAAATGTAATCACAAGCGAAGAGAGTGTGTTGAGCAGATGGAAAGAGTACTTTGAGGGGTTGATGAATGAAGAGAATGAGAGAGAGAGAAGACTGGATGATGTAGGGACTATGAATAGGGGAGTGCAATGGATTAGCAAGGAGGAAGTTAGGACAGCTATGAAGAGGATGAAGAATGGAAAGGCTGTTGGCCCATATGACATACCTGTGGAAGCATGGAAGTGTTTAGGAGAGATGGCAGTGGAGTTTTAACCACATTGTTTAATGTAAACTTGGAAAGTGAGACGATGCCTGAGGAGTGGAAAAGAAGTGTACTGGTACCAATTTTTAAGAATAAGGGTGATGTGCAGAGCTCTAGTAACTACAGAGGGATAAAATTGATCAGCCACAGCATGAAGTTCTGGGAAAGAGTAGTGGAAGCTAGGTGACGATTAGTGACCAGTAGTATGGCTTCATGCCGAGGAGGAGGACTACAGATGCGATGTTTGCTCTGAGGGTGTTGATGGAGAAGTATCGAGAAGGTAAGAAGGAGTTGCATTGTGTCTTCGCGGACTTAGAGAAAGCATATGACAGGGTACCTAGAGAGGAGCTGTGGTATTATATGAGGAAGTCGGGTGTTCCAGAGAAGTATGTAAGAGTGGTACAGGATATGTACAAGGACAGTGTGATGGTGTTGAGGTCTGCGGTAGGAGTGGTGGATGCTTTCAAAGTGGGGGTAGGATTACATCAAGGATCAGCTTTGAGTCCTTTCTTGTTTGCAATGGTAATGGACAGGTTGACAGATGAGATCAGACAGGAGTCACCGTGGACTATGATGTTTGCAGATGACATTGTGATCTGTAGTGAGAGTAGGGAGCAGGTTGAAGAGACCCTGGAGAGGTGGCGTTATGCTCTACAGAGAGAAGAGGAATGAAGGTCAGTAGGACCAAGACAGAATACATGTGCATAAATGAGAGGGAGGACAGAGGAATGGTGAGGATGCAGGGAATAGAGTTGGCGAAGGTGGATGAATTTAAATACTTGGGATCAACAGTTCAGAGTAATGGGGAGTGTGGAAGAGAGCGCAGGCAGGGTGGAGTGGGTGGAGAAGAGTGTCAGGAGTGATTTGTAATAGAAGAGTACCAGCAAGAGTGAAAGGGAAGGTCTGCAAGATGGTAGTGAGACCAGCTATGCTTTATGGGTTGGAGACGGTGGCACTGACCAAAAGACAGGAGGCAGAGCTAGAGGTAGCAGAGTTAAAGATGTTAAGGTTTGCATTGGGTGTGACGGGGATGGACAGGATTAGGAATGAGTATGTTAGAGGGGCAGCACAGGTTAGACGGTTTGGAGACAAAGTCAGAGAGGCGAGATTGCGTTGGTTTGGACATGTGCAGAGGAGAGATTCTGGATATATCGGGAGAAGGATGCTAGGGATGGAGCTGCCAGGCAAGAGGAAGAGAGGAAAGCCTAAAAGGAGATTTATGGATGTGGTGAAGGAGGACATGCAGGTGGTGGGTGTGACGGAGAAAGATGCAGGGGACAGGAAGAAGTAGAAACAATTGATCCGCTGTCACGACCCCTAACGGGAGCAGCTGAAAGAAGAAGAATTCACATTACATCGGGTGCTGTGGCCATTCGTATATGAATAACCAATTTATTTGGTTTGAACACATAATGTAAAATACATGCACATACATACGCGAGATAAAGATGAATAACAATGAACGCAATTCATCCCCCCACAAATTTAAGCGCTTATGCACCTGTAATTTTAAAATATTTTCAAAGCAAAAACCAAACCGCAGCGGTGGAGACTTTTCAGCTGACTCTATGTTTCTTTCGGAAACCATGATGTGTAGGTCTGCAGAGAAATTAAATTAAACAGTGTTTCACGCCAGTCAAAATGCTTTAAGATAAAGCGTAAATCAATCGCAGCCACGTAGAACCTTTTGAAAAGCATTTTGAATAATTATTCTAGCGAGGATGTCATTTATGGAGAACAGACAGCTTAACCAAGAAGCAGAGGCGCATACACACATTTCATTTGTACGAGTTTACGCACAGGTACATTGTAGGAAACATCAGAATTCTTGGTTTACTCTCACTATTGTACAGCCTGCTTCATCAGACACACAACGCATGTGTAAAATTTAACCAGAAATAGACTGGTGGCTTGTCATATAAATGCACAGACAATCTTTATTTTCTTGATAATTTCAAATGATGAATTGCCTGTCACCAAATGTTTTGTCTTTGGGGTGACTTTTTATTAGCAGACACATTGCATTTAATCTTGTCTAATGCCTGAATGGCCAGTGCCGAGACTCGAAATGAGAATTTTGGCTATGACTTCAGCGTTATGACTTCTCACATTTGTAAGCGTTCGCTCCAGTAGCTCTCATCTCTTCAACAGATTTTGTTCACATTTTACCATTTCCTTCTGCGTCAGCGGCGATTACAGGCGAGCAGTACTTACGCCCGTGTTAAGTTGGCCATTCTGAATAAAACAGTAATGACTACAAATGCCACCTCGGTGTTTGAGACTTTCCGACTGCGTGGGATCGGTCGCTGGAACACATGAGCGTACATATTCTCAGGATGAAAATGTTTGATGCCAAATACCATTACGCAGTCCGGTTAAATCAGTTTGCTGCACTTACTAGAAAGTGAGCAAACGTAATTATTAAATGTATTATTTAGCAGACTTTGATCCCCACAGAATTACGTAAGGTTTGAAGCCACATTCCCCTGAATATTTTTCATTGACCACCTTGGGTATTGAAGCAGGACGATTTGTTTTAGTTTGCTGAAGCCCCAACCTTTTGGCTAAGCTCCACGACTCCTGTATACTTTGACGGAGTTTATGCCCTTCCTGTCATAACACAGATGAACACACTGATATATTCTTCAATGACAAAATGATAAAATGATTAACTGTGGAAAGTTTGCCATTCAATGCCATTAAATAAAATAAATCCGTTCATGAAAAGGTTCACCCATTTTTTTTTTTTTTTTTTTTTTTACAACAAACATGCCCTGTTTTTTCAAAACAAAGGAAATCAGACTGAAAATCAGAATGACAGAACTGATCCGGACACCTCCAAATCCAAGCTGGCCACCCACAACTTTAAAACTGCATATATATAAAACGTTGCTGTTTTATTTAGTTCATCAGTGGCACAGCAGTATAGTGATACCAGTCTGAACATTACAACGTTACAATGTTATGGTCTTTTTAGCTGAACGTTGCTGTTTTATTTTGTCTGAGTCTGACTTGGTCTATGAGGAGTTTGCGCATTCCCTTCTGCGCTTGCTGGTTTTTTTTCCGGATGCTCTGGTTTTCTACTGTCATCCAAAGTCATGTATTTCAGCCAAATTGGATGAATGGATGAATGGATGGATGGATAGAGGCATGGATGCTTGGAAGGATGATCAGATTAAATTCTCTGTAGTGTATGAATACATGCCATACCAGATCTACAATGGTTTCATCCTGTATTTCCAGCATAGGGTTTGGACCTCATAACCATGCATTGCACAAATGATAAAGGATCACCAAGCATGTATTCGGTGGTTTTTTTGTTGTAACTTTTTTAAATGGCATCATTTTTTATTATGCTGCTTTTTTCTGTTTATTTATGTTGGAAACTGCTTTACAGTTGTAAGTCATACATCTTATTAGACATGCTCTGAAAGCTGTGCTTTGTAAAATAAATTGTAGCTGGGCCAGAAGATAGCATTTTAGTTAGAGTGTAGTAGACAGAACCATCTTCCGGCGATTAAATGACACAGGTTTGGTTTCCATATCCTGCCTTGCTGTAGTCCCCTTGAGCAAAGTGCTTACCATTAATTGCTTCAGTAAAAGTTACCCAGGTGTATAAATGGGTAAATAATTGCAGGGAGCAGGCAACCTCAACACTATAAATTGCTTTGGAAAAAGAGGCAACTTAATGAATAAATGAATGATCAATAAATGACTGTAAGAATACTACTTATTGAAGCAATTCTTGCAACGTTATTATTGCCATCACTCCTTTTTATAACTTTCTTTATACACAAAAACACATGCAACACATAGAAATGACACACAACTTTGCTCCATGGACACACAATAAACTGTCTAAAGAAAAGAAAAGGGGAAAAAAGCCATGACAAAAGTTTACCAAGTTATGATGAAATTCAGGGTAGTTCTTTCACTACTTGTACAGAAAATAAATATTATATTCTTACATTTACGGTATACCATACACATACATATATACAGTATACAATAATGTTAACAATATAATCATTGCAGACAAGAATGATGGGGAGCAACAATATTACCTCTCAGATGAGGAAGTAAAGGATGTGATCAATTTCCAGTCAAATATATGTCATCATTTATTTCAATTATATATTGTCTTGTTCTTAATGGACAATGACATTTTCTCCATTGGGATACATTCTGTAAAGAGATTGAGCCATTGTTCAACACTAAGTCCACGTGCGTTCATTCAGCTCAGTAAAATTACTTTTTAACATCTCTTTGCCAAGGTGCTTTTTAAAAGTATCCTTTGCAGTGAAAGAACACTATATCAAAACACACAAAGCCATTCCTAATGATATTGCCTTTCAAGAGAATTTTATGTATTTAGTCACTTTATACGATACATGTTCTTTTGACTTTTCATCTTTCAGCTCTCTTTAAAACAGTTTTTTTCTGCTTTACATCTCATTATTGCTAAATATTATAACAGGTCACAAGACAAGTGAAATGCTTGAATGTGCAAGCATAAGTCTGTGTCTGTGAGACAACCGAGGTGTTTGGGAGCAACCAAGCCACACGTGGTGGTGCTCGATGCTCGCATTACAGTAGCTTATTGATAGCTTATGATAGCTCGTGAGTATCATAGTTCAAATTATATTTACTTTCGAGTCCAAATTCTTGTAAATGGAGCCCACGTTACATGAAGGAAGTCTGTTTACAAGTAAAAAAAAAAAAAAAAAGACAAAACCAAACCGGAAGCTAATTTTTTTTCCCACAGAAATTTGGAAGGCAGCTAGAATTTTAATAAACCTGAGGACTATAGATAATGTTGTTTAATTAGCTGCTAAGGACACGATTTGCATTTCAGTGAAAGAGGGTATAGTTATTGAATCTAAGGCAGCTGCCATCCAGGAAAGGCCTGTGAAAACTTGAATGTAGGAAGACCAAAAAGAGAGGACAAAAAAGTTGGAGTCTTGTGCTCCATTCTTTTAATTATTTATCATAATGATTCCATTTAGCTATTCAATGACCCATTTCATGGCCCTGAACAGGCGCTGGAAGCACCGAGCCCTTGGCAGCATCAATCCTGCAGCTGCATCAGCCCACATTGAACCAAGGCTGGGAGACGTCTCTGAACATGAGAGCGGTAAAAGAGACTTTCATGTAGGTTATGAGAGGCATTGTTCCGTCATTCCATAAATTTAACCGTGACTAATGAGTTATTGTGCATAAAATCCAAATAGAAGTAATAACTGTTTGATTTATGAGAATGAAGAATGAAAGAAAAAAAAATCTTTTTACATTTTCAAATTAAACCTTGTCTTTGTGTTCCCCACCCCTTTTCAACTCCTGTCTGATTTCCGCACCACAGCTTTTTCAGCGTCCTACCTGTGTCGGAAGCAAGACTGAGGAGGCACTGAGCAACAGACCAACGCGCAAGTCCCCAGCGGTCAGCTAGAGCGCCTGTAAACAGCACGCTGCATACTCAACGTGCCGAGCATTAACGCCGGGATGCTTCGCATCCGATCCCATTGACTGACTGGTCCACTGCTGACACATGGGGGTGGGAGGGCACACACTTGGGCAAGGAGATAAAAATAGCCCGCAATGGTCCACTTGAGGATGACCGGATGGATATGAGTAAAAAAAAAATTTGCGCCCGTCTGCTTTGGTAAGGCTCTACAGAAGCAAAGCGCCGAAAATATTTTCATTCATCCAGCCTTTATTAAACACTAAACAAGACACAAACAGGCCGCAAACACTCAACAACACGCAATTTGAGGTCATGGCTAAAGAGATGGTTAACTTTTTAAAAAAGCGTATGATTCAGCTCCTATTATCCAGACGCAGAAAGGCAAGCGCTATTTTTTGGTTCGGCACACCAGCCATCGATAATAAATCGCAGCATTGGCTGTGGTCAGTCGCAATGGACAGGCTTAGAAGCGAAAGCGTCGAAACCGCTAATCACGAAAAAAGTCGGGAACGTTTGCGACAATATTTACAGATGAGACACAAAGGCCGTTCTGGTACCTGTCCTACCTATTCATGCAGTCTAAGTAAAAGTGGCAGACCTCAAGGAGGAAGGCTGAATGGTGTGTGCAGTATAGCGAGGTTACGCTGCTTGGCAGACATCACGCCTGCGGTATAGCACTTCCATCGCACCATAACTAAGCACAATAAGCACTGGGTGGGTGAAAAGTAATTCCATTTGTCAGCCAAGTGATCAGAATGCAGTCCATTTAATGTGGCTATTACTTCGGGTTTTTTTGTTTTTTAAGATTTACATCTTCGGGCTTTCATGATTAAGAATTGTAAAAGCCTCACCTTCCATTTGCAGCTCCTTCGCGAAGGACATAATGCAGAAAAGCCAGGGAACAAAAGCCATCTTTGCATGTGCTTGTCTTTTGCTCAAAGTGCACAGCATTCCCATTTGCTTCTGCAGGACACATGCTGTAGCGAAGCGACGGCAACCAACATCGAGCCAGTGCTGAAGTTTCTAAAATTCTTTACATAATGTATGCACCGTGAATAAAATATTTAGGAATTAAACATAAATTAATGCGTAACAGAAAAAGGCCCGCGGCTCCCCCCGGCTTTTCCAGAGAACGTAGGAGAGCGCCGGAGTTTTGATTTGGAGGCAGGGTGCTATGAAAATAGTCACAAAATGCTAAAGAAGTACAAGCGCATGGTCAATGGACAACATCGTGGGGAAACAAACCATTCGGCGATGCCTGTCTGTCACGGCTATGATGGCTACCATTCATTGGGAGTGTGGGGCTATTTTAAGCAAGCAAATTGCAGGGATGGTGGCTATTTAGACGCGCTAGATTCGATTTTAAAGGTCTGCTTTTTTGCTCGGCTGGCAGCTGCTGGAGCACTACCAAGTCAGTCCCCCTCCCACTCGCAAGTTTCATTCATCACATCATGGGCCAGGATGCCTGACCTCAGCACTGCACAAGCAGCATTTGCGTTCATATCAGCATCACCATCATCATAATTCCACTGCTTAGTTAATGCTGTTGTCAAAAAGACTTGCGGTTTGCAGCAGAGCGGCCACCTGAAGCAATTCAGGTAAAACGTCTGACTCGAGGGTACTGCAGCAGGTCCCCTTCTACGACTGGAACCGGCGATATTCATGTTAAGTCCCTGTTCTTCACCGCTGCGCCGGCAGTTGCTTGTACTCGTGCAATGCAAGCTGGATTTTGATGATAGGAATCACGGGGTAAAGTAAAGTAAATAACACGTTCAGTCATTCCATGCTGCTGCCGCTGACCACTGGAGGAGAACACAAAAGCAGATAAAAATAAATCACTGTAGCAGACAGTTTCTGATTTGCTTCCTGAAAGAAAGCTGAACTCAAGTCATACGTCCTTAACCTCCGCAAATATTGTACATACGTGCGCCGATAGAGAGTATATAAAGTATGCATATACAGAAAGTACAAAAATATACACGCCTTCCTTAATGCAAGTGTTGTCTTTGCATAATTATTAGAGGTCAACTCCTGGCGGAGTGGAAAGGAAGAAGAGGTTTGTGACCCGGTCCTGAATTAGAGTACAAAATTTCCACGTTCTAGGCACTTCAAGATGCATAGTAGTGTTGAAATGTGCATGGATGCTTTTATAAAGGGAGATGAAATACATGAAAAGCAAAGCTATACATTACATATTTAGCCACGCCCAGATCAGTCGTGACGGCCGGGCTCATTCCTCACGGTGATGCCTGCTCCGACAGCGGCATCAATCAGGGACGTGTCCCAGCTGTCCCCCGGATTGGCATATTTGTGGGGAAAACCACCCACAGGAAGCCAAATGGGTCTTGAGGGATTGCGCCTCTACTAGTGCGATGCACTTGATAATAAACATTCCTTCCCCCGCACCATAAATCTCAGGACCATTCAGTGCTGGCCCTCTGGCACAGGCTTTGAGTTTGAGGGAGCTTTGCCTTCATGTTGGCCGAGGAATGCATTTTTGTATGTTAATTATTCATGAACAAAACTTGAGTACGAAATGGTACAGTAATACTGCCAGAAAGCTCAGCAATGCCGCTCGGTATTGCAAGAGATGAAAAAGCATATCCGCATACTGTTTTTTCCTTCCTTTTCTAAAACGATACCTGTAGACGGACAAAAAGATATGTTGACATCGGTATGGCGGCTATCACGCTATTGAATCGGTTCTATTATGTTTAGCTTAAATGAAATCACTTGAATGTATGCAAATCCCATAGAATAGTTTGGGCATCCATTTCAATTTGTACCCTACCCGGACTTGAGCAGTACTAAATGGGTAAGCGGATACGTCAGATGGGTAGCGATGATGGATGGGTAGAAGAAAGCATCCCTCTAAGAGGAAACAAAGTTAGTTGAAGCAAAGCAGAAAAACAAGCACTATTAAGCCTTTTGCCACAGTGTTAAAGCCTACCGTACACATAATAGAGGAAATTAAACGTTTTTTTTTAATGTCGTTCTCTGAATATATATCCCAAGTGTAGTTCCGTGCATGAAAGAAAGTTCACATCATTACCTCTTTTGCCGAGGTCGGCTGCTTGTCGTTCAACGTAACGCAGCAGTAATACAATTTCAAGGGAAAAGACAGTTGATGCTGATGAGGTCACGTCCAAAATGCGGAAATCCCCCTCTGCCACATCCTAGCTTGCTTCCCCCAACCAAAGTTCTCACATTCGAATCAAGAGGCACTCCAAGACCACACTGAGGATTATTCATAAAAATAACAAATAAATAAAACAAGTTTGAAGGAATCTGTCAGGATTATTTTCTCGGAACAAGACTTTTTTCGAACTGCGATTTGGCCGAGCGGCTGTCTCAGGGTGCCTCCGACGAACATCCAGGTCCTCAAACATCTCCCCATCACCCAGCTCGGGTTACCCTGGTTATAAATGTGACGGAAAGCGGCTGCGTTCCTCCGCCCTTTCCAAACGGCACGCCTAACAATAATCCACGGCCTACTTTGTGCCCGCGTAGTTCGGCAGAAGCATTCCTGCCACTTGTGGAGCCGTCCAACTTTGTCGGAGGCACGTCCTGCCACTGCACCTTTTTTGTATTTAAAGCGCTGGCTCTCAGGGAAATGCCAACAGGGACAAGAAATCGAAGACCGACTCGAGAAGACGGCCTTTGCTGTATCGACCCAATTATGAAAACAGAAAGCAATTTATACATATCTTCCTCTATCCCTCTCCAAGCAGAGTAATTGCTTCCGCAGAGTTAAAGTCTTTGTAGATGAGGCCTATCTTCTTCAGTGCTCCCTTATTTTACAGATTTCCCCAGGGTGAGGAGGAGACGAAAACCCTGGCCTGCGTCAAGCGTTTGTCGCGAGCCAACGCAAATGAAGATGCGGTGCAGCAGGCTCAACATCGGCGCTTCTTGCTAATGGATCTAATGGACTGCGGGAGTTGCATAAACAGAGGGCTTCATATGCATAGCTAACACCACCAATGGAACCCACTGGTCCTTGCTGTCATGTATGTTTTAGTTGCACTCCAGGGCATTTAGTGGAGATAAACGCCCGAGTCTGTGCACCGCGTAATTGAGATAAATTATGGGCTATAAATAACCCATCATTTATAGCTTGGTATCGTTCCAGCATTTTCTTTGCTATTTAATCCCGAAGCCACAGTGCGCTGGCGGCCAGAGGTAATACCCACAACTGTTGCATTTCTTTCATTACTTTTGTACTCTGTTATTTTTGCCCGTTTTTTTTTGTATTATTTCTAATTGACCTTCCTGAGCTACTCAAGTCGCAGTGAAATTAGCAAATGAATATTATTCTTTTTAGAGACATTAGGAAATGCAATTACTTATGAACTTATTAGTTTATTTTGTCAGTCCAATTTCATGGTCAGCCCTACCAGCAGTAAACTTCTGTTATTTGTGAAAGTTCTACTATACTTCGTCGAACGCTGCCGTTCTTGGCTGACATATAATATACATTGTAATATAATGCCATATTCTGCATGCTGTTTACATACCAAAGCGTTTTTATTACCGTTCACGTGTATGATGTATAGAGACGTTTTGACCTAGTACAGCGATTCTGAGACGGTGAAGCCTATATTCACATCTGCCAGTTTTTAAGTATGCAACACACTTCGAGTTCAGTAGAGCAAACTTAGTCGTAATCTGGACAAATTCGGCTTGTCTGGAAGCATAAACTTCCTGCTACGCCTGAGGGTGCGAACGAAACAAAAGAGCATGTTCTATACGTCTCTCTCAACGTGTGACTCCTTGCACAATGGGAGCTGAACGCGGTCTTGTGGTGGGATGCAGAAAAGGGATGCAGCATGCTGTTCCAGGATCCTAATGCGGTTTGCCAGAGGAAAAAGGCCATCAGCTTGGATTTGCCATCAACTCAAACGGGTTTGAATAGGACTGCGCTCAGCTGACACACATTGCCCGCGTACTGTATGTCAAACCACAGCTTTGTTTTTGCAGGGAGCACCCAACCAACAGAGCATCTTCCTGTTAAAATATTTTTGAACAATTTCTGCTGATATTATAGTGTGACACCCTGAAGTAATAGTAGTTCAGTATTATAAATTAAATGTAAAATGTATAGAACAAATTCTTCTGTTAAGAAAATGTTTCCTCCGTACTATACAATGGCACACTATATTCATGTGTCCTATCTATTGCATCTACACGCTTTACTGTATGTACAAATAACTACAAAGCAAGAAAATACTGTACAGCTACACAGACCTTTGACTTACAATATAGGAATATAGGAAGATTTAGCAAATATTACCCCTGTAAGCAGTATACTCTATTTATTTAGCTAACATTTAGTCCAAGGTGACTTATAATTGTAAGTTTCTCTGCTGACAATTATATAAATATATAAAATTCAGATTAATTAATAATTAATAAAAATATGAACTGAAATTTAAGGTGTTAAGATAAGAATGTGTTGTGTTCACAAACTCCTATTCAGTGCCAGTTGTTGACTGCTTCATCCCCTACACGTACCCAATGTTTTCCAACACTCACAGACGCCAAATGCAAGCTGTAAGTAGTGCGGATGTGATTTGAATTAATCTGCCCTTATGCTCTGACTCGGTTTGGCTTTGTTTATGGCTGCGCACAGTTACACTTTGTGTTTACGCCACTGCAAACAGAAGTTTTGACAAATATATGAGAAAAAGCTAAATAGAAAAATAAGCCTGCAAAATGTTTATGTCTTAAACTGTGTAGTACATGACATGTATGTTGAGCATAGCTGCAATTTTAATCTTTTTTAAGCTGTACATTAGCATGCAAGGCCTGTGTTTCATTGGAATAGTGAGAATGCAGGAGTACCACTGTGGAGATGTTTTTTTGGTTCTGTGAACCTAGAAAACAGGACCATGTCTCAGGTCTGGACATATGTTGACAGGTTGTATTTTCCTCTGGGAGAATACTGCCTCGGGAAAGATGTTCCCTGCTTTCCAGTCGACTAAAAAGCAAGCACGAGAGCTGTCATTGTCCGCCAGCATAAAACGCTTGACACAGTTCAACTTTCACTTCTAGTATTCAGTGCCGCTATAAGTTTAAATAAAACACACAGGCTACACGTTATCGTGGCTTACTGACTTTCCAGTCCTATGGTTTTAAGGTTGACCCTGTCTATTCACAACCTTTAAACCTTGTATGAAAAAAAATTAAAGTCTTCCTATATGTTGCTAAATCTCATTATTACCATGATCAGTGGTGCAAACTGAACATCACATTATGGCATAAAGGGAGAGATACACACATACAGTATATAGACAGAACTCCTCACAGACACTAACCTGATGTGTATCACTGCCATCACACACAAACACACACACACACACACACAGATCATTTGTGGAATATCGCATACCTGAATATGGCTGAATACCATGCCACCCCTAGTACTGCACATATACCCAGCTACAGCCACCAAAAACCTAGTTGCTATGATTCCCCTGGTAGAACAACTTTTGGAAAAAGGTTTTTGGAACTTATCTTTAGAAAGAGAACTCATATTTATTCATATTTACCATATTTGTGTTTTCAAGATGGTCTGTTTGAGTTCTCCATCTTCAAACACAACACTGTAACTTTATGTTTCTTGGCTGCTTGAGGGTTGTTTGACACCTCTGCCTCGTTGATCTCAATTGTTTAAAAACTGACATCATAACTCCTCCTCAGTCCTCGCCCTAACTTTGAGCTACTTTTTTCCAGACCATATTGAGGTTTCACCATCTTTCACACTCACAAGCTCCAATTGATCATTTCAGTGGATAATTGATGCCAGTGGATAAGTAATGTCCCCTACATTATATAACCTATATAGCTATAGTCTTCAAATATAAGACGACCCCATCTTTTTTATATGTTATTCCCGGAAAAAAAATATATTCAGGCCAATATGGTCATCTGTTCCGAGGCCAAACGTCTCTTTCACCACCGGGTCGGAATCGACGGCAGCTCGATAACGCGAGTATCCCTCAGTTTATTTACATCTTAGGTAAAAGCCTTGGATGAATCTGCGATGCACTACAATTACAGTTATTCGTTCTTCAGAAACTTTTCTCCACAGTGGCTTACAACTCGAAATAAACAAATGCGCTTCACAACAGGCAAAGAGCTTTAGACAGAAACACGATTACTAAGCCGGAATTTTATCAAAGTAGCTTCTTATTTGGGGAGCGTTTTAGGCCCGAGTATTAACTGAAGACTTTTACTCGAATAGCCTTTTCACGCAACCGTTGCCGATGATGGTTTTGACCACCCACCTCTGTCGGCATCAGCAAACACCAACAATGAGTTTGTGGCTGAGATGAATATCCCACGTACGAGATGTTGCCGCCACAAGACTCACATAGCAAATTTGCACGTTAAAGTCACGTCTCTCCCTACGTACTGTGTGATCATTCCTATATGATACTCCTTAGAACAAGAACAGAAGTTGCAGTTTCAAGCAACTGCCGGATTCAGCTTAATTTGCACTTCTCATAATAAATCTGGGCAACGTAGTAGAACATTAGTAGGAAATTAATTTGCTCGCAACTTTTCCGCATGCTTCAGGAGCTCAGAGGCTACAGCGGTTCGAGTGCAGTCAGGAAGCAGAAAACAAAACTGGAGTTAATTATTTTGGTTGCTGCTGGGATACGTCTCCTCTGGGAGGCTTGGGCCCTCAAAGCTAAATGTTCCGAGATGATCCGCAAAGTAGGACATCGCACGTGGGTCCCTTCTCATCCGCCGCCCTCGTCTGTGCCGAGCCGGCAGGAGTAGACAGCATCGGCGCGGGGTAGCTTTGTCCGTGGGTGACCGTCACGCTCCGGCTGCTGCCCCCCTTACCTCCTAGCACAGTGAAAACTGCAGCTCCAGAAAGTTCCAGCAGCGATCGCAAGGGGCCCGCACACTTTCATGCTGGGATGACAGAGAGTGGGAGACAGCTGAGGGATGCGCAGGCCTCTTTTGTAAACGCTCGGAAAATGTTTGCGTGCGGGACCTGTGTACAGTAAGGATGCAGCAATTGTGAGCAGGCATGAAGAAAGGAAAAGTATAGAAGAAAAAGAGGATGCTTGCTTGTTTTTCTCCTTCAGCTATTAGAATGCCATTATTCTTGCGGTGTTAAAACATAGCAATACTGCAGTGTCCAACACACAAAGGCACACCTTCTGAGCAGGAACTGAGCTGCGAACTGTGTTTTATTTGCGTAGTAGAACTGGGTTATTTCGCATGTAAAAATCGCGTTCAGCCACAGACGGGACTGTGAGTAATCGTATGGGGGTGAATACCTGCCCCGAGTGTTTGTCAGGCTGGCCTGGGGGCATGGGGGACCCTCGGGCTGAAGGAGCAATATTCCCACCTACCCTCTCTTGCTGCTGCCTTGCGTTGTGAAAAACACAGACAACCACGACAGTTGTTCATTTTTCCACATTTGTTCTTGCCGCCGCGCCACACCTTTTCAACACAACGTGTAAGTTGAATTAAGGTCACGGAGCAAAACTAGTTTAGTTCACTGTTTATTGGAGACGATCCAAGCGGCAGAAGGGCCGGCGTCATAAACTTGTGGCAGCCTGAATCGACTGTGAATTTTCTGTCGAGGCCACCGGTGACGTCTGAGCAGTCGTCCCTCAAGCTCTTCCACGCAACTTTGAGGAACGGAACCTACAGAGAGGAAAGTCGAATAGCAACGTGCATGCTATTGTTCCAGGACCTCATGCCCAGCTGGTGCAGGGGCTTCTAAAAACGGTTTTCGACGCCGAGTGCTCCTCAGACTCAGCTCCGCTGTAAAAGCAATCCGTAACGTGATGCAATCCGGATGTAATTTTACATCTTAATGATTTCACTAAGCAGTTCGGCAAATGTCAGTTTTGCAAAAATATATAGAAAGATGTTCGACTGTTAAACATATCGCAACATTAACAAAGCCGCATGCGTCTTAGCTCGCTTCCGCAACGGCAACGGAAAAACTCGGCACGCCAAAGCAGCTTTCCGATAGAGTCCACGCTTTAAACCGCGTGTCCCTTAAATGTTTGACACGCTTGCCAGAGTGACGGGATAACACAGCAAACGAAGGGACGGGACCCCAAATCTGTAAGGGAAACAAATGCAGATTTGCTAATTCTGCGGATGTTGACCGCATGCGGCACGACAATGAATTTCTCTGCTTTCCAATGCCGGCGCACGCGGTTCGGGGGTCTCTGACAAGCAAGGCGACTTTTGTTAAGACAGCAATAATTTCGGTCGTAATAAATACTGCATAATGGAGGGTGAATCGACACGTCGCGTTGGGCAAGTATTGCAGCGGGTGGCGGCAGGTGCTGAGAGGGCAGCCTCTGCTTATTCTGCAAAGTGCCGCGGAGCTGATGGGGTGGGTTCAAGGCTGTCGCGTGCGGAGTTATCGCAGTCGGGGCCCTGCCTCCCCTCGGTTCCATTTTTCGGCTTATTAATTATTCACAACACTTCATAAATATGCAAAATCAATTCGCCGGCAACCGATTTGCTTCGACCATCTGGCCATTAAGCACCTTGCGAACAATATGCCAGTCAGAGCCAACTGTGTTACTGTAGCTAAATAGCTGACTCGAGCATCGGCAAGCGCGGTGGAATTCACGATCAAGGCAGCAAGGTCAAGGTGCTCCGTCGCTCTCCGGCGCCTGCTCCATTAAAGCTCAGAGTGCTGCCGGAGCACCCAGGCCCGGCTGCCCTGGCGCAAAGGACTTCGTCGGAGTTCACTTTCCACTTAACAGATCAGCACTTTGACGGGCAGAAGATGCACCCTGCGTCGCACCTCTCAGATGGGGGACGGAATGCATATCGGGGGAGATTATCGCAGGATCGACCAGAGGTGTGACTAAAGGAGAATGTGGCCAGTTACGGTGGCGGCGGCGGCGGGGGGGGTTGCTCTGCTCGGTGCAGCAGCAAATGGTGAGGCTGTGCCCCCATGGGTTGGACAGGCAGCTGCACTCGATGCGAGGCTTATTACACCAAAAGGGCCCAGGTGGGTCTTCATAAAAACTATTTAAGACTCTCCGAGCAGGCGTGACACAGTTTCTGCGTGTGCGTAATCTGTGTCTCGGGCTTGTAACTGGAACGATTTTACTACAGAAGCGGAAGGCAGAAGTTAGAGAAATAAATCCGATCGCTCCGAGAGGCAGGCGCGCATTTTTCCCTCTTCCCCTTTTCATTTTCTCCAACGAAAGTCGTTTAACTTACTTACCTATATCAAATAATATTTCGCTTATAATCGGAACGCTGATGGCAAACGCAGACCGCTGCAAAATACGATCCTGGAATGAGGCAAATGGAATAAAGACCTTGTCAGCAAAAACTGAATCAGTCTGAGTCTGTGCACAAATGAAGCTGAATAATAAATAAATAGAATTTTTTTTTCTTGAAATGACTGAACTAGACTGTAGCTTACAACATAGTAATTTTGTTTCAGATATCGATCGGAATAGCTTTTAATAGTTTATACGTTCCGTTTCATAGCTGGAAGAGTAAAGGAAAGGAATAGCGGAACAGCAAAAGCAATCTCGCTCTGTCTCAGGTGCCAGATAGTACAGTGCTGCAGTTGGGTGCAGTTTTGTTAGTAATGGACACCGGGTGAACCAATGTGGTGGGGGGTGCACACACGAGGCTGATGTGTTTATGGGCGGCACCGCTCCTTCACTGATGTCTGGCGGTACCCCAGAGTAGTGCACGTTTACCGGATGTCACGTTACAGACAACACAGTTATCTTGCTCCGCTCCATTAATACAATTTCTTTTCCAGTGACATAAAAGCCGCAGTAAAAAAAAAAAAAAAAAAAAAAGTAATTCTTTTTTCAGATCTGTGTAGTAACATCTTTAGTCGTAGTAATAACACATTCGCGTTATTTGCAGAACTTTTTTAATAGCTGCCCAGACTGGACCAAAACCGTTGCTGTGCTCCTCTACAGGTGACACCTAGGGCTGTGCGTGCGATTGCAGACACCATAAGGGCATGTTGAGTTCGGGCACCCGTCCACCAAGTGCTGGGAGCAGATCTGACTGTGAGAGCAAGAGAAAGGACAAAGGTGAGAATTACCGAGGCTTAATTACAGGACACCGCTGGTTATTGCCCGCGGGGGTGTGGTTTGGTGTGTGGGCGGGGCAAGTGCGCTCACCTTGCGAAAATGGAGTTTTAAATTTTCCATCATTAGTTCCTGAATAACCCGCGCAACCCGCTAATGCACACGCCGTCCGAACATTTTTACAAACACGGACTCAACATTATCTATTATCATCGCTGTTTTAATGTCAGCGTGCGATTTGAATGCTGGTCTGGACGATGAATGATATGATTAAATAACCAAGCTGACAAAACAATAATTATATTCTAAGTTGGGTTTCAGTGGACCAAATGGAAAATGCATTACAGAAATAACACATCCCCGCTAAAAAAGAACGCCGTTCGTACTTTTTCTGCCAGTAAGCCATATTTCACATTACCATTTAATTCCACTACAAATAAACAATTTTTAATGCGAGACAACAAATGTAAAGCACTGCATCGATCTGAGAAATGTTGAAATTGTGCCTTCAGCAGGTTTCGCTCCGAATACAAATCAAGGAGCCCGGAACTCAAAAAGCAGAAAGCTGCGAGAGAAAAGCGAAAAGAGAGAAAAGAGACTTAGCAAAGTCAAATAAAGAATTGCCATGGGTTATTTTTAATCTTGCACCGACCAGAATAATTAAATTTTAGCAGCATAAGCACAAACATCAGTTGTTGGAAGAGCCATGCAATAGAACACTAAATATTTTGATATATAGGAATATATTGATAGCGGCAACCAACAGGGCCCGCTTTAAATGTTTCATCACATTCCCATGATTGTTTCCACAGTTTTATTGCGCTTGGAATCCCATTTTTATTTGTGCGTATGCATCCGGAGACAATATAGACAGGTCCTTGTGGACAAGTCATTATAGATTTAGTCGTATCCTCCTTTACTTCCCGCGAAGCCTCATTTCTACTTTTTAACATCTTAGCAGTGAAATAATTGGAATATTCTTCATACAAAAGCGAGAAGCCTGAAAGTTGTGCTTTAGCTGATATCGCTCGGTCACATTTTGCAGTGCAAAGGTGAACAAAAATAATTTGGGACGGTGAATGAATAAGGCTGAATAAAAGTAAAATAAGTCAGAAAGCCCTCGAAGAGAAAAGACTTGTGATGTAATTGCGTTACATTCGCCGAGTGCTGAATAAAGGTTATTTTTTTAATCGATTCGACTGAAAGGGCTCAAAGATACGGTTACCATAGAAACACTGTTTATCAACCTGCCCAGATGTAACATTAGAATTGTTTCCCATTCCACATGGTATAAATGAGAGAATATAAGGCATGGAAGCGAATGGTAATTTCCTCTCACCATTATTTCCGATTGTCCTCCTTCATTCATAGAAATCCATCCCTAATCTTTCATTCATGACAAAATCAGTCCTTGCAGATAAATAGCAGCAGATTAAGTAAAATCACACAAATGGGTACATCAGACCGCGCTTTTCAAAGCACCGCACCGATGCTACAGGTTACGTTCTTGAGGCGACTATAACAACCACGGTGATCTGTACACAGTCAGTCTTCAGTGTTCAGCATGTCGCTAATATATTTGAGTCCTGGTGTGACCTGCGGCTGGAAAACACGCATTTACTCCTTTCAGAAAGAATCACCTACTGTAGCGCACATCCCGTTTAATGATGAGCGTTTGAAGAACTCAAACTAACCGTGAAAGTACGATGCTGAAAATAAAAATAAAAAAAAACCTATCCGCAGCTACACTGTGATGGAGAAATTAATTCCACTGCATAGACCAGATTATTTGCGTACAATTATTTGTTAAAGAAAAACATTGCAAATTTAGCTCAAGTAATTCAGGGATTAGGAGCGACGGACGTTTTTCGGGTTTAATGCATGCTAATAGAAGTAATTCTGCCGGAGCAATTAAATATATATTTTTTTAATATTAGCAATAATCTTTTAAAGCTCATCACTGGCAAATACAGCAGTGTGGAGAACGGGCTACAGACCGATAGGAAGACCGCGTCGGTGCTTCACGTTGATGAATGCCCAATGCAGTGCCCAAGGCCACTCCTAAACAACGCGCCTTGTCATTCCACATCGATCTCTGGGCTGACGGCAACCTGCTTGCTATTCTCCTCCTCCGGTGTTCTGGCTGGCCACCAACTGTGCATGCGTCTTACGGCCTTTGTCGTCGTGCGTGTCGGTCTGCCGCGCGAGTCTCTTGCTCGATCCGTGCCACTCTTTCAAGACTTCCTACCAAACGTGACTCAGTCGTTTGCTGGTTTCATGAGGAAGGCAACCGAGTTAGCAATAGATCACATGTAATATTACGAGTGCAAAATGAGGACGGCAATGTGTCTGTTTTGTGAATCCATATAATTTAATATACGTTTTTTTCCTGTGTGTTCTCAGCTGATGTCGCATTCACAGCTGGATCAGGGCCCCTCTCCCTTGTTATTTCCCCAGGCTTAAGCAGCTTGATACGACACCAAAGCCATTAGATAAACAAGTAAATGTGTGCCGAAACGATTCTTTACAAAATGAAATGTGTCATGCAAAAATATATAAATAATGCAGCAGGCCCAGAACTCTCCAAAGTCAAAAATGACCTGCAATTCAAGCCAAAGGCTTTTATTGTTTGACATTGCTTGGCCCGTACACTGAATCAGCCATCAGCAAGTGAATCGTACCGAGCGGGAAGGAGAAGGAAAAGGCAGCACAGATGGCTCTGTGAACAAATGGACGACTCCCCACACCTCCTCTTGTTTCTACGTCTGCCTCCCTTTGTTTTATGGAAATGCCACTCAAGTGATGGACCCGAAACACAAAATCCAACCTGTCAGGTGGAGATGTTTCGTACCCAAAGAAATCAGAGCCCGTGTGCTAGCGGCGCCGCTAACAAGACAGCTGGAGCTCCTTTCCAGATGTTGGTTTTCACCTGTTCCTCTGACAGAGAATTGGGCACCTCTAATTGGGCCTCCAGTTCCTCTCTCTGCTGCACGACCGGATAATGCATCCCTCTAAGACGCACTCAACAGCTGGACGAGAGAAGCCTGCTAAAAATAGAGAAAGTTGCTAAGAAATTCCCACGACGTGCTGTTTGCAAACTTTACACGTTAAGTATGAACTTCATGTTAGGTATTGTAATAAGTAAAAAATAAAATGGCGCGTACACCGCAAAGGAGAGACAAGAACGGTTTGATTCAAGTACATCTGAGCTCCTCGTGACATCTCTGTATCTACAACAAGCCTACTATTGATTTAAGTTGTACACTGGAACATGCAATTGAGTCATGTGTGACTCCTAGGTGACCATTGGCATGGTTTTCAAGACAAGGAGGGACGGATGAGCTTTGCAATTACTTTTTCTGGCATATTTTTTTCCTTAGAGGTGTGCAAACACAGAGGAGAACTTGCAAAGTCCACACACATCCCTGAGCTGGACTTGAACCTCACATCAGAGGAGCAGCCCAGGAGCTGTAAGGTACCAGCTTATCCCACCGGATCCCCAGGGTTACACATTACTTAAGATTTTTCACCAAAACTTCCACTGAAAAGACAGCATACATGCCGTCTTCTGTACATCTTCCCAGCCCAACGCTCTGCCCAATGCCAACCTGACCACCGTGCTTCTGTCCCACATACTGTACTACACTGCATAAAATCCACACAGTTAAAAAATATTCCAGCTGTAAGAACAATGGGACAACTATGAAAAGGAGTATGGCTTCAGAAGAAAAAGGTTATATAAGTAACAACTGATGTTTTGTTTGACGTACCCTGGGCCTTCTTTTGCATCCCAGTCACATTGCTAATAACTTGATGCATATGATAGAAAGGGATTACATAAATCCAACGAGTTGTACATTAATTCATTTCAGAAATTGATTGAATGCATAAGTAACCAAAGCACAGTTTTCATAAAAGTAGAGTGAGACATGCTTTTAACATGATTTATACCGTAGCCAGCTTGTCCTATGGACCATTTTAATTGTTTCGGATAAAAACTGGACTGAAGCATCAGATCATTTGCTATGCGGTTTGTCGTGCTGATGCTTTCGGGAGGAGCAGTTGTGCTCATTCTGACTTCCTAATGGCGCATAATAAACTGCTGATCCTACAAACAAGGTTCCTGAAGCTGATGCAAGACTGGAAAACCAAATCCTTTCCCGTCAAAATAAATCCTAAAATCTACCGCAGACTCAGCACTGATGAATAAAATGTGCAGAACATACCGACTGGCTCAAAACTGCAAATAATCCCAACTGTCTGCACTCAAAACTTAAATTGTAAACTGCAATATTTTTATACGAGGAAACAAATATTCACAAATATATGTGAGGAAGCAAAATAGTGGCTCTTTCATTTCAGACATAACAAGATAAATATGAGTTTCCTCTTTATTTATACCCCAACTGGGTGCATGCAAATGGTCCAGCTGAATGTGTGTGTTGGAGGAATGAGCTGCTGTCAGACAACTTTGCAATGAGAGCGAGAGGGAGAAATACAGAGAGAGGGATGTATAGAGAAATACATAGAGGTGGAGAAAGAGAAAGAGAGAGAATATATATTTAGAGAGAGAGCAAAAGAGAAAGAGAGAGAGAGAGAGAGCGAGAGAGCGAGCGAGCAAGCAAGAGAGATGGGAAGGTCGCCTGGCTCCTATTAAGGTTCTCTTTAAAACCTTTAACGGTAAATGGGGGCCACAGAGGAGGCAGGTTTGTGTCCCAGTCTCCCGTCGAGAACTGGAGTGTGATTTGTGGGATATTTGGGAATCTACAGGTCTGCGAAATAAGAGGCGTTTTTAATCTCCAGAGTCATAATGAGCCCCCCGTGGCAGGGGACAGGGCTCCTGTTAATGATCATTTAGACCCGCTCCCATGAATTATGCAGCTTATGATCCACTCTGTATTGAGGCCTACACGGAAAGAGTCTGTTTTCACACAGTTCTTCTGTTGACCCATTCGCGTGCCTGCTAACTCTCTTGACTATTCATCTCAAGATACCGATATGAAAGCAGCGAAAACGGATCATTTTTGTGTCTCAGAATATCTTTGAACATTTTAAATTATGCTAAATGTCCCTGTATACTTTAGAAGCAACTGAATAATTTATTTTCGCTTTTCTTCCCTTGCTGTCTAAATTTCTCAATGGAGATGACTAAAAAAAACAAAACTTTGCTTTTTAGATGATAATCGCCACAAAACATCTCACAGTGAAGCAGATGAAGTCTTAAAGCCACATTTTGTTGGTATCTGTAATACCGAGGTAGGCATCTTCCACAGGTACAAAGAACCCAGACAGGCCAACGCTAGGATGGGTTTTGGCTTTTCTTTTTTGACATGGCTCCAAAACTGATGATCTTAACATCTTATTCCCCTGCTAAGGCTTGCAGATCCTGCAAGGCGAGAAATGGTAGTACACCTTCCCTTTGTTAGGCTCACAAAGGTGCAATTTTTTAAGTATAAAAGCAACAGATTAGGGCAGCTGAGTTACAAATACCCCCGCCTGCCTTGTTTGACTACAGAAATAGTCAAGAAGTGTGGCAGGACTGTTGCGGTGATGAAAAGGGACCGAGTGGTTTGCAGCTAGACAGGGTATGACAGAGCAAGAGAGACAGTGTTTTACTATGCCTGGCATTTGGTAGAACCTGGTACAATAAAGAAACGTACTTTGTACTTCTCACTCACAAGACATTCTTTATAGTGTTTACTCTCTCTACGCCTTTTATTCGGAGCAGAAAAAGAAAACAAAAAATGCTGTGTTCTGCCTACCACCTGAAATGACATAAATACGGCCTCTATTTTTAGCGTGTACATTTATATATAGAACCACACAATACTTCAGAGATGTGTACGAAGGAGTTTGTATTTTTACATTTTTCTCTGAGATAAGTGATTTCACAAAAATATATCACATCCGACTGAACTGTACAGCTTTTTCTGAAGGGGTTTAACGGCTATACATAGCACGGTTGGCGTTTTCCGGCAGGTTCTTCACAGCGCAAAAAACTATGCGTTTACACAGTGTGTCATATTTTTTGATAAAGTCTAGAATTTTCTTATTTGTTTCGAAAATGCCAGTCATTCTAATTGCCAAAATTAGTCTTCGGGCACGATATGTCTGCCAAGGGTGGTAGGGATGGGGCAGAAGAAGCCTGTGTGCTGAATTAATGGCCTTTTCAAATGGCGATTCATTCAATTATTCCCCACATGGAAGATGCTTAAATGAGTCTGAAATTGAGCGACTTAACAAATAACGTGTTCCAAGCTAGTTTTAAATGCCAGGAGGTACAATTCCTTTGACCTACAATACCTTTGCCCTTTGTCCATGAGATAAGCTGCAGAAACCTTAAAGCCCAGATACTTGTAGCTGCTGAACCAATTAAACTTCAGAAACACAACAAATTCACGGCATTTTGGAAAACGTTCACCGATGCACTCCGCAGACTGCGGAAATTTAAAAAGCCTAAAACCCCGCCACCTGATTTTTTTGCGTTGCTTCTAGTTTTCTCGATGTTTCAAATACTGGATGCCGTTGAACTGACACTTTTTTCAACACCACGCCAAAAATCCGCTCGCATTTCCGCCTGTTGAAATAGAATCCAATCTTCAATATCATATCAAACTCAACATAAAGCACAAATACAGAAATGCCTGCCAGCCAGCATTTTTTTTAAAGCATGTGGGGAAAAAAAGAAATCACTTCGCACATAATTCCCTTTCACAAGTTGTCGAGAAAAATATTTCGCCGCTTGGTTCCGTAATGCCTGCACGCCAGGGTCTCAGGAGATGTGATCTACAGCTGTATTCTCCGGTTAGGACAAAAACATTGCAAATGGTACATGACTAGCTTAACTTTGCTGAGTCTGTTCTTAAAAAATGAAGTCTTCGTTTCAAGCAAGCTCTTACAGTTTGTATATTAAGCGTGGACCCCTGCGTTCGGCCATCCTGCAGCCGGCGCTTCGGCACAACAAAGAACATCTTTCATCTCGGCGGCTGTGTCTCAGGGTGACACCGCACTCTAAGAGAAACAAGTGTTTGTCAAAGACGGTTCGGTCTCAGTGGTTTCCTCGAACATAAAGGCATTCGGAGGGGTTTATCTTTGCTCCAGGCTAACTCCAAACTTTACACACTCTCCTTTATTTCTTTGCGGCTCCCTCGCTGCTGGGCGTGAAAAGCAGAGCTCCCCACCCTGTCAAAAAAAAAAAAAAAAACTACAAAAAATAGCACAAAAATTTACCTTTTCCGGAAAAGGTATACTCCTGAAATTACACTTTTGAAAAGGACCGGTAGAAAGGGGAGTGAAAAAGGCAGACACGATACTTCTAAGAATGTCCTAGGGCAGCAAAGCAGCAGTAAGCGCAAAATTGTATAAAATTATATGCAAAGTACATTTTTGCTGTGGTTTTGCAATACTTCTGAAAAGGATCGTCTAAGTAGCCCGACCGAATAGATAGTAAAAATTGCTGGGAAAAAAAAAAAAAAAAAAATTAAATTAACTGGCAGAAGTTTGGTAGAGAAAAATGTTTGTGGCTGAATGGACGATTGTAGGCAACAGGTGCAACGAAACCCATTTTTTGTGCACAAATCTGAAAGAAAACGGCGGGGCATAAAATCGCTCGTGTGCTTTCGTGCGGGTTCGGCACGTACGGTCAACACGTGTCGGTTGTCGAAAACGGAGTTAAAAAGTTTTAGTGTATCCATCAAAGTCAATTAACAAAACAGCCGAGTTCATTTAACATTTATTAGCTATTAATTCATTCATTCTGTCAGGCCTGACATTGGCATTTCATGCCCTTTGTTGTCTAGCTTCTTTACAGTCAATGGAAATTAATTCAGTGAAACTGAAGAATAAAAAACCTTGGAAAATTGGGATGGGATGTAATTGCCATTGTTACCAGAGGACCTGGGCCCGTGCAAGCAGAGCTACCAGTGCAGAAGAGTGTATGGCTCATGTCCGTCCCACTACAAATCTCCATTAGGCAGCTCAGGCGTAAGGCAACTGAGCTGGACTGCGTATCACCCCAGCGATCACCGTTACCCAGCTGCTAAGACGTCCATCAACCTCGTGCTGAAAGAGTACCCAGGAGAGAGACAGGCCCCTGGGCAGACAGCCTCCTAGTGATATGATTGAGCGAGCCTTCCGCCAAAGATGAAGAAGATCGCAACGAAAGGAGGCCAAGGAACGTGCCATAACAGTGACGCCCGGACTGCTGCTATTAATGCTGCCATTTATGAGTCCGTGAGCGACAAGTCCCGAGTCAAAACAGCAGTCTGTGTGGGCCGCCTTCGAGACGTAAACTCTATCGCGAAGTCAAATCCCGGTTCCACCTAGAAGAACGATCTAAATCCGTCCATCCCGCGTCTCACTTCATACGAATGCAAATGGGAACTGTACGGGAAGGGACGAAGAGCCGTATGTACGGAACGGGAACGAGCTTGGCCTTCTGCGCGACTTGTCATCGTGTATTCACGTGCACTAACTGAGGTCGCCTAGTTATTATTCAAATAGGAAAGGTATGTATGTTGCTAGCATGTCGTACAACCGCACAGTCCATTTAAGATGAACGGCAGCATTTCTGCCTCTACCGGAAGGGTTATGCCCACCAATCTGGTCACATTGGGTTTCCTCATAAGGGCTATCTTATGCATATCTCGCTGTTTTGTGTGTTTTGACTAATAAACGGAGGAACTATTACAGCAATGTTAAAAATCCAGATGAGCGGCGAACAAAAATGATGTGCGTTACGAGCTATGCCCTATGCAAACAGGTACTTAAACAACGGCTGCATGTGCAGTAGCTTCATGGGGTCGGCTGGGCGATGACTTTGAGGACCGACAAATCAAAGATCTTTGTAGGGTCAAAGCTGTTGCTGAGCTGATAAAATCATCCAACCCCCAGGACAGGTCTTCCATCGCCGCTTTATATCCTCTTTTCCTCTTAAACCTGACATGCTTACAGCATAAGCGCCGCGGCTAATGGATTACCAGGATTAAAAGTGAGCAAACACAAATAGGGCCATATGTTTTGCAACTCCATCCGAGCCGAGTTCGCACTCAGCATCTTTAAAGCGCACGGTATGAATGTGCGTGGCTCCGGCCGACCCGTGCGTGCGTGTTTACACAACTGTGAGTAAATTTCCATGAGAGTCATGCACATTCTAGGGCAGAAAAAAAAGCTAAAATAGATGAAAAACAGAACCCAGACGGAAGTTCACAAGTGTGACAGACGAAGATTGAAATTGCTGGTTATACTCTGCACGGTATAATATGCGAGTCCGGTATAAATACGCACATGTTGTACAGTATTTTCCTTTTGGCACACCTACGTAGCAATAACGCTCCAGTCCCTGGTTGAATGCAGGCATTCGGAACACCGCGTAAGATTGAGGTTTAGCGGCATTTTATACCTCATACAGAAGATAAAGGTGCTGGATTTTAATAACATCCTCGCCAATCACGCTGTAGTTATGGAGCTTCAGAAGACGTAAAGACGGGATCAGGCAGACATAATAAATCCCACAGTCTCTCCAGGAATACCTAGCCTCGTAGGTGTTGGCTGTTCCTGCCATATTGTACTCAATAGGATTACCAGGGATTAGGACCAATAAGCACAATAACAAAATTGTCTCACGGAGAGAGTTTACATTTCCCCGGCCAATGCGGAATCCGCCGATTAAGTTCCTCGCAGCGCTCCTGGGCGGGCGGCGCGCCCTATCAGTCGAGAGTGGCGGCGGGCCGGGCCAGCCGAGAGACCGCCGCGGTCTAGGTTTAGCAAGGAGAGCACATGCTTGGAGCGGCAAGAGCGGCAATTCATCTGTTTAATTACCTTGCGCCGAGTGTATTTCAGCCTCAACGTGCCGCGTCGGCATTTTTGCCGCGCTCATCTTACTGCAGATATTCTGGCTCCGGTGCTGTATTAGTGCTCTGCCCTGTGGATGACGTGGAAGTATTCAGCATGCAGCACTTTGGACTGTACAGCAGCAACAGTATGCGCCCGTATGGAAAAAGTATTTCAGAATTGAAATACATCTTTTTAAACCCTGTGGGTTATGAGAAAATATTTAATAAAAATTTTTTTTTAATTCTTTCTTCATTATTGCTTTGATTTATATTAAATGGCCGCAACGGAATAATGCCGGGCCGCATTTTGCGCTGATGTATTTTGCGGGTGCAAATGTATGTATACTTCCCGCCGTATGAGTCCGCGACAAAGAGCAAGCGCTTACGTGTAATAAAATCGCACTGCGGGTAGATAAAATTAGGAGCGATGCCGAATTTCGTACTTCCTTGTTCCGCTTTTTTCGAACGCGCAGAAGTTCAAACGAAAGGGAAACCTTTCCGTTTCTCGAATCAGCCTTGAACAGGACGGCGGTAGCTCACGCGGGTTGATGAACCGCTTCTGTGATTTAGCAAAGCATCAGAATAATGGAATTCCGCATTGCGCAGCTAGTGTGACGCAAAAACGTAAAATGCCCAACAGGAGCGCGCAAACTCGCAGCGTTGGCGAAAAAGCGGCTGTCAGCTGATGAAAACTTTAATAAATAATCATTCCACCGTGCATATGAGTGGCTGTGCACACCGGAGAGGTTTAAAAGGGATTAAATATTGACTTAGGTGTCTCTCTTATTCACAGCCTTATGCTTCCCTTTATACACACCACCGGCACCAGAAGACAAGGTGACGCAAACAGGACAGCGTTCGTACAGGTGACAGCCATTTTCACGGCACTCGGTGTCGGTTAATTAAGGTTTCTTCGCTTCTGCGTTTTTGACCTTTCTTTAAATATTTACGCTTTCTCTCCATCGATGCACCGCTCCGGCACCACCCCGAATGGTACTCGCCGTTCTCCAAATGAGGCGGTTCTGACTTTTTAGCGCGATGAGGATGAGAGATGAAAGGCGGCAGAGAGGAAGATAATGAGACAGTGGGAGAAAGAAAAGTGCGGCACAAGAATGAAAGCAGGTTGGGGGGTCGGGGGGGGGGGGCATAGCGGAGGAAGAGACCAAATTGGATTGAGAAGCACAGGGAGGAGGAAGGGGGAAAGAGGAGGGGAGATATTAGGGGCAGGAAAGAGGGATGCGGAGTGAAAGGAGACAAATTGGGATTGAAGAGGGTGAAGGAAGGAGAAGTAGAGTGAGAGACGAATGGAGGGAGGGGCATAGGCAATGAGCGGCGGCGGGACAGCGCCAACGGCCTCGCGATTTTGCGATGAAAAAGAAAGGACGGAGCCGAACACCTGCAATCACAGAGCCAATGTCCCCGATTCACAGAAGGTCATGGTGGCACCGAAGAAACCGTCAGCTGGGAGCCGGGCTTAATTCTGAAGGCAAGGAAATGAAACGACCCATTACCACTTCTCATCCGGCCTGTAACCGATAATGACCGAAATGCCTTTCGGTCACCGGCTGCGGAACGTAAAGATCAACAGGCACCGCGCACCACATAATGGTCAGCGGCGCTCGGTCGCTTTTTTCACTTTCACAAAAATGTCCTTATGCTAAATAATTAAAGCTAGCTGAGAATAAGCCCCCTTTCCCGACAGTAGACGTCGCTTGAATAAACGGTTAACTTCAAGCGATGAGCAGTCAGTGAATCTCCAGTAAAGGAAAAAAAAAAAAAAAAGAGCTTGAACTTCAGACTTTCGGCTAAAAGGCCATGCTTTTAAATATCATCCGTGTAAGAGGAGCGCGTTTAAATGCTGTATCAATACGAGAAATTGCCCTCATTTGTAAAGTTACGCCGGGCCTTTTTCTCTTTAGGCTACTCGTGCGCTTTGTGCAAAATTTACTTTAGGGGAAATTATAAAAGACGGCTCCCTTTTAGAGCGAAAAAGATATTCTAAGTGCATTTGAAAAGAGAAATGCATGTTTTTTTTATTTTTTATTTTTTGCTCATACATAATAATTAGAGCCGCCATTACTGACGTTGACAAATGTGTCTCAATCCAGAAAGATTCATCAAGGCGATGCAGAAGTACCATCCTGCTGACAGCCCTTTTAATGATGTTTAATGCTGTTTGAATCGACTTCAAAAGCTTTCAAGGCACAAATAACTTTCTCTCCCTGTTCGTGAAATTGAATGGCATCTTTGTTTAATTCCAGCTCTCATCCATGGCACCCCAAGACAGATCTGAAAGGCCGGAGCTGATATTTATATGTCTGTTTATTACCGAGCATGGATGGTTTTTAAGGAAGAGGGAACCGAGGGTGGGGGTGGGAGGATGGGCACGTTACCCTTCAATGCCGAGTTGGTTCGAGTTGGGCCCGGTTGAGGCCTTGCTGGTGTCTAGGCCTTTGGCTTGTTTTTAGCACACTGAGTGGGGGGCTGGGTATGGGAACATCTTCCAGGCAACAGCTGATAGGCAATAATATTAGCTGTTAACATGAGGATGCCGCGCGGCTACCTGATTATTAATACAGAAATAAAACAATAGAAAAAGAGGAAGAGGGAAGCGCTCGGGGCTGAGAGAAGGACTCTGATGAAATACAATTTGAATGAGAACTTGGGTGTTTGGTGAGTGGCACGTGCTTCCACTGTGAATGTGGACAGATGGGAGACTTCAGCCAAGTTCCCCCTCAGTGTTAGAAACGTGCGTATCTGCACTTCGGATGCGATAACTCACTTTTTGAAGAACTTTTCCCATACATAGCGATTCCATTTCTGATATGAGCATATAAGCACAAGTAAAGTTTTCCATAATAGGTGAATTCCTCACCATGAAATATTATTTTAGACCCCTCATTACTTTGTGCCACCGAACTTTTCGCTTTTCACGGTCCCCAGTCCTTGGTTTTTTGCACATTTTCGCTCGTCTACCTCCAAAATCTATTGAAGTCAATCCTAGGGTTCGGCATCAGTGTACTCCACCCAGCCTTGGGAGAGGCCAAGTCAGACACATAACCTTGTGTACATACTCTGACCACCTTCTTAATCCATGCACGGGATGCTTTATTACCGGGAATGTGCTCAGAGGACAGCGCCATGACACAGTAACCCCAGCAGAGTCTGTAGGCGCCTGGAAAGCTGCGGGATTCACTGTGAGTGACATGGAGCAGAATACTCAAACCATCTCAAAGCATCATAGGGAACACCAGCGCAGCACATTTGTGTTCCCTGAGCTTCCTCACAGGAAGGTGAATTGCGGGGCACAGCAAATCACAGGTGTGTGAATGTTTAATACTGTAAGAAAATGTGTGCCTTAGAGCATGCAACTGTGTAAATGAAGCATACAGTAATAAATTTACAGCACAATTTGTGATATTAGTCAAAAGTTAGTCAGTCTGTGCAATGTCCCCCTTATAATATTTATTCTCCTGCACTGTCACGCATCTTTGCACCTGTTGTGTGTGCGCGTGTGTAGCCAAAGTCCTTGTATGTGTGCGCATACTTGGCCAAACGCATCGGATTCCGATCCCGATTCCGATTCTTAGGCCCTCCTCTCCCGACTCCGCCACCGAGTTAGTAAAGCTCAACTGTAAAAATCATTTATGCACATCCACCCAGTTTGCTTTAATAATCCCAAACAAATCCCGATAAGGATCAATAATTACTTCTATCACCACATAAGCAAGGACTGCAAGATTTTGCAGGGTATATTTGACCCAGATCAACAATTAGGTTTTCTGTGCTGTTTTTCTCCATTTACTCACCAGTTTATTCCATGCTTAATGGCCTAATCTGGTTTTCATGCCCGGAAGCTTATCTGTGATAGCGGGGCCTCTGCGTGATCACTTTTAATTAGAAATAGTAGACTGCACTCTTAACTCAAACCAAGCCATAGCCGCGCCGGTCTTCCCTCTCCTCCGCGTCTGTTATCGCACGGCAAGCACAAGAACCAGAACCCCCGACACCCGAAAACAACGGCAATGGACTCTGCTGCAGAACCACCGACGCTGAGTTAATAAATCACTGCGCTGCACAACCCCTGCTCTAGCAATGGCAACAGCTGACAGTCTGACAGAAAGAAAGAAAACAGAGTTTATATAGTGCTACTCTTTATATAAGACTTATATATAACACACTTTTTCACGATTCACTCATTTGCCTCTCCTGTAGGGAGAAAAAAAAAAAAATAGATGACAGGAGGGCAGGCGGTGGTTGGTGAAAGAATAAAAGTTTGCGAATGTTTAATCCGTCTTATTCCATTAAAGGATTTTTATCTGCCCGAAAATGCAAGAAATGGCCTCAAATTCCTTTGATGACAAAGTCCCGGAAAGTCAGTTGGGCTTTTTGTTTATCAAAATTACATTTAAGTTCAATTCGATTTAAGAAATTATTTTATTATAGATGCTTTTTTTTTTTTTTTTTAATTAACACGAGTCCTCTATCTTCAGCGGAGGGTGAGTTAAAGGGCTTTTTGTTTTGTGAAAAGTGTTAAAAATATATCTTTCGAACAGGCTGTATTTTCTTAGTGGCTGTTGGAGTGTCTTTGAAGTTATGAATCAATTAGTGAAATTTCTTTAAGGCAGAGATTTCTCCCTTTAATCTGATTCATAAGTTTGATAATTGTTTCATTTAGGCTTTGATCTCATTCTCTGAAAGGAAACTTTTTTTTTTTTTTTTTTTGCAGAAATTCTTCCAAAGGGAGCACCCAATAAAATCAGGAGATACTTGGCACTGTAAACCTAGAGATTATACATGGAGCCGCTAGATAAACTCATATGTAAATTTTACATGTAGACTTTATTTTTATCAGATTGACAAGAGCAGGAACAAGGCACCCCTATGCCAAGATAAATTCCTTGCCTGCTGGCTTGCGTTTGAAAATCGGACTTTTCACCTACAGTTAAGAACAGCCATCTCGATCTCAAAATGAATCTGGTAATAATTTTTAGTTTTTACCATTTTTGACTTTGACGGGGGCCGTACAACAATTCTACAAGCTTGTCTAGAAACCAGAACTCCTTTGAACTAATACACTACTTGGCACATACATCTGCTACTTATCAAATATAGTACTTTGTATATAGATCTTCTGCTTAATTCTGTGACTTACAGTCTCAGCATGTTTTACAAACAGGCGCTCAGCAGGCTTACTCTTCTAATACCCCCCCCCCAACACCCCCCATCCCTCTTCTGTCTGGATCTCTGGGATCAACTTGTAAACTGTGTTACTAATGCGTTCTTTGCATTACCCCCCCTTCACCTCAAGGGTGCTGCTAACGTATGTCGAAAGTGCGCGGTACGGAGAACAATCCAGAAAAAGGGACGAAGGATTACGGCGCCTCTTTTTTCACGCTTACGAGCCAGATGTCCTGCTCACACCCGCAAGCCCCTTTTGTCAGCCATGAGCCAGCGTGGTTTGCGGTGTCGAGTCCATTTTTTGCTAAGAAAGCAGCGGCTCGCAGCAAACATGAGGCAGGTGGAGAACTTTCACCAAACTCGCTGGCAGCCGCCTGGTTTCCGTAGCGCTGCAACAGGTCGGCTGCGCTACAGCGGCGACACGGAGCCCCATGTGATGCTCACTTCAGCTGACAGTCCTTTGGCACAGGCCTACGGGATGCACTAACAAAGGATCGCCGAGCAGCTTGGTTCCTCATTATGACAGCATTCAGCTTTTTGCACCTGGACCCCTTAAGAAGCATCCCGGTTGTGATCCGAATACAACTTTGTGAGCCAGCCATATTATATCCTGTTATGTATTAGCCCTGGGAAACCTGTCATTCAATAAGCTCTACAGACTAGAACATGGGCTTTCTCTAATGTCACAGCCTTTACATGTATCTGCAGCTCACCCTTAAATCCCCCAGATTTTGACAGATTTCTGTGTTACGCTTTGATTTAAGAGCTTGAAAGAAATTTGTGTTAAGGGCATCCATAAAGCTTGTTAATACCCACAGTGAGTCATCTGCTCACATCGCACTCCACCTTCAGCTCATGTCTCAGATCATGTAGCCGTGCTTTGTCTTTCGTTGCTGCAACAAAAGACAAACTCACCTTGTTTTCCTTTAACCAGTTTTAGCAAAGTTCTCCATTTTCGGTTACACATTTTACACCACGGAGCATACGTCTGAAAATGCACGGAAGAGGTCAAACGGGGTTGCGCTTTCAGCTTTAGGATATAACTCTACTTTTTGTAAAGCTGTTTTTTTTTTCCACAAAGAGGATGAACCAGGGTGGCTCACCAAGTGGGTAGGTGGGCCAGCTGGGTGTGAGTTCAAATCCCGTTCAGTCTGTGTGGAGTCTGCATGCCCTCCCTGTGTTTGTATGCGTTTCCACTCACAGTCCAAAGATGTGTATTGCAGGTTAATTGCTCGCTGTTGCCCATTGTAAGCATGTGTGACCACTGCAGTAGAGTGGCGTTGTTTCATAACCTGTGGTTCCAGAATCGACTCTACTCTGCCGCAACCCCGCATATGTTAGAGTCGTTGACGAAAAATAGACGGCTGGACCGCATTCTCAATCTTCAAGACTTCTCACCCACTTATGTAAAAGTGCTTGACAATTGCTTTTGCAGATACAGTTGAAACTGTTTTCCACCTTGCCATTTTATGCTTTATTATTTCAATCTCTTACAAACAGCGCTCAGCTCGGTTTTGCATTTATCTGGTCTGATTTTTTTACAAGGGCAACAAACTTTGTGAGGACTTTTTAAATGGCCTAGAAAAGTCAGTGATTATTTATTAATTTATTATGGGGACAAATGCCAATGCTTACCCCTGGCTGGCTAGTTGAGTTTATGCAGCCCTACAGGAGATGGCAGAAGATGCACCAGTGGGAGAGACTGAGGGTGTAGGCTGACTGCCGAATGACCGAGAGACGAGACTGAAACAGACAGGATTTGAGAGATTTTAGCAGCAGTTGGGAAAACATTCTTATCCTTCTTTAATTAAACCTCAGAAAGAGTTGTCCAACATTTACTTCACAAACGTTATTGCACGGAACTGCAGATAGACAGATTAAAAATGCTGCGTGTATTATGAAACATTATGGCATTTGAATATTAGCACCAGCTTCCTCGTAAGGTATTCTGAACTGTAAATACGGCAGGAAATTACATTTCATTCAAGTCAAAATGCTTGTTATTTGGTATCTGCGGTTGAACACTTGAGGAAGATGACTTGTCAACCCCCGAGTGTTAAACTAATCGTACGAAGGAAGTACAGCATCTTTATACAAACCTGCGCTTCGTGTTCAGAAGAGTCCACAAAGGGTAACTAACAGGCCAAGATGTGCAATGCGAACAAGCTCATTAATATTCGAATCACACCAAGGCTCACGATTTGGCCGTCGCTAGCATCACCTGGAGGGAGAAACAAATGGCCAGGTATGCCTCAAACCCTTTTTGTCATAACTCACTGCACTTCCTTTCCTCTTTGTTCGCACCCACTGGCCTCTATAACCACGCACCAGCTTGAGTAAGCAGGGCTGGCGTGCAGAATATCAAACGGATTCTGACCCAATGTGGGGAGGGGGCAACGAAAACAAAAAGGCGATGACGCTAAGCCCTTTAGGAGCGAGAACTCTTTGTGGCATTTATGGGAGGCGCGATTACTTTATGAGTTGCCTAGCATTTGAGAACATTTAAATCGGTTCTAAAAAAAACACTCCAGCGCTGCAGAAAATCGATACGCGTCCCAGGTTCTGAAATAAAGCGGAAGGAGCGCTCCGGCTTCCAAAGAAGTAGGTACACTTTTACTGTACGAGTTGGGAGCCGCTGTGTGGAAAAATACTTTGAGCAGGGACACAGCACTCAAGGCAGTACATCATCCACCGGAGTGACAAGTCAACCCTTGGTCTGCATTTTTTTCTCTATAGAAAATGTTTAAATTAATATTGCTTACTTATTTTGCATAATAGTGCGTGCATTCAGAAGTCATGAATCCTTTTTTTGCTATCTTTGCACAATGTTAATACAATGCACCACACAATCTATCGTGTCCTGACTACGGCAGCTGGGCCGGGGAAGGTGCGTTGCTTAATGCTGACAGATAGAGGCATGCGGGCCCGATCATTACCGACTTTAAAAACAACTGGCAGGAATCAGAGGGTACTTGCCAAGCGCACGCAGTACTTTGACAGTTTTCAGTGCACGCTATGTACATTGCCCCACATCTTGAGGATGCTCGGTGGAGACGTATGGAAATCAAACCTTGCTCCTGATTGAATAAGTATCTCTAAATCCCACTGTAAGCAATATATGTTTTGCTTAGCCCACCCACATCCTCGCGCTTTCATACTCAAGTAGCGTCGCCGCATCGCCGCGTCGCCGCATCGCCGCGTCGCCGCTGCCTGTTCCGTGCCATTTTTCAAGGTTGCGGCACTCATTCTTGCAGGCACGGAGAACTGAGCGGCGCTGAGCGCTGGCACAGATCAGCCAAGAAATATTTCAACGCGTGTCTTCTAGAACTGCTAGTCAAAAAGATAATCACAGAGTTTTACATGGAACAGTGACAATATGATTATAGTTTGTGCAGTAGCTATCTGTCCATTACATGATACCACATGTGAGGAATAGTTTGTTGGGTGCTAACAACTCAAGAAAAAAATAATTTTGAATATATAAAGTGGATGTACCGTTGGAAAACATTTGGAAAGTCATCCCTGACCCTAAAAGAGGCGATGCATTCCTGAAAAATGATAATTCTTGCACATCTGGATGTGGACTCTCCGCCTAGAGACATGTGTTTGAGGCGAATAGGTGTGTGCGTGTGTGATATTTCTCCGCTGGGCACTGTACCTGGCACGGTTAAATCGCCAGGGATAAAAGTGGCGGCTAAATGAACAAATTCAAATATAAATGTCTTGCTGTGCTCAGTTGTCAAGCGTGCAACATTCAAACATGGTCCTCGCAAATCCGAAGGTTTGCCTGAGAAGTGAAATCGGGGATAATAAATGAAACTCCTTGCAAAGCTGAATTCAACTCAAATGGGTGTATATAAGGACATATAAATAATGTGCAGTCTGCTTTGAGTCGTAAAAAAACGGTAATGTTACAGACCTTGGAATCCACAAACTAGGCATACTGGGCAGTAAAAGCAAAGATCTCAGTCTTTTGAATGAAAGGGTAAAGTAAGAAAACAGGAAACTATAGGACCACAAAGTCATACAATCACACATACCCTAACCCAGCCCCAATGTCTTCAGAACAAATACTCAACCCCTCTCAGATGAAAAATGCAAAGCAAAAATAAAAGTAAAAAAAGTCAAGCGATACACTTTATCATAAATGAAGAATAGCAACAACTTTACGTATACTGTATATGGTTACTTTTTCAGTGTTTTTAGGGCATACACATGTCCTTCTATCAGGCTCATTCACTTCGGTGACCTGATTTGGCAGTGTCCTTTGAGGCTGGAGATTGAAAATGTTCAAAATGTGGGTTCCTCTTACAGGTCCTGGCTTGAGGAACTATTTTCAAAGCACTGTGGGAGAAGTTTACAGCTCCTTTTTCACAGCTCACCATTTGCATCAAAAGCAGCGGGATTTCAGTGTTTTCATCCTTTTCTGCACCATCATCCATCATCTCAAGTAATTATGCAGAAGCATACAATGTGCCAGAGAAAAGCTCCAATTTTTGTAGAATTCAACGTGTCCTCCCAATTCATACTGTAGGAAAGATCATCTGCTTTTTGCCTTTGTTGAGTTTTAATTATTATTTGCCTTGTAAGCCTGCGCTGACACCATAACTCCTCAGTCCAGTCTTAAAATTCTAGGCATCCCACATGGTGGCATCCATGTGTGCAGGAGGCTGAAATCAATATGCAGGATCTGTCAGAGCTTCTGAACTGCCAGCTAACAGGTGGTTGCCTCTCACTTTGGGCGCTTCCTGAGCACCATCCTCGCCATGGCCTTTCACAAGGCGCATTAGGTGGAAAACATGTGATGTGGTGGCACCGTAAGTAGAGCAGGGCGCATGCAGGGAAGACACAACAGGTGGGTTGTTGAGTTAATGGCCTACATCTGGAGTGTGGCCACAAGTCTAACTGGCGGTGAGAGCTCAGTCTAGTGGCAAAAATGCAGCGTACAGTCAATGTGAAATCTCCCGCTGTACCACATGTAAATATTTCAAATGAACGTGTTGAAAGTCACAAAAATATTATACGTCCTTACATGCTTTTTTCTTATTTTAAAAGCGCAATAAATTGAGTCGCGAAATCCAGCCGCAAGGGGATGCACAATCCAGCCGCAAGGGGATGCACAAACTAGTGCATGTCTTTGTGCCGGTCCCAAGCCCGGGAATGGAGAGGGTTGCGTCAGGAAGGGCATCCGGCGTAAAAATTTTTGCCAAACTAAATATGCGGACAAAAATAGAAACGGACAGGTTGACAGATGAGATCAGACAGGAGTCACCGTGGACCATGATGTTTGCAGATGACATTGTGATCTGTAGTGAGAGTAGGGAGCAGGTTGAAGAGACCCTGGAGAGGTGGCGTTATGCTCTACAGAGAGAAGAGGAATGAAGGTCAGTAGGACCAAGACAGAATACATGTGCATAAATGAGAGGGAGGACAGAGGAATGGTGAGGATGCAGGGAATAGAGTTGGCGAAGGTAAATGAATTTAAATACTTGGGATCAACAGTTCAGAGTAATGGGGAGTGTGGAAGAGAGTGCAGGCAGGGTGGAGTGGGTGGAGAAGAGTGTCAGGAGTGATTTGTGACAGAAGGGTACCAGCAAAAGTGAAAGGGAAGGTCTGCAAGATGGTAGTGAGACCAGCTATGCTTTATGGGTTGGAGACGGTGGCACTGACCAAAAGACAGGAGGCAGAGCTAGAGGTGGCAGAGTTAAAGATGTCAAGGTTTGCATTGGGTGTGACGAGGATGGACAGGATTAGAAATGAGTATATTAGAGGGTCAGCACAGGTTGGACGGTTTGGAGACAAAGTCAGAGAGGCGAGATTGCGTTGGTTTGGACATGTACAGAGGAGAGATTCTGGATATATCGGGAGAAGGATGCTAGGGATGGAGCTGCCAGGCAAGAGGAAGAGAGGAAGGCCTAAGAGGAGATTTATGGATGTGGTGAAGGAGGACATGCAAGTGGTGGGGGTGACGGAGAGAGATGCAGAGGACAGGAGGAAGTGGAAGCTTTTGATCCGCTGTGGCGACCCCTAACGGGAGCGGCCGAAAGAAGAAGAAGAAGAATAAATTGAGTCGCGAGTTCATTAGGTAGGAACATGTGCTTCACGCAAAGCACATGTTCCTACAAGTTGTACACCAAATCATGTGACTGCAGTGTTTAGTTTGCTTTGGAATGGGCAAAATAAGTGATCTTAGTGACAATGAATGTAGCATGGTAGTTGGTACTAAGCACGCTAGTTCTGCCTTCTCCCGAGTGGCCGTCCTGGTATTTTTGCGGACAACCGTTTCAAGGGTTTGCCAAAAAAGGCACAAAAGATAAAAGAAAAGTAGCAGTGATTGGTGATCCTGAGGATGAAAACAACTTTTGGATCAGAGGGGGTCGAAGGAAAACGGAGAGAATCGCATGAGCAAACGGACGTGACACAGCCAGGTGTATACAAATTCCACACTGGTGTGCTCAATGTCGTCTCAGAATGCACCGCTTATCAGACTCAACAGAAGACCATGTTGGGGGTCGATGCTGTCAGGGAAGAACAAGAAAGCGCGGCTCAGGATCATCAAAATTTGACAGATGGGGAGTGGAAGCAAGGTGTTTGGCCAAATGCATCTCTTCATGGCTACAGTTTACAGCTTAGTCTCCTGCACAATGCATCCAGCATCTTGTAGAATCCATATATAGACAAATTCTCAGGCCAAAGGGGGAGCAACATGCTACTAGATATGTGCACCTAATAAATGGGCATCCCAGTGCACTATTCCCTACCTTACCTGATGCTTGTGAAGCAACACAACATTATCTGTCTCATTTTTAATGATGGAAACTGAAGCAGTCCATAATGTACGTGTTGGACAAGAGTTCAAGAGCAGATTCCTTCTCGGGACTTGGAAAACCAGTGACGGTTCCTGCTTTTCTGCCTTTGTGAGCTCAGCAACAGTTTGATATCAGTGATATGAAGTAAAGCAATGATATGGAGGTAATATCACACTTTCTCATTTTCTTGGGCAAATGGTCTCGTACGCTCAGACTTCTTGCATGTTCTGTTGCTAGATTCTGCAGTTACTGTATATTTCACCAAACAGAAATCCGTCTGAAAGCATCCCGGTGTCAGATGATACAAGTTTGCTAGCTCGTCTTGGACAAAGCGATGCGGAATTGAGTACCGGACATATCAGTTCAAACATATTTTATGTACTTGAGACATCAAAGACAAAGTCCATTTGTTCACGGTCCATGAAAGTTGTGATGGCAGAACCAAGAAATAAATCCTCTTTATAATAATCCTGCATTCAAAGGATGGCAAAAAGAGTAGTAAGTAAACAGACTGTCGGATTCATTACTTGCATTGATATTATTCTTAGCAACAGCCAGCCTTTAAAACCAGATACAGTGACCACCTTTGCTCCTGAGCCTGCGGTCCATCGTCATACTTATGACGCTGCTTAGTTTTAAGCACAACGGCGATAAATCCGTGGCATTCATTATGGTAAAATGGTACGACGTGTGCAGAAGCAGAGAAGACAGAAGATTACAGTTCGGAAGGGAGACAGCGTGGAGTCCCTGACACCACAGAATGCGGCGTCACGGCAAACCGCTCGAGACTGCTGCCTAATTTAACTGCGCTCCACAACACCCCTCCCAACAACAGCACATGAGGGAATAGGCAGCGTCCAGGTATTAGCATGCCTGTTTTGCTGATGGCTGCACACAAATCCAGATATTGACAACCACCTCCCCCAAACCCGGCAGGGTTGATTTTCTGTCAGCTAACCAGGATAACTATTGACTGGTCTAGCCTACATGCTTTTTCTCCATTAATGTTACAGATAAAGTTGTAACAATAAATTAAGATTTTGAGATTATATGCACCATAAAGAGCTGATGCTGAAACTTCCTAAAACTTCATGACCTGTATCTTAAACATAGCTGTTGTGGATGACGTCTGCAGTTAAATTACAAATATACTTCCATTTCCGCTTTCTGTCAGTCTGCAAGAGCATTTCAAACTTTAAATCTTTCAAACTCAAAATAAAAACTCTTTATATGCTGAGCAAACTGTTTTTCAGTCGTTCTTATAAATCTATAAAGTTTTGCTCAGGGATGGGTAAGTACGCTGCTTCAGCTTGCAAGGTCCACATGCTAAATTGCCACTGTACTTTAGCGCCCGTCTTACAGAAGCACAAAGGGGCCCTCAAGTCCAGACAGACATTAAACACGTCTTAAGAACCATTTCAGTCCCCGGCGAGTGCAATTCAAAGCCGACGTCTTGCCTAAATATCCCGTGGCCTTAAAAGGTATCCCAGAATCTTGACGTTTTTGTACCATTATATGTACATGTACTGGGAGTGAAATGCAATGCACATTGAGGATGCAGCCTTTCCCTGTAACTGACTGATTAGCAAAGGAAAGCTTTGTGATTTAAAATCTTAAAATGCTTTCAAAAACCTGAAATGGGGTTGAGCGATGGGGAGCATTTCAGCTCCATGCAAAGATGGTAGCTCAACCTCATGGTAGGAACACATGTTGCGTAGTTATCCTTCTTCACAACTACTTCTCTATTTGGATTCCTTTTTTTTTTTTTTGGTGCAGAATCTCCACGAAACGTAAAATCGCTAACATGTTCGCACACCAAACCATGACACGAGTCTTCGCTTTATATCCTTACGACTCACTTTCTGATGTGGCAGACATGGCAGCGTGGCACTGCTCCTGCTGTACGGTTCTGAAATAACCGCAAACGTCCTCTGCGGGAATAGGGTGGTGCTCTTACAGGATTATTTTTGACAGCTGAATATATAAATAATCTACTAATACACTAAGTCACGCAACCTTTGACCCTTTTTAATTCACTGGTGTTAAAAAGCTTGCCACAAAACAAATGGCTGTTGTTCTTAATAAACACATAAAAGTACCAAACATGTTAGCTCAAAAGCTAACAACCTCCTCTCATCCACCAATATCTGAAGGATGGAGGCAGTGCACTTTCTAAGCATTCGATTTGAGTTTTTTTACAGCGATTAAGTGGGGGTAAAAGGACGTAACTGATGGAGTCTTCATTCTTTTTACAGTTAGATAACCCATCCACGGTACCCACGTGCTGAGATGGTGTCAACAATATACTCTTTACTGATATCCAGGCTAAAATTGAATATACTGAATTCCTAGCGAAAGTGTGAACAAGAGAGACATTTACATTGAAATAAAAAGAAATGCAAAATGCACTTGCTGAAATTTAGCACCTTTCCAGAAAACCGGTATGCAAACAGCCGGCTTGTATGGAACAGATTTACGGTAACTGCCAAATTTCATCTGTTAAACACCCCCCCCCCCCCCCGCCCACTTTTGAAATACAAGAGTCTTGGTTCAGAAGAATCTAATAAAAATTCTTAAAAAAAAAAGAAAAAAAAAAAGAAAAACTTGGCAAAGGTTGCCATGCGATGAAAAATAAACATTCTGCCTCAGCAATGCTTTCATTACTCACTCAAATTGAATCTGCAGACAGCCATCAATAATCTGACCTGTGCAGAGAACTCAGCTGGGAAATTAAATGGCGTCTATGTAAGGGGTTATGCGATTATTAGCTTTGTCTGTTCATTCTGAGATTTCTGAGACATGGTACTTTGCCCCTACCTATCATATCTGTGCAGTTTCCCAGGTAGTATATCAAATCGTGCCATTATCAACCCTCACTTTCCATTTTACGGAGGTTTCATGTAAATGACATAATGCTAAGAGGTGGCTCTCCAAATAATGAAGTGCCATTCATAAGGGGTTTTGTGTGCCCTTTTTCTGTCTTTCTATTGTAATGTGAATTAGGACAGATGTTTGATGGCTAATGATGCATTATGATAATGGTCAGATCTGCATGAATTTGGCAGTCAGTCTTCACGTTTCCGAGGCTTCGGATTAGGAGCGTACGGATGCGGTGCCCGACGAGGAAAGCCTATAGTGAAGCATTCTTTAAAATACGTTTTGAATTTTTTTTTTTTCCCTCCAGAAAATATCTTTTTTTTTTTCTAGTCATTTTCACAGCCAGAAAAGTGTGACATACCGCACAATATATAATGTTACAAATCATTTTGGAAGCGCTTGTCAGTTAACACAACAGGTGCCTGTTTATGTCTGAGAGGGCTGGTGGACATGTTGAGCTGGGCCAGTCAATACATCTTTGCAATTCATGGAAAAGGGGCTAAGGCTGAATGCAATTGCTTGGCAATCAGACGAAGAAATAAAGTATTGATTTTGCTGCAATGCAAAGGGAACCTCCTAGCAGGTTCCGCCCATGGCTAGGGATCAAGACTGAAGACGCTGCACTCTCTTACTGGGCCTGATCAATGCTTTGCCGTTTTGCTGTTGCCTGTGGAATTTGCTCAGCGCAAGCAAGCAGATACGGGTAAGAGGTGATGCTGCGTCCTTGTGGCCCGCAGACATGCCGAACGGCACCGAGCCGCCTCGCATGCCAACACAGAAAAATGAAAGCGTCGCAAAAGTTCATGTAAATGTGATACCTAATTCATATAAATTATTAATTCAAACAGTTTTTTATTCTCAAAATGGTAAGGCGCGGCAGAGGAAAAAGATCCAAAGGACGAGCAGCAGAGAAATGAACGACGGCATAGATCATCATTCAAAGATAAATTTTGATGACATGTTAACATGGTTTTAGCATATTTTATCATGGAGTCTGTGTAACCGTGAATGTTTCAGGTGAGGAAAACCCTACGGACGTGACACTCGCAACGGTACCGCCTCACTGAAAACCAGTCAACACCGCGTCACTGTCGCGAGATAGATGAGTACATGCGGAGGTGCGCAACCGAAATTCGGATAATCTGCCTCGGACGTGAAACAGCGTGTCGTTCTCTAGCTGTTTTCCGCCTTTGCACCGCGGAGCCTATTCCTTCCTTTGCGCAGAAGAAACTTTCCCCTCACGTTTCCTCCTCTCCCAGAGGAACCAATTACAGCGACTGGCCGTAGGACTTTCCACTGAACAGGAGACTCGTTCAATATGTGCAGTCACATTTTTAATGCGGTTTCCATGACATCTTGTTTATGTACAAGTGTTTTTAAGGGCGTGCGACGCAGCACGTGTGTTTGTGTTGACTACAGTGTGAAAATGCCTTTTTGACAGCGTATTTTTAGCATCCCTACAAGTCGCAAGAAAACTCCGAAGTGGCAGGGAAGTGGAAGGGAGGACTATGAACGGCGTTTGGCTTGAAGACAAGCAAAAAAGTCAACGGTGGTTATGTATGTAAGACAGAGGGACGTATATTTGACCGTTAGTTTGGCGCCTTCCGTGTCAGCGTTTATGCCAACAGCAGTTAAAAAAAGGAGCTACGCATCAGGCGACAGCGTGTCCCTCATCTGAACTGGGGCTTTCAATAGTTCATCTGCATCCCTAGTTGGCCTGTTTTCTGGAGAGTTAGTCATGTAATGAACAGGTTGATTCGGTTACGTAGGAGAATAAGTTCCACGAGAAAGAATAATAAATTACCGTATTCAAATGCAGCGGCATCGCGCGTATAAAACCAGACCAAGCCTGCCCACACAAAGCTCACCATAAGGGCGTTCACAAAAACATACATTTCAGATCAGATTGAATCTTGTTCTTTGTCATTTCCTCGGGCTTAACCACACCCACAGGAACTGCAAACCAAATCATAAGCTCTCGATAGGTCATTAAATCGGCCGCTTTTTTGGTAGTTTGCGGTCTGGCTGAAGCGCTCTATGCAAAGGAGTAGTGCAATAGCCCTTCATCGGATTACGTGGGATTGGGAGGGTTTGTCTCTTAAACCGCAAGCAAGGCAAACAAACTTTTTTATTTGCCAGCCAGAGTTTACCTTATTCAAAACACTGTGCGCACTTAAAAAAATGAATAAATAAATAAATAAAACTTCAGAAATGTAATCTTCTATCCCTTTGTTTTCAAATCCTAGAGTTGGCATATTATTGCATTTAGCTTCTGAAAAATCTGTTTATTATTCGTGTGCTGCTCAGTTTCTCCTTTTTTTGTGTTTTTCAGCAGATGTGTAAATGCTTTAAAGCTACTTATTAGCTTTCAGTTTAGTGGAGTCAAATTATTTCGCTGAAGGTTAAGGAGCCAGCCGGAGACTGCAACAACAGGGCTCTTGTTTAAAAAAAAAAAAAAAAAAAGCAACAACTTTTTGGGTCGCCTGCGTAATCTCGCATCCTTAAATCGTGGGCTAAATCCGTGGTCCTGTCTTCACAGACAGAGACAAATACATGTTCTCTACTTGCTGTTCACAGAGTGATTTCCCCGTCTTGCTGGATTTGTGTTCATTCACACTACAGCCCGGCAGCAGGATTTATGGAATCAGGGTCAATATCTAGTAAGAAGATAGGTGTGAATACCAGCAGACACTGACGATGCTCACACGATCACACCATGGCAATGGTTTTATAGCTCGCCCAGTTACTCTGCTTGGACCGCACTGACCATTTGCATTAGTGGGAGTGGAGCTGGATATACATATATAAACAATGGATTGGAAAGTACCATCATGCCAACCACTGGCATGATTTTCAATGCAACAGGGAAAGGAAGCAGCTTGCCACTGCCTTCTTCACAGCCCTGAGCTGGATTTGAACTCCAAATCAGGCAAACAGTCCAAGAGCTGTAAGGTACTAACTTACCCTGCCACACCACTGCATCCCCATATGAATAACACATACAGATATACATTATAGACTGTATAATATGATTAATGTAATTTTTGCTTGGTGTGTAGTCCTTGCACTGTTTGCTTGGTTTGGTTGGCATTCTTAATATTAGTTAAGAAGAAAGGTAAATAAGTACCATCATTCTGTGGTTCCAGGGCTGCCGCGTCACAGAGCTGTGCCTTCCAGCTGCTCATAGGCCCTTCTAATCCTCCAGAAACCCATAAGCCAAAATATATAAATTTCTTTGTTTTATTCGGTTTCTTTCACCACTGCGTCGTTCATTGTCATTAGAATTATGTGGAATTAGTTTAATTCTGAACTAAAGCCATTAAGTCTAAGAATGGAGTTCTCATTTTTACTGCAGCCACTTGTCCTGAAGAATTTTTCACGCTGTTGAATTTTTTTCCCCATTATGCAATATTCATAATTCCCTTTGGTGCCACACTCTTCTTTGTAATAGATTTCAAAGATCTGTCCCTGGCATTTGTGACACATTGGGTTTCTGGCTTTCTCAGCTTGAATGCAAAATTTGGCTGCAACATCAATCTTCCAAACATTATAATTTAATTTTTTTCCTGCAATAATGAAAGTTTTGCTTTGATAATATTACATATGTTTGCATGAGTCTTGGATGAGTGTAACTTTGTAAAAAAGTTTTTTTGTCCCTTGCAAAATCCACCTGATTCCCATTATTAATATTTCCTCGAGAATAATACACTGTGTGGAGTATAAATTAGGCTGACCCTGGCACCATTCTGGGCAGGTAAATTCTAAATTCTCTGGTAAAGGAAAAATAAGGCAATTATTTCTGCAGCTGCAACCAAACCTGCTCGACAGCATATCGTCCGTTCACATATTCTGCGAAGAAATGATCCACGCAGCACAAAAAAAAAAAAATAAACGTGCATTTACGAGTGCTACTTTTCGTACTGTAAAGTGACCAGCATCTGTTTGACTGCACCTGTTACCTTGGGCCAAGGTAATTTTATCTTTAAAAAGAACCTGCACTGTTACATATGCTGTTGGCACATAAAGTCTTTTGTCACACCTGCCCAACTAACAATTATTGAGAAACAAGGGAGAAATGTACGTTGGACGTGGCTTACGGCAAAACTACAGTTTACGAGAGCTGAGTCCGTGAGCTGAACAGGAAGCCCTTCAAATGCGTTTGTGTTTGCTTACGCTGTAGAAGCCCAGCGGATGCCTCTGTCGCCATTTTAGCAGCAAATAATTAATATTTAGTCTGAAAGAATGGACTCTTTAGTAAGACATTTAGTAAATGAGGCTCTGGAGATCTGCCACATCACCTTTATGATTTATTTTTTAAAATCATCATTAATTTCCCTCCATTCACCAGTGGAGCGGGTCACACTCTCATGACCTTCCATGGTAAAAAGTTAAAATATTTATGGAGGGGGGGGGTCTATCCAGGATATACATAATAGTCTACCCCTCTTATATATTCCATGAATGAACATTCAGGACTTTTAAAGCAAAGCTGCCTTATGAATAAGTGGGTCGCAATACCTGCCATAAAGTCAACATTAATTATACATTTCTGTCCTTAGATAACAGCTGACTTAAGTGAGACAAATCTCTGGGAAAACGATTAAAGTACTTCCTCGTCCATATTTTTTATTACAGCAAAGTGTATATTTCACACATTTAGGACATGACATTTTGCTTTTCTCCATGCCCATGCCAGTTTCATGCCATTCGCTTTTCTAAGCTGACCGCTGGCTTGAGCAGACGTCTCCCCAGTGGAACAATGGACCTGCTTGACCCACGCTGACTGACTGTCTTGTCTGCGACGTCTCGGAGCAAAAAATAAGCAGCGAGGGAGCTGAGGAAGAGTTGCGCGACATCAGCGAGACAAAAAGGGTTTTGTAACGGCTCCGGAAACTTTTTCTGTTTCTCAGAAGATTGCACTTTGCTTTAACTTGTTTGTTACCCCACTGGTTAGTATTGATTTCACACCTAAAGTAGGCAGGTGGAGGAAGCTGCCATTTTCAGCATTTTTGTTTGGTTAAATGGTTAGGTGTTTTGTTAGTCACCAGAGCTGTTTGTTTTACGGTGGACAGTTTGGCTGTTTCCTTTTGATAGTGCCAACATAAAAAAAGAAATCTCACTGTAATTGTCCATCTGTGGTGATTCTGCATTACGCCCGCTTTTGGCTCGGTGACTTTAAACACTTTTGCACCTGTTTTGTGTCATCACATCTACTTGTTTGTGCCACAGCTGAGCTGGCATACATCTACATGTGTCATAGCCTGAGAAAATGAAAATGAACTAAAATCTGGATATTTGTTCACTCTTTTTGCCACAGTTGGGGGACTGAACATGTCAATACTGACCATTGTTTCAGGCAAATTAGCAATACATCAAGTAGGCATCTAGCAGATAGAGAGTTTATTCCCACCAAGCATGTTTCAAGGTACAGAAATTCTAGCACTTACTTTTTTGGCTATATTAGTGTGCAAAACCATTCCAGTTGACAAAACTGTTATACATGATATTAAATTTATATTTAAAAAAAAAAAAAAAAAACTGAAAAATATTGCGCTTTACTTGTGAATTTTTACGTACGGGCTGTTGAAGATTAAAAGCATCGTAGTACAGAAGCAACAACGGGTATCAGAATGCACACACACTTCAAACTTTAACTCAGTGCCATTGCAACAAAAAGATTATTTTTCAAAGTCAACTTGCTGAAAGGTCTCTGACCTCCTGGCCAAAGCAATGTGTGGTATAAACTGTGGGACATCTCTGATCGTGAACCTGAACTAAAGACTGACCTCAGCCCCAACATCAAACCTCCTATCCCTGGTTGTGAATCATATGGCAAAAATCTGTTTTAGTGTAATGAAGAATTGTCACCAGCTTGCCTTGGGATGCAACCACTAAAAGACTAGCAGCTATGAAGGACATGAATTTCATATTCATTCAATGTTTACAAGTTTACCGAGACCCAGAGATACAGCTGATGACGTCATATTTCATGGAGATATGTTTTCATCGAAAAGTTTAAATAGAAAATTGTTCTGAATTTGGAGAAAATGTTTCTAAATCCTGAACTTTCAAGTTTGCATCTGTGTATTTTAGTCAGAATCCACTAACAAATACTGAAAATACTGACAGTTACCTTGAAGAGAGAGGAGTGTCAAAGTATGTTTCTGTATCGGAACACCTTTTTATAAGGGCACATTATACTTTGATGTCCTGTGCGTTAAGCGTTCACAAGATGTATTTAGTTGTTTCAAGATTTTAATACCTAAGATGTATGTAAAAAAAAAATAAAAATCTAAATGTTGCCCCTTGCTGGTGTTCTTAATGGCTCTGAACACATCACTGGTTTTCAGAGCTGCCGACCACATTATTTCTCATCTTTCCTTGAATCCTTTGAAACCGAATGGCAAACTGTTTGAATAATACTCATAGGCGGATGCATCTCAGCTGTGGCCAAAAAGTTAATGAGCCGCTCGGCTTGTCCGTCTCATTCGATGCACCTTCAGACAGACACAGTGTAATGCACCAAACCTGCCTCACATCTGTGCAATAAAAATGAGGGCCAGGAGAAAGGCTTTGGGGATATTAAGCTAATAATTTCTACTTTATTTGGCAAATTACAGCCCCATATTGAATTTTCATAGTCATAATCCTCAATAGGTCTATCCACTCAAAGTGCATTGGGAAGCTGTCAGTTTTTATCACATTTGACCTGGCTGGCATTGTCAAAAAGGAAAAAACCACCGCAAAATGGGGACACCTTAGAGGCTCTGCTTAGACTTGATGAGATACGAATCATCACTGAAATAACAATGGCTGCATCTTGTTAATGCGATAGAAACCACAGCAAAAGTCTTTCTTAAGCAAAGCTAAGTTCTCCCACCTCGAGCACCTTGCCGTCTGTGGCTGTTGGGCACTCAGATGACGAACATCTATGGATTATTTTGGATTATACTAAATACAGACAGTGAGTGACATGAACTTCACACCAGGCAAACTGCACCACAGTCCAATAAATTTACAGGGACGAGGGACCCAAGAACACGTGAGCTCCATGAATAGAGAACTCATCAGAACCCGAACACGGTTTGTGCTGAACGGAGCAAAGTTGGAGCTGCTTTCAAAAGCGTCGCTTCTCTTGCTGAGAGGACACGAGGCAGACAGGCGAGCACGCAGACTGCGCTTTTCAGTCAGGAACGGTACTCTCGACCTGTGCCGAACCCACACCTTCGGGAAGCTTGAAGTGCAACGAGAAAAGTAGCGGGTTGAAAATACGCGCGTTGCAAGAAGAATGTTGTTATTCTACTCTGGGGTCTGTACTGAACGCCCAAAGACACTACGTAGTTTGCTTGATGAGAAACAACCCTCACGCAAGATAATTCCCCCGGTCCCTCGTGCTCCCTCTCCAACCCCCAGATTTCAGCCGCCTACTCTGTAAGATGAAAAAGAAACTCTCCTTTGTAAACAAAGCAGACAAGGAGTGATAGCCTTGCCAGGCAGAGTTGAGGGGTTTAATGATCTATGAGCCGCGTCCCTCGGTGCCTCAGCCACCTCCTCTCCAAAGCCGAGAGTGATCTAATACACGGGGTGCACATGGCAGAAAGGGAAGGGCATCATTAAGCACGCTGTTTAAAGCTCTTGTGTTCCCACTTTACTCACGGACACACCTGCACGCTTATGAGAAACACCCATTCGTGGGAAATGAGGCCGTTCCCCAGGAGGACCTCGGCTTTCGCCGCACAAAATGCCAAAATCCTATTAACACGTCAATTAAAAATTACAAATAGATACGGCCGTGCACCTGCATATCTTTTTAGGCCGCGACCCGCGGTTGTGTTACGACCTGCTAATTCATTATCGGTCCGATTCGGCGAACGGTGATCCTTTAGTACGAATCCGACGTTCTTCTTGACAACCGTATAATCATAGGTTTCTTCCCACGCTGGGAAACCATGTATAAAATCTGATGTCACTCAGGAAATTGCAAGAACCCTCTCATCACTAATGGAATAAAGATGACAACCTCATCTTTCACCAATGACAGATCATCATTAACATCGCAGACATCATATCCTCATTCACATTATCGCTAACCTGCCATCATAATTTTTTTTTTTTTTACGTTTAAGAGACTATGTTGTATTTCCTCCGAGTAAGACGTTACTGTACGTCGGACATTAAACGTGCAGTTTTTAAACGCCTTCCACTTAATGCTATTGACAGCCGACATATCCTGTTCTCACGCTCATTCGGGAAAACCAAAGTGACCGTTTCACATGCATGAAGACGGGAAACGGTTGCTTGTATTTTCATGGAAATGATGTAGATGAAAGCACGGCAACGTTCAATACACGGTTCAGTAAAACAAAAGATCCCACAACGCCGGTGATTCATTTCTTGGCAAAGAAGCTCGGGGGCACAAGTCGCGGTGCGAACGGCGTTGTGCCGACGCACTCCGTCCTTTAGGGTGTCTTAACGCAAAACTTGTGAACGTGCATCTCGGCTGCCGTTCGGTTCACCGCATCCGCGGTCAATCTGGAACGTTTCCCACAGCAGTGCAACACGGCAAATTTGGGGACGCAACTATGTTTCGTGTTAAGGGGGAGTCTGTTTTTGAAATCGGTGAAAGAAAGAGCATGTTGTGAAATGTCTCCTGGTCTAAAATATAGAACAGGCATTATGTTTAATGTAAAAAAAGACTCACAGGGCAACCCCCATCCCCCTTCGATTGAGTCCAGTAGTCTAACAGAAAGGAACTCGGTCAATAAGATTAATTTCTTAATAAGGCCCCCTCCAAAAATCCACTGTACAGTCTCATGCTCTATTGAGGGACGAATCAATACGACTTTCACGTTCAGTTCATGGTGAAATATTGCGCCGCCTCCATTCAGGATCACGGACAGCCCCCCTCCCAGCCCTACACACACACACACACACACACACACACACACACACACACACACGACGGCCAGTGTTGACATGCAAGCTTCCTACAACATGAAGCACTGCAGCTCTTCTGCTCCTTTCTCCCCTTTTTTTTTATGTGTTTATCCTCTCATTTATAAAGAATGAGGCCCATTTGCACAAAGGATGGGCATAGCTGCTTCAGTGAGCTTTTGGGGTGTTAGGATTCTCCACAAAATAGGTGTACAAATTCATAACTGCAGGAAGGATGCTAGTGTGTCTGTGTGTAAAGAGAAGCTGAACACTGCCCTGTGTGTGTGTGTGTGTGTGTGTGTGTGTAGCTGAAGAGATGTGCAGCGCCTTTGCTTCCCATAGCTCAGCTCAAGCTCCTCCACAGGTTCGCCACATCTCGGCTGCCCGATCGGACCCAAGCTGACCATCACCAGGTAGAGGGAAGCCGAGGGAAAACACCAGTTAGCCTTAAAAAAATACTCTGCACTGCCACAGATCTGCAGCCGTTTGGCAAGGAAACGCGTTTCTGGGTTAGAAGGCAGAGCAGAACGAGCAACTTTTCACATAAATGTTCAGAGTTCGGGTCAAAGTGACGTTTCCCGGTCCACACACCTCAGAGCCGAGCTGCTGTACTGGTGGGCAGCTTTTCTCCACATCACTTTTAAAAAATTACGCAGTCGTTTCGGCCGAAAGTCGCACCAAAATCGGGGATGCGCGAATACCCCGAAATGAACTACAAAGCGAGGACCGAGCCCACAACCGCAGCGCAACATTCCAGCGTTTGCTGTTTTGTTGCTTATTTGTGCTTTTAACTGCCGGTCCCCCCCAGTCGGGGTAAACTGTTTTATTCTGATCCTCTTTTCGGTGTTTTTCGCTCGAGAAACAAGAACGAAACAACGGCAATCGTCTTACCTTCGACGGGAAACGTGCGCGGCGCCGAGGACTCTTACGTGCAGTTAGGATAAAAGTCGGGATTTGTAATCTTGTTGCGAGCGCTGCCTTCGGGGTAGTCCTGCCGGGTCCGATCGCGATCGGTTCTCTCTCTTCAGCGAAGGGGCTTCGAGCCCAAAGCTCGGTTCTCCGGGAGCGAAGAAGAGGCGTCTCGCGGGACACCGGGCAATTCCACGTGCGAAAAAGGGCGAGCGAATCTACCGGGGAAACGACCGGAAGGCGGAGAGAGAGAAGGTCTCGGGCTGCGGGCTCGCTGGAAGCTCGGACTGACTGGCATCGCACGCCCGTCCCCTGCCGGCGTTTGTCTCCGTCGCTCGGTTTAAATCCGGGTTAAAGCGCGCCGCCTGCCCGCCCGCCCGCCCTGCTTTCAGCAGAAATCGGCTTCCTCGCTTGGACGACCGCGGTGCTCTTGGCGGAAAACGCAGTCACTGCCTGGACCGAGAAGCGGCGCTTGCTGTCCCGCCTAGGATGCTCGCCTCGCCTCCTGACGGTGCTGCGTTCGAATCCTCCTTGCTCCGAACAGGCTGCGGTACCAATAGGTGAGTCGCCTCAAGACGGAGAATCTCTGGCGTCTCTAACTTTTCAGTGGCCATGTGACTCCACCGAGACACCCGCCTGCTTTCACGGATGTGCGGCTGCCCAGTACGACCAGTAAACAGTCCCAGTCCGGCAGTGGCATAAATCGCATCCGACGCCCCCCCCCCCACCTCCCCACCCCGTGTCGCTCCACCCGTCCTCCGAATGGTCACGGTGTCAAAATGGGGACAATTCCCTGACACGGAAGGTCGCTAATGGCCCCCTCGTCTCGGGCGCAGCCTCCTGTGGACCTCGTGGGTCTTTTTGTATTGGCAGCACGAAGCTACGGAGACAACATGCATACAAAACAGCTGACTCAATCTGCCAGCAACACATGGAGATAAGAGGGACGTCCGGGAGGCGAACGGCGACCGGGATTGTCTCATGCGGTCCTCCACGGACCGGTCCCGCACCGGCCAACTCCTGGTCCTCCGTGCAGAATATCTGGTCAGTGCAGACTGCTGCAGTTCTTTTCCTCCCCACCACTTCAGCACATGCCCGGTTAGCGCGTAGATGATGTGTGTCTGGGGGTCAAAGGACTTGTCTTTCTGGACAGGTCTATAAACTAGAGATGAAATTATGAAACTCTACTGATAAATTACAGAAGATCTTTACCAGTGCCACTCGTCACATATTGTCACCATGTTCAGTCCTTCAAACCCCGGCAGGTGATGGAGCGATAAGAGATTTCCCCTTCACACACTATGACTTTTTTCAAATTGCCAAATTAATGTCTCACAAGAGGATATTGGCAGTTTAGTGACTCGGCTCCAGGTGCTAAAATTAATTTTCACCGAACGCAAAGCGCAAACCTTCTCCGTAGGGATTGTCGGGAGACCTGAAAGAACTCTAAAGGCCACCACCTAACATGCCCTGGAAGCAAGGAGGCCCTCCAACTGGCATCGCTTGCACACCCTGAACTCCAAGTCCAGAAAATCCAAATGATCAGCAGGAGGGGTATGCAAAATTCAAAACAGCCTTTTACTGAAGCTCTTTACTGAAGGGTTTGGTTGAGTTGTGCTTCAAAGGAGGTGGTACTGGGACACAGATTTTTTTCTGCTACGCATAGAAAAGGTCATCAAAATAAGATTCTGTCTTTTGTCTTCGCGGATGCACGATACATGCATGGATACACAGAGAAGTCTCAATTTTTAAGACAGAAGTTACATGATGTGATAATTCGCCACAAGAGGGACATGTTTCAATCGGGCAACCTAAACTATTTAGTCTTTGGAGTAACTGTGCTTGTTTTCTTGGTCGGCGCTGATTCGCATTGATTTCTTTAGCCAAGCTAAGGACTGCGCAACCAAGCTGGCGAGCAGTAAAAGGATCCCTCTAAACCGCACGTGTCATCACATTTAATCTTAACAGAGTGTTAAGAAACCCAGCAATGGTACAGGTTTCGGGACTTGAGGGTTTCACCGAATGAGACAGCTCATCACTTTACTCCCCAAGTTAAACTATTTAAAGGCTGTCGTGGTAGACTTAACACACCACCGCTGTGTCTTTTTGGTGTAGCCGCCTCACTTGCACAAAAATTACGAGCACATTTGTGCATTACAAAGCCTGGAAGAGGCGAACACGTGTCAGCAGAAGCCGAAGGTGCGTTTAGTCTGGTGTTCTTCTGCCAATGTAATGACCCATACCTCCGCTGAAGCACTAATGCGGTCATTATTTTAACAGTTTTCACTGCTTCTCTGTTTCCAAGGTAAAACATTCCCTGGCTACAATATGACCACCTAGTTTGCTTTTCGTTCCTGGTAATTGCGTTTTTACCCATCTGGTACACAACTATACAAATGCCACTGAGTTCCTGAAGTCATTACACAGCATTGTTCTTGCATGAGGCTGTACACATCCTTCATGGCCACCCTACGGTGTCAGGCACACTCTCACCTCAAGGGATTTACTTTACTGTGTGTCCATGTTGGTGTTACATTTCTGTTGGTGCTCGTGAAGGAAACATAACTTGGATGGACCACTAGCCCTCTCAAGCTGGCAGGTTGGCGTTCTTCAGCAACCGCAATATTAATAAAAATGTGCACATGGTTAAAACACGCACAGTTGTGTCAACTCAAAAAGTGTGGCTTTAGATACAATATTCTTAAACATTCAGCTGCATGACCACATTATAAAACGCATTATTTTATACATGCAAAAGAACGCCCAAAGCATCTCTTCTAGATCAGAACGGAAGGAAGACACCATAGTTCCGAAGCGTTCTTGCCTCCCTTTTCTCCCAACGGCTGAAATTTTACACAACGGATGGGGGTGGGGGGGGCACTTTTTTGCAGCGACAGAGCAAAGCATAAAAGAAAACTTAGCTTTTTATTTATTACATTTTTTAAAACACGTCCCGGAAGACAGTAGGCGTTTGAGCTGTCCAAAAAGAGAAGGATCGAAAGTGTGAGTGACGTCACCGCCCCCCTAAGTGACCAACCCTAACCCCCCACACACACCCCCACCCCCACCTCAAATTTGTCACCAGAGGTAAAGTTCTTGTTGCGCTGTTCCACGGACAGGACACTGCGAAAGTTATTTCTTATTTTTTTATTTTTTTATTATTTCTTATATTTGCACGGCACCCGAACGTGTCAGGTCAATGGCACGACATGGGACACACAGGGACGGGGACAAGCCGGTTTCGAAGCAGGGCAAGGTAGGTGACCTGTACGTGGAGACGCTCGCAACAGGACTCGAGGTCCGGGGGCGGGCAGGTTCAGATTCGGCGGCTGGCGGCGAACTCTAGCGGCCCGCTGTCCGTGGTGCTGGACGCGCAGAACACCCCCCCCCCCCCCGTCTCTCCGTGCTCTCCGTGCGTCCTCTGGCATTCAGGTACACCTGTGCGCGATCGCACCTCCGTTTCCCCTCTTTTTCCTCGACAGCGAGCATCTTTACACCCCGGAGAAAAACCCCCAAGTTTTGCGCTGTTTCCAAACAAGGTCCATTTTTCGGGGGAATCTCATTGAAATGCAAAGCGAGTCCTCTCCTCCAGAGATGGCCGAACAGAGCTGCCGGTGTCCGGTTTTACTGTTTCTGCAATAAATAAAGACTCCACCAAATAATAATAATAGTAATAAAAAGCTACCTTTGCTGCGTTTACAGCACACGCTCCTCGCCAGGTACGTTTCAAAATAAACCGGACACCTGCGCCGAACCGAACACAGCCCGTTTGTACGCCCGGTTAGCGCTGCCCAAGTGCGAAAAAATATATTTTAAGTTGTTCAAAAATATGTCAAGGTTTCCCGGTATCGCGACACCGCGGTGGGAACCGTTACGTTCGCTGTGACCGAAACGGACTCGCCGCGGTACAGCCACATCCGAGGTAGGTCAAGCTCCACATCGCAAGAAACCTTTATTTATTTATTTATGAGTGTGTGTGTGTGTGTGTGTGTGTGTGCGCGCCAGGTCGGATTTGAAGCAATAAATAAATAAATATTTTTTTAAAAAAGGGAGCTTTTCGGGTATTCATGGCAGCGCAAGACGCCGCTGGAGGGATGAAGTAGCCGCCTGACGTTCTCCCGTTTTGGAAAAGAAGGTTAAACGGCTTACCTGTTTAAACGAGGAGCGGTCGGAGTTTGCCTGGTGTCGCCAGATGCAAGTCTGCTTGGGGGGGTGGGGGGGTCTGCGTGTCACTTCCAAAGGTTAGGACATTTTTTTTTTTTTTTTGAAGGAGGGCAGCGGACATGTCGGGGATATCCAGCGGTGGTGGGCGACAGGGAACGGGCAAGCGTCGCTGCGTCCGGCGCGGACCTCCGAGAGCCGTTAAGCGGGGATGCGATCAATTCGCGGCGAGAAGCCCGATTCGGCGCCCCGGATCTCAGTGGCGCTCGCTGGTCCAGCACCAGGCTTTCCGCTCCGGAGCGGCAGCGCTGTCAGTCGCCTTTGCAACGCAGCCCCAGCCCCGGCTTTACCCATAGCCGGCGGTGATCGTCGCGATTTTGTTCAATGCTTAGATGGAGAACTTTGCAGCAGGGCCATGCTGGTCCAGAGGTCTAGTGGGACGTGCGGATCAATCTGGCTGCCAGATTGCAACCAAGAGATGGTGTAAATTCCCCACACGTCCCTGTAAGGTAAATCCAAATCCATCTGACGGACCGTACCACGTGTACCCAAATGGAAACGGTCAACAGAAAAGCACAATTCTGCTATTACATACCGAGCAGCTGGGCAAGGCTGGAATAAAATTAATATTCTGATGTCGCACGGGGAAGCCCGTTTTACCATCCAAAGCCTCCATTTCAAAACACGTTTTGTAGTCGGTGTGTGTGCGTACATCCTTATTTTTAGGACTTATTAAAAGGACTAGAATCCAAATATAAGGCGAAGCTCTTATCCCCTCCCCAAAACCCAGCCTACAATTCTGAGCAAACACAGGGACACAGGAAACTAGAATATTAACTTTTGCCCTCTGTGTATGTCCGCCTTCTTCTAAGACTGCGTCGCCATTTCAGCATTCGCGAGAAACTTTCTCAGAGGATTCCTTGCACAGCGTTCTTTGCATAAAATATTTAGCTCATTTTGGTTGAAGCAATATTCACATCTGAAGTATAGGTGGGAGTTGCTGCTAGTATGGAACGTCAATCTCGCAAATGTCTATCACGCCTTTGTAAGCAGATCGCATGTGCATGTTAACATGCAAAGTGCAGTGTAAGGTTTTGTAAACATTTTTACGTTAACATGCAGTGCAATGATGTTTTCTGCCTCTGCCAGGAGAGGGAAAACTAAGAGGCAGACATAAAATGAATTCTCAATAAACATTGAGGCAACCCGCATGCACTTGTGCTCAGTCCCAGTTGCATATATAAAAATGACATATGTAAAAATGGGCAGATATCTCCTCAGATGTGGTCACGTGTCTCATTTCTCTTTAGTGCACCCCTCCTTCTCAGGCTTACTGTTTTTACTGTATATCAAGCTAGGTAACCACACTAATGGACATCTGCCACGGTCTGGGTGGTGAGTTAAGACCAACACGAAGCGTTGGATGAGTTTGGGTCCAAGCCCCAAATTGTTGTCAGCATGATGAAGCTGTGCCATTGAGAGGCTGGGCCCACCTCGCTGCAGTATGATGCTTTCATCAGTTGAGTGCTACAGTCTAAGCCCTGGACAGAGGAAGATCCGGATATACCACATTGTAATTGTCTGAAGTATTATTTATGTTGCCTTCTGGCTTATGTGCACATTACTAATATTTTTTTATGATCTCTGGGAAGTCTGTACCATTGCCCCGTTCAAGAAAATGTCCTAGAGTCCTCCGTGTTAATGATGCCGCGGACACACCGCAAATTCTAAACAAGGCTGCTTCGGGTTTCAGTTTAACAGTAACTTCTCCCGATATAATGTCTGCAGTATGAAATAAAGTCGCTTTTATTTTAAACAAAGCGGAGACTCGCGATGGTTAAGGGCCTAGTCAAGAATCGCCCTAAAAAACTGCCTTTGGCGAAGGCAGTTATTGAACTGTTTGGTGCAGATATTAAAATCTATAAATTATCGGGAAATAGTAAAAATGACAATGATGAGCACTTTTACAGTATGTATTCCTAGTTGTCTCATGATAATGACATGTACTGTAGACTAACTGTTGGCAGCACACGCAAAAAGGTCTATAAAAAGACATATTAATCTTTTTCATGTCCAGATTTGTACATTCAAAAGCCTTTCAACAGAAACAAGTGCATTATGGTAAGCGCTACATATTGGTAGACTAATGGCCAGAGTCAGATTTTAAGCCAAATGTGAACATTTTATTTGAGATTATTATCTTGTTTGTGTTTATGAGAGGACATTTGCGTTAATATACTGATGTTTAAATCTCAGAGGCTCATAAATCATGTATAAAGCAAAAATGTCACAGTTAAAGTACATTTGGGAAATTTCCAATAGCACTGATCCAGTGGTCTAATGCAGTCAAGTGAATGTCATTATTTGTTTCACCTCCACATATGAAGCAAAGCAAAAAAAAAAATAGAGGCTTTGAAAGCTGGGAAATTCACCGAGGACTATTTGCCATTTTGGAAAATCCTTTCACTACTTACACCATAGTAGTGGTGTAACTACTTTTCAGGTATTGGTGGGATTGAAAGTATATCGCAGGGCTGACACAATGCACATCAAACCCAGATGTCCACCAAGTGGCGATCAGTTAATAGCTGTGACCCTTTCTTCACTTGAGGGTCCAGGACACATATCCTCAGATCAGACAAAAGGATCAAAAATCACTAAATCACTGACTTTGGGCTTTAGGTGCTTTGGTATCAGGTAATCTTTTGAACCTCTTTGTGTTCCAACATGGTATTTACTATGCCATTCCTCCCGGGAGCACACATCCTAGCATCTCCATCATCATCTCGGTGAGCACTGAACTCCATCAACAGGATTGCAGAGTCAGTAAGAAAGACCTCAAACAGCGGTAAGGTAGAGATGCAAAAACAATAATAAGACGTTGGAAAGTTACAGTCACATTCAGGAGAAACGCTCATCTGCCAGGAACAAGTTCACCCGCACAGCCATCAGCCAAGGGCTTGTGAACATCCCCACAATGACTCAAAGAGGAGGAACACCAGAGAAGGAAACTGACCACTGCTGATCACGAAGTTTGGTTCTAAAGGCCACTCTGTAGAGGTAAACCCAATGAGAATAGTGACTCTATTACATCTGAGCCATCCTCCCTCTGATGCTAATGTGTTTTCTGATGAAACTGCATAGGAAGCCAATCTGAATATTTCATACAGATGCCTTTCCCTCCGTTCCTTGAGATGTTCGCACAGAAAATTATGAGCTTTTTGAGAACAAATGAGCGAACAAATGTTTCCTGATTTTTGCACATTTCCTCAGCAGCAATTCTCGCTTCATCAACAGTAAGTACTGATCACGTTTGAACAACCCTTTGACCTCAAGTTTTTATGCAGATAGACCATTCATGGTCTAGAAAAAGGTATAAAAATGGATTATCAATAATGAACAGCTGTTAAAAACCTTGAAAATGATATTTTGAAGAGGATAACAACATCACATTCAAAGCAATATGCAAAGGTGGTAAGGTTTTACTCATAAATGGGATTATCGGAAGACATTGCATCATTACTTTGTGTTAGGAGTTCAATAAAGAAGACGTTGTGCCACAAGCAAAGCAAAACCAAAATTCGATTTGTAAACTGCATGTATAGCTGTTGAACCACAATGAGGTCAGTTATAGTTTGGGAAGACTCCAGCCTTTCTTCTTTAAAACAAAATAGAGGGCTAGAGGGGTGAAAAAAAAAGCCAGTTATGAAGTTTGTGTGCTTGTACAGGGGAATGAGAAATTTTCAACTTACTTTACCCCCACCTAAACGCAGATTTACATCTGACACGAAGCATAAATTCTGGTCCTGAATGAGGACAGAAGCACAAGAGGTAACATCCTCCTTCATCACAGGGCACCGGTGTGAAAATCAACAATATTTTCATTATTTGGCATAGCAATGAGTTATGTTCCCCTTACCCAGCACCCAGCATGGTGTTAACCGAAAAGGACGGGGCACTTCAGCTCTTCTTACAGCCACAACTGCACATGTACATGAATTTACTGCCTCTGCCACGAGTGGTATTGAACAGCTCCCAAGCCCACTTAGAGAAGCCTTCTCATCATTCTCTCCATCTTGGAAACTGTTTTCCAGAGGTTAGGAATGCAATGGGGTGGTGCACCATGGCTGCAGGGTGCATTCATCCTTCCTGTTATTAAGACTACCCAGAAGGTTGTAGATAAATGTCTATTCCTTTTGTAATGTGGAATAAATGCCCAAACAAATTTTAACTTGCTAAACTATAGCTGAAAATTGACTATTGCAAGCAAAAACATGATTTTTCACCAAGTGAAAATTATTCTTGGGCAATTATTTTCATGGCTAGGCATTGACTGTGATATGCTGCTTATGCAAGTGTTTTAGGGCTGTCGTAAAAAGTAATAGCACATTGTATTTGCATCATTGTACGTAACAGTTTTCTGCTTATTATTTACTACATTTTGAACAGATTTACTGTGCATGAAGGAGAAAAGGTGGACAAAGTCTTGGGAACAAACAGGACCTGTATGTTCCTTAATCTCAATTTACAAAAGTTGAAAGTGTTGTGCTTAGCTGTTAATACATTCTGGAAAGACAAATTTTCACGATTTGGCTCACAGAGATCACGGCTGTCTTTCGCTCAGCAAAATGTGGACACTGCTCTTAGGTCTTTTTTGTGTGATTCCAAGAAGGTCTTCACTTAAAACAGAAAGTGTGCTATGAAAGCTGCTTGGCCACCTCTTGGTTCTGCAGGGCAGGATGAGGCTTAGACTCCAGGTAAGGTGCGAGTGCAGACGTTTATTTGTTCTTGGATGCTACGCCGAAAGGTCTTCGGCTCCACGTCAGTGTTTGGTGCGCACATGGATATGCCAAGGAATTAGAGGACTTAGAGCTGCAGAGCAGCAATGCTGTACGCACAAGTTTAGATCATCTTCATTTCTTTCTCAGATTAGGGCTTTATTTACACAAATGTAAATGTCTGTGTTATTAAAGCTGTTTTATGATTTAACTAACAGTTAGTTACATTTTAAATGACTGCTTCTATAATGACTCCAAGACCCCAGGTTTGAATCCAACTGCTGCTGCAATACCCTTGAGCAAGGTTCTTCCCTTGAATTGCGCCAGTAAAAATTACCCAGCTGTATAAATGGGTAAACTGTAAACAGCTTTCGAGAAAAGAATCAGCTAATTTAAACAGTATTAAAGCTACTATTTCCGCAGTGATATTACATTTACGTTGGGGAAGACATGTCTTGGTTGGTTGTGTACTGTGTGTTTGGATAGCCCTACCCCCTGCCCCCTGCCACTTTAAGAAATGGTGGCAATTTACTGAGATTGACAGCCTGATATGTAGGAAATGTCGCTGTATTGCTTTCCCCTAAGCAAAATTAAACCCAACGCGTTTGGTTGCACTGTGTTCGACACACTTAGAAGTAAGAAGAAAAGCTGAATCGCCACATAACAGGCCGACTGCTACGTTAATACGACTATTGTATGAAAAACCCATACACGTTCTGCCAAGCCGATAGCGCGCTTTTGTGGTATCGGACCCCCGCTACACAAGGGCTGAGCATACGTACATTCAGAAGCCTTCACATAATCGGGGGGGAAAGTTGCACGGTGTTAAACCGTATAAGCAAACGCGTCAACGTAGTATTTTAATGCGTTGCTTTTTAATCGGTTTGTGTGCGATGCCCAGCTGTTTTCAGGGTTTTGTGTTGCCTTGCAGAAAGAGCGCTAAATGAATAAGTGCGAATGTAATGCTTGCGATTTACATTCAGCTCTGTTTAATATGGCTGCAAAGCCATTCCTCATCTGTCTGTTCGCAGCCTTTAGCTGTTTTTCTATATCTGTCACATTCACAAGACAGTAAGAAGGCCCAATGAATGAACAAATCAGGCCTTATTAATGGATTATTAGGGTTTACAGTTTCTCCATCTTCTGTTGCTGGAAAAATTAAAGCTTGCATTTAAATTCCCAGTTTCTAATGGATTTCTCCTTACCCTCAAAGCACCAACAAACACGTCACTTGTGGGACTGCCAATAGTTGGAAAAACAAAGGAGATGCAATTTAAGGCGAGAGATTTCATTGCTGTTGTTGGCTCTGCAGTAAAATAAACTTAATTATAATGTATTCCTACATCCCATATTACTATTTTTTCCAGCTTTGAAGACCCTATTTTCATATAATTTGCATGCACTGTTATTGCGGATGAGTCCGGTCAGGATGTTCCAGTCATTGGATTTTGTGTCCCTTTCACAGCTGCTTCCTGGGTAAATAATCTGTTACCGACTGAAATAAATCATAGATGGCGTTCATTCCATGTTTTGCTAGCAGCTTGGGACTCATTGTACTGAAGTTTTGCTCTTATGGAATATATCAGATTCTTATGCAATGATACGCAACAGTTTTGTATTGTATTGCAGTTACATAGAAAAATTTTAAAAAGAATTAATTCTAAAACACACATTTAATACCTAAGGTACTATTGAAAGATATCAGCATTGCCTGGTCTTCATTACTCTTACACATTCATTATTTTTAATGTGAACTCATATGCTCCAAAACTAAATTATTAGAATTATAAGATGTGTGCTGTTGTTTTAAAGAAAAGGCAAACATTAAAAATGCTGCTAGCATAAGTATTCAAATGCCATGTTTATTGGTGCGAAAACAGCATTAAGTCTTTTGGGGTAAATGTGTACCAGCTTTGTACAAGGTCAGGGTGTTCATTTTTTCCCCATTCATCTTGGCGAATCTGCACCAGTTGTTCAGGTTGGCTGGATGATGCCTGAGAACCACAGTTGTCAACTTAGTCTCAGCAGGACCGAGGTCAGGACAGCGACCGGGCCCTGACGCATAGTCATATTTTGTTTTTGAGCTCACCCAAAATTTACAAGCAGAATCTTAAACCAAATGAAAGCAAAGTGCATAACTGTATATTTCCACAAATGTCCGACAGCATCATTGATACATTTAACACCAGTGTGCTACTGTAGCATGGAGACATAACACGGCATCCTTTTTCTTTTTATGTACACAATACACTCTTTTAGTAGCATTTAAAATAAAAAAAAAACTATATTCTAGAGCGTAAACTTAAGAATTGTGCACAGTTTAAGATATTTAAATCAGCAAGTTGATGTTGCTCAGGGTGTTCTATGGAAAAGTAATAGTCATTTACTCGCTGTTTAAAATGAGAGGGACCATTTTACCCCAAGACATAAATTTTAATAAATTGTAAACCTTTGATATCTTTTGATGAACTGGATCCTTATGAATGCATTACTGAAAGAATCACACATCAGGTACCCAAAAACCATCCAGAAGAGTGCTTGTCAAAATGCATAGAAGCCAAACTGGAGGTGAGAGGAAATCACTGCATCAAACACATTAATGCCTTCTGCATAAAATTGGGCCCAGGTGCTAAGTAGAATAGCTTGCTATTTCACTCTAAATTGCTGACATTTCACAGTTTAATGTTTTCTTAGATGACTCACAACTATACTAGCAAAGGCATTTGGAAGTATTAAAATGTCACTAAAACTTGTGCTAACTTTCTGGGAAGTTATCAGTTCTGGGGCTGAAATGGTGCCCACAGTTTTACTTCATACTGACTATATTGATTATGAATCATACACCTTGAAACAAAGATAAGGAGAAATTCTAAGCATTCTGTAAACACATCCATAATTTAATTTTTTTTTTTTTTTTTTTTTTTTACAAGCTGCAAACTGTCTATTAAATCCTTCCTACTTGTTGCCATTTCATCATATTATTGATTTAACATTTGATCCTTACCCATATTTCACAATGCATTAACCATAAAATCCAACACAGCCTGAAAAACAATTTCTGCCAGACAGAAAAAAAGCTTTGGAGCTCACACCAATAATGGAGTTTGAGGAAAGTATTAACAGTTTGCAGTTCAGCATATTAAATTATATCCACCCAGAACTTCTTTAATAAAAACTGAAGAAATGTACAAACTGCATGCCTTCAAAGGAAAGAGCTTGTTATTAGCCAGCACAAATGTGTGTATCATGACACGGAATAATGAAAGCGGTTAACACGAGAGCAGCAAAACCCTTAAAGAAACACTGAGATTGGCCGCACAGGGTGAATGTCTGGCTTCCCTGCTTTTACCATTTACAGAGCTATTGGATCAGACTAACGTTGCACCTTCAGATCGGGACATTGAATTTTGTGCTTGAACATTTAAAAAAAGCTAAAAAAAAAAAAGTTTTGTTCTAAAAGTCAGATGAAAGCCTCAAAGTTTAGCAGCAAAATTTAGCTCAATTTCAGTCTCGCAGCAGTGGCTGGCTCTGAAAAAGAGAAAATGTTGTCATGCAGCTGGTATGTCCTACCATCAGCATACGTACCACCAAGCTGGTAAAAAATAGCTCAAAATGCATAAATAATCCCGCACAGCGCTTTTTTGAAAAAAGAATCAGTTTGCCAGACTCTGCCAGCTGCCCGTTCCACATTGCGGTGGGTATATCCATATGCGGCATGCCCGGCTGTGTCAGTTCACGCAGTGAACAGGCAGGGATTGGTGGTGGGGGAATTTGCACCGAGACTTATTTCTTTTTCCCATAACTTATTAACTTAGAGTAACTAAACAATGAAATTCATACGCTCCTTCCCAGTAAACAACTAGCAAGATACAAACAAAACTTGACAGCACAGGATGTAAACAAAACTTGCATTAAATCTTTAACAAAGAAAAGTTTTAAAATTTCAACACTCAGCGTTCAAATATGAACTTTGTTCCTGCCAATCTCTTTCCCACCATAAGAAAAATGGTGGAAAAAAACACCCTTTGTCTCTTTTTTAAAGCCTTAATGTTTTCAATTGGCCGCACCTGGTGCTCATTTTGTCGTAACAGCCTCACCCCAGGCACAGCTGTGGGTCCTGGAGGTTCTTGTCTGCCACAATAACGCTTCCTGACACACGAATGACACAATAACAGCCGTTCGCTTTAAACACGTGTCAACTTGCATAAAAGACCACGACTGCATCGTCCGCTGATGAAACTCCACATTGTGGAAAGGATCATGAGCTCACCTTCATCCTCTCATCCACCAGCTCACGGTTCAGAACCTCAGATGAAAGTGAGATATGAGCGTTTATAGCATGTAATCATATCCACCGCAAGGTTGAAGAAAGATATTTTGTTGTATATTGCACGGGAAACAGAAATTTTTCACCTCCAAGATTTCTGTAGTTGGGTTGGGATGGCTTTGGACTGGAAGGGGAAATCAATTCTGAACACTCCATTTTGATGCAGAGATCAATCTGTCTTGGTCCAAATGCACGACAGAATAGAGCACAGAGGTGCCCACGTTATATGGAAAACATAAGACCGAGGCCATGGAGGGCAGCAAAGATGGGGAAGGGCTGTTTGGTTATAGCACGATCTGTAGAAACATACACATATGAACAGTACAAGGGCAAAGGTTATTAAAACAATGGGAGTGCAGTTTTATGAATGTATATATAGGATTATGAGTGGAGGAAGACAACGTTTACCATAAAGTCTGTGAAATATTTAAAAAAGCGTCCTATCTCCATGCACGCAAGAATGGAATTGTGTTAACCTCCCGGCAAAAAGCCGCACAACAGTTTGACAATTTTATGTCTACCTGTCTAAGTAAACGCTGCACAAAGCATGAGCTATCGTGGTAGAAAAACAAATGTACTTCCTTGTACAAACCGTGACCCTTTTTCTCATTCAAGCAGCTCAGAGTAATGCCCTTGAGAATAAAAAATAGCAATGAAAACACCACGGTCAGTTGCAAATATGTATTTTATAAATAAAGTTAAGCCTTATTCGTCCGAAAATAATGGAAAAGAGGATTATTTTATGGTGTCAGTCAAAGCAGGGTAACTAAGATCTCTGACATAATACAGTGCTCGAAATTAAACACAGCCTGCTGGGAAAATATAAAACAATCAGAACATCAGTGGGAGTTCATCATTTAAAATCTCTGCACTGTAGATGATGTATTTTATGGCTCTAAATGCGGGGCTGCGCTTCCATGGAAACGTGCTGCTACACTTCAGAGCTGATGGATGATGACAGATATTGACAATTAAAATGTGCAAAATTTGTAAAAGAAAAAAAAAATAGAAATCATAGAAGCTCTTTCAAGAACCCTTAATCCTGAAAGGAGTCACTGGCCAAACCTGAAAGGCAGAGACGTGCACGAGCAGCCGGTTTTTGTTTGGCGACTCCGAAAATGAAACTGGCTTTTTGCAGAGAGCCGCTGTGCAGTGGTTAAGTTCAAAAAAGCTGCCAGGCAATGTTATTCTCAGCTGTCGGGAAAAGACGCAGTTTACCGGAATTGTGGCCATGGTGTTGTGGCAAAGGACGTTTGGAAGTGTTATGCTTTCCAAGGAAAGAGCTTGCTATTAGCCAGCGCAAATGTGTGTGTCATGACACAGAATAAAAAAAGTGGTTAATACTAGAACAGCAAAACCCTTAAAGAAACACTGAGATTTGCTGCACAGGGTGAATGTCTGGCTTCCCTGCTTTTACTATTTACAGGGTTATTGGATTTACTTTACTGGTGATAAAAACATGGGGGCGTTTTCTGTCAGACTAACGTTGCACCTTTAAATCAGGAGAATGAATTTTCTGCTTGAACATTTAAAGAAGCTAAAAAAAAAAGTTTTGTTCTAAAAGACAGATGAAAGCCTCAACGTTTAACAGCAAAATTTAGCTCAATTTCAGGCTCGCAGCAGTGGCTCTGAAAAAGAGAAAATGTTGTCATGCGGCTGGTATGTCCTACCATCAGCATACGTACCACCAAGCTGGTAAAAATATCTCAAAATGCATAAATAATCCCGCACAACGCTTTTTTGAAAAAAGAATCAGTTTGCCAGACTCTGCCAGCTGCCCGTTCCACATTGCGGTGGGTATATCCATATGCGGCATGCCCGGCTGTGTCAGTTCACGCAGTGAACAGGCAGGGATTGGTGGTGGGGGAATTTGCACCGAGACTTATTTCTTTTTCCCATAATTTATTAACTACAGTTAATTCCGGAGTTTACCAGAATTGTGGCCGTGGTTCTCTGGCAAAAGATGCAACAGTGATGAAACAGCGCAAAAATTTTGTGTCGGTGCAGCTGTATGAGATTCATAAATGCTGCAAGTGTAAGATATTTTGGGGTATCTTAACTAACGTACTCTTTAATATATGTCGGCAGACTCGGATGCCTCAACAGTCAGAAACAGTGACTGGACTCCACAAACAAGAGGATTGGAACCTGTGTTCTGAATTAGGAACTTAGCAATGTGAGGAAAGCCCATGGTCAGTAGATGGAGAAGAAGCTCCAGCAAAAATCTGTGTTCTGACTCGACGGTAGATTTCTTCCTGGTTGTGGATAAGTGTAGTAACTCTTTCCCCTCACAGCATCTATTCTCTCACTTCCTTTAGTCTCTGTTAAGAAGACAAAAGCATGTTTAGGGATAGATGCCAGTCAGCAAAACTTGTGATGAAACCAAAACACTGAGCACTACTAAAATCACAGATTTTGATGGAGAGAAAGTATGAGTACCCTGTAAAGCAGAGCCACAGTTCACCAAGCAAAGCTCACTGTTATTCTCTCAAAAACCCTTCAAACACGTCATTACGTTTTGACAAATTAAATAATAATAAATGAAATAATAACAACTTTTCATTAGAATAGGATAAGAGGATATTATAGGAGACAACTTTATTAATCTCTGCAGGGAAATCCCCACACACAGCAGCTTAACACAAGACACAAAACATCGGGGTGCAAACTCCATCAAAAGACATTATATAGATCACAAAAATTACCAATAAATAATAACAAATAACACCAGTACAGGAAATGTATAACTTTTGCACTGTGATCTCTGTCGTCCAGTTCTTTGGGTTTGAGGTGTCTCAAGTTAAAAACATGATCGGTGGCTGATTTTTCTTAGGCCATTGAAAGTTCAAATTAAACATATAATATTTCTAATAATTTCCTTTCACATGAACTATTTCATAGTGTAAATTTCAATAAAATTTTAAATTTGTACTTAGAGAACTGCCTGTTTATTTTGCATGTTTTCAGCCATACGACAGACTACCTGCACAAGTCAGAACTGTAAATCTAAGGAATTTTTCTTCCTTATTATAATCGTAAGTTCTCAACTCCCTATCAATAAACTAACCTTCAGTCAAATCCTTCCCTACCCACAATTCGATATCAGCCAGACTTGAACAGTGTGGTGAAAATATGGCTCACTGTAGTCAATGAAAAAGGGATTATTTGGAAGTCTGCCTATCTAGAGCAATAATTCTTTCAGACATCAGATGCTGCTTTCCCAGGTACATAAATATTCATCCCACACATTTTGTTTCCAGGGAGGCTTAAGGTTTTACTGCTAAAGGACCACAGCATGTGAGTTTTACATAGGAGGACCCGAGGAGTAACCGACTTTTACTTAATCCACGGTGCACGGAGAACAGACAGGACGAGGTGTAATTCAGGTATGTGGAACAAGCACGCTGGGTTTAACACTGTCTTACATCACATCTAGAGGCCTAGAAAAGATAAAATGCCAAGGGGCCGCCATCACCAAGCGTAGCTCCAGAAGACGCTCTTTTGTGAGATAACCAACTCCGACTGGGAATAAACTAGTAAACATTTTCGTCCCTGCTTTAAAAAAAAAAAAAAAAAAAAAAAAGCATCTTTTTTTGAAGTCAGGATTAGATTGAGGTTTTTCAAGGTGGGACATAATGAACACAATAGGCACAGAACACGATTCAACAAAGAAAGGTAATTATGCTGTCAGACAATTTATAACAAAGTATTGCAGCCATAAAATTTGTTCATTGGCTGATAAAAAAAAAAAGACGGCTTTGTCTAGGTTTTGCGAGAGAAAGACGTTAATGGACATGCTAGAAAGCGGCGCTTAGCTTGTACGTTTCGGTGCGGGAAAGTATTAGTAAAACGTTAACATTCTGCAAATTTGAGCAGATCGCTTAAACGTGTTTGCGTTTTTGCTCTCGACCGGGCGCCGAGGTTTCGGCTGTTTGCTATCGCCTTGAGATGTATGACCTTTGCCTGTCTCTGATTCCAGCGCTGCCTTGTCTCTGTAGAGAACCTTTCTTCTTCTCACGTTGCTGAACCCCTGCCCTGCTTGCAGTTTGATTTTTATTTTTTTCTTCATGCCCGAGTCCAGTCCTGGTGATCCTTCACAGGTGTTTACCTTCTGTCTGTAGCTATGGCCTGGTGGCTACCTTCCCAGACGTTCAATCAAAGGGAAAGGGCAACTGTTATAGACAGAACTGCAGGCAGCTTGGGGTCAGCGAGTGTCTTTTTGAGGACCCCGTGTTTACAGGAGTGGCCCTGAGACACTAATATAAGGTCATTTTTTTTTGTCTGGTCCAATTTTGGTCAACATGCTTCTCAAAAATAAGTACACACGTTCTGCAGAGTTGCAGACAGATGTGGGTCAGGCGGCTATCGAGGTTCCGTGTACACGTGCGGCAGCTTAGTTGCCTAGCAATAATTTAGCTATTTTTATTTTTTTAATGCACTTGTGCATTTATTTATAGAAATATTAGCCAGCAGTGTGGTATGTAAGAGGAGTTAACCACTCCAGGCAATGCAACTCCAGTAAAGCGGTACATTGCACTGCAGCTACATTACATGTCCATTATATCATACGCTAGAATAATCCGTAGTTCCTGACATAATAAAAGCTTCTCCTTGTACGTCGCTTTCACTTGAAAACACGTTCAGGAAATCTGTAGAAATTACGCAAAGCGCTATTTACAATTGTGTCCAGTTAACTACTATTTTTCTTTCTAGCACACATTTGCACAGACAAAAACTGTCATTTGAGCAGCTAAAAAGCCATTTTTAATGTACTTATTTATAACCTTATCGTGTCGTTCTGTAACAAAAGCCCTGATCTCAAGGCTACGACTGCACGTTTCATGTAATTTCTCATAGCAAAAAATACGATCTTTGTCTCGGGATGAATGCGTTCGCCGAGGCAGCTATTCGCCACTTAATCCCCGTGACGCTAAACTTTCGGACGCTAAGTTAAGAGCAAACATTAGGTGGTGAAGTTCAAGGTAAATCCATGTCTCGGACGGACGCGGCCTTGGAGGAATCTTATTTTCTTGGCACAGAACCATCGATGGGGGAGATACAGTATGAATTAATCCCCCCGTCTAGGTGTGAGGATGGATGTTTGGGATTCTGTGTCAGCAAAAGCTCCATTACGACTGTGACTCACAAGCTGCTTCTCTGAATTATAACTACGAGCCACAAGCCAAGCATCAGCTCTCTCAACTACTGAAAGGCTTACAGATAAATAGCGGATTTGCATAAGTAGCCACCAACATTGCACCTACTGGCCTTTCCCCTTGCTTCCTGTGTACTCGGTTTGCTACCTTTAAGTTGTGTTCTGTTGAAAAATGGAACGCTGCTTTAAATATTGATCCCAGTGGTGGAAAAGCTTAAGGCATTTTTCTAAATTCTTCATTCCCCTTTGAATATTAATGCTCATGTTGGCGCCGATAGATGAACTCTGAGGACATGTGTGCGCTTCATCCATTTCTGCACTATTTATTCGGTTTCATTTTAGTGTTAAACAATCCAGTTTTACCTTTCACTTACTCATTTTCCTAAGCAACGGGCAGTGGCAGTGAAAATATTACGTTGTTATATCATCCTTATTTGACTCAAACGTATTTTTCTCACTTGTTAACAAAGATGGACAGAAAGTCCCTATGTATTAAAACAGATGTACGAAAAGCGGGCGACTGTCAAACCTGTTGCAACAAAGGTGTGCAAAAGTTCTACGGTAGTTTTGCGTATTTTTTTCACACTTACAGACAAGTGTATTTACATTTATTTATTCAGCTGGCGCTTTTCTACACCAACAACATTAAAATGGCAAGGTGCTTAAAATTATACACCCGCACCTGTTAATTGTGCAGGGTTACTGCAGCAGGAGGTAGGATGTGAACCCACAACCTTTGAATTGAGAAGTAACAGTTCTGCCCACTACATGACTCACTGTGCCCACTGCTACATCCATAATTTGAAAAAAAAACCCAAAAAGTATGCTGTTGTTGTTGCTCAAGGCAGAGAACAAACCGAGGCACGCACCATTCTCCACGAAGAACGCAACAGAATGTTCCTTATTAGAATGCCGAAGTACATCTTATCGGAAACGCGGGCGCCATTTTGACACCAGCCCTACGATAAGGAAAAGGCTAAGAGGCGTGTGAGACACAGCACTGATAATCTGTAATTCAGCCGCCTTAAAGAGCCCCTAACAGGGCTATTAAAAATAATGAAGCCATTCTGGAAGATAACCTCAGTGGTCCGGGGTTGAAAAATACAATCGTGGCATTCTGTGAGCATCTCCTCTTTGGAAACCGTCAATCTGTGCAGCTCACTCTTCCACGCGACTTAATTTGCAGCGTCTGTTGTAAAGTAGGTTTTCGTTGAGCAGGAAGTCGTGTGGTAGGAGCTCACACTTCACGCCCGCGTATAACCTTGGAGGAATTTAAGTTTGCATGTTTCTCGGTGTCAAGATCCTTTTATGACCACCGGGAAGCACTTTCGGCACTGGCGTCCGTGAACAAAAGCTTAAAGTGGCCCTTGTGCTCTTCACAGCTACTGGCAAGAAGAACCGCAGCCAGGTGAGAATTTTGAGCGGAGAACCATGTCCTGGCATGTAAAAGCAGCAGTGTCTTATACCAGGGGATGTGGCCTTAAGTAGCAGCAACTGACTGGCTGGAGGCCACTTGCTAGAATGCTTTTCAGACCACATTATTTGGCCTTATCTCAAATGGGCACCATTTTAGGAAGCAGAACCTCTTGGACAAGTGGTCAGCCACATTAGTTCTGGCCTAATGTCTTTCTTGCCTTTGTACCCACAGGCTGGATTCTGCCACAGACATCTTATTGTTTCTACTCATTCTTCTATAATTCAAACCTGTGGAACTGGAGAAAAAAAAACTCGTGTAGCTTTTTGAAAGCTGCAAAAACTCCAAAAATAAAAATAAGCATGCCGAAAGTAAACGTTTTACCTACGCCTTTTTTTAAGTTGCAGCCACAAAATTAGCTTGGTGCAAAGGTCTGGCACAGTGCACGTGCCAAACAAAGCATAAACAAAAGAAAACGGGGAATTTTTCATCTTTTTGGTCTCGATATTAAATGGTGTCGTTGTAGAAATAGCGGTTTCATTATCCCAGCCACCTTGTTTTTTTTTTTTGTTTTTTTTTTAACAAGGTCTGGGTTCTGGTTCCGTGACAGCGAGCATCACAGATTGTCGGCATTTTGGAGGAAAACATTTTCATCATATTTAAAATGAAATATTCCGGTTTCATTGTATGGGGGGAGCACCAGTCACAAGAGTAATAGCAGATCCATCAGTGTTGTGTGTGGGAAGGTCAGACAGTCTCAGGTAAGAAAGCAGAAGGTAGATCGGACCAGCAAGCATAGCAATATTTTCCGTGTTTACACACCAAGCTGACGGTTATGCTAGTTTCCCATGAAGTCTACAGCAGGCACTGCATTGTCAGTTTCAGCTTGAATCTGTGGGCCTTGGCGGACGGGAGCGACACACAACGAAACGTGGGCTCTGCGAGGGACCACCCTAACTGAGACAAACCTGAACCAAAGGCGCCGTCTTATGAAACTGCCAGCTATAACCGTGGCGACCGAAGGATGTCCGACCGCACAAACCCGCATGCACTGCATGTATCGGGCCGCTTCCAAACAAACTTCTGCAGCCAAGATGTTGACCTACTAAGATGAAATGTGCCGAAAAGTTTTAGAATTCGGGCTTAACAATAGTTTGGTCAAATAAAAATTTTTTTAGAGCACATTTTATAGTTCCTTTCAAATACTCGGTTTTATACAGCTTGTCAATCAGCGCATTATTTACTCGCACCCGGGCAGATTATGTTCGACAGCCATGGCAAGAAGACGGAAATGTTTGCCGCGGCAGCTTTCTGAACTCCCGAGTTTTGCTGTGAAACGGCTGCTGAAAAGATCGGGTACCTGCTGACCCGGCAGTATTCCTCAGACGGCTCCCTCCATTGATCTGGCGAAGGGGCTTACCAGCTGTTCAAAGAGGAGGCAGAACGAACGTGCGGTTATTGTCAGATCCTCCAGACGTGCTTATCTTCCGCTCCTTTGGTTGTTCTGAGGCTGTAGCAATGAAATGACATGCAGATTTTAATTGGTGTTTGTGCAGCCCTGTTGAAACTGAAAGATCAATATTTACCTTACATACTGAAGATAATGTTTCGTTCCAGTTGTTAGAGCACAAACCGGGGCCTCTGTGTGCACTTGTGTGTTTGGCTTTCGGGGAGACAGAAGGAAAATGTGCAAAGAGTAGAGCTTTTAGAAATAACTGTTGCGGACGAGTGTTGAGGCCTGTGTGTGGCAGTTGTCAAATGTTTCCAAACAAAGAGGTCCTGCTTCCTTGTATGCCCGCACATCAGCAAACACCTTGCGCAGACGTCAGGTTTTCCGTTTTCGTCGGTGCTCCCGCGTGCTCTGGTGTTCTTCGACTGCACCTTCGAAACTCAAGTGGCCACCAAAAGCAATGGACTGTATTCTGCTTACAGCTAAAAGCAGCGATTTATTTAAATGAGGCTAATAATTTATATTTCGTAACTATTCATCCTAATGCACAGCCACAGCAGTCCGCAACCTATTCCGGAGACCCAGGATGAGACCCCGGTCCGTCTCAGGGCCCTCACACGCATTCATATGCAATGGTCAGTTTGGAGTGACCACTTTATCTTAATCATATGTCTTTGGACTGTGGGAGGAAACCTATATGAAAGTGAGAAAAAGGCAAACCCCACGCAGGCTGAGCAGGGACGGACCCAACGGCCAAAGCAGCAGACAACGTGCCGAGGCCCCAGCACTACCTACTGTTCCACTGGGTTGCCCTGCCTGAGGATAATAATTCATAGATACCAGTTAAATATTATAAATATCAGTGATAGGGGAATCGATGCTTCAACCTCCGAGACGCTCATTTGCCATCATTGATCTGAATATAATTCAACTTCAGAGTCATAGAGTTTGCTGCAATACAAGGACAAGTTATAAAGAATCGTTCTCAGCTAATAAATTTCTGTATTAAAAAAAGTCCAAAATCGTGGTCTTTGTGGTTAATTGTGGTTCATTTTATGAATGACGCATTCTTACCAGGGCGCTTTGACAAAAATGTGCACCATTCTCGGCAAGGTAGACACACGGTGCAGGTTTTTAATGTTAGAACTTTTTGTACTGTTCTTCTTTACGTACAAGTTTCCATGCGATGTGAAAGCCCCAGAGTGTAAGAGTGAAGAAATGACGAGAACTTGGAAAAGTTGGATCAAAGAACCCGATGGCCTCTCCTTACATTCCCAGTGGAGAAGTTCCTCAGAAGTAAGATCTCCACACTATGCTTTTTTTTATCAATTGCTGGTTTGGTCTTTCCGACCACTCTTCTTTTTCACGTGTTCTTTTAGGACAGGGACTTTGAGAAAAAAATGTAACGGTAATGAAGACAAAGGCCTAATCTTTCGTTCTTATTCTCCTCTGGGAAACAGACAGAGATAGGATTCTGCGCGGTACGGCCTTGTTGTTGTTTTCCACTCGAAAATACAATAGCGCAACGGTAGCCACGTTGCGCTGCCGTATTTTGCACCGGTAGGGGACACAGGCTCTCAGTGGACCACTATGTTGTTATAATTGTACAGGTTTTACATATGGAATGGCAAAAAATAAATGAATAAAAAAAAGAAAGAAGACAAATCCGTGCTGCAGAACTGCAGACCCACACCACCTGACACGGGGACACATAAACAAGTTCTGTTTCAGATGGGGCGACACATACTCATGCCGCAAAACCCGAATGGAGAAGGTGTACTTTCAACATAAACAATAAAATTAAATAAAAAGTAAATTCTGCCCCGTTTCTATCATTTGCCTTTTTATGATCCGGCTTCTCAAAGAGAAAAGCAGCACCAAGTTGGATGTCTCAAGAAAGCTCTGCATACAAACTGTATCCTATATTCAAATTAATAACCGACATTTTTATTTCAAATTGATCTGGAGAGATGCGGGAGATTCCTTATTTCCTATTTTTGTCTTTTGCAGACCTTCTGAACCAGCGAGTGCATTTGACAACCCGTGCAGAACATCCGGAATGGTTATTCTGTATTCGGAGGTTCAAAGAATAGAATGCGACTGAGGGGAAACTTCAGCCGTGCTTCCCCATTGTACGCGAAGGGAAAGCGATTGCATCGGCAAATTCTTTGTTAAACTGTGGATATCTTGAGAGAGGTTTCTGGAGGAGGAATGGGCGAGTTGCTGACGGTGCCGCGATGATATTCATCAGTGATCGGTTTGTGAGTGTTTCCCGCCCTTTCCAAGGTGAACGCAGGCTTACGCACAAGAAATAAAGGACAATTCAGTCCCAAGCCGTGCGTCGCTTGGACTCGGAGGGAGACTTTCTGTTTTTTTTCTGCGCGGCCGGGAAATTGGCCTTCTTGCTCTACCGCAACAATAGGCGTGATGCTCCGCGGGCGCTTCTGAGTCACCGCCTGAACGCGTGAACAGTTCTCCTACCTGTTAGCATGCGTGCGTCTCAATGCTGTGCATTCATAAGGAAATAACGTAAAAAAAAAAAAAAAAAAAACAACTGAACTGCAGTTTTTCGTGGTACAATTATACTTGAGGGGATGCGTCAGGAGAAACAACAAATATTACATCCAGAATATAAAGCCCTACCATTCCGTGGTAGCGAGACACCATTTTTCACAGAGACAGCTCTGCACTTTCTTGCTTTATTGTTGTTTTCTCCCTAAAATAATAGCAATATATATTCACAACCTGAACAAATAAATTTCCCCCGTTTCATTTCACATGAATTTACAGGAATGACAACCGCATTCTTTCTCGCCTCAAAAGGAATAACAACTTGTTAAACAAAGGCAAGTGCGTTCCGAACAAATGGGGACTTGGGTAAAAAAAAAAAAAAAAGGGTCACCTAAGCTGCTGTCAGCTCCGGTGCCTCTGAGCAGCGTCTTCACGCCACGCCTGGAGCCTCGACCGTCACGCCGACGACTGCGACCGCCCGAGCAGGAAACCCAAAAAAGCCGTCCGTCTGGAGCATCCGCAAAGCCCCCTCCCCGCTAACTATGCTCCCGCGGCCCCACCGACGAGTGCATTCAGCCCACGGGGGGCGCATCCGGGGGACCCTGCGTAGGCGTCTCTATCGGCGCAGACACCAGCGCGAGGCCGCAAAGAGCCACCCACAAAATGGTGTCAAGGTGATTTCCAGCCCACGGAACAGAGAGAGAGCGAAAAAAGAATTAATCATCCTCCCCGATGCGGCACAAATAACAAAATACCTGGATCAGTCACCGTTCTGGTGCCACTTTGTTTATTGTACATTTATCACATCTTTGTGGGACTGAAAACACAGCTTGAGAAGCTTCGGGCGCACTTAAGCGGGATATTTCTTCAGCAAAATAAGCCAGGGAGAAAAACCTCATCCTCACGCTTCTTCAACTCAGTCACGCGGCCTCATTGTTTGCTTCGCCGGCCAATGCCATTTTAAAGAATAAGACGCAAACGGACACCCGCTTCTCTTTTGTATGTCTGATACCCGGCGGCATCGTATGAGAAGAGCGGGAAATGAGATGCACGCAGCATAGCGCAGGGAACGCGTGAAGGTTAAACGGAAGTGCACGAACGAGTGGAGCGCAGAAGGCTGAAGGGACGCTTGAGCTGAGAAGCTGAGGGAAGCTGTACATGAACAGGCAGAGAGCGGAGATGCTCTCCAGCTTGCGTAAGAAGGCTGCTGACCTTGAGGGGTCTGGTAAAGTACTTGCTTGGAATGAATTGTGAAGCAGCCGCGTGGTGCCGTGTTCACACCTGTGCGGTTTCATCTCGGTGGGGGAATGGTCAGGTCAGGTGTGCGCCGGTGCTGCCCGGTCTGTCTGTTTACCTGGCCGCATCTGAAAGCTGCGTTACGCAGAAGTAGCTGCTTTGCGGTAAAGGTTGTTCGGGAAATAATCACAACCAAAGAGCTCATTTTTATTTAAATTTCGACGGCGAGGACGAGGAGAGATGAGATCAGGTTAACTTCACGGCTTTGCTGATGCGCGTGAGGGGAAACGCGACACAATGGATGGGTTTTTCTTTCATCGGTTTTCTTCGCTTTCCGGGCGTTCGCCTTTCTTTCTTTCAGACTTCCATTTCGCCGTCTTCCCAAACAGGGGGCATTTATCCTCACGCCATCTCCGCCAAATAAGAAATAGCCCTTCTGCTTTCGCCCCGGCTCTGTCCGGCATCAGTCGTCCCAACCGAGATTGCTTTCTTGCCACAGAGGCTTACAGAAAGCGGACAAATAACGGTTGTAAAGTCGAGAACTGAGTCTTTCGTCTGGTGAAATGCGGGCCTTCTTTTACTCATTCAGGTTGTTTGTTTAATTTTCTCCACATATGTTCTGGTCTCAGACATCTGGTCTTTATGTTTCTGCCTTCAGGAAGTACAATATATTGCAAGGCTCCATTTCTCTCTCCCTCTCTCTCTGTCTCTATGTGGGCCTTGCTAATTCACAAAACCTGGCTTAAAATGATGTGCCCTACGCGCGGCGATCTTTCTTGCCATCACGCTACAAGCAGGATTTTTTTGCAAGTTCACCTTCATGAGTTAAGACTTTTACACCCAGCAACGCAACAGGAAGCGGTGAAACTCACAGCGGTTGTCACTGGAAAAGTCACCGCTGTCACGACTTTCGCCCTATGTGTCCTATTTCCTAGGAAGTTGCATATATTATAATAACTCCATATAATAACATATACAAGCCCCCGCAGGCAGAATGTGTGTGCGTGGGGGGGCGGGGGGTGGCGGTGCATAGCGGCTGTCAGTTTTGTTGACGTGCGCAGGTCTGATCAGCTTTGCCAAAGTGCGCAGCTTGGGTTTTTGCTGGGAATTGATATTCGGGCGTAACGTTCACGGCGGCGACAGGATGCCGTCTGATGAATGCGCGCGCTGTTGTCTGTCTGCATGAGCCGTAATTACTCTGACCCCGGTGTTCCTGCTCTCCAAAAATGTACCCAACCATCAGGGCGGCCTTTTGTTCTACGTTCAGGTTCGCCCGGGCAATATCGCCAGGTTTTTCATTACTATTATTTTCCATATCTTCCTCCTGATAATTCATGCTTCACGCATCCCTTTTGTTTGGATTGCTTTAAACCAGGTCTCCGAAGGTGGGTCAGCGGCAAGATTGTCTGCTGGGAGCCCCCCAGTTGAGCTGCAAGTTTAATCAAGATTCAATATCTCTATTAATCTCTGTCTAGAATTCCCCTTGCGAGCAGATCGGGTTGAATAAGCCCAATTTATTAAGGCATAAATTGCTTCGTGGCCTTGTGTTAACTTTACTTCAGAGGAATTCTTATAAACACTTTTTATTAGTATAAATATTGTTCCAAAGGTTAACAAGTGGGAGGCTTTATGTATTATTGCTAATCATGACTGGTGGTCATACGTTCGGCTTGAAATGAAAGTCATTCTTCATCAGGAACGCAATTTGCCGGTTTTATTCCTGTAAAAGCACATTAATAGATTTATGAAACCGTAATTGGTTCGGATCGACGCCGGTTTAAACGTGGAATAAAACGGGCGGGAAAGCGGAATTTGGAGCGCGCGCCCCGAAAAAAAAAACGCAATAGGGTGTTATTTGGGCGCTCGTGCCAATTCGACGCTGATAACGCCAATCGATGTCTTATTCGGAAATGGGCCGGGGGTTGAGGAGGACACGGTCGGAGCTGCGAGAAGAAGCAGCGGGTAGAAACGGAGCGCGGTGGCCGTTGAGGACGGGATCGCCGTGGATCACGATTAAATCGCTTCACTTACGACACGGCGACTGCATTAGCAGAGATTGACAGGGAGAAAATGGGCCTGTGATGACTGTGGCGCGAGAGCTCAGCCGAAATCCTTACGCAAATCCGTCGATTCTATGCTTTTTTCTCTTGTGTCTTTTATTGTAATCCACTTACGCGCGCGGCTGCACTGACGTGTCAGCACACAGGTGAGCAGCCAAATATAAGCAGAATTAACACAAATAAAAATGCAGCACTGTAAATACAGAGTAGGCATACAAACATCCCCACTGTGGGGGCACCGTGGCCAAATGGCCAAAAGCGTAGCCACGTCGGTTCTGTCCGCGGTTCACGTTTTGAAACGCTTCACGCTGGGGTCCCACAGTTAAGCGTTCACGCTGACCACCTACACACGTCCCCCGGCGCTGGAAGACCGCATAAAACCCAAACCCACGGTACCCCCACCTCAGGCTGGACACATCTCCTTCATGTTGCACCCGCAGTCAGCGTGGGCGGTTTGTGCCGGGCCCTTGTGGGAACCAAAGAGTCTGTTTCAAACTCCCAGCTTAAACTGTCCATGTAATGTCATGCATACACCTGTGTCTTATATATCTGCATCAATGTAATTCTTAGTTTAAATAGCAGACAAAGTTTACAGTGGCGTAAAGAAAATTTCAAACATAGGGCAGCATTGTCCTTTGCTCATAATATTTTTATAATTAAAATTTTGCTTTAAAAAAGACTTTTTCTGTATTTATTCTGCATTATTAAAAGTTGAATAGAACAGCGGAAGTTAATAACAGAAACCTGTTTCAACATTACGCAAATATACATTTGTGGAGCTCAGGAGTACAGAAAAAAAAATGCATATATTAATATATGTGTATATTATGGGTTGTATTATACATACATATCATGTACGGCATCAAAGCTGGCCTGTATAATTCATTCTTTTAAGCTCCAGCAAACAACAATAACATACCGCCACTTGTAAGTGCCCAGAGAATTCATTGTACATCGTGGTATCCATCTCAAGGAAAAATGAAAGGATAAAAGCATAAAAATAAGCAATAGAAGAGCAGCTGAAAGATAGTAAAACACCGTCCTAATATCTGAGGCTCAAAGGTCTCCCTTAGGTGTTATAATACCTTATAAAGGAGATCACATTCGAAGAGGACATAAGTTTGTCTCACCACCCTTTTGTATCTGTTTTCTAAGCTCAGATTCTGTCAGGTGTGCCTGAAAAGCGAGGGAGTGCCCTTTCACTGAGCCAAATCCAATGTAGGACTTCTGTATGAAGCCTGAAGGCCTGGGTGCAGACGCCACTTCCAGCAGAACTTGCCCAAATTCTGTGCAGCATGTTATTGCCCAGTATTCTGCCCAGTTTGCCATCCACTTTCCAAATGCTGGTTCTTTAAACATCATAGCGCTGTCACAGTAAACTCACTACATACATTTCCCACTGTTTGTACTAAGCCATCACTACAAGTGCCACTTCTGAAAATAATTACAGTTTGCAATACAGTGTCAGCGCAGAAAACAGTCAACACTGCTTTAAACACACAGCACCCCTGCTGATCAGCATCAGCGATGCTGAGTACAGTTTCACAGGTCAGTGCCCGTCGTGGCGAAGTCTGAAGTCCAAGGATGAAAATATTGAAGATATAAAAATCCCTTGACCTTTCGCCAGCACTTCTCCGATCGCATCAGGCTTTCCATTTCCTGCACCAGGAACTCCCAAACTTGCAGGTCTTATCTGGGAGACAAGCGCTGACTGTGTAAGTCACACAAGGGTGGGCCCTGTGTCACCGAGGCCTGGGGCAGCGACTTGCCCCTTGTCCCTACAACGTGCCATACCACACAGCTGCCCAAAAACGTTCCACAAAGGCGCATGACACGTACCTGCGACAACCGGCTTGAGAATTATTTAGTGAGACAGTACGAAGGCACCTGAAAAAGGGGCCACCTAAGCTATGGCATTGTCAGTACATTCTCACAAGCAGAATAAAAATATACAAAAATGCACACTGTGCGTTTTCTTAAAATAGAATTTAAAAAAAAAAAAGTCAAAGTGGTGTAAAAATATAAATATTTATATTACTTGCTAAAAATATGTATCTGTGCTCCATGTGACTGTTGTTTCAATACTATGAAGAGCCACAGCGTGACCTGTGAAAAGGATTCCCTGATGTTTTTGTTTTCAATAATAAATATAAATCAGTATTATAGAATTGAACTATTTACCAAGTCCACGAGGATGCTTTTTTAAATGTAACAGCAGGGAACTCGCAACAAGAAAGGAAATATGAATTTTAATGTTTCCACTTTGATCCGACAGCAGAGCACCAATCGAAAAAACAACAAAGTTTTCCGAATTTGTGCGATTGTGGTGGATTGTTATTTATTTGTTTAGCCGATGCTTTTCTCCCGTGTGACTTATGATGCCGGGTTTGTATACCAAACTACTTATAATTATTTACCCATTTGCTCAGCTGGGTAATTTTTCACTTAAGTTATACAAGGCATGGACCTCGCTGAGGGGTGACGGAGAATAAAAAGGGAGTGAAAGCGAGTGGAGATTGAATAGGGATTGGAACCCAAGCCCCTCTCACTGCAGTGGAATGGTTTCAACCACTAAGCCACTTGGATGGCAGAAGAAGAACAATTTAAGACCTTGAAGAGAGTAGATGATTCTTGAGTATTTTTATATACGTTGTGTAGCTGAAAGGAATAAGTAGAGAAGATAAAATCAATGCAGGAAAAAAGTCAAAAGGTACAAACGCAGGGACTTTGGTGAAAATATGGGAGTATAGAGGAAAAGCATCATCTGTGGCACATTGCGAATTTAACACAATGCAGATTTTTTTGTTTTATGGCAGTGGAGGCTTCGCTCAAGGTCACTATACAATGCAGTGTGGGAATTTCAGGGAGATGTGCTGGCTGTCTTTGTGACCCACGTCACTGAGCTCGGTGCCTTTATCTTATGAACAATAGTGGAATTAGTCACATGGCTGCGTCACAACTATCCTGTGTCTCCAGAGATTTTTTATAATTTTCCACAATAGAAAAGACAGGCACTTTGAAATGCAAAATTAGATCATTTTGTGAATCATTGTGAGAGGATCAGTGTATTTCTTGGCAAGTGAATGCAAATTTACCTAAAAAGAAAGCCTTTTACGTACGATGGATACTCGCACCAAAGCATCGCCGACGATGGACACAGAGAAAACGGAGAAGATCCGAGCTCACCTAAAGTCAATCAGTGCACTTTTGCAAAAACTATTGTGTGCAGCACAGGCACCGAACACCCTAAAAACTCACTTTAGTCAAAAAGATATAAAACGGTGCCATCTTGCAAAGATCTGAAAAACATTTTTTTTTTTTGTTTTATTTTGATTGTGGGAGCAGATATCATTTGAAGCTGAAAAGATGCATTTATATTCAGTTAACATTTTCTTTACAACTGTTAAGATTCACCATAGTAAATTATGTAAAATTTGTAATATTAAAATGAAGAAATGGGCTTCAGGTATTCAGTGCTACTTCAGGGGTCAGAATTTCCTCTGTGACACCATTCTTTTTAATCCCTGCAAAATTGTTGTCAGTCCGTGAGATGAATTACTATCTATATATACAGTAAACACACACACACACTCAGAAATATGTTTTATATACTGTACACATCTTGGTTACCGTGAGACTTACTTCAAAGGGGTCCAGCTGGGGTGAAATATATACGTTCCGATAAACCCATTGTAAACTGAAAATCCATTTAATACACCTAACCTACTGTCATACCTGTGGTTGCTTCAGCAATGGAACATAGGGGTTCTCTCTGCCCCCATCTTCAGACTGAGCACAAATCGGATGACTGATTGGAGTAGGAACCACTTGTGGATAAGATTTAGTTCCTACCCGGACTTCCTGTCAGTGCTCCGTTTCCGCTGGCCTCAACTGGGTTGTATACACTAGCGACTGCGTGGTAGACTCGGAGATGCAGATCTCTCCCACTACCAAACATCACGAGAGTATTGTATTGTATACTGTATGCACAGAAAAAAAAATCCAAGTTCAAAATACAAAGTGCAGTTCCTACTGAAGTTGCACTAAAGTTGTAAAGTTGAAAAATTGTAAGATCGACCATCGTAACTATATGTATGTATGTATGTATGTATGTATGTATGAGAGAGAGGGAGAGAGCGCGAGAGAGAGAGAGAGAGAGAGAAACACACTCAAAATAGTGCTTCTACAGCAGATATCACCCCAGCTGGACCCCTTTGAAGCAAGTTCCTGGCAAGCAAGAAGTGACAGGTGTGGTAAAGCCTCTTCAGTGGGCAGTCCTCAGGAGATGTGGCCACACTATTGCGGCAGCGTAGCAAGAGAGCAAGAGCGAGGTAATGCTACACTTGTCAGCTTTCCACCTGCCTGCCTTCAGCCTCCACTGTTGTCAGCTCTTGTGTGTGACATTTCAATACAGGAAATGTCTGCCAGTTGAGTAACAAACTTCAGCAGTATCAGGCCGTATCAACCCGTCTACGTCCATGCTGTGACAGTCAGGCAAGGGAAATTGGAGCACCCTGTTTTGGCTTTCTATATACATTTTTTTTATATGTCTCAATAAACATCTCAATAAACAAGCCAAACTTTTTCCCAAATAAAAACTCGCACAGCCTTTTATTTGGAAACCATATGTCTCTTCCATGTAAAGTAGCACTCAGCTCCCGGCCTGCTTCTGCAGCCTGAGGGGATTCCTTATTAAAGCTTAACAAGCCCCCACGCAGATGCGTCAGGTAGCCCCTTGAAGAAAACAGAGCTCCTGCGCCAGCACCGGGGACCAGCATCCACCACCTGCCGCTACTTACCCATCACCACCCACCACTTTGCTCCTTTCTGGACCTCTGTGTACGTCTCTATGGTGAGCTGTTACTCACCATTGGCAGCCTTTAGGACACAAAGGATCCTTTGCATATGTGTGCAACGCTGACCGAGTACTACACTTCAATTAAACATTAATATTACCCTTCTGTTATAGTGTTTTTTGAACAAGATTGTGCATTACTTACATTTCCATACACTCCCACGCAATGCTCAAAAATGTGTGTTGTTCCATGTATGCCCTTTATAATGCCTTTGCATTAATCATTTTCCAAAACATTACTCAACTGCCATTCCGGTAAAACAGTCAGAAAGTCATTTTCACTTTTTTTTTTTTTTTGCAAAATAGATGTTTTCGCACTCCCTGTGGATTTTATTTTTTATTTATTTATGTATTTTGTCATTGGATCCTGCCGTAAGTCATCTTTCCTGATATTCAGCATCTATCATCGTGTGGCATGCGGTGTTGTGTTTTCCACTTGCCGCCTCTTGCCCACGCGGCACAAACTTTACAGTATCACCTTTGTCTTTGTGTTCTCATACCGGAGCTCGGCAGCGACCGTTGCACGTCTTAATTTCAGCAACGTCTGCTCAAATTTTAAGGAGGCGCTACTTAAAATTCAAATATTTTAATAGCTGAAAAGTGTAAGAAGTGTTAATTCCTTTGAACGCAGAATCTCGGGATTTGCTGAATTATAAACGCGGCCTGAAAAATGACAAAGAACTTTTCTTTTTGGTTTGGGTTCAGTCGTTCTTACCTGCAGGCACTTTCTTCTACTTCTTGCAAGAGCTTTGAAAGAACCAGCGGCTTGTTATTTACGCTACGGCCACTTACCGCATCCTCTGCGATTTCAATCAGAATTTCACATTTCGAGTTGTGTATATATTTATGGGAATTTTACATATCAAGTGTAAAAAATAAGAAACCTCTAGGAGTATCGCAGTTGCGGGGCACTGAGATAAACGCGCAAAGCTTTGCTTTAAATCTTCGGGACAACAGCCACAGGCTGCATTGGCCTTCAGCTCTTTACTACTCAACTTAAAGCAATTATTTAGACAGCAATTCAACTCACCTTGTATATAAACCAGGCATTATTTAAGCCAGTAGGAATTGTGCACTTTTGTATTAGATTTAGATCTGCATTAACTGATGCCGTGATTTTCATGAGATGCAAGCTCTCCACCGAGACCCTCAAAAACAGAACTCCACTGGCAGTAATTTTCTTTCCGCTACTTAAAACGGCTGAATTATTCCCTTAATAAATACATCTGAGATGGATCACATGCGTGAATTCAGACAGTACAAGCACCATTATTCACGCGCTAATTTCCTTCTTTGTAGTGCGACTAAATCAGCAAGTAATTCTTCGCGACAAGGAAAAGTTGAACAGATAAACAATAGCTGTGCTCTGATTTACAACCCAATGAGTAATAGACTCCGGAGATTTCATTAGCGCTGTTAGTTGGAGACGTAACCGCAGAAAGCGACGCACGGGACCCGTCTTTTTTTTTTTTTTTTTCCATCCTCAGCGAAGCATCGTGTAGAAACATCCTGAGCAAGCAGTTCATGCGAAATTAGAAAAATGCAGCCTTAACTCCCGCGCCCAACCGCGTGTGCCGACTCGACGTGTCTTAGGGTTGACCCAACGCGGTAGGAAAGCCCTTATCGCTGCCTTGCCTTGGGTTCGCCACCGATGGCGCGCCGCCATATTTTACGTTGCGTTCGAAAGGCATTAAGTGCACGACGGTATGAGGCAGCACATATGTGTTTTGGCCGCCGTCGTGCAACGGTTTCCTTCTCTGGCACAAGTCGCATATTTTGAAATTAACAAGATGATGAACGATTTCGTTTGTGAAAAGAGGTACATCTGAATGTCATCGTGATTTGAAATAAATAAAATTGGGGAATAGCTAAAAGGAGAGTCGGGAGAATGAACTGCTGACAGCGAGATTGTCTTCCACTAATCATTTTTCTTATTACTTCTGCGGTGCTTTGCATGAGTCATTGTGTGCAGCTATTGTGAAATACCACTTTAATTCGTCTTTCAAATATCCTCTCTCCTCTGCCAGCCTTGCGGTGCATTGTATGGCCTGCGGCTACCGCGTGTTTTCCTGGGAGACTCAATTTCCCATTCTGAATGTTGATACTTGGAGAAGTCAATGAGAGAATCTGCTTAAGCAACAGAAATCTGTTCTCATTTGGGTAAAACACTGTCAAAATCCACAGCTTCTTTTATAATGAATTGTGCGTAACAAAGGCCTGCTTTTCTATACCAAGCGCCCATATGATTTGCTTTTTTGATCTTCACAAATCGCAAACAAATGCGTATTCTTCTACACAGGTATGCGCTCAGTGAGCAAATTTAAGTGTCGTGTTTTTTTGTTGCAGCCTAAATGCACTGAAAAAATTGCTTTAGCAACCCGAAACTATCAGGTGGAGTCAAAACTCAGGTAGGTGGATCAAAGCGCAAGCTTTGTTCACAGAGGTGGTGAAGGTCCAAACCAAAAAACATACTGAGGAATCAAAGTGAGAACAAGAGTAACAAATTAGGGAGGATGCTCATCTCACGCTGATATCAGTCCTCTTACATGGACCTTTTCCAGGCCCTCCCTTTTGACTCTTGGTCCTGGCTGCTGTGCCAGCTACAGGTACGTCCTCTCCGGCTCCAGACAGGTAATTCCCTGGAACCTGATCTTGGGGGTAGAGTTAAAGGAGAATACAGGTATAAGGTTTGTAAGTTTTGGGATGGGTTTTGTAGCATTCTAATGCAGCCATATTGCATTTCTATGCTGGAAGCACTGTTAATAGGGAACCTTCTCCGAAAGGCGAATCAATGTCACCTGGAAGACCTAAGAAATAATTTAAACAGAAAGGAATCGTAGACTGTTTATATTTTGCTTACCCTTCTTGACAGTTATATACATATATGCAGTGTTATAAGGAGGTCCATATTATATTTAGGTATGGCTGTGCGTATGCATACGTGTATGTATGTATGTATGTATGTATGTATGTATGTATGTATGTTTCACTGTATGGCCAAATGTACATGGACACCCCTTCTAAGGACTTAGTTGAGCTGTTTGACCCAGACCTATACAGCATACAAACGCATTCTACACAATTATGTGCTTCCAGCTTCGTGGCCACAGTTTTGGGAAGCTCCTTTCCTGCTCCAGCATGACTGTGCCCACTCTGAACAGAAAGCAGCTGAGCTCCATAAACACATGGTTTGCCCAGGTTGGTGTGAAAGAACTTGAGTGGCTGCACAGAGACCTGACCTCAACCCCACTGAACCCCTTTGGGATAAACTGGAACTCTGACCACGAGCCAGGCCTTCTCACCCAACTTCACCGATGCTCTTGTGCCCGAATGGGCACAAATTCCCACGACTGCGCTCCAAAATCTGGTAGAAAGACTTCCCAGAAGAGTGGGGACTGTTTTAACAGCAAAGGGGGGGAGAGTCCATAGCCATAGGTTTGGAATGGGAAGTACAACAAGCACATATAGATGCAACGATCAGTTGTCCACATACTTTTGACCATATAGTGTATTTAGGCATCTATGATCTATCTGTCTTCTGTTTAATTCCTTACTTTCTTTTTTCCATACTTGTTTATTACCTACTTGTCTGTTTTTGATTTACACTTTTTTCTATTCGTATTGCCATAAGAAAAGTGCAATAATTAAACCCCATTTCAGCACTCTCCCTCCTACCCGTTCAGTGTCAGTGCATTATCTTCAATAAATGAATCCCTAAGATGATACAGGCAGCCGAGAACCTGACTTGACAAGCACCGCACACAATATTTTGCCGTGCATTACGGATTCATTATAAAATAATAACACATAATCCTGTTACATTCTTCATTAAATCACCCTGATGGACAAACTTTGCGATACGAACATTTTCAACAGTTTTGGTTCACTAAACGTGAGTACGGTGCAGAGCATCATGACGCTGAGGTGGTCTGTGAGTATGGCAGAGAGAAGCGTAAGCATTACCGGGTTATCTGTTAGTGACCTGACTGGACCGCAACAAGTGTGTGACAACCAAGAGCATGTATTTCACAGCGATGCGATAAAATTAAAAAAAACTAGAAATGTTAAGGAAAGCAGAAATAATAGCTAACCAGCCCCTTTATATCACAGAGTAACCTAACTTCAAAACCGAAAAACAAAAGAGTACAAAATGCAAAATAAAGTCTTTGAAAACCTAACTACACTGCTCAGTACTCACTGCACAGCAGCAAAACAAACGAACAAACAACACATCAGCAACCTTCAAAAAACAAAGGGCAAAAAGGGTTAAAAGAGAGAAGTGGCGGCAAAGTCTCCAGTGCAGGAAGGTCCTCCACTTCAAAGCTTCACCCAGGAGGTGCTCTTATTTCAAGGAGAATGCCACCACCTCCAGTTCTCCACCCAGTTACCTGCACCTTCCAGGGATCAGCAATGATGGGTGGGTGGCTTGCACATTCACAACCTGGGGGGAGGGGGTGCAAAATAGATTAACAAAAAACAAAACAAAAGGATACACCTGTGGATGTAATACCCTCCACCTTAAAAAAAAAAAACAAAACATCTGTTCAACAGATCTTGAAAATGTTCCCGGTTTGCACATATCGCACTAGTTAACACATTTTCAGAGCTTTTATTATGTTTTATCTCCAGATTATAATTTTGAACAATGGCCTGCTGATTTTCGTTATGCACTGCAAACAGATCCACTTAGGGATTGTGATCAGCAAAGGCCATAACTTGCGACCCACCAGAGCCTACATGAACATCTACATGTCGTAATGTATTCAACAAAACTAAAGTAGTTTGCTTGATGTTTGTTAAATTTTTCCATCCATAACTTCCTGCAGCAACACATCTCCGGCTCCTGCAGCACTGGCATCAACCTCCAGCAGCCTCCAGCCAGGAAACCAGAGTAGCTGGTGCAGGAGCATCACAGAGAAGTGCTTGGTTTAAACTGAGAATCAGGGGAGCGCACAGTAGGCTTAGGAGGGGAACAGAGAGAAGTCGGAGGTGACGCAACTGTACAGAAATTTTAAACAGAAAACCCACCATTCCTCAAAATTAGTGCAACTGAACACTTACTGCTGAGAATGGGAAAGTGAGCAATTGCAAAAACCATAGCACGAAGAAGACAAATTTCACCTTGACCGACCTGTTTGCCAAAACACGTCACAGCTGCCCTTCTGAACTCATTCTTTGGAAGATTCGGTGCTAATGAAGTCGAACAGGCAAAAACGCCTTTAAGCAAGGTAACATGCCTGCTCCAGTCAGGTGAGTAAACAACAAGGTCATGAAGATGTGCTTTGCGGTTGGAAACAGCGGTTAAAGCCACGTTCGCCAATCTTTGAAAAGTTGCAGGGGCGTTTTGCATGCCAAATGGCATTGCTTGGCGCTGCAGGTAGTTATCCAGGGTTACAAAAACAAAGATTTCAGAAGCATGAGCAGGTAATGGGACTCGCCAATAGCCTTTCAAAAGGTCAGGCTTGCTCACATAACAAGCGGAACCAGCAAGACCAATGCAGCCCTCCGTAAGGAGGAGGCCAAGGGAACGAGTCAGGAACCGTAACTCCATTCATTTCCCCATAATCAGAGCAAAAGAGTTAATAACCGTCAGGTTTTTGGACCAAGAAACAAGGTGAACTCCAGGGCCTGACATCAGGCTTAGCTAAACCACATTTTAGCAAGTATTTAACTTTCTTACAACATGTTGCATAGATCAAAGATGGTGATAGACAAACATACAACCAATCTTGCATTTATATCTAACTTCTCTGTTTTTAAAGTCAGTGCTATCAGTGTATTGAGCATTCTAGATGTTTCTCAGACTATGTTCAAGCCAGGATGGCGCTCATCCTATGATTGATAGCAGATTCAGAAAACAAATGCAATTACTGCTGGATGGTGGAATTATTTATTTTGTTTTTCTGGTCTTATTTCTTCTGGCTTGTGGTAAATTCTCTTGCATCCGTTATTATAGTTAGGATCTGGCTGCAAATTTGCAGTAGGAGACTGAAAATAGCAAGCAATAGGATGTACCGCTGCCTTCAACAGACGATCCCCTCTTTCTCGCGGTCCTCAGGTTGGTTGGCTGTTTACGGTCCGCGGGGTGTAATTGCTCCCACCGAGGCGGCGATGCATGAGCAGGGCCTCCTGACAGTCACCCTACAGGCGCATCACAAATCCAGGCTTTGATTTCAAGTTAAGAGGAGAGCAGCATGAATCACTGTCCTGTTCTGCTACGGTTTCCGTAAGCAACGCTATGTTTCCACCTTTAAGTAACATTTAATCATTTTAGTGCGAGACGGCACACAAATCCTTGTTTAAAATGCAACGGCTTTGTGGAACAGTACCTTCTGTGCCCTCGATACTTTGATGACAATGACTAAACTTTAATTGAGTTTTGCTTGGCTTCACGCTTGCATTAAGACGTCAGTTTGTATCATAAATGCCACTCAAGACCCGCGAGACCCGCTATGATAATGTAAGAGGTCCCAAAGTTCTTTGGGTCTATAACTATGCAGAATAAATGTAGCATACGCACACTGTATATTTCAATACATACAGCACACGCAGCTTCATGCGTCTGGCATCTATGAGCACATCCAGACTTGGCCTGCTTTTGCCCCTATATTATATTTATGTGCTCTAAGAGGACATTTTTCAAAATGAGGATGCCTGGTTATTTCTGCAGTTAAGCACGCAGGACATGGAGATTGTAGATCGGTTTATTTAGCAGAAGTTGGTGCTGGAACTTTATAACTCAGTGATGGGTGCTTTTTATGATCAGTGATGCTGATGGGAATTTGATGCCCCATTCAAAGTGTTGATGAACAAGCCACTTACCGAAATATTGCAATGCCCCCAAAAGTGTGCTTTAAAAAAGTTAGCCACTGAAATGTTCATTCATTTGTTGCTGTGTGGACTGAAAGCCACACTGCTGTCTTGGTTTTGAAGGAAACGGCTATACGCGTAAGTAAGATAGGTCCCGGGGGCGTCTAAAGCGCGCTGGACCACTTTTGTGCGTGTGTCAGAACAACAGTTGAACAATAAACAGATAAAACGAAGCCGAAAGTTAGTCTAGTAGCTAAGCAGTAATATGGTTTAACTGTTTAAAAAACAGCTTAAATTGACCTGAGTCACACAGTACGAAATGTTGCTGCCCCACTGCACCTTGGCTGTTTCGAGAAGGTTCAAATTCAGCTCCAAGTTTGCGTGTGTCCTTGCTTTGTTTGCATGGGTTTCCTTCACTGTGGTTTGCTTACCTCACACGGTCCAAAGACAAGTGTCTCAGGTGGATCAGTGACCCAAAATTCTCTGTAAAGTGTAAATGTGTGTGAAGTGCATCCAGCTGCCCTGTGGTGGACTGCTGACCCGTCCAGAATTTACATTCCAAACTTCTGCCCTGTGCTTTTGGGACGGTCTTAAAACTGGCATGATCTGAACTTGAATGAGCCGTTCCTGATACTGAGGGAGACTTTCACATTAAACTTATTGCTGGGTCTACTAAGCTGCTTACCCTTATTTACCCATTTATACAGCAGGGACATGACAACAGGGGCGAGATGCAAACCAGAAGCTTTCAGATCGTATGGTGACAACCTTATGTCCTGCTTTCATTTTACACTGAATGTTTTCTTTTTTTATTTTTTAAATCCAGCTACAGAAATGTGTTTGCGTTTATATTGTGGCACTTGGGCTTCACTTGAGATTAACCAAACGTTTCAAAAATGCATTTCTGCATCTAAATTGAACATTCAAGTCTTCAAAACCCCTCAGACTCCAATTGGGATTAAATTAAAGGAGACACAAGAAGATTTATAAATCAAGTGCTGAAAGCAGGTATTTATAGATTTTTGGGAAAAAAAGGTTTAAAATATTGCTTAATATTTACACCTTATCTCAGCATGTAATTGATATTTTAAAAAACATTTCATTTCAGTAAAGTGTGAAGGTGATGCTGTAGCATCTGCTGAAAAGGAACATCAGCTTTCAAAACCGTTCAGATTTTAAACCAAGATGTATTTTTATTATTATAGGAAATTCAAATGAGAATGATGGGAAAATTATAGGTGTGCCATTGATGCTCCTGATAAGCATGGGGAATTCCTGCTGCGGAGTCTTACTTGTGAAATGATGGGCATCTTTGATAAAACTTCCTATCATTGTTCTGAGCCTCACGCTGGTTAGAAGTTTGGTTTGAATTACTACAGTGAAAATAAGTTAAAATAAGTTGAGCTGAGTTTAAAAAAGGGGGTCTGCGTTATAGAAAGTGTCCCTCTGCGCTTTCAGCTCCTCTGGTCAACAGAAAGCCACTCTTTCTGATCAGCAGCCATATGGCAGACATACAAAGCTGCATCCATTTAAAAGGCGAAACATACAGTACTTAAAACATGCTGAACCAGAGGAAAAACAGTTATTCATCAATATGTGAACAATGTTTCTCCTAATAAATGTAGAGCAGCCTGCCCATTGTCTGTACTCAAATAGCTCCAACTTTTATTCTCTTTACACTTGGAGTAAAAGAAGGTTTGTTAAAATGATGAAAAAGCTGTTAATAGTTTGCTTATATTAGGACATATATTTCCTACAATTCCTCGTCCAAAAATCAAGCCATTAGTAGTAAGTATTAAAATATACAGTCAGGTCCATAAGAATTTGGACAATGACACAATTTTCAGCGTTTTGCCACTATGCGCAAGCACAATGAATTTGAATCTTCGGGCCGCATAGTTCCCATGGACAGCTACCACATTCAAATTCAACACCTGGAATCAACTCCAGACCTTTTGTCTTCTTAATTTGCTATGAAACAATGAGGGAAGAGGCCACTTCTGGCCATAAAACTGCTTGTCAGTCAATTGTCCAGTTACTTTTGAGCCTCTGAAAATGGGGATGATGTATATGAATGGCTGTAATTCCTAAATGTTTCATGAAACACTTTTGTTAAACCCCTTAAATTAAAGCTGAAAGTCTACACTTCAATCGCATCTTGACTGCTTTGTTTCAAATTCACTGTGGTTGTGCACAGCGGCAAAACACTGAAAATCATGTCATTGTCCAAATACTTATGGACCTGACTGTGTAATACAGTATATGTCGCAGCAGTGTACATTATGCACATTATGACGCGTTTTATACAAGGAAGCTTACTACACGTTTTATCCAACCCGATCTACTGAAACACCATTTGGATGTGCGGATTTTTGGGACTGGAAACCTGCAGGATAGACATAACACAGACGTCATAAACATGCAAATAAGAGCCAAGAAAAGTAGCAGCCATTTGCCATAAATGATCACATTTGCTCAGAATGAGTGAATAACAGAATGCACTGCTGTACGACGGCTGACTTTATGATAAAATCACTTTGCTAACTGCAACAAGTCCCTGACACTGAAGGGTAATAAAGGGGATAAATCTTCAATGAGTAATAAAAATTGCAAAAAACATTTAGTGAAAATTATAGTTTAGAAATTGTAATGATGCATCTGTCAAAACAGCTAAAGTAATAACTGTGCACAGTCCTGTAGGTTGTAGGTATGGGACAAATACATTTAGGCAGCGCTGTATTTCAGCAACTCATCGAAGGGGCAGGAAGCCATTTGGAATGCTGGGAGGTTCAGAATGCTGGGCACTAACACCCTTCGCAACTGACTGCGTAGAACAATGGGGAGGCGTACGGATGCGCTGTCACCTCCCTGCATGCTGTGTGCTCTGCCTAAACAGCTGGGCAGGAAGCTGGCGGTTGAGTTAAGAGCGTGAAGGGGACCTTTGTCCCATGGCAGGGTAAAATGTGCCCAACTGTGTCAACGCTCACCGACATGTGAGGCGCGTTGGCTTCCTGACAGCATAATGGCAGCAAAGCCCTGGGGGCCAGATGGTGGGAAGAGTGCAGGACCTAGAAGTGCTGGTAAAGAGCAGAACTGTGTAGGTACAGTCGTTGTTTGTTTATTTGTTTGTGCATTTTGTAAATAAACTGGTCTGAAATGCTGCCTGAGTCTGGTTTTTGGTTTTGTTTTTTCCCTATTCTGTTTTTGGTAGGACCTTGGCTGTCCCTTTATAAAGTATGCAGAACTGAGGCCGACGTTGCCGAGCGATGAAGAAGATTGCGCTGAGTTTTAAGATCCGGGTTCACCGGTTTATCGCACAGCTTTATGAGTAAATATAACAAAAAATTTAAGAAGAACTCAAAGAAAATAAAAGCAAGTGGATTTCCAGAGGATGAATAGCAATGCCGTCACGTAAATTCAAACAGAAAAACAAAGCATCAAGCAGGGGCAAAAATTTTTCTGGGAAAACAAAGCAATGTGAGATATAGATGAGTACATGCACAGTTTTCCCATAGTTTTTTATCATTTATGTTACCTATTAATGTATCCGTGCAAAAGTGGAACAGCCAATGTCTCCCCCTCTCTGGCTGCGGTAAATAATAAAGATGGATGGGACCGACTTCGTAACTCTGTCTTGCAGGAGAATCCTATTTTTTGCGTTCAAAGTTCAGAAATATTTTTTGCCAAATGCAGATTAAACAACTCTGATTATAACAGGGACTCAGATCACATCCGCTTGTACGATACAGCAAAGGCAATGACATTTGTCAAATCACTGACAGAATACATTAAAGAAGTTTCCAATGTTTGACACTCACAGCACAGAAGGAAAATAATGCCAAATGCCTGCCCTACATCATAAAATTCAAATTATATTTGCTCAGTTCTATAATGGAGGACTGAATGTGTTGTTTTAGTGCCTGTACAAAATGGACAGTGTTTTATTTTTGCTGGTGGCGATCATAAGAGGAAAGGGGAAAGAAATTGGTGTGTGGTAAGTTGTTTTATTTTTCTTTTTGTTATGTTCTGCTTGAAAACGTGTCAATATTTGGGTTTTGTACTGTATGCAAACTTTGCATATGGACATGAAATGAAATTCCGGTTTAGCTGAAGCCAGTCCTTCTGTAGAAACGAACATACCGCATCGATGACTTGCGAACATGCTGTACAGGAGTTAATGCATATAAAAGAACTAAATGGTGAAATAAAATAGAGGTACAGCCCCAAATCAAAAAAGTCAGGACAGCATCGAAAATTCAAAACACCTCAAAGCCTTTCATGGACGCTGGTTTTGTACCAATTCAGGATTACAGTCACCTGTTTGAAATCACATTATTATTTCATTTTTTACCACATTACTAGCTCAACATTGCCCCTGTCCCAACGTTTTTTGGAATGTGTTGCAGGCCAGAAATGCCGGAATGGATGTATATTAACAAAAGAAATGTTAGTTGACCAGACAAAACACAAAATATCTTGGGTTCATAATGTCTGCAATGAAATACAACTTTTTTTTTGCATTTTCCATATTGTCCCAACTTTTTCTGATTTGGGGTTTGTACACATACACAGATTGGCGAACCCTAAGTCCATAAGAATGACATTTAAGTGCATAAACAACTGTATGCTGTCTCTCCTATCTGTGGTTTAGTTTTCCCATGGCACTTTCTATAGAGTTAAGGGCATTTAAAAAAGTACAAATACAAGTGGACAGTTTATTGCTATGTCACTGAACTGTTACATATTTTAGAGGACCGACTCAGGTTTAATAGCTGGACTTCTGTCAGAACCATAACCAGCAATGTTCCTCTTACAAAAGCACAAGGATGTGCTTTTGTAAGAGGAACATTGCTGGTTTTGTTCTATAGCGCTTGCTGCTGTACGACCTCTCCACATTTGTGTCCTGTACACAAACCTTTACTCAAGACTCAAGAGATGTTGATCGTCAGCCCATCCATATACCAGCATACAGTAGGGTTGAACTCCCATCCTGAGTTTCGTGTGCCCAGCGTTCCCTATTTTGAACTAAATGATATTGAACTGTCAGAGTTTTTGCTACTTTACAGTCAATGTACGTTGACTCATACTGAAAACATTAAGGTCTGCTGCACAACCAATTGACCCAAACTGTGTCTTTGTATTTGGCAAGAACACATGAACAACAATGCAAACTTGAAACATGTACTGGTGTTCAATGTGTCTGGCCATGTTAGGACTCAGTACCATTAGGCTCATGGTGGAGTCAGGGATATTAAACTATTAAACTGTTAGATGTATGGAATGGGGTATTCTGTGGGATTTATTATATCCCAGAAACAAGAACAGCATACAGAAAACCTGTGCAGTGCTGCGATTTCTCAGAGTTTAGAAGAATTTTTTTTTTCCTTTCACTTTCTCTATTCATGCCTGGAAAGGCACATTAAACCAGGAAGTTGTAAAGTTAACTTCAAAATATTTAATTCAAAACAAAAGGAATAAGTAAGTAAAGGCAATGTAGTGTGCATCATTTTCGCAGCTAAAAGTCAAACCGGGCAACATTGTTTACAACATTTATAGGTTTGTCTTGCATTTAAGCTCTTTTCCCAAACTTCAAGCAGCAATTACAATGATCAAATTTAATATTAACTTTAATCCATCACACATTTTCTCTCTCACCGAAAACCCATGTGCGTGCCGCAGTGACTACGGGTTTAAAAACCTCTGCAAACTTACTGCACACTGCAAATACTGTTCAGGCATATTAATATGCTATCCATCACCAATATTCTTTCCAAAACCAAGAAATAATATACGTTAAATTAATTTAGCTACGCTGGCAGATGGTGGCATTTCTCCAATTCATTGCTAAATTTAAGGTGCGAAATTAGCTGCTGGCATATGAACAAAATGAAATTAAGAAAATATTAATGCACACCCAATAATAAACCCTCTGAACTACACACAGAATTCATTAATTTTCCATTTAAGTAATATTTAAATAATGCACTGCTGTGAAGCACAAAAGAAAACAGCTCTGAAAACACTGCTTCAGATTCTAACAAAAAAAAAAAAAAAAATCCAGCTATGTAATGCAGTTGGGAGCAGACATATAAACAGGACATAAAGTCTAATTTCAAATCTTAAGTTATGTTTCTTGCATATTAAACTTCTTTTGCTAAAGCACCGGGTGCCGTGCCTTTGCTCCATATCCGGAGTGACAGCTCACAATGACACATGCGGGGAAGTGGTCTTGTTCGCAGCCGCTGAATACAAATTGAAAATTAAAAAGCAGAACTCATACATTTTAAATCATAGTTTTAAGTCATTCTGCTTTTATAAATCAAAGTACTGTAAAATGTAAAAAAAAAAAAAAAAAAAAAAACTTTTCAATACGAAACTGAACGCTAATGTGAGCAAAACAGTCTGTTACAAAATAAAAAAAAAAATTAAAAATTAAACACATGCTATTTGCGTTTTTCGTATTATAGAAAGAAAATGAACATCTAAACATTTGAATTATAATCCTTCCCAATTAGATCCGAACAATAAAATGAAAATTTAGAGGGTGTGCTGTTCAAATGGCTTGTAAGCAGCTGGGCACTACTGGTTTGGGGCTGCTGGGAAGCAGCTGAACACATTGCGAGTCTGGAACTCACCTCATGCAGTCAAGGTGATCATCCCCAGATGCTGAAGTGGATCACAGCATCATCCTAATGTGCTACTGCATGCTCCCACCAGGTCGCCCAAAATATTCATAAGCCTCTGGGGGTGTTGAAGGCATCCCTTGCATCCCAAGGCTAAAACCTGGCTCAATAAATAAAGTCACCTGGACTACTGCAGTGCCCTTCTTTCTGGTTCCTCGGCCTCTGTCATCAAACTTTTACAGGTAAAACAAAATGCCATGACCTGAGCTGTTTTTGTGCCACCTGCCACAGCACTCCCATGAGTCCTCCCTCCTCATCTCTCTTCATTGAGGCTCCTGTGGCTGCCTGTATCAATTTCGTGACCCGGGAGGCAGCCAACAGAAAAGTCAAAGGATCAACACCCAAAAAACAACGGTGTCTGATCAATCTCTACAGTCCAGGAAGAATGCACCCACCCCCTCCCACCTCTGCTTGCCTGCTTATTTCTTTCTCAGGGGACCCAAAATTGAAAGGCCATCCTTTCCTAGGTTTGGAGAATAGAAATGAGTTCCCTCTCCGTTAGAACCAGAGAATCCCTGGCAGGATTCAAAAGGCTCTAAAATTTCCTCTCTTTCAAGCACGTTTCTCTCTCAATCTGCTGGAAAAAAAATGTAAATGAGTTAGTAAATATAAAAATCACCATCAGTTACATTTATCTACGTATTAGTCACTCTCGCATCGCTTCTGTGTGCTCCTGCTTGACTGTATTTACAGGGACATTTTTCTCCAGATGCTTTTCTGCAAAGCAGTGCACAACCCAGAGTAAACAGAAGTGCACTGCGCTGGAAAACTGGGGTTTCAAACAATCAGGCTGTGCTTTATTAGCCGTGCGTTTGGGTCTGAAGCTCGGTGCCATTGTGGAATGCAGTTTTGTATTTCGACTTGTTTGTCTCTTAGGATGCATGAGTATAAATGCAAGGCTCAGTGTGGAAAAAGAGGGGGTGAAGAGGCTTGGGCACTTTCTGGGATTCTTTGAGCTTCGCTGAAGCCCTCAGATTTATTCTGTGCTGGAGGATGGCTGGCCATCCTGGTAAGAGACCTTCATTACAGTGTTTGGACACAATGATGAAATAGGTTTGCTGCAGTTTGTCCTTGCCAGGTTGAGTTACTTGGTCGTTGGCAGGAGTGACCTTCTGACCTTCTCAGCAATGTCGCATCTTCGGCAAGTGGTGAGGCTCCTGTACTCCACTTCAGGGCCAAGGACCTGCTCAACTCACAAAAAAAAAAAACCTCCTTGAGATGTGCTGGGTAGTTGCACTTCATCTGAAGAGAACACTTGGCAGCTTCTGTGACTCCTCTGAAGAAAGCAATGACATGGGCAGTCATGGTGAACATCCTGTCAGTTTGTTCCATCAGGTCAGGGTTGGAATCAGGGTTAGGGTTAACAACTTAGAGGTTCTTCCTCTCAGCCTTGATGATGTCTGCTGAAAAGAAAGAAAAACATGACAAACCTGGGGCAGTTGGCAGATGGGCACGGTGTATTTATGACAACGCTAGGTCCATTTTTTTCTCATCTAGGTTTATTAGTTTCGTGGAGCATCCATTTCAGGGGCTGATTAAACGGTCCAGACTGGTTGCCGGGCAGTATGCAGACATTCATAAGCCTCTCACCTGCAATATTCTGCTGGAAGGGCAGAATCTCTGTTCTCCCCACTATTTGAACCAGTACTGTTTTTCTGTTTTTTTTGGGGTTTTTTTGTGTGCAGGGGGCTACCCTGAGTATAGCAGGTGGCATATTGCAAAATAATCTGCAAATATTGTTGGCCCCCAGCAAACTTTGATAGCAGTCTCACTATCTCTATCCCATTCCTGCCAAAGTGGGTTGCGGTGGTGGAGAGCAGAATGAGAAGAGTGGGCGGAATTCCGGAAATCCTCACAGGTTCAGTGATGCTACTTGATGGACTTGTCCACCACAGACCAGGGAGAATGTTTGTTAAGCTGCGCCATTGTTTTGTAAGTAAGCATCTTTCTCACTGGCTTGTGGTTCCCATGGACTTCACCCAAAGTTAGTTCTCCAGTAGACCAAGAAACATAAATTGCAGCCAGAAGTGACTGATAAATGCTTAATGATGCTAGTATGAAGTGTATATTTTGTTAACTCACTCTTCATTTTTCCCAGAAAATTAAAGCTTTGCCCCAGCAAGTATGAGTATGCACACAGCAACATATGGTATTAGATGCTATTATACAGTTTGCTTTTATTTTACTGGCAATATCTTTTTGGGTATAGCTATAAAATTTCAACATAGTTATTCATTTTTTTTGTTATATCCTCGACTCGACCGAGTGTCGATAGCTATTGCGTTTATTGTAGAACTGCTACCACTTTTTCTATTCAACATTTCCACAATAGTCGCCGAGTTTCTTTGTATGTTTCTTTAGTTTCTTTCTATGTCATCACTATTTAAAAAAAAAAAAAACAAAAATACAAAAAAATAAAATAAAATTTGGGGAGTATAAAAGAGCATTGATGATTAAAGCTATTTTTAAGTAATGAAGTGTGGGATTTAATTATTTTGAGTCGACGTTGAACACTGAATAAATATTGCATCTTAATGAGTGCCCAGCAGAAGAGAAGAAATTGAATCTAAGGGAAGGTTCGCCGCAAAAACTCCGCGGAGCGCGATTTCCGAGAACCTATGACGTAACAAATCATCGACGTATGGCGAAAGTTTTTTAAAAGTTAAACAGACAGTTGCACAACCCCTATCGGCAGCGGCGCTGGCTAAACGGAGAGGTACCTTTGAACCTCCGCACAATAGCGCTCTTCCTGTGAGTGCGCTTCAAATTCCAGGTATGTCTCTGGCAGTAACTGCACGCCGGAAAGCTGAAGCAATCTCCGACACGGAAGACAATTCAGTCAATTTTGGTGGGAAAATAAATTAATAAATATATTCTTTGCCGTCTACATTTTAATTATTACAAATTGTCTCTGCTTAGGCTGCTTCTACATTTGAAATGCACTGCATTATTATTCATTGTAGCTTTTAATACAAAGGCAGCGCCAATTTGATTTGTCATTGCAATTTTTACTTAAAGTTTTTTGTTCTGTTTCGTGTTATAATTAATTGCTTGGACTGCAGTTTAGTGATTGTCAGCATCTGTCGGACAAAAGGACGAGCAAGCTACCCTCCCAGACCGCACGGTCTGATCCGGGCAGAAAAAGAGGACCACGGTATGACTCTCCCACCAGTTTCATGATCTACAGGTCCATCGTCGCTCATATCTGCACTACCCCAGCTGCATGGCGACCTCACCAGAACACTCCACTATGGGCCTGGGATTCTCAAATTCGGGTTTCTTCCATCAAATACAAAATAAAATACACTTGAATTGGACAAATAGGAAATTAAGTGTGGATTCTGACCCAAATTGAAGTGAACCTGCAGAAAACCTTGTCAGGTGTGAGGCAGCCATGCGGTAGATAATGAGCTGCAGTGATTTTTCTCTCTCTGTCCTGGCCAGACCTCATGCTTCTCCATAGGGCTTTCATCAGGAGCCAGTTGAGCTGAAACTATTTCAGTTGCTCGGTACTTATTGAGTTCTGGTAGCCATCGTCCATATCTCTTGCTGTGGCTTCCTTCTGAGGGCACAGCTCCCCACCTTCCCCTTCTCGCACGCTTCCATGAAGCTTAACTTTTAGCACAACTTGTGTTTAAAGTGACAGAACGGAAGGCCACTCCTCTCGTTCACCCTAATCCCCCCTCCACTGTGACAACAGCTTTTGGGGATGCATTGGACGCTGCTGTCATCATTGGAAGGAGTCAGTTTCCAGCTGTTCATCCCATTCGTTCATTCCATTATGAGTCATTCTTCTCCCATGGGTCTAATTCCATCAAAAATTTCTATGATTCATCACTTATGAAATTTATTTTGTTACATACTATATCATTAGTATGACTTTAGATGAAAATATAGCCGTGGCCTGGAAGTCAGTCGCTGCTTTAGCCAGAGATTAAAAAACCTGAAAATGCAAATATACGTCTGTATAGCGAGTTAAATATAGGGTTGGATTTCATTTCTGTAATTTTTAGCTCATGAGAGGGGTCTCGTACACCTTCATGTATGTAAGAAAAATGTTTTAAGTTTGAATTGCTAATAGAAAACTGCATTTTAACTCAGCTTAAGGTGCATAAATGTACTTTAATGAGAAGACTGAGGGTAAAACCGTTTAACACACAAATGGTTAGTAGATGGACCAGAGCAGAATATAGGATAACAAACTATAAATGTATGCAGATTATGTTTACAGTGTTAGAAATCCATCTGTAGACACTTGTGGCCTTTCATACTACTTTCCCAAAAACTTATCCCAAAATCTGAGCTGCCCTGGGGGGGATGGCCTTTTGGTTCCATAGCACCCCAGAGGCACCAGTACATAGCATTTTCAGGGTTGCACACTTTATCTATAATGCATATATTGGTCAAAAGTTTGAGAACTGCTGGTCAACCTGGAAAATACTTGTGTACAACAAACTGGTTATATGGGACAGAAGATGCAAAGCAGGACAACCGGTGAACTAGCCAGCGTAAATGGTCTGTAGTGAGCGGGTTTGGATGTGTGGTCACCAACTGACGGACTGGCATTGTGTCTACCCTCCTAGCCCAGTGCCACGTAATTCAGGAATCGCCTCCAGACTGCTGCAGCACTGACAAGGATTAGTGGTTAGCAAAAGTGAGCGAGTAACAATAACAAATTGTGCCATTGCATTGCATTTCTTTTTTTGAACACCACCTCTGTCTATCTACTGTTTGTTGTGGATTCAGCCTGACTCTGCGCTACTTTTGTCGAACCACGATTGCCGTCTGTCTTGCTCACCCAGACAAGTATTTCCTTTGCTCCTGCCACTTCTGACATTGCCCTGGGGTAGCTCACCTCCGAACTTCAGCTCTCATAATGAAGAAGAAAAAGCCTCAAGCATGGATTTGGAGTGTCTTTATCCATTCCTGATCCGCCTCGACCCAGATACATACCCAATGCTTCAAAGTAATAAAACATTTCACACTATTTTTCAGGTGAAAAGACTCTTCCATTTAACCAAACTTTTTTATTCACCCTTAAAATCATCAATAACCTCCGATGAAAACGTTTCTCATGAGGCTGTAGGATGTGAGCACACTGGCTGGGACTCTGGCAAGCGGGATAAAGTGAGATGTTTCAACTCGAGCGTGTCGATAAATTGCAAACAAAAATTACATTTTTATCACGTATTATTACTTACTGTCTACAATTCTCGGCAGCGTTTTTCCCCAACCTAAATGCACTGAACAGATGCATCAATTTCAAAATAATACTTAGAAGTGCGCAAATCGAGTAAGAAATGTGGAGAAAAAGAATTGAGGCTCACAATTTTACAGCAGGAAGCTAAATTTTCTGCTGAGTCTACAGGTCAGTGAAAGTTCTTCTTTAGAAAAATTGGTTACGAACGGACTGGCAGAAAGTACAGCACTCAGGCACATGACAATGTAATGCAGAAGTTTGTTTCAGGTCGCACTACAGGCTCTGCACCCATGAAAATTATTACCCATTCCAGCACGATGGCTTATTATGTCATTTTATTGTTGTAAAATGTTAGCATACGATACAATTTTCTGAAACACAATAATAAACTAAAATTTTACTGGAGAGTTCAGAATTTTTTTAGGAGCCTGCAAAGGTGCAGGTTGCAGACACGGTCTTGGCTGAAGGAATAATTCGTAGCACTGAACAAATATTGTATTTTATTATATGCTTGTTAAAAGGAGCAAAACGCAGGAAGGTTTTGTCAAGACCTAAAAGTTTGTGGGTGTGTGCGTGTGTGTCTGTAGTTCACCTGAGCGAAGGTAAAACATTCAGCTGCAGTGGACTGAGATAAAATTCAGAGCTAAACAGCACATTTGAATCACCTAAATGAAACCTTAGAGACTGCCTGAGAAAACTGTTAAGCTTGTCCTTGTGCTCGGGTTGTCCCAGCAACAAGAAACGCCGTTAGAACAAATTTCACCCCAACATGGCACCCCAACATCCCATCATGGCTAGTTTACTAATGAATTATTGTACAAATTTCTCCATTTGTTTTGGCTGGAATCAAATAACAAATGTTTCATATCCAGTATAGAACCCAAGCCATAATGTCATTTCTAAAGTAATGAAATTAATGTGGGTCATTTAACAAGGAAACTCGGTAGCGATACTGTTTGTGAGATTCTGCAACAGATGGTTTTGGAACAGACAAGAACACGCCGGTTTATTATTTTGCCCTTTGAATGTGCAGTTTATTTACGGCACAATCTACTTTGCCTTCAGAAAACCGAACACATAAAAAGACGGTATTAAATAAAAAAAAAAAGAAATTGTATTAAATCTGAAACAAACCTGCTCCACATCAGGTGTTGAGCCACAGCGTGCTTTTCCAGCAGCTCATAATCATGCCTGAAACATTAATGCTATAGGAATAGAGAAATTTTATGAAGGGCAGCACACAACACCCATGTGTCCTATTGTGGCCAAATCCAATAATGTTGTAGAGACTTCTAGCGACTCACAGAAGTGTTGATGTATTTTAATATATTTACAGCCAGATCTGCACCCGTACAAGTTCCATAACATTGCTATGAAGTCGGTGTCAATATTTCAGATAACATTTCTTCGTACTTTGGCTGCAGAGAGACCTGTGCTGTGTAAATTGTGATCTGAGTCCATACCATGCAGTCAGTCGAGGTTGACTGGGAGCTGTAAAGCAGTGGAAAACAATAATTGCTTTTGCACCAAACAGGGAGTTAGTACTGGCTGAATGTCCCGCCAAGGAAAAAAACAGAGCAAAAACCTTATATTGAACTAACAGGTATATTAAAGGAATGAAAAGCTGCACAGTTGTCAGCACTACAAGTAACTCGGCCGAAAATGTATTCAGCTCTGTGTCATAAAGATCAAGGTTAAATTAGTGCTTAGGTATATTACTTTTTTAGTAATATACCTAAGTTGTAGTTCACAGGGGAAAAAGGTGGAAGGCTCCGACCTCGGTACGGCGATACCCCGATTAACGCTTGAGATGCTAGTACACGTGCTTAATGGCACTATTAGAGGTTTTAAAAAAATAGATCAGTTATATGTTTAATAGTAACAGAGACAGAAAACAGTGTTTTACGTACCTAAATATATAACGTGACAAAAAAGTCTAAGCTTTTTTTTAAAGTATCATTACAAATAAATTGTGATGAATTACTCTGAGGTTTAAGATTAAGAGCACCATCATAGCGCAGAGCTACAGGAGGTAGCGCTAGTCGAGGTGTTTGCTGGTAAATATTGAGCAAAGTGGCCAGATCAATAAAACAGATGATTTGATATGGACCGTTTTGATGAACCGCAGTGAAAAGGTTAGCAGGAAGCAACTGGCCAATATCCCTGTCTGAGGCCATGTAATCTGCCGCTTTATCAAATCAGTCCCTTGGCTGGAAATCATGAACTTACCCTTTCATTTATGTAATGAGCGGAGCATCAAAGCAAAAAGGGGAAGTCATATCGGCGGAATGTCTGCAATGCTCGGCGTGACTGCGAGATCCGGATAGAAACGTGCGCCAGAAACAAGAAAAAGCCCTCTCGTGGTGACCGTTGACTGTAGAAGAGGGACGTCTATGCAGTACAATTAGGAGTCCGCTTTTCCGCATTGTTAGTTCTAGATTTTTTCCTGAGCATTTTGCAGGATTGCGATGTGTTGCTTTTAAAAGTATCGTAATTACAACATATGTAGTCCGCTAAAAAAAATAACTACGTAAACCAGCAAGGCCTCGGTCCTGTTTCACTTATGTAACACAGGTGTATAAAGTGTACATATTAATGACAGTGTTGTAAGGCAGGCGGTGTCTTCTGGTCATATAAGTATGGTGCTGTATAATTTATATAGGAAAATAAGATTGTGCAAGTAAAAGCAAAATTAATATAATTTATGAGTATTAGGAGCATTATTGCTCCTAATACTCCTTGGTGGTGTATAATCTGTAGAAAATTTTTTATTTTGTTTGAGTTATTTTATGCCCGATTAGGTGCATAGTGGGCTGGTGGTTAGCGGCACACAGGGCTGACATTGCTACGTATTGCTCTTTGGAGTAAGAAAGCCTTTTTCGTTCGCAGCAAAAAATCCCACTGCTTATTTCTGTCTCTGACAACCAGGTCCTGTGGCTGAGCAAAAGGCTGCTGTCGTGCGTGGCCGCTGTTAATAAAAGCCCCTTAGTTACATTTCATCACCCAGTTAAGCTGCAAGTCATCTTGTATGCTGTCCTCCTGCTGTTTGTTTGAAATTCGGGCCCCTATATTAAAGGCACATTGAACTGTAAACATCAGCAATATTGCCTATGTCTTTTATTCACTGCAGAAATTCAGAATTTAATGCTTAATACTGGCTATAATATGACGATACGCTCACCAGCGTGTCAAGAAGGGGAGTACCGGTACTCCGGCACAATTTTTTTTTCTGCTTGAAATGCTAGTCTGATCTCAAATGAGATATCAGAAATGATCTGGAATTTGTCATAATGCCATATAGCTTGCAGCGTACCAGACACAAAGGAACGGGAGTAAAAGCCAGCCGAGGTTATTTCTTTATTTAACCGGCTTAACCATGCTCAGAAAGTGAAATAAATTTGATGCAACAGCCACGCAAAAAGACAAAAGGGGAAAGAGGAAATCTCCAATAGGGGATTATCACACCGATTTGCTGGCACGCTGCTCAGGTCGCTTATAGTGGTCATCTTTGTTCAAGCACCTGGATGGCGTTTTCGTGTTGACATCAGGTACCCAGCTGTTGGTCCCGCTCCCTGCTGAACATCCAAGTGGGCGCCGCTCCAGAAATGGTACCCTAGCTGGACAGCACCCTGGGTCAAGACTCCTCATGGTTGCAGGGCCATCCGTTTCACTGCCTGCACTGTTGGTCCCTCAAGTCCTCACTGGGTTAGGGATCATAGGCCCGAAGAGGGCATAGATTTTGGATGTCCCCAAAATATCTAATAATGCAACCATTTCAGCTTTCTAAGCAAACATGGCGGCCAGCATTGGCTGCTCATTCCCGAGTTGTACCAGTTCCATAAATTCTTTCAGACATTTTCACACAGTTCATTCATTTTTAATCTGCGAGCTTTAGGAAAAATATGATAAAACACACTTTGGCTCTGTTAAACAAATATAATGCTGACTAGACCTGATGACTGGTTGCAGCTGGAGCTGCTGGAAACTTCCTTTGAGCATCAAATGGTGTTTATTTTCCCCAACATGTAATTTATATATTCAGTTATTTTATTATGTGCATAAAGGAAAAAAAAAATCTGTGAAACAAATAGTAACTGGATCTTAAATCAAAGCATGGAGGGGGAAAAATGCACAAATATTTGAATATATTCACAATCGTTCTGGCTTGAGTGTGCAGTTTGACTTGACTTCTTATTACTGCTCGTAGCTTGGTGTGTCCCTATAAGGTGGCTCTCACTTATTCTTTTGTAACATGAGGCAGTGCACCTTCAAACCAGGCCACTCTAAATTTTGTAGGCAGAAATAATCAGCGCAGTTCATTCAAACGCTCGGGTCAAAGACACGGTGCAAAAATGGGCTTCAAACATTTGGATTTTGGACACCCTGCAGCCCCACTTGGGACTTTTTCATCTGAGATTCAGAAATCAAAACGGGGACAGCGGGCACAGCTGAACGTGTTGCGTGGAGGGACAGGTGGTGGGGATTTTCCTTCCTGTAACTGTGAAAGTACATCAGCATCTCTGCTCGCTCTGCTCTTCTTGTTTGGAACGCCAGCACCTCGGTCGCCCCCCTCTGACATCGCTGAGCATCTGCCATCAAGCCGAGGGACGGAAATGTTTCATGATAGACGAACGGTGCTGCTCGCCGCCGACAGATGCAGCGCCAGATGCCACAGCAATCGTGGGACTTTCGCAGACGCATATCTATCTTCAAACTGAAGCTAATGCTGCTGGAAGGAAGGCTGTCGCAGCATCCTTGAAACCTGAAAGGTTTATTCTTTTCTTTTTTTTTAGCCTTGTGGAGGAAATCGCTGTTTGTCTTCCGTACCCCGAATGATGAGTTAACTCGTGTTACTTGTTGACTTGTCTGTTTTCCTAAGTTGTGGTGTGATTTGGAAATGCGTTGATACAAAATGCTCGGCAGAAACTGCAGCGGAGAAACTGAAACTGAACGTGTAAAGGAAAGGAAAGTGACTCACCAGAATTCCACTGAAACAACTGTGACTCAGAGGGGACAGTTGTACTCTAGAGGCTTAAAACGCTGAATGTGCTGCGCCGGTCAGTCCACAAAAGTGGAATTGCAATTGAAGTTTGCAAGGTTTAATATTTTTAATGCGGGTCCAAAGGACATACTGATATTGCAGACTGTAAACGGTAATACTTTGAGAGGGGAAAATGTCAGTCCGGTATTGTTTTGTTGCCGCTGTTTCTGCATTGTTATCCTGGGAATTTTGGATTTTATTCACAGGTCATGTGTGGCTCAAATTCATATCCCAGTACATATTGGCTAATAGAGAATAATTCATTCAACAGCGATTCAGTGCCTTGCAGAAACGCCGTTGAAAATGATCAGCATTGCCTGGATTACAAATAATTCTGAGGATCACAGCCTTGCCAATGATCCTTAAAACAACTTTTGTTTTTATCTAGAAAATGTGTTTGCTAGCATTGACAGAAACCAATTATGTCCAGTTGGGAAAGAATTGTGTCTGTTAGCAAGGAGTTCTTCATCTGCGTAAACATGGAGCTTCCTGAGCCCTGGGGTTTGAATACTTATGCAGGCGGCATGTTTCAGTCTTTCATTTACGTGAACATATCTGCAGACATAACTTATTTTGGCTCTAACAATTTAGCATTAGAGCATATGAGTTCACAGCAAAAATATCAACTGGAAAAATATATTTAAGTATAATTTTAGGGTTTGAATACTTTTGCAAGGCACTGCAAGTATTACACTGCAAGAAGGGAATCTTGGTTTGCTAAGCAGTTTTCTGTATACTTGACATGTTGCTCGAAAAATAAATTTAAATGTGTAACCTTCAGTTAATGGACCTTTACTCTATAACCATTTATGCGACCACTTTTGCTAAAATTAATTATACCTATTGTTGTAGTTCTGAGTAAACAAGTTATTCAGAACACTGCAGGAGTCCTGGAAATTTACTTCCTCCGCAGCAATAATACGTTGTGCACTTGTGATGGTTCTTTCATTTGCCCATATTTGTGTGGAAATGTGGGTTGAAATTTAGCTCATTCAAAGTTTTACAGGTGCAAAGGCAAAAAAAAACTTGAAAAGACAAAAACCTGCATTGAGCTTAAGCGCAAGCATAAATACAGAATAGGCCTGCAGTCCACCTGCAAATTATTCACAGCAGGTGAGACACATCTATAATAAATGGCTCAGGGCAGGTTTTTTAGGAAGATAAACAGGATACTCCCATTCCCATTCTTTTAAGATGGCACCATTGAAAAATCCTCTGTTTTTTTAGAGCACTAGGTTTTTTGTGAAAGTCACAACATCAGCAGCTTCTGATTTTTGGTGCAGGATGAGATTATTGTGCTTGTATGCTTCAAATACACTGGACACTTGGACAATTCCTCTCATTCATCATCTAGTACTTTTGCAAGACTTCATTCTGCTATTCACGCCTTGGAAAAAATACTTGCAAGCAGGCGACATGCACAGCATCTAACGCCGATCAATTTGGTCAGTGTTTTGTGATTATTCTGGTCTTTTCCTTGCAGCACACAGAAAGTGTGCATATTTTCAGCTGGAAACTGCAAAATATTCCCTTGTGTCTTCTAAAGTGAAAATAACTTTTTTAATCAAAATTGGAAACAATTCAAAGTAGAATAAAACAAAGTATTCAATAAAATTTTAATGTCTACCTTTTTTTTCAACCTTGAATGTACATTGCACACATGTGGCAGAGCCTTTATTCTCAAAAAAAAAAAAAACTCAGTTTTCTTTCATTCCTTTCCTGACTTAGAAACACAAAACCTCTGTCGAGCAACGTACGTGCGCTCTAAATGTCCGTAAAAACTCTGCATCGTCAGTAAAATTAAATTAAACTGAACTCTTTTTCTGTCTATTGAGAACAAGGTATAGTTCTTACATAAAACATCATGAATATAAAAGAAGAGACACAGTTTTATACACATTCATATAAATGCGTCGACTTGAATTCACCACATTTTCATCGCTATACGTCATACGGTGCCATCACAATAGATAGGAATTAACGTTGATGAAAAACTTACATCAAGCTCAAATTAAAACAAATGTTTCACTTTAAAAGTCAGTGGCGTGTTCTCATTATTTACAGCAGAAATGAATTATTAAACAATTCCATTCAGCACGACTCGGCACTGTCAGGAAATTAATTAACTTGTTTGTCAGCCGAGATGTTCTCGAGCGACAGCTAATCTTTCTTGAGCACCAAGAAAATGCCCTTGTTTCAGGCGCAGGCATAAACATTCCCCTATCTCACTTGGCTTCGTACAACCCGTTTGCATAACCATCGTCGATTCTTTCTTCCGCAGTTCCATTTTAGCAAATTCCGACATTTAATTTATTTTTTAAAGGAAACTTCCGCATGGCAGTGGACCAGAAATAATTAAAACATAATACCGTATTGTCTAAATGGATCAGTGAGGCCGCTGCTGGGAGTTGTGTGTGCAGGGAGATACATCTGCAGCGTCACCGGTTTAACTGATTGTCAAGCTATTATTTCTATTTTCATTTATTCGCGTAGCTAGCTTGCATCTCCATTCCATACTTTCGTTAAATGCATCGGTGACCTTGAATTTTTACACAGTATTATTTCGAAGACGTGTCAGTTTGCTAGGCCTAAACTCGTGTAAAAGGATGTAGTGCTCAAATGGACAAGGTGTGCCATGGGTACGCATGACACAGGTGACCCTGTGTAGTGCAGTTTGTGGCCAGGGGGGGTATTTCAGGTCATCCTCAGAAAAGAACCCCCCCCCCCATGGTTCCCTCATGATGTGTTGACAGGCAAGCAGCCGCTGTCTGAGTTATGTAACTGATGACAGCTGGTACATTGTTGGATCACCATTAAGGTTTTATAATCATAATATACTTAACGGTTTTGCATTCTCTTTATTGTTTTCTGACAGCAAACTCACATCTGACTCCAGCGTTTCAGCCCAAGCTGCAATGCATAAACCTCCGTTTCGTAATTGGTACTCGAATTCATGAGGCATTTCGGGTGCTTCAATAAACCAAGCAAGAAAAATTCACCCAAAACTATGCCAGGCCAACATGCAGCAAAAGCACAACTTCAATGTATTCCTTTAGCAGCTTTTATTAATGCATGCTGTATATATTCAAAATATTTTAAAAATACATAGTTTGGCTAACGTTCCAAACATCGTCCAAAATATATAATTTTTTATCTAAAGAATGTTGTATTTATTTAAGCGTTTCATATAGACTCTTTTACAGATATCTGAATTTATTTAAACAGTAGACACCCCCCTCCCTCCAATTTTAAATCAATATGCTGTAGATTTTGGGCATTGGTTGGTTTAAGATATGTAACATAACCAAATATCTTGAGATGTTTTCCATGGAATCTTCACTTCTTTGTTTTTTTTTTTTTTAAATTTTCCTTGCCTTTCAGTGCAATGTTTCAGGCTCCACAAAGGCTTTACAAGCAGCCAACTGCTCTGCATCCACAAAAGCCAGCAGTGATGATGCAGTGCTGTACTCAACAGAAGGTGACCTTGCCTTCGATGTCTAACAACAGTTCTAATTTCTACTGAAGCTTCTTTACGTTGGCTTCCACACACCGTAGCTTGCAGAAAATGATCACTTTATGTGGAACACTTAGTCACTGTGTCATAGAGTGCGAGAGATTTTTGTTTCTTGCATAACATTTTAGCTCCTCATTTCGTGAATGACAGGAGATCTACGAAAAACAACACGAAGAGCACAGATGTGATCCCCGGGCGCCACAGGATGAGCTGGTTTCTGCTCCGTCTTAGCTTTCCCTGTACTGTGCTGTAGTTCACTGGATAGCAAGACATATGCATGGAACTCAGCCAGGCGGTAATTAAAATGAGTTTGTCACAAACGGCAGAGCTCTGACTCTTCAAGTCTGGAGTTCGAACATATAGGAAAATTCAAAGTAGTATAAATAATGTATAGAAGCCTCTTTGTACATCTTTGTTTTTTGTGAGTGTTAGAGGAATGCACAAGCATTTAAGTTTCCACTGAAACTGGGTGCTGTATCTTACGCACACTGTGTACATGCTTGTGCGTGTGTGGCCACCCTGTTGTTCTTATTGTGCCCAGTAAATATACTGTATATACAGTTCATAATGATTATCATTATCATGAACTGCTTCATTCACCATTATTATTATTGACCCCTTAATCCTGGTCAAGGTCAAGTCAGAGGTCGGGTCAGGTCAAGGTTAGAGTGTCACTACAGGGTCACTACACTTATATACCACACCGTACCATACTACACTATACACCATATATATTTATACGTATATGGTGAAGTAGCCACAGAAATCAATTTCGTTCTCCATAAAGAGAATTGCCGGCTCTGTCGTCTAACAGCGACCAATGTGTTTCTCACTGATTTACGCACTATTTTCATTTTGAAAGCTTTTGTGTTTGCAAGTTCGCAATTTCAAAACTTCCATGCATTAGCCCGAAGCCCGAACTGAATTAGTAGGACGGCGAGTAATAAATTCTTCATTGCTGCCATAAATCTATTATAAATCATTCTATACAAGCCGAGCGTGTCAGAACTACTTCTGTGCTCAATACATGCATAGCTACATAAATTCTTAAACATCCGCTGTCCACTAACCGCTTACAGACACCCGATATCAATTCATCCAAGCTTTTATTCAGCTCATTCATTGTGCCTGCGAATAGTTTAAAGCTGAAAATGTTACAAAAAGTAAATCTATTTACGTGGGAATAAACGGACACCTCGTGTATTCCTTGTGTCATCAGGCTCTGTTTTGCATGAATGTGAGCCCTGACCTCCTATTTTATTCACACTGTCGGCGCTGTACGGTAAAACGGCGGCCCATGGCCCTTGCCCTGGTGACTGACAGAACATTGCACGTTCTGCTCCTCAGCAGACAATCGGGTGAAAGAAGTTGAGATCCTGGGTGACAGCCACAGTGGTGTCATTGATTTGCGCTTTTTGTGCCTTTTTGCCAAAAACGCATGGTAACTGCTCGGGAGTAGCCAAGATGTTGGCTGAAGCGGAAGCCTGCGTGCCATGCCAAATGCCAGTACAAGGTCTGGCGACCACTGTCATAAATATTTCAAACGCACACTTCCCTTGAAATTCTGGCGTGGCACACTGACAATCCCGACTCAAGTTTAGGCAGAGCTCCAGGGTGTTAAAACATTTTCCAGCCAGATCTACACTTGGAAGCCTCTAGCCCACCATCCTTATTATGGCCGGCTTAGCACAGTCCAAAAACGGCAAATGAAACTCGGTAAGACGTGTAGCACCAAGTGCTCTGTGGTTCTGGTATCCAGCGGTTTTCAGAATTGCTTTTTTTTTGTTTTCTTTTGAGCTTCAGCCTTTGGTAGGGCCTAAGGACATTTGCGTGGTTCTGCTCCCATGACAAACACAGCTGTCAGCTGGGTGGGACATCTGGACACAGCAGATGTGTGTCACAAATTCTTCCTGAAGGGCAACTCACTTCACCAGTGGCACTTGCAGAATGGCAGGCACTTCAAAACCAGTCACAAGTCCCCCATTTCCTTTTTTTTTTACCCCCTCCCCGTTTCCTTGCTGTCATTGTAACTTTCCGTGTAAACATTTGTTTTGCAAACAGGGACCAAAATAACATTTTCAAGCTCAAAAGGGGAAAAAGGGAAGGAGAAGTCATGCGTGGGCAATATTTTCCTACCTCACGGGATCTGGGGGTCTTTGAAGTTGAACTCCTGGAGCTCTCAAAGACATATTGAATTATAATCTTGTCAGTTCAGGAGTCAGCGATGTCCTATATTTTACAGAATAATTCATCAGGACGAAGGAAAGTGGAGAAACACATTTGAAAATGCTCTTTATTCGGGCCCTGAGGTTTACCATTGACACATTATTATATTTTAAATGAGCTGTGTGAATTGAGCAGTCCTATTTATACAAAAAAAAAAGATTATAACAAAAAACTGCTTCCCGCTCTTTTCAGAAGTGCGCTGAACTATTAACTCGGTTTTGTTCAATCTGTGTATGGACTTTTTAAAGAGAGAAATGTTCACAAGACTCTTCATGTAGCTCTTTATTCACAACTTTTTCATGGACTTTTGCAGCTTCCCCGAACTAAACTGGCCCACGAATGTTTGGGTCTGGAGCGCTTAGCAGCAGACGGCTTCTCGGTGTTGTCCTAAACTCTAGGCCAGTTCACCTCTCCTCAGCGACAGCTCCGTATTTTGTGATCCCGTTCTTTCGAAGTTCACTCCCTCTGTGCACCGTCACTCCCAAGAACAGAACAAGCAGCCAACAGCTGTCAGAGGGGTTCAGTCAACCATCTCTGCTGCAACGCAGAACAATGACTCACCTCTTTATGCTGTACCTCGGCCCTAAAAATAAAGATCAACTGCACTTGACTGTTTTACATAACAACACCGGCACAAAACATCACGCTACCTCAGCCAAGGTGCGAGCGACTGACATTTTCCAGATGTGCACGATATTGTTGCTGCACCCAGTGTGTCACAGTCTTTTCACTTCTGGTTCACGCGCACTGATCTCGATAAGAACATCTGGAAAGGAGACAAACGCAAAATGTGAATTAAAACAATTGACTCACGGTCTGCCATGGATGCAAACGCGCTTCCAAACAAGGGAATGAGGACTATGAGGACGATCTCTGACGCTGTGGGATGGAAGAATTCAGAACTGGGATAAAACACCTTTAAATGGAGAGTATCTGCAGACAGTGGCTTTATTAAATGGTTCTAAACAGCTATTTTTTGATAAATGGATGCTGGTTTTCTTTTTCTTAATAACTGCTTTTTCTTTGTTGGTTTGCTTAAACTCCCTTTAGTGAGGACTGCTAATGAAACTGCTGCTTTAGGTTTTCATAAAGATTCTCGGTAGGACTAAAGCGAGAACTTTCATGATGCAATTCAAAGACATTTACTCTCCCTCTGCCTCAATAGCTGCTGCATGTTCCCATTTATGGTTTTCCAGTATTTGTTGGTGTATAGTGGGATCCATGTGGCTGTTCTATGACTTAATGTGACTCAAGAAAATCGCGAAATAAAAAAAAAAAATCTGTGAAATAATCGATAAAGTTCTGTATGTATTCCAGGCATACTTCTTTAATTCTTTATGTACACTGTCGGTTGGCAGGAGGTTGATCCCCAAGCACTGAGCTAGTAAATATTCAAAAAGGGTGTTGGGCCTTCCAACTGATGACCATTTATGCAAAAAAGTTAGCGGTAAACAGAAAGTGCATGAATATCGAGAATGAATAAGAAACCTTCATAATAAAATTATTATATGAAATACCCCTACCTCCCCAGTGTCCATTAAGAACTTTAAGGGCTTTAACAATAACAAAATTTTTTTGTCCATTATATTTTCCATACAGGCGTGAAAGCTCCAATCGGATACCACACGCTACTTGCCAATTTCCCGGCAGGGATCAATAAAGTTCTCTCCTATCCTATCTTACCCTGCATCTTCATCCTCCAACTGTACTCCGCAGAAGTCTTAGTCATGTTGGAAAATGGTGGAGGAGGGACCACGTCAGAGGACATTCATAAGTGCATTAAAGGCCAGTACAGCCTTGGGGCTGCAGGTAAATGAGACGTTGGCAGAACAGCTGTAGCTCTCCTTTCTCCTGCGCCTCCTATTTTGAAGCTTGTTTCAGCACTGGGCATGGTTTTACGATCAGACGCGGGAAGGTAACAGATTGGAACATGCTGCCATGGGGAATAGATTTGGCTGATTTGCATTCCTGGCCCCCTTTTCTCGCTGTGAAGAAGGTTTATCTTTGATCGGGGGGACTAAGTCACACTGGGAAATGCAGAGGCCTGGAAGTGCAGCTCAGGGAGGAGTGAAGGCATCTGTAGACACGGCATGAGGAGACGGTGGAAGCAAGGCTTACGAAAGCGTCAAATCCTGAGGTGCCTAGAATGCCTTCCTTTGAATTTTAAAATCCACATTCCTTAATTGTTTTGCGCTAAATGGACTTTCATAAGGAAGTTAGGGATTGAAGTATCGGACTGCACCCTTTGCTTTCCGACGGCACCTCTCCACCTCATGCAAATCATTTGCACAAATTCAAATGTCTCAGCAAAGCATGACAGACAGAATATAATACAGCGATGCCCATTTTAGCATTACCTTCTATAGTAGGTTCACAGCAGCTGTCTTATTTCAGCCCTTTGAGCGATTTATTATAATTCACCTATTTTTTAATATTTCCCAACTTTTTTTAGAAGTTTATACTTTATATCTGCTTTCTGTCTTTATGCACTAGTATTAAAAGTATAGCATTTAATATTATGCTGGTTATGAATGACTTTCAGGTGTGCAGTACCATGTATTGTATTAATGTCCTCTTACACGGCTTCTTCATGAAGCTCCATTACTGAACACATCTAGAGGGCTAATCGAGATATTACTGTACTTCCCGCTAATGAAACGATGCCTAAATTTGGATTCCTATCCACATAAACCCAGGGATAACAGGGAAACCTCTCATCTAAGATCAAGTCTGCAGTCCCGGTAATTTAAAATGACAGCACCAGAGCGCCCTCCCGTTCCTGTATTAATTTCATAACACAAAACCCGGCCTTATAGTAGCATGGAGCAAAAAAAAAAAGGCTATAAAAAGTTCACGACGATTACTTTCATCTCTACATGCATGAAATTTTAAACTGTCTTCCTTCGCCTTGAAAGAAATATCGAATAAACCGAAAGAATTGTGTACGATTTATGTACGGTTTCGGCGCTGATAATGAATTGCATCCAGTCCCGAGTCAACAAACTTGCACTGTGATTCCAGTAATTATTAAAATGCATAGCAGTGCATACAGTGGGACGCCGCCTTGAAAGAAAGCACCTGACATTATGTGCCTTTTAGCTCATATTTTAAATTTTGAAATAATGCACTTCAAAGGCCCCCCTCACTGACAGTATAGATTTCCCATTGTCTTGACAGTATTGGACTGAATTAATCACAAATGGCCTGGAAGCTAATAATGAAAAGAGGAATTCATATCACCAGATCCTGGCAGCGTAATGAACTGTGGGGATGGGCTGATGCATGTTCCGCAAGGCGCTCTTGAGGTGTGAGCCGCATGAATTATTAATGGACAGAACAAAGAAAGAATGCTGTCGGAAGGTGCCGCCGCCACCTTGTTTACATTCGTTTTCAACGCCCGACCTCTCCTCACCTTGTCCGCTGCGGCCCTACAGGAGGCGTCCCGCTTTATCAGGTAGGGATGTGACGCTTCTTCAGCCGAGGCCACCCTGATAAGTCCGAGCAAAGTCAAAAGGCAGTGACCAAGAACGTACGTTTGGTTCGGCAGCTAGGGGACGGCGTGGAACGGGTTCTTCCGGGGAGGAATGTGCCTTTAGAGGATTCGATCAAATAAACCCGAGCAGAGCAGCCTCAGCACCAAGCGCTGTGAGGTAGGAATGAAAAAGGGTGTGATTGATGCGGCAGAAGGAGGGCCACTTCTCACCTAGCATCGCGGGCTCAAGTGAAATGGTCTCCTTTGAATAAAAACCATCAAAACTGTTCTTGTTTACGCTTCTCGTTCTGACACGATAACAAGAAAGGCAAAGGTAGGTTTAGACTCGCAGAGTAAAGATGCAAAGAGTAGGCTTACGATGACATTTCAAATTGTTCTTTATTTTTGTAAGAGATGTTATAATAGTTTTGTTACCACCGAAAGTGTGGCGCTTGGAAATGTGTATACTTTCTATCGGAAGACCTTGGCAGAACAGCAGCATCCATACTATATCCTATACTTCACGACCTGTTGTCCTGAGCAAAATCCCAAATGAATTTAAATGCAACTATACATGGAACCGAAATAAAACAACAAGTTTCTGCATGTGTTCGCCGCCTTTCATAATGGTCATTTCTTGCTCCGTGTAGATGTCAGCAGGTGTGATAAATGAGAGGGATTTTGTTTATATTTGCCACTCAGCTTTGACTGACAGGACAGTAAAAGCCATTATTATGAAACGCCATGAAACACACCTTGATTTAAAAGGAATTCAATAGCGTTAGTCTTGAAAAATATCATAATTTGATGCATTTCATTTTTTTCTGTTAGAGAAACCTGTCAAAATTACTATAAGAGATTCGTAGTGGAATTAAATCTGGCAGAGCAGCGAGAAGAATTCACTGGTAAACATCTGTGCTGGACCTGGGCAACTGTCCACACGGAAGCTGTCAGACCAGCGAGCGCTTGTCAGCAACCTTGGACGTTTTTAGACGGGGCAAAGTGGACAAAGGAGTGAGTGCAAAACAACCCGAAAGTGCCCAGCGTCCATCAAAAGAGCTGGGGAAACATGACAGTTCAGTCCCTACTCAACCTTGTAAACAAATGTCTTGTGCAAATAAAACTAAAGTTTCCAACAAAGGCATGAAAACATTTTATTAGCCCAAAAAAAAGCACTGCTTCTTCTGCTCTCATTTCCTCTGTCCTCTCGCCCATACATGACAGCTTAAGCTGTCCCAACACACCAACCGTTGAACCCTGGTCAAACACAAAACAGTGTGTTTGCGGTTGTTACCCCATCACCACCATCTATGGGTGTAAAATTTCGATTGATGTTTGTCACCTTGTTTGTTTGTTGTACCACAGTGCTTACTGTTGGGTTTTCACACTGGAGATGTTTGTGTTGCTCCTGCTGCTGTTTGGGTTTCCATACCGCTAACCAGAGGCAACCTTTTGAAACAACTTTATTGCAACTCATGGAAACGGCCCACCTTGGCACCTGCCAATCATAGATGACAATTTAATCTTTTCTTTACACCATGTTAATACTACAATTATTTTGAGGTCAACTGACTATGCTTTATGTGTTAGATGTCTGCATGTATTCCGTGTTTAAAAGTTCTGTGCTCAAGCATGGCCGCAATAACTGTGGTATAACTGCGGTATGATCGACGAGGGTTGGAGCTTCGGATGTAAAAGGAGGCTCTGGAGACAGAAGCGGGGATGCATGGGGAGGTGAGGGCTTTCAGCTGTCCAGCTTTTGTACCTTGTGCTATGCATTATGGGTTTAATGTATGGACCTGTACATTCTGAAAATGTTGTAAAGTTGTTCACTATGTTTCACTGGAACATTAACACTTTCCACCTGCCCTGCATTCCTGTGTGTGCGACTTTGCCATTGAAGAAACCTGTGGGGTCCACACGAATCTGACAGTGACACTATTGCTGCATGTGTGTTTATTGTGAGGAAAGATATTTTTTAGCAGTTAATGCAGTCAGCAATGTTGCCCCACAGCAGGAGCCAAGGACATCTTTTTCATACAGCTGGTTTCTGCAAGGTTAGCCCATCTAGATGTTTAGGGATTTTCCATTCTTACAAGAACTGAAAAAGACTCCAGAGCCCTTCAGATTTTTATGTGTTCAACTTTTTATGATTTCAGCTGTAGGTAAAATACCAGCTGACTGCATCCATAGCTCATCTATCAGACAGGATAGCTTTGCTTGTTTTCATTTTTTTGAATGGCTGAGTAGAGTGTAATTCGGACTCTTGAAGAACCGCAGGTTGCGTAATGGAGTGACCAGGCATGAGGAGACAATGGGTTGTTGCAGAGACTTTGCAAAGCCTGCAACCCATAATTATCAACATCAAATAAACACAAATTACCGATATCAAGTTACACAGAAATATGGTTTGTGAGCTCAAATACATCAAAAGTATAAAGAAATGAGACGAAATAGCACTGAAAACTATTGTAGCTACTAACTTCAAAGGAAGCATAATCATAAAAGTTTCAATGAAAATTATCTCTTTTTTTAATTAGATCTGTGAAGAGCATTAAGTCACGGAAACATACAGGCAAAGACAGCAACCCGACAGCTCGTGCAGCTACTTACTGAGCAGAGGGTGAGGTTCAGAAGGTGTCACTCCAAAAAGGTGTCCATATATTCCAAAATTGCTTGGCAAGTCAAATCTTATTTTTTCAAGTGGAAGAAAATCAAACACTTTAGATAAACAAGTATTAACTGAGATAACTTCAGATGTAGACCAAAACATTAAAATACATTTTCTTGAAAGGTGTTTTAAGAAAAATTGAATTAATGTTAAAGGTGAGTAAACTTCCTTCAAGAGAGCCTGTGTCTTCTCACAGTCCCAGAATAGAGGTACTAATGCACCTGGTCTGGCTTTACATCTACAACACAGCTCAGAGGTCTCTGAAAGGTGTACCGTGGAAAGGTGGATTTTCTGAATGAGCATGAAGTTTTGCTCCTGGATGTCTAGGGGAGAGCAGACAGAGAAAACTGGCACAGATTGTTGACCATTCGTGATCACTTAAAGATGTGTTAAAGTCATATTCCTGTCTGTTGTTTCTCCACTTTAGTTTATTCTGGGTGAAGTTTCTTCTCCTCATTTTAGGTTGCAGAAAAATGACAAAGTTGTTATTATTTAAAGAGGTCAGTACTGGGAAGATCAAATATGATTCTTAGATCTTAAAGCTAACCACTTACATCTGGGTTGAGCACAATGGCAGACCAAAAATTATAGGCCACACAGGATAACCAGGTATCTCTTAATTGCTCTCCAGATTAGAACAAGTCAGACCCAGAATCGTGAGAAATGTATAAATGAAAGGTGGGGACCTCAAAACTCTTGGGTAGCATGAGACTGATTCCATACCAAACGATAGACAGTCGTAGTGCAACCAGTTAGTCATTTGTTTAATTTGTGCTGCCTAAATGTAGCGTGTCGTTTCCAGTAGAGAAACCCGACCCATCTGCTTTGGTTGTCCAAGTCTGGAGAGCCTGAATCTTGGTTTCTTATTGTTCTGAATAATTTGAGATTAAGGCATTTAATATCTTAAAGAATTTGTTTGGCAAATATCAGAGTAGGTTTGAAATAGGCATATGAAGCAATTCCAAATGTCTCATTTATTCTGCCAAATGACAAAAAAGGAAGGGTGGTCCATGATTCAGACAGCATTTCACTGTATGGCATACCTGCTTTCCATGTATGTGACAAATAAATCTCTTTGAATCTTTTGAATGTATCCAGGTCTTTTTAAACTTTTTCATTAGCAGAAAGTAGCTTGTCTGTGGTAGGAGAGTAAGATGAGTGATGAAAATTCATAAATACTCATATCCCAAGTGTAAAGAAGAAACACTAGTTGGAATTAGGAGAGAAATTCAGCTGCATGGCCAAAGATTTATAGAGATTGTTTTATAACCAAAAAATTTATTTTAATCAGATGTCACCTTTAGAACAGCAAGAACCGACATTTCAGGGTTACTTGAGTACAGGAGTACATCATCAGTATATAGAGAAATACAATGCTCTTTTTCTCCTACTTTTATTCCATATATGTCTGACTTCTGATAGCTTCTGCTAAGGCTTCAATCACCAGGGTGAAAAAAAGGGAGGAACGAGGACAGTCTTACCAGCAGCCTCATACCTTGGAAAAAACCAAATGGGAGAAAGCCGTTTGTATTAACTTGTACCGCAGGGTTAAAATATATGAACTTAATTTGTTTAAGGACTCTACTACCCATATTAACTCTTTTCAAAGCTGCAAACAAGAAACCTCATTTTACTCCATCAAATGATTTTTCTGCATCAACGGAAACAATCAAAGCAGGTTTTTGATTCTTTATGTTAAAGTTTATGGATGTTTAAAGTACGACATGCATTGCTGCAGCTGAGCCTGGCCTTAAGAAAACTGCTTTCATCAGCGGTCATAATTTTTGATACAACTGCTTCCAATCTCATTCCCAGTGTTTTTGTTTCAGTTTTAAAATCCATACTCAACATACTAATTGGTTAGTAAGAGAAGCTACATATAGGATTTTTGTCTTATACATTGTGCTGTATTTCAAAAAATGTGGGATGCAGCCCTCTGTAAGCATCTGGCCCTGGTGCTTTTCCTGAATGCTGTGAATGGTATCCTAGATCTTCTCACGGGGCATTTAAAAAATAAGTGTTCGTCAGTGATAATCGGTCAAAATATGGTACTTTTTTGGAGCAACCTAGGTCTTAAGCTGTGTAGAAAGACATAAAATAATTGCTAAAAGTGTGAATGATTTGCCCGTGGGTCATAAGTACAATATCAACAGACCTCTGGTTCTAATTTCAGGTGATTAACTAAAAGACATCTTGGCTTGCTCCTGAGATTGTAGCTGTGTTTAGCAAGAAATAAAAGTTTTATAATGGGATTTGTATAACCCAGGTGGGATTTAGCCTTTGCTCTATACAATTTTTGTCCAGTTCTCCTGAGCAGATTGCTCTTTCTCTAAATGCTTTGCCTCTAAATCTAATGTTTTTATATTCCTCCTCATACAGTCTCTTCTAATGAGAAGCAAAGAAAATGATGAGACTCATTAAGTAACTTTAGCTCCAAACGTAGTTCCCAAAATGTAGCAGAAGTTTTATTCACACCATCAAGGGTGGTGAAAATCAGCCTCTAAATACACAAGCCAACAGTCTGAGAGCACAATGGGGCCAATTTAGTATAATCTGTTGTTAAGAATGAAAATATAATTTAATCTGGACTAAGATTTATTAGGCTTAGAGTAAAATGTATAATCCTTGATGTTGGGGTGTAACTCTCCAAATGTCAACTAAACTTAAACTCCTGTGCAGTTGTAAATTTAAATTTCATGTATTTTACCAAATTTATTGATTTTATTATCTAATGTGCAGTTAAAATTGCCTTCCGAGCATGCAGATCCTTTAAAACAATGCTTAATAAGCAGCACCATATGGGAGAGGAACTGCAGAGGGCTGTATTCGGAGCATAAAACATCTCTTTTTTATCCTAGCCTCTATAAGTCTCCATAGGTTTAATGACTGCACCCGGTACATGTTTCTTCCTAAAAAATCCATCCAAATGCCACCATCAGCCCATGAGGTGGGATGTATCTTAAGACGAACAGTATCCCAGATCACATAAAGCTCTTCAATCACCAGATCAGACTGCCCTCGGACAGGTACAGGATATTGTGAGGCATTATTTCAGTCCGTCTGCAGCATTTCACTCCCTTTAAGCAGCTTTCGAGTGGATGGACTTCATCATGGAGGAACTCTCATCATGGGAGAGTATTATTTTTGCCTAGGGCCAACGGGAGGTATGATGGTTAAAACCAATGTCTTGCCTCAAATGCCTCAAATTCCTGCAGGTTTGAATCCTGCTCCTACTGTAGTACCTTTGAGCAAAATATTTCCTATGAATTGCTCCGGTATAAATGATTCACTTGTATGAATGGATAAATAATAGTAAGCAGCTTGGTATATACGGTACACCTCACACTGTAAGTGCTTTTCTGGAGAAAAGCTTCAGTCAACTGAATTAATAATAAATAATATTTTCTGCCAAGGCTTGAACGGCACTTCAAGGATGGCGCGTCCTCTTCGCTCTGCATTATTTCCAACTGTGTGACTAATATTTCATAATATATAAAAGCAATAACCCAGAATACTGATGCAAAATGTGAAGTCTAATATTAGAAGGAAAGCAATTTTACATGTTTGTCCAACAATGTGTTTTCAGTTTTGTAAAGTCAGTTTAGAAGTGATGACATTCCCCAAACCCCCCCGTGAAGGTCTGTGCCCAGCACTCAGTTCCTTATCAGTGATGGGCATTCATCTTGCCCTGACAAAGTGCCGGCACCCTGCGGTTCATAGGGGCACTGGATCAAAGGCCATGCAGGGACAGGCTTATCACTGCCTCTGCATTTCTGCAGGAAATCACCCTGGGGTCCACAACCAAGGTTATTCCGATTATTCTTTACATAGCTCCAGGGTTCCCATGTGAATGGCTGGCCTGGGGTCCACTCTTTTTAGTGTTGACTGAAAGGTTTAGACTCGGGCCTTTCTTTCAGGGCTGGGATGGACATCCAGCTAAACCCGATGAGCATTTTAAAAAACCCCTGATTTTGTTCCTCAGACAGATTTTAGAATTACACCATTAAATTACTAAACTTCTATAGCAGTATCCCAAGTCTTTTGTGAATCCTAACCCCATTAATGGTGTGAAAATATTGCTCAGTTTTCTTGTCTCGGTAGTATTGTCCACTATTTTCTTTATAGCACCTATTTTCAAGCTACGATATATTAAAATGCTCTCCTTCTGAACTGTTACTTTTGGCTGTACTATTTCTCAGTCTGTTACATGGTGAGGAAATTAAAGCTCCATTACAGATGAACTAACTATTGATGCATAATTCAGAACCCTACTATTAACCTACACAATAGAGCCTGGCAGAGCTGAACAGCTGAGAACTTTCACAAGCACAGCTTAATATTGCTAGCATTAACAATAACATGTTAAAAGGCTTACATACACACACACACACAACCTTTATTAAAAGTGTTTAATAACTTAATATCCTTTGCTTATATATTAGTAATTTAATGTAAAAAGTAGTATTAGTTTCTAGTTGAAATTATATGGAATTTGTGAATAAGGTACGTAAACAGATGAACCTTCAGAGTAGAAGCAAGTGTAATCTTTATATGGCAGGTAAATATAAACAAAATATAAAAAAGAGTTTTGGCAATAATAATAATAATAATAATAATAATAATAATAATAATAATAATAATAATAATAATGCCTGCTCAATAGATGGGTTTTATGTGGTTAATTAATATAACTTTAATAAGGGATATTATTGAGTAAATTAGAATTAACATGCTGTTAAGTACAGTTCCAATGTCTATTATTAGCTAATATAAAGTTGTCCAATAAAACAGATCCATTGACAAGCAGTGTCATTTTTTACTGTTTGTATTCGTTTCTTTTAGTGTTGAGCTTATTTATGCTTTAGACTGGTACACCTCGACCTCTTCTGTGCTGCAGACCAGAGAATACGCTAACATTTCCTGGAGTTGGTCATTACCCAGTAGCTATAATACAGCAAAAATAAAATGTTTTCTATGCACTGGCTAATACAGTATATTCCAGCTACAGTAGGTGGCAGCAACATGCCAATCACCCAAGGCATGATATGGTGTACAGTGCCACATAAACAACTACGACAAATATTTATTTTTACAAATGTACACACTCTCCTGCTTTGACGCCTTCATTTAACATGCACACTGGATGGATACGCTGCCTGAGAATAGCACTTTATTGATGAGAGACTATACTGTTGTTTGGGACTTGGCTTGCTTTGTTAGCATTTCCAGATGCGGAGTTACCTTCATTGTTTCCTTTGCCTGAACAGCCCACATGAAAAATAGTCCACTGATGTTTGCAGAAGGAAGTCTTCGAATGTATATGTATTATGAACTAGGCAAGAAAAAAAAACAAGGTTGTTACTGCTAGCTTATTACTGTAACATCTCTGCATCTATAACCTAAAATTATTATTATTATTATTATTATTATTATTATTATTATTATTATTATTATTATTATTATTATTGCTGTTGTTGTTGTTATTGCAATTACTGCAAGACTCCGCTAATCCTGTAACAACACTGAACTAAACAGAGCCATAACTTTTCATTTTATTGATAAACATGCTTCACATTCTATGACTCAAATAAATAACAAATTCCTCTCAAAAATACTTTTGCTATTTCTTTTTTTTTCTTAGTTATTAAATGACCGGAATGTTCCATGGCCAAGCAACACACATGACCGAATTTTGATCTGCAGCCTGGTTCTTCAGAACCTCTGCTGTAGACAACGGCACTGTTAATAATTCACGAACCGGCGTATGAACATTAAAATGAACCTTTTCTTAACAGCTTAGCTTGAATCATATGTAATAATTAACTGCAAATGGATGTAATGCAGTATATACAGTGTATGTGAAATTCATAAAAGAATAAGCAGGATTTGGGAAAGTAAGTGATGTAGTATAGAGATCTGCAATTTTTCTTTCTTTTTGTGTGTGAGGTGTACCTTATATACCAAGCTGCTTTTCTTTTTGCTACTGAATAAATTCTTCTAGAACCTACAGGAAGGGCAGCAGTGTATATTAAATGCCATTTATAGCTCCGCAGTAGTAAACTACTAATGCAGTGAATGACCAGGAGCTCTTGTGCAACCATTGTTAAGGACATCAATTTCGGCACGTAGATGCGGCCCGCTGACACTGATTTGCAGTTGGGTATTGGAGTTGGACCTGTGCTCCAGGCAGCGAACCTGCACAAATTTCCCACAACCTCGATCAACATTTTTCACTCTCCTGTTATCTCTGATGAACTTCTCACAGGTAAGTAGTTTGAACCTTGGTTGGGAGCTTGTTGAGTGGTGCTGATTTCATCTGAGCATTAGCATCCACCTTGCATTCGAGACAGCGTTGTGTAACTGTCTCTCCATTGCAGAAGTGCCCCGATACGCTGTCAGCTCTTCACATGCACCCCAAAAATGGTTTACACCGGTTACACTGTTGTCCTGCCGAAAGCCTTAGTGAAAAAGTAACCCATGCTCATGCACCTTATATCTGCAATGCACCACAGCACTCTAGTGGTGGTGATGGGTATTCGGGCCTGGTTCTGTTCCTGGTGAGGCACCCCTTCTCCAGAACAATGTGACACAAAAAGCTCCAGATGTCGGACAGAATTGCAATTAAACAAGTTGTTAAATTTTAGTGGCACTGTTCACCAGTAGTGCTGCTATAAAAGACACAAGGGAGATAACACATTAAAAAATATTAATTTAAAGGCAGTCTTGTATATACACACACTGTATGGTCAAAAGTATGTGGACCCCCCTTCTAATGACTGAGTTCAGCTGTTTCGGCCACCCATACATCATTCAAACACATTGCAGACAACTGTGTGCTTCCAGCTTCATGGCCACAGTTTGGGGAAGAAGCTCCTTTAACTGTTCCAGCATGACTGTGCCCCCCCATACACAAAGCGAGTTCCACAAACGCATGGTTTGCCTGGGTTGGTGTGGAAGAACTTGAGTGGCTGCACAGACCTCTGACCTCAACCCCACTGAACAGCTTTGGGATGAGCTGGTATGCCAACTGCAAGCCAGGCCTTCTTGCCTGACATCTGTGTCGAGCCTCAGTGATGCTCTTGTAGCCAACTGGGCATAAAGTCCTGCAGCTGCTCTCCAAAATCTGGCAGAAAGCTTTTCCAGGAAATTGAGGGCTGTCATAGCAGCAAAGGGGAGAAAAACTCCATATCAATGCCCATGGGTTTAGAATCAAGCACCTAAGGGTGTGATACCTCAGTGTCCGCATACATTTGGCCATGCAATGCACTGATCTGCATTTATGTAGAGCTCTTACTCTTATAACTGTTGAAGTTTTATATTTGTTATCCATAAAACAGACTCCTTTCTCTCTTTATTTGCTATTAGACACAATTTTTTTCATGAATTCAGCTTTGATCACAACATTTCCAAAATAAATAACTTTTTTCAAATTACTTTATTAATTTGATGCTCTAAGCACCCTGCAATACAGCGGCATTCTGTCCAGCTCTGCACTTCCAGAATAGACCGTGGACCACTTCAATCCTGATTTGGATAAGTGGTGAACGATAATAAGAGGACTTGGGAGCAAATGAGTAAGTGAGCTTGCAGTAACAAATTTGTTTCATAAATTTGCTGCACTTTTAAGAGTTAAATATTCCCCTTTAGAAGCAGATTGAAGGGTGGCTCTCTTTTTGCTACTGGATTCCTTCTTCTCTTACTTCAGTGAGAGGAGCATGGGATGCATCTAAGAGAGCCTACTGAACGTTAAGGGATTTCTCATCCTTTCCATCCTTCTTGTCCTTTTGAGAAACTGCAATGGTTCTGCCCTTTAATTCCCAAGGAGACACAGGGCATGGAAAGTGTCCAAATGCCGCTATTTTCCAGCAGGGCCTAAATTGTGAGTGGAACCGCTTAGAAGTTCCAACCCCTGCTCAGCTACTCCCAGAGCCCTTGTCCGATAGAAATCATACGTGTCAATGCTGGTCTGTTATCCGGGCCGGAACGGTAAACCTCAGGGATGCTGCAATCGATGACTCAACAAAGTAATCTACCAGACAAGTGACCCAAAGTAACGCCTATTAACCCCCTGCCCAGCTTGTCCTTGATGTTGTGCGGGGAGGAGGCTGCCACCGGCAGGGCACCACCAACCCCCAGCACCACAGGGGACGCATACCTTGATCCTGACGCTGTTGTGGCGTCAAAGCAGACCTCAGCAGGAAAGCAAAAAGCGTCCCCAGGGCTTCACCCGGCCAGAGATGGACGAAAGCCTGCACACTGGACTGCCAGGTTAAAGCACACCGTTCAGACTCTCGGCTGGACGCCGTGCACATACATACTTCAAATCCAAAGCCACGGAAAACCAAATTCATTCTGGAGAAGTCCTGCCTGCCATAAATGTGCTTGTTTGTTTGTTTGTTTGTTTGTTTTGCTGTTCTTTTGAATACGATCAACACAATTATTTTAGCGCTCCAGATTACTTCCAAAACCGGCATTCAGACAGACTTAGTCATGTGCGGGCGTGAAACATACAATGCGCGTCTCGCGAGTCGCCGAGTTAGAAAGACAATTGCGAACGATCAAATATCTTTTTAATTCCATTCTGCCACGCCATTTTAATGCAAACAACTTTGCGGTTATGAACGCAATTACCAGGCCTGTCAGCTCTCTGCTGTAACAAACAGAGCTGTTTGGGATCCGCTCTCCGTTACGGAAAGCGGCTGGCGCTTCCGGTCCGGAGTAGTTTGACTCAGTAGTTATCACTTCAGTTTGCAGCTAAAAGGCCACAAATAGCAAAATATGAACTATATAATAAAGTATATATAACTTTATAGTACTGAAATTTAATACTTAAATGGTGTAAGTGCCCAAACAATGTAAGTACTTCTCTATTTGATGGTTTATTTACAGCTTTTCTGTTAAAGTTAGCTTTAAAAATAAGCAGAACGCAAAAGTAACTAAAAAAAAAAATCCTTAGAAGCTCAATAACAGCATTGAAAGTTTATAGAAGCGATGGATTGCTCCCACTTTCAATCAAGGCACTGCCCTTGGTTTCTATATGAAACATTTTCCCTGTTAAAATCTGCTGCCGCGTAATGGAACTGGAAGTGTTTAGCATTTCCAAGGTGGAGCTTCACTTTTGATAAGGCCCCACACACCGCTGGATCAAGTCACTGATGAAACATGAAAATCTCTATTACATAAGTGAAGTGAAATTGGCCAGGAGATCCCAGGCCAAATTAATGCACTTTAAAGCACTTAATATGTTCCGCTGAACCAAAGCCAGGCTTTATAGATTTAGACTTTTCAAGTCCAACTGGTAATAAACCCTGTTTCTCACATATTGAACTTATTTAATCTTATTTGTAGAAAAGAGGATGAATTTTTGCTGTGCACTTGCACCACTTTTGGTGAGAATAAATCCGGAAAGGAATGAAAAGGATATATCTTTTCAATTTGGAACCCATCTATCCATCCATCCATTATCATTGACCGCTGAAACCTGTGCACAGTCACGGTGGTCTACAGTCTATCCTGGAGTACCCGTGGATAGGATACCAGTCTACTGCAGGGTGGCCCCACACACACACACACACACACACACACACACACACACACACACACTCGCAGAAAACTGAACTGAATTCAGACCCACACTCGAACAGCCCAGTATGAGGCAAGAGTGCCGCTCATTCCACCATCATGCCCCCTAGGTCGGTTTCCCTACTCTGTCATTGCTTTGTTTCACAGCTTAATGTATTCAGTACCACCCAAATTAATCAGCTCTGCCTGGGTCAAAAAGTTGTAGCAGTGGAAAGGTAAAAAGTAGCAACATTATAAAATCAAACTGTTTTACCATTAAAATGGTTGTATTTAGTGTGTAAGTGCTGCTGGTGCTGTTGGACAGGTGGGCACCACAAAGAGTGATGCATACACCAGCTGTAGTTAATTGGAAAGAAAAGAAAACAAAATATGTATCAAACCAAAATTTGATAGAATTAATAGAATAGAATTTGATAGAATTAAACTGTTCGGAATACTAAGCATTACCACAAAAAGGACATTTTTTTTCCAGTGTAAAAATTACAAAGCTGTCTTAGCAGATGTATAATAGTATACAGCTCAGTATTCACACCTGCACAGAGGTTTCAGATAAACAACAGCAGCAAATAATGCCTAGAAGTGTTTTTATTCATTTTTATGTATTTGATCACTGCAATTGGCAATGAATAATTTTATTGTTACAGCAGAATTTATATATTAATAAGATGATAAGATATGCATGCAGTAATTTACATTTGCATGTTTTCCCTGAGCAGATGCTTTTCTTCAAAGGTTCAGGTACAGATGTGATTCTCAAAGTACTGCCACTTCATCCAGTACCACCACTTTCTTTCCATAACTTGGTGCATCCTGAGTAATAAAGGAAGTGGGGTTTGTTCCAAATAACCACCATGTGCTATGAAAGACATTTACTGGCAAAGAGGTTGTCAGAGAATTTGTTCAACGGGGGAGAAACGAGTACCAGGGTCTTATGAGAAGGCCCGATATACAAGAAAAAGTCACAGTAGTCCATAGAGCAAAGCACAGATGTGCCAGTACCACGTATCAGTGAGCACTGGCACACTTTAAATGCTGCATATCACACATAGACCACAGCTGAATGGAGAACGAAATAAAGTCACAAAGAACTATAGTGATGCACCTGTCATCACAGTGACTTGGTCGCATGTCAGAATCCCTCACATGCAGTGAGAAAACAAAGCAGTATTGAGTGATAATAATTATTATGCCCATCCACACTGGACAATGCCAGGAATGTGTCTTGCACTGAGAAATGCGGTGAAACAGGATTTCGCTCTTTAAACCGCAACCTCCAAACTTCAACCTCGTTTTGGAGTCAGTTACACCTTCAAAATGGCCTCAGAAGGAGCACCAATATGTCCCAAAGCCTTGTGATTTTTACATCCAGTAGTTCAACAGATCACAGAGGAAAGCACATGTTTTGTGTTTCTGGATCAAAAGCTGTGTGGCAACACAACCAACTCTTTCCTACATTGTGACAAACTCTGCACATCTATGGACAGCATTCGTCATTGCATCCCTAATGCTCTCCATGGTAACACGATCTGTTGTGGCCTCAACATGAGTTTCATTCTGAGGACTGACATTCTGCCCATCACTTTCTCTCATAGTCTCCTAGTTAAACCGAGGCTGGGATGGCAGTCAGCACAACAGTTCGGGAAACTTGGACTGGCATTCATGTTAGCTGTTACCGAAGGACACCTGAGCTCAGAAGGCAAGGAGGAAAAAACAGTATTAAATTAGCTTGCACGCCTCTGTGATAACCCAGTCAGTCCTAGGAATTCCAGCGTAAAGGATCTACGGCTGGAATCATTGCTTTTAGCTCCTGATGCTTCAAGCTACTATTTGCTCCCAGCCATCATGATTCTTTTTTTTTCCAAGTTGTAATAGCGTCAGTTTTCCATTTGTATTGAGTTGGCTTCATTTACGCACAAACAAAAATGTTCCTGGATTTTGCTCTAAGTACGTAGACAATGCTGTTAGTTTCACGGAGTTGTGTGCGGAGAATGTTTACCGTTTTAGCATTTTATGACGAGACGTGTCGGAAAAGTGGTCATCTTGAAAAATTCTATGATTCAGCAAAAACCAAAAATGAAACATGGATGACTTGCAGAAGATAACTTTTTTTTTGCAACATTACAACGCATCACCTGAGAATAAGGTCGGCTTCCTGTGGTTGGATTCTAATACAAGTTCTAGGGGTCGTGTGACTCAAGTTTACAGTTCCACAAGTCTTGCTTGGGAAAAATGGAGATTAACAGACGTAAAATTATCCACAGTGAGGCTAAACAGCAGCTACTCACGAATCATTGCCCAATAAAAAGCTAAAGGAAAACATGGGATTGCCCTATTGTCCAGCTGGCATAACCGGGAAGATACTCTGCACCGGGGAGAAAATAAAACAGTGCAAAACATACACAGATGTCTTTGTAAAGAGTCAATAACCTCATAAAATTTTATTCTCATATGTGAAGTGCGTGGGTGAACAAGCTCTCGGAAGGGCAGAAAGAGATAACTGTTATTTCCTTTGTGGGACTTCAAAGACATTAATAAATGATATATACACTTGATTAGTGCCCCTTTTTTGTTTTTATTCAGCTTTATTCCTGCGACATGCGTAATAAAACGCGCATATTCAGACTGATGCTGCGTCTCCATCTGCTGCGGTTATGATACGACATATTTCCACAATACTTCATGAGAACGGAAAAATATGCCGTATAAGTCATATGATATTACTGAATTAGTTTGATAAATACATATTGTTAGATGGTTTTAAAATTAGTTTCCACGAACCTGTGACTGGGGGATGCTGTGGTGCAGGAGGGTATGCTGATGCCTCACAGCTGCATGGCTGCTTACCTGAGGTGGGGTTCGGCTGTGCAGCTTGGGTCTGTGTGTGTGTGGAGTTTGCGTGTTCTCCTCTGTGTTTACAGCTCTCTAAGGAAAAAGCATGCTGAAAGAAGGCGATGGCAAACCACTTCCGTCCCTCCTTGCCTTGAGAACCATGCCAGTGGTTTCCTATGAGTCAGATATGACTAAATGGCACTGTCCATTTCCGATACATGATCAATTTATAAAATGCATCTGTTACTTTCCTATGCAACAGTAGTAAGCATTTTATCAAAGTAATAATACTGCAATTTATAGTTACCATATTAAACACAGATCTTTTTTATCAGTTTAAGGACCATCACTGTAACCTGCCACACAATGCACTGCTGCTAGGAACCTTCTGCCACTGTCCAGCATCCCACATTGGTGACAAGTACTTCAGGATGACAATGTGACAAACAGACCTCACATGGCACCAGGGGAATGAAACCACACCAGTTGGTGACCTGTTGAAACATTTCCTTACCCCCTGAACATCATGTGAGTGAACGTGAGCCCTGGGTCATATGTGAACCAAAGGTCCCAGGCTCATTTGGACCGCTGTCCGCTTCCACATTCATTCTCCTCAAGGAACCACTTGAAATTCCACCCACAGAAGAAAGAAGTCTTTTCCATTCCTTTGTCCCCCCTCGTATATTTGTTGGGGTGAACAGGCAAACAAATGATCGTTTTAAGAACACCGTGGCAGACAGCTAACCGCATGCAGGCACTGCTTTGAGCTTAACATCGAAAAAATTAGCCTGGACACATTGTTTCAATTTCACGCAAAAGGGTTCGATTTTTAACAATTGCATAATAAACACTTAGCTATGTTCTTTCGTTATAAATTTTATTAAGCAGAATGTGATTTCACTTTCTGAAATTTAAGAAACCAAAACGACTAAACCGACAAACAGCGATGGAAGAAGAATCTTTGTAAATCTTGGTTCGGTTCTTGTCTGATCCAATTTGAAGCAAACCGTCTTGGATAAATAAAACTAATTAATGGAGAGCTTAAAGTGAATTCCTGAGTTAAATGATTTGAAAAAATAAAAACACACACACTTGTAAGTATTTTCACAGCGTGGACATATTCGTCGATTTAACTAAGGTGACACAAAACCCATTTACTGATCTTGTTTAACACATTAAGGTGTGATTTCAAGATGTGTATTCTGTCACGCCGGTCCATCTCTTGCAGGAATTCTCTGAACTGTTTGCTGTCCGATCCCATTATTTCCGATTTGTTGTTCCAGAGGAGCCCCGCACCGCTGGGAAACAATGAGCAGCAATCGATCAGCGCTGGCGCATTTGGTTAGGTAAGTCATGCACTTTTCAGTCTTACTGATCATACAAATGATACTTTGGACGCTCGCCGGTGTGGTCTTACTCCAAAGCATGTGCTTGAGACCAGGTCTGGGATTCCAGTCATGTCTGGAATCGGGCAGCAGGTACAGTGGGTGGCTTTGATGCTACAACAAGCTGCTATTCCATAATCGGTGGCATATAAGCCATGTGAACAATCCTCCATCATAGCCACATCTGCACATCTCAGAAGTGCTAGTGTCCACACCTTCTTTGCCATGTGCGCATCCTAAGTCACCAGCACACTTGACCCCAGGCAGCACATGATGTTTTTGTCTTCTTCAGCAGCTTCCTGTTCCTTGCTCCCTGCATAACTTAGTTTTCACCTTCTCAGCATCCATTGTGCCTTCCAGATTCTCAGTCTTCTCGTCGTGTCACACTCAATTCCTCATGGATCCACTACATAACTCATGCACCTATCACCTTTGCCCTTTTTCACCCAGTAAATGTGCAATATGAATATGTATGAAAATGCATAATATGTGCACATCATGTTGTTTTGCTTGTTTCAGAACCTTATGACAATTGGACAAACATTGAGAAAAATAAATCTGAATGCAGATACCACAATGAAAAATACAGTGACTGTCCTTAAAGAAAGCACCTATTTTTACCCAAAGACAAGTAGTGTCTGAATTTTTGCTGAGTTACCATGGGAAATAAATTCATTTTTCAGACCACTGTGCCAGCTGGTCACAAACAAGCCTCTAGGCCACTTAACACTGGTAGAGGTTTTCAATCAGTCTTCATGTACAATGTGGTCAGGGACAAGGAAAATCGATATCCACCTTTAAGCACAAGCTGTGTTTGTTCCAGCCTGTCGCAGAAGTGGGGGACTGCTGGTCCTGAAGAGTACTTGAGTGTCTTAACACCAGGAAAATATTGCAGCAGAAGTTAAAACTAAATATTCATACGTAGGTGTTTGTATGTGTCAATGTTGATACAGATGGTCCTCGATTTACAATTTTTCAACTTTATGATGGTGCAATAGCAACCGCACTTCAAATTTTGAATTTTGATTTTTTTTCGGGCAAGCGATATGTGGTAAAATACTTTCTCTTGATGCTGGACAGCCGCAGTGATCCCCATCTCCCAATCTGCCACGCTGTTGGTAGTGTATACAACCGATACGCTATAAAATGCCCATCTGTGTTTCCTGCTACTGGTGAGAAGAAGGAGAGGAAGGCAACGACTCTTGAGGAGAAACATGAAAGCGGGAAACCCGTAATGACTTTTAAGGCAGGCTAGGCTAGGCTATGATGTAGGTGTTGTGGCGTGGGTTGGTGGAAGCAATCGCGAGACACAACGGTAATAAGTTTAAGTTCCATTAAACTCTTTACTGAGTTGTTTCTGCCAGAGTGTTACCTTTAGCCATGAGTTAGCGGTAAACATTAGCAACTGACAGCAAAAAAGAACCGAACATGCCACAATTCAAAATAAACATAATACAAGGTCTTAGCAATGCAGTGGTTGCATGAGAGTTCACAAGAGGCAGCGGAAACTCAGAACTGGCAGGAAGTCCGGGTAGGAACTAAATTCCCTTCCACAAATGGTTCCTACATCAATCAATGCTCAGTCTGAAGATGGGGACGGAGAGACCGCCTATGTTCTATTGCTGAAGCGGCCACAGGTGTGACAGTAGGTTAGGTGTATTAGATACAATTTCAACTTATGATATTTTCAACTTACTATGAGTTTATTGGAATGTAACTCCATCATAAATCAGGGACTATCTTTATGATAATATATACAGATAGATGCAGAAACCCATACATTTTCTCTTCTCAGTTTCCATTTAAAAGCTACGAGACCTGACAAGAGATACATTTTAACGGCAAAAAGCTGCAAAAACAGAGAAAACTGGAAAGGGAATCTAAATAAAGGTTTTATTTATTTTTTATCTGTAGTTTCCAAATACTCCCGTGCAAGCCATTTCATACGCTTTTTCCGTGTAAATCCAAACTAGCACAGTAAATGGACAACAAGTCCGGAATAATAATTTTGGGTGCGATGCAGCGCCGCTTATTGAAAACAACAGTCTTTTTTCTATTTGCAAGTTATTTAAATAAACACCAGTGTATAACTATGGGGTCTCACTGCAGAATTATTAAGAGAGCTGATTAAAATATGATAAAACTAAAATGACATGAGAAGGGTTTGAGCTGGAAGATGCAAAATGAATTCAGTTCCCTCTATTTTTACCTGTGGCGCTGCCTGCGAAATGGCTTGATGGAACTCGTTCCTTCTGACTCTTAAGCCAGACACCCTCCGTGCAGGAAACGAATGCATTTGAAAACAAGTCGAGGCGAGTCTGCAACCGTGATGATTCCCGGTCCAAAATCAGTTTATCTAGCAGAGACGGATAATGATCCACCTTATTCTATCACATTAGTTTCTCATACCTGCCCCCATCTAGCAATTCCATGAGAGGAGCAGGTTAAGCAGCAATGTGGGTGTCTTTGGTTAACGCAAAGTGATAAAATGTAAATTCTGGCTAGATTAAACCTATATTTCTAATATTTGGTCTCTGGAGATCTACCCTTGCAGCCTGGGCATCGATGCACTTAAACTAAAGTGACTGAAGATCACCTTCTGCCTCACATTTTACTGTGCCCTAGAATGCATCTTTGAGTTTAGAAGATGTCTCCTTGGGGGGCATCTCATTCTGTCATCAAGTGCTTTGTTGCGCCACCACCTCAATTGTTTGTGACAGCGTTTTGAGCTGCGCTTTTCATCCCATTTTTCCATTGTTTGTCATTTATTACTCCAGTGCTGCCAGACCGTTTTTTTGTTTTTTCCAAATCTGTCCACGACAAGGAAGATGAAGACTCCTTTGAGTCTAAAATGGACAGTCTAAAGGGAAGGGGGGAAAATGTGACTCTATGATCCATTGCCTTTGTCAGTTGCTTTGACTGAAGGAACAGTTAGATGAATCGAGAAGCCAGGTCACAGACAACGCTGCGGCCAGTGCTTGAATGTTTGAGCAAAGTTAAAACATTAAGCTGCACCAGATTTTATTCTTAATAATGCATGTTCTTTGGCACAAAGTGCACCTTGTCCATTGATCAATGAAAATGTGTTTATATCTCTTTTGGAACCGAATTTGCGGAAACAATAGGTTACGCACATGACTATGCTTGAAGCTTCACAGACGTGAATAAAAAGGTCAAATTAAAATTTTTCCAACAAGACAGAATATTTGTGAATCGAATATATTCTGTTTGCTCGGAGCCCATACATTCATACTGGAATTATTCATAGATTACTGTTTGAAACAGTTAGGACAAAGATGGAACGGTGAACGCTGCTACTGTCTGCTGTTGCTTACAAATAATTTAAATTTGTCATTTAAACCTCATCTCACAAGAACTGCTGTCTACCGTGGAGGTGAAAAATACATCTGCTCAGGAACGACATGTCCAGACATAGCAGTGACAGACTTTTAATCTTCATATGAAGTGTCTCTAACCTCTTCACAAGAAAATACGGTAGTCGGAATTCGGTTCATCTCAAGAAATGCGAACGCAAATGAATACATTTAACGTTTGATAAATCGTGCCGCTTATTTTGCTTAGTTGTCATCGATATTATCTTGATAGAATAGGAATACTTGGAAATAAGGTTGAGAAGCAAACACAGGGGCTCCACGTTAAATTGTCGCACAGAGGTTTAGCGAAAGTAGGGGAAAAAAAATTACGGATAAGCAAAGCTACCAAAAAGAATTTTTCTTCTCCTCGGCTTAGGGCAGAAGACTAGGTTAGCTGCATGAGAGAATGGTTTAAAGGGTTTCTCCTACGGTGAGACTTAAGGAAGTCCTTTTGCATGTGCACTTTAGCCGCAAGACGAAAATGTGTCTTCTTTTACATTAATCACATTTGAAGGACCCATTTGTTTCGGTGTCCTTTGGGGACGTCTCATTAGCAGGTAGTAACCAAGTACTCATGCTGTGTTCCGCGTTCATTATTTTCAGATTGCCGGCCTTGTGGTGCTAATGGGCATTTTGGCACACCTGCTTTTGCCAAGTTCATAATGCATTCTGACATCGAAGGCTTTGTTAGCAAACCTGAACTGAGTGCATGCCAATAATCGATCAATTTTACACTGATGACCACCTCAGCAGACTGGCTTTCCTGTGGCTGTGCGAAAGGGCAAGCTTGTACAAAGTCTGTTGTGCCGCTGAACAAAACTAATTAAATATTAAATAATATGTATATATATATAAATACTAAATATAACGTGCACGGTTCAAGCTTATACACTGGCCAAAAACAAAGTCACACACTAATATTTGGTTGGACTGCCTTTAGCTTTGATTCTGGCACGTATTTGCCATGGCACCGTTTCAATAAGCTCATGCAATGTCACAACATTTATTTCCGTCCAGAGTTGCATTCATTTTTCGCCAAGATCTCGTATTGATGGGAGAGTCGGACCGCCGCGTAAAGTCTTCTCCGGCACATCCCAAAGATTCTCAATGGGGTTAAGGTCTGGACTCTGTGGTGGCCGATCCATGTGTGAAAATGATGTCTCTCTCATGCTCCCTGAAGCACTCTTTCACAATTTGAGCCCCATGAATCCTGGCATTGTCATCTTGGAAGAAAAAATCCATTGATTGAAAAAGCTGGTCGTTCAGGTAGTCAGCTCACCTCATTTTTTGGGCACATAACGTTGCTGAACCTAGACCTGAGCAACTGAAGCAACCCCACATCATAATACTAAGTTAAATCCAGGCGGTTACTTTTTTTGGCTGGGCAGTGTATAAATATGCACTGGTATATTGAGATTAATATTTAATTTGTTTTGTTTAAATTCTATAGCTATGTGATTATAGCTACTTAGGTATTGTAAATGCAGCTATTTGTGCAGTTATCTGCTGTAAGGTTTATTCAAGAACCAGCTGAATTAGAAATTAAACGCTCACATTTTGGATATTTCTTCCACATCGCTTACTTTATGGGTTTTTAAATTATTCATATAACCTCATGTTTCTACTGCCTATGGAATTGTTACTTATTGTAACAACTGTAAGGATAATGTTAGTCTGTGTCTAAATCTAAAATTCAGATAAATTTTACATCACTGCTTACTTCAGAAGAAACAAAGAGACAATGACGCTAACATCTTTTTGTTTTTAACTGACATTCCTGTGGTCACGACCCCAGGGATGCGGGCTGTGCTGGACTTGAATGCAAAGTTTGTTAGCAGCGATGTGAGCTGTGAGACAGGCAAGGAAGCTGGGTGAGGTGACAGGATGATGCGGAGGAGACGCTGATGATGACACTGTTGGAATGAATGAGAGCTCAGACATGGACTTGAAGCTGGACACGAATGTAGCTGAGCTGTTGATCTTCAGATTGGAGAGTAGTTCCCTGGCTGCCTGAGAAATATAAGTTTGCAGGCAAGAATCCCCATGGGACTTAAATAGTTTTCTGCAACGGTAAATACGGTGCAGTTGTGTGAGGAGGCGCTGTTGTATCAGGCTACTGGACCCTCTGATGTACTGTATGTACATAGCCAATACCTCCAGAAGTCTAATGTGATACAGAAAAAGAGAATTAAATCTCTCTAAGGAACTATCATGAAACATATTAACGGCAAAGGGTTGCTCAGTGTTGCAGTGAGTAGCGCTGCCACCTCGTAGCACCTAAGCTTCCTGGGCATGGGGTTGAGTCCACCTCAGTCTATGTGGAGTTTCTTGTGTCTACCTGGGTTTCCTCTCAGAGTCCAGAGACTCAGGTCTCAGGTTAACTGGTTACTGTAAACTAACTGTAGAGTGCGCGTGTGTGGCCACCTTGCGATGGACTGGTACCCCATGTGGATGCCTGTGGAGCTGCGACCAACTGCCCGGTGATTCCAGGGCAGAAGATGGACCTCCGCAACCCTGACCAGGAAAAGCAGTTGCTAATAATGAATAGATGGATATTAACTGCAAGGCTTGGTTGTTAACTAGTTGTAGACAACCTGTCGTTCGTGACCAGTTCTCTCCTGTTCTACGTTAACTCTTACACACCCGCCAGCCACTTTACTAGGTACACATGGCCAATGATACACACTGCTCACCCTGCACATTTGCACTGTGCATGGCTGTGACTCAGTATATAAATCGCACAGACACGGTCTAGTAGTCCAGATCCAGCTTGAAGGAACGTTACAATGGACCGGATCTGTGGTCTATATGACACTCAGTGCGGCTTGATCATTGGTATCAGTTGCACTGGTTTTGGTATTTCAGAAACAGCGGTCTTTGTTTGACTTTTACACACTACGGATACACAAACATGACGGTGGCCTTATTTTACTACAGTAGTCTGCATTATCCCACCTTTCAGGCCAATAGAGCATCTTGGGATGTAGACAGAATGAATGTGGCATCAAAAAATCTGCAGCACCAACAAAGCTGACAAACCACAGTGGAGCTATAGGCCATAACCTCTGTGGAAATAAGTCTAGCACCTTGTTGTTGAATCATGGTGCTCTGCTCCATTGTTTATTGGGGTTCTGTTAAGCATGTGGCCTGCAGCTCTCGGTGGGGTCCAGGTGAGAATCTCTAGTGCTGTATACCCCTTTTTTGTATGTGGTCCCATCTACCGAAGGAGGTTCCTAGCTTTGGCAGGGTTCTAAAGTGAATAATTCTTAGTATTTTAATTTACTCTATGAGGTTGGAAGTGGTTGTTCGGGGGTTAGAAGCACATCATAGGGTGGTTCCAGAGGAGGGAGGTTCCTGGGTTTGGTAGCTGAAAAAGCAAGATAAAGACAGGTTAAAGCAGGGTAGCTGAGGGATTGAAAACTACAGCAACACCAATAATAAAGCCCATCAATTTGTTTTTCTAAAAAGCTCACCTCAGCTCAACATATTTGATCAAAATGGCCTCTTTTTCCCCGTACATATTTTTTTGTGTCAAATGTTCATAAATCCAAGACATCAATTGATTAAAATGAGCGTTTTTCCGAGAATGAACCGCGGCCCCATTCGATATTGCTAATTTACTGCCCTCGGTGTTTCGCTTTTGAAGTCATCTCGCCTCCGTCGGCACGATAAACACTTTCATTCCTTTCGCTGGCAGAATTTTGTTAAAAACAAATTAGACCTCATTGACATCGCACACGGTAACGTAATGCGGGCCGCCAGTCTGACACCTTCCCGAGGGCGCGTCGGGATGCCGCGGACGCTCACAATGCAAGCCTGATGAAAATTGTATTTGAAAGGTTTGTCTTTGCACAGACTGGAAATGGGCGTCTCACGCAGAAGACAAGCAAAGATAAACAGCCCTGGTTTAATAGAACTCTTACGTGCCGAGTGTCCTGATGCAAATGCAAAAACTGCTCACATCTTCCCAGCCTGGTTTTGGAAATGCGACATCAAAAAAATTTGAAAGCAAATTGTTCGTTTCTCTGAGAATGCATCAGGATCCTTAAAGGGGTGCTTTTAAACACTGTTTAAGCTTAGGGTAAATCTAAATGTATGTAGATTTAAAACAAGAGGCTTCACTATGCGCACAGCACCATTATGAATATTTGCCTACGCTGTTAAAATAAAATCTTCTGATGTCAGCTAAGCTATAAAAGTGCCAGCGGATGTTTAGGATCACTTTACAAAAAAGTTTTGCTGATATATTTCTAGGAAAAGTTATGCCGTATATTGGAGGCTTTGGAACAATATGCTGTAAGGGCAACTTCAGGAAAAAAAAACTCCATATTTGTAGTATGCCTCGCACCTTTTTCAAAGACTTAACTTCAACTGAGCTGCCACCCTTTTTTTTACAATGACATATACATACAGTATATAAAATTTGCTCTGACAAAGAACTAACAGTGTTTTCACAACAGCCGCTTTGTTGAGTCTCTCTGCCCAGGTATCTGTAAGCAACCAGGGGAGATTCCAAGGGCACGGTTGCATCAAATAGTCCGAAATGACTGCAATGACTGCTAACTTTAAAGATTCAGGTTATTTTCCCAAGGGGGAAAACACAGAGCAGTGATGAAACTTTTTACCAGAAGTAACTGTATTAATCCAGTTAATACATAAAAAGTGTGTAAATTGTAAAAATATTCAGGGATTTTACAGGACATAGTATTATTGTGATTGTTTATCATGATAGTAGACCTGCGCACAGCTGTAAAAATACTGAAAGCTGAAAATGAACTAGAACCTCAAAAAACACATCATCAATGCCTTAGTAAGTATATTTTCCTCTTGAAAAGGGGCTGTGCCTTTACGGCAGCATTTTTCCATATAATGTGAAACTGCCGGGTTTCAGCCCTACTTTCCCAGTGTTCTTGCGTCAAGAACATCAGCATCAGGTGGGTCCTCTTGATCACAATTTCTTTGTTTCCTCATTCTGCGCCCGTAATATCTCAGAGGTCAACTCTATCAGCCGGAGACACCTGGGCGGCCCCGCTGTGGACGGGACTGAAATATTAGCGGGAAAGGCAAAGCAGAATTTCCTGAATCTGGATATTTAAGTATGCACGATCTCTGAAGAGGCGGGAGAGGAAGACATTACTTATGATAATATTTTCTTGGAGGGATGAGCACCTCAGCCATGGGATTCCTGCGCTGTCATAGGTGTGTGTGCTGGCTCTGTGCCGACAGCGAATCTTCCTTGTCATTTACCACAGTGGGATAAGTGACTGATACCATGAAACAAAAATCACGGTATTTAGCAATCTGTACTGTGAGGGTGCCGAGGATGTTGAAACAGCTCCCCTGCGGGGAACAGAAATAAGTGACGTACTTTCTCATCACCACATGTCAGCTGTTTCGGGCACTGCGGGGAATAGTAAAGACACAGCAAGAGCGACGTTGGCACGGAGGCACGAGCTCAGGCTCGCTGATGTAACAGAGGACAGATGCCCCGGCTCACGGATTCCTGGATGGCGTCCAGAGGAAGCGTCACAGCGGGCCTCCTCCTGATGCCGTGGCCCTCCCCTCTCCCTTTCGCTGCTGTGATTTATGGGACTTTGGGCAAGAACGGGAGCGGCGGAGGCCACTTCGCACAAAGACAAATCCATTTTCCTGCCCTTGTGACTCTGCTTTCCAGCCGGCGCCGATCCGGAGCGTTCGAGCGAAACGGCCGCGCTCTGACATCAGCGCTTCCTAGGGGAGGGGGTGTGGATGAGAGGACATGCGGAGAAATCCCGATGAAACAAGATCAGTCGCTTCTTCTGAAAACCTTTGCTGCTCGGGCCAACTACGACACGGACCTCGGACAGCGGAGTTGTTGGCCGCCTTCTGGATATTTTCACGCGCAGTTGGAATCTGACGTTACTTCCTTGAATGCGGCAGTAAATCTTTCCAAAAAAGTCACGGTTGTGATTATTGGTTTATTTCCGATATGAAAGCATCACTGCTACATAGCTTTTGAACCGATATGCAGTTACAATATAATGGCGCTGTAATGGCGGCGGAACACAAAACAGTTGCGAGTGGCGCCATCTGATCGCGTTGTGTGTAATATGAGGGCCGGGTTAATTCATTTGAGATAGGTGATCGGCAGTGTGTTTCCGGCGTCAGTAAACATTATCGGCCGCCGTTGTCAATGGCAACTGCGAGGAACACCTGTTCCTCACAGTACAGTCAATGGCACTGACAATTTTGGTTCATGGAAGATCTAAAATAATGGATGTTTCTCCTTCGGACATGCCTGTTGTCCTCTTTGCACCCACTGTAGCGCACGTGCCTTGTGTGCTTTTGGTTTTACTGTTGTATTTTGCACTGTGAAGTCATTTTCTGCAGTTTGTGCTGTCCTTTAAATGTCTGAATGCACCACCACGGGCCCCAGAGAAACAGTATTTCAACCTTGCTGAACACTGGAATATAGATGAGCTCACAATAAAGATCTCTTGAGTCTTGATGTTCCCAAAGGCCTGAGCAGGACTGCGGTGACCGTGACACAGTGATTCTGCCAGCGTTGCTCACTCGGTGTTGGTGTATTTCCCAGCCAGGGGTTACTGAAACGTCCATCCATTTACTGTGAGCTCTCCAGTCCCATGTGCTTTGCTGGAACCTTGGTATTTTCCCAGCTATCCTGCGTTTTGTCGCAGGTGACAGGTAGGAGGTCTCCGTGGTTTTCCATCCTGCTGTGTTCTTGTCACCTTTGCTTGTACTTTCATCCATCAAGAGCAGGGCTGCTTGGACGTAGGAGAGCTTTAGCTGCTCGTCTTCCTGAAGAAGGTTGCCAGGCGCGCTGAATAATTGCTGAGCTCTTTATATGCTCACCATCAGCTAAGTGGCCTGCGCAGGCTTTCTGAATCGCAAGTGTCAGGTGGTCTGCAGCAGCAGTTCAGGCTTCGGCGGATGACACATTAATAAGAAATTCCCAAGTTGTTGTCGAGCTCTGAGTAGAATAAACGCTACCATACATGATATCCTGAGCAGCGAAGCCACACAGCGGGCCGAGACCGGAGCCAGATTTGAAGCCGCATAAAACGTAAGGCTGAGAAGAAGGTGGTGAGTCGTTGCACGCCGACAATTCCCGAGGCTCTCACACCACAGGACGCCACTTCAAGAGTCCACAAAAATACCTCCTCTTGCTTCTGCGTGGCTTTGGTCTAAAAATAATTGCCCTAATAGGAGAAGCTGCATTACAGTTGCATTTTCATTTAGGAATATTGCAAGCGCTCTTCTCCAAAGCAACGTGCAGCTCAAACAAGGAACGATGTACAGAGCAAACAACGCTGCCATTCACCGGCAGATGGAAAGAAACAGACACAGATGTGCATTTCTTCAAGCACAGTCGCTTGGTCTAAATCCACCGTCTTGTCCATTAGATGAGTGCCTGTGTACAGCAGGTGCGCTTTTTTTAAGCAGATAATGTAGCGCATGTTTGTACAGCAAGAAAGAACAGGGTCCGAAACGGGCGCATTTTCAGACTTCTTGAATGCTAAGCAGTGGATTACCTAGGTGTCTGGCACCTGAGGCCGATCCTTCCTGCAAACTCACCCCCCAGTACAACTGCAAAATTATGTACAGAAGCAATAATATCCGCCACCGAAACTGAGGAATGTTAATAGGGGGTAAAAAGGAAAAGGAGTGAGCTGCTACATATTACGAATTTTCCTCAATTTCTTTACAATTTAATGAATATAAATATAAGTAGAAATATAAATATAATTAAACATATAAAGATAAATAAATACATTGTAAATGGTGCTGTAGGCAATGTTATAAACAGGAAAGTCCGGGCAGCTGGATTGGGGGAATGCAAGCTTTATTTTTATTGGATCAAAATGGCCGCCAGCGAAACCAATGCTGTACAGCAGTGATAGGGGGGCAGTCCGCCATAACACCTCACTATGGTACAATACTACGTGTGTCTATATAGGCGTCTGATCGTTGTGGCAATAAACAGTCAATAAGCTTCGCCAGGTGTGCCGGTGTACATTATGGGGGCAAATGTACTGACAAAAGCTTGTGTTCCCACAGTCCAGCATCGCGAGTCTTCTGTTCATAACCCAAAACGAAAGCGTTAAATCAAAGCAACAACCCAAAACAGGTTTGGTCCAGACTCCATTTGATATATATATAAACTCGGGGGACCTGAACCCCTTACTAATGCAGACAAGGGCACCTGAAAAAAGCCTGGATTTTTATTTTATGTTCACATTATCATTTGGATACAGTCCTGGCACCCCTTGTCGCCTGGCACCTGGGGCAGACCCCCATATAACCGGTATGTTACTGATGCTGAGAGGACTTCAGCAGTTCTGAGAGAAAGAGGAAGCTTATTTTCCACCATGCCGGAGCCAGAAGTGAGAGCTTTCAGGATTTGATAAGAGCAGGAAGAATGAGCTTTTCTAAGAGTGACACTGGACAAATGTGTCTGAAGCTGGAGTCGGTGAAATGGGAGGTCCGTGGGGATGTTACTGACAGGCCTCTGCCTTGTCTTGCCTTGGGCCTTGCACATCGCCCATGTCAGGTGGTGCTGCAGCCGAAGACACCTTTGCTGCTTTTGCTGGGGTCGGCGAGCTTCACTGGGGCCTGCAGGACTACGGCACGGGCCAGGAGGCCTGGGACTGCTGGCGCTGCTCTTCAGCTAGAAAGTTATTTAACACCTTGCTCTCATTTCAATGTAGAGGTCATTGCAGAACCACTGTGCACAAATTCCAGCCATTTAAAAAGCCTTTTTACATGTTAGCTACTATGGGCAATTGTTAAAAATTGAATTTGAAAAGATGCTTGTAACTTTTGAGTTGGACAGTCGGTTATACTGGACGCATTGTGTTTAAGGGTGTCTGTTCTTACCCGACTGTGATGGACCAGCATCCCATCCAGGCTAACTATCTTCCCTGCTCTATGTGTGTCCTAGTTCCCAGCCCCAAAACCCTGAGTTGGGCAAACTGTCAATTGTAGTGAGTGAGGGAATTATAGTGTTTAACAGTGATATTATAGTGAATATCAGAACAGGAATCCATAATATTCCTTAGAACCTTATTAGGAGATAGACTGCATTCTCCACGTTTGGAAAAGTATTGATACGCACAAATACATGTTCACTTCTGCACTTTTCAGCTTCTGTAGGCTAAAACTTTTACTCTGCAGAAGCTGAAGGCTGCAAATGGGTACACAAGTGAATATAATGGAACTGACATGTTATATGAAAGTTTAAATATTGATGCATAAATAACTCCCCATGTGGGCTTTTAGGAGTGCTTACAGTCATTTTAGCTTGGCATTAAAGCCGTACTTACTGCTGCGTTCCAATCATGGCCCACTTGTCTCAGGGCATTGTGCTGCTGAAGACCCATGGACCCAATTGCCTGGATGTTCATTTGCTCTTCTAACAGGCAATTTAGAGCAAAAGGGGTTTGGAGGTAGCGGGCCGGAGGAGCCGTACTTTTTTGCAGGTGCCATTCATTTCTGTCTCTCTGCTTGGCTTTGGGCCACAAGAAAGATGTGGCCGGAGGTGCTGTCAAAGCCACACGGAGCATTGGCAGCCCTGAAACAAAAGGCCTGTGTCAAAAGGATGTCTGCTGCAAGAGGGTTTCTTCGTTCGTTCGTTCGTTCATTCGGACCCTAAGCTAATGTCTAACATCTACACTAACGTCCACAAAAACAGGCATTTCATGATCCATCCAGGCTTGTGTTTGTGGAGACCTGATGAGTATTCGCAACTGTACCCTCAGGCACCTGCTGCCATTCTCCTGAGTGGAGTATTTAACCCGCAGTACCCGCTCTTAAAATGAACAAAACCGCAAATCCCCCTGGACAGAAACATTGGCTGAGAATCTAAAGGAAAGATCTGCGTCGAACTCACAACTGCGGGACCGTGGAAAGGAAAAACATGATTTACAGCCACTTAAGACTTTAAAGTACACTATTATTTTGCTGCATTAGCCTTATACGAAGATATCCACTAATCCATCCTTTAACCGCGGTCGTGGTGGTCTGGCGCCTATCCTGGAATCACTTGGCGCTGGACTATGAAACCACACCCTGGATCCAATGTCAGTGTTATAAAAGAAAATAAAACTTTACAATTCATTGCTAACTGCCACAGACTTTCATTCTGCCTGTGCTGTTTAACGCAAGAAGGCTTCCGTCAAACAGCTGCATTTCCTTACGGCGGCAGACTGCGTGTTGGTTTGGGTTGTTGCGCTGCCATCTGAGGACCTGACTTTCAATCCCCACTCCCACTATAATCCCCTTGACAAGACACTTACCCCAAATTACCCCAGTAAAAATTACCCTATTGCATAAATGGGTGAGTCATTGTAAGTAGCTCGGTATAGAAACTTTACATTAGTGTACCAGCTGAATAAAGAATAATAAATCATTCGGCAATGCCATTTATACTTACATTACATAGCGGGCTTTATGTAATGGTATTTTCCAGATTGATGTGGCGGTGGTTGTAGGGGGGGGTTCGATTCTGATGCCCAGCAGTGAATGTCTCCCCCTTCTGGGCAGTGACTGCACGTCACAAACAGTCAGTATTGAACTGCTTATCTACCGGGCGTGCATTTTATTTACTTATTTTTTAAATTGCGGTCCGTATCAGGTATTGGGCCATGACAAATGTGCTAAAACGGCATTCATGTTACGGTGTAATCACCAGGGTGTCGGCGTGGTTATCTTTCGGCAGGGCTTTGAACGGCGTCGCAAAAATCACCGCGCTCGAAGCTGCAACGGAGCAGAAGTGTGACTGTCACACCGGCGTCGGTGACCCATTAATCACGGCCGAGGTTCCGCTCGGAGATTATCTGGTCCGTGTCAGCTTTGAGGAGCGGCTTGATAAAGTCGGGGATCAGAACGACGAGGCACGGCAGCTGCGAGCGACACTTGGCAGTTGGAAAGGGCAGAGGCCCGTGACGCTGTAAAGACACAGCAGATGGTTGATACAGGCCGGCGTCACCCCCCGTTCAATGTGAGGTGCGAGCACAACCATCAGAGGACGACCCCGTCGCTCATTCACGAGCGCAAGTCAACAAGATGCAGGCCACACAGGGTGCCGTGGAAAACTGAAGGATTTATTTATTTAAAGGATCAGCCAAACAATATATGGCACAACATGATGTTTTTGTTTGTCAGGTGCTGGACCACTGCTTAACAAATGTTTAAATTTAAATTTGCAGGGTAAAATCCATAGCCCAGGCATCTTTGTTGCTGCAATTTATTGTAGGAGAGGATTTGTCTTTATTAATCTCTGCAGGAAAATTCATACACATTTGTGCATCTTTTTTTTTTTTTTTTTTAAAAAAAAAAAAAAAAGAGCATACATTCCAAAATATAAATTTCGGAATGAATGTGGTAAAACAATAGAGAGTGTAGGTTCTGCGTATAATGTTTAGATGTAGAGCTGTTTACCGCCGCGTATTTATTTTGTTTTTTGACATCACAGTATAAGGAGCCAGAGTTCTTTTAATGAGAAAAATGCTTTATTGAAAAGTACAAAAAAACAGGCACAGAAGACTTATTTACAGCTTTGCAATAAATTATGTTTGTATTTTTAGTCAGAGCATGGAAAAGAGGTGAGAAAAATGTGTATGTACATAAGGGGAGTTTTCAAACCAGAATGCAAATAAAATACAATAATTTAGACATAATAAAAGATAAAACCGAAAACATAAATACCGAAGTACTAAAAAGATGCATATTGACTCAGTGATGGAGAAAATTTATATGAGGACAATAACTTCTGCAAGGTATTTTACTGATATTTAAGGTTATTTAGTCACTGCTATTAAATAAACTACCATTTCAATTATATAAGAGCTCTAACCTTTGCATATCAGCTTCCATTTAGTCAACACCAGTCATACAATACAGATCGATATTTCTGTACCTCAGTCTTAAAACACGTTTATTTCTTTTTTCAAATTCTCTGCATACGCCCACTACACAAGGACACTTTATAGTTTCACTTTATAAAGACCTTTAGCTGTTTGTGTTAAGTGTTCATTTATTCAAAGTAAGAGTTTCAAGCAGCAAAATTTAGTTTCTCAAAGCTTTTTATCAATTCGACGGCGATTGTGGAGCACGTCAAACAACTGGGGTTATATTTTTATGTGCGTTTTTGGCAAACCGGCTGAAGGACTGTCGGAACAAATAGAGCATAAAGTATAATTTAAAACAGACATATTGAAGGTTGTGAATAATTTAACAAGGGGTCACAGCCTAAAGTCAGCATACAGCATGAAATACATAGACATATAAATGTTTCTGTTATCCTTTCAGATTTCTGTCTTCCAATACAATATCACCATACATAAAGATACAGTACGCATACGCAAACCTGGGCTTAAAACAGAAGTTTGACGTCCACCTCGGCCAGTGCTCTTGTTCCAGTTTCTGTCTCTGCGGCAACAGCTCACTCGATGTTTAAAATAGAAAATGCCCTGTCACACTTGGCACAGTCTTACGTGCCTGTTGTCAGGCCTCGGACACCCACGCGGCTGCCCGCATCGTAATGCGAGGGTCAGCGCCCTCTTCGACCCAGACGTCCGCATGAGGCCGCCACGTGCGCTGAAAGAGCAGCCTTAAGTCAATGACATTTTATCCAGTTCTCCCACCACGACTCAAGTTTTCATGCCCAAACTTTGATTCTCTACAGCCATTTCGGGTTATTTTAAAGATCGCCACTAGGTGTCCCTACAGAACAACAAAGCAGGTTACGGTCTCTACAGTCTGGGGTAAGCAAGCCAAAAGCTCTTGTTTCTCTGCTGGGGGACACTGGGGGTGGGGGGCTTTAGAGCATCTTCTACAGACTATGCGATTGCTGATAAATTATATTTGAATGAACAGAGGAATGCGGTGATTTTTTTAAATGAAGTGAAACTATACAAGGTGTAACTGGAGTGGTGACAAAAGTAAGTTCAGGTGGCGAAAAAGGTTCCCAAAGAGACAAAGCATTGAGTACCATCGGTATTGGTTCGGAGGAGAAGGGCCTGGTCTGCCCGGCTTCCGTCTCTGTTGTAAAAGGAAAGAAAAATGACTCAGTATACCAGTGGCTGCCCGAGTGCATAGCGGGAAACTGTTTTTTCTGGAAAAAGTCCAAAAGTGAAAGCCGTGTGTGGCCTTTCTGCTCGGTCAGTTGCATTTCTGCACTTGCGGCGGCACCGCTGGAACCAGGCTATATGTTCACATATACAGACGTTCCCTTCGACCATACCCAAAACCATTCTTCCCATTTTCCACATACAAATTACATGTTTAATGCTTCGCTGGGACAACTTTATTTTTTACTTCTGCAGAACAGGCTAAATTCAGAAGTGACAGAAGAAACTCCACCAATGTGAATAAGATGTCTAAAGTCGGAATGAATCGATGTACATGTTTCTTTGTAGATACAACTGTTCTGGTAGTTCCTATCCTCCAAAAAGAGACAAAAAAAAAATAATACTTGAAAAATAGCTTTTTTATGATCATTATTATTAATAATAACAATAATAATAATAATAATAATAATAATAAGAAGAAGAAGAAGAAGAAGAAGAAGAAGAAGAAGAAGAAAAGTGATTTTGAGAGCACGGCAAAGACCTCGCTTGTTTACACAGTGGGCCGTACAGCAGCAAGGTGCGCCACACACCATCATGGTGTGAACGAGGAGGCGTGCAGTTGTGTCCATTGGGTGTCAATATCTCACACCTGCTCCGCTTCCATTATCTTCTCAGCCCAGTTGTCAAAGGACGCATTTTAAAAGCGCACCTGTGATCTACGCTTCGCCCAAGCAGCTCCCTTTGCCCTAAAGTCTGCATTTTAATATTAAAATATGACCATGCGATACACATCTAGACATACATTTGACTGTCAGTGACACCTTCAGGAGACCCATTGCTGGAAACAGATACGCTCCATGTCAGAGACAAGAGCTGCACTCAAAACCTTTTTGTAGCTACGAAATGATCAAAATTATTGTCCGCAATACACTCTGCATATCCTGACTATTTATCCATAATAATAGCTCCCGCTATCTTTATATCCAATATGGATTACCAAACATAAAACAAGACATTGACAGCAAGTGCTAAAGAGGGAAAAGGAACTACATCCCCAGCCCATTATTATAAGCAAAATACATCTAAAGTTAAAAAAAAAAAAATAGATTAACTGTTACGCGCATCATACTTGAGACACTAATTCTGACTGAAATTTCAGAATGTAGTCAGGTCCTTTTTCACATTGAGCTAATGCCTCTAGGTATATTGTTAAAATAATTTCATTTTTCAATGCTATGCTCCCAGTACGTGCTTTCTGTGCTTAATACAGCTTCATTTGTGGCTTCCCACCTTGTATGCAGGGTTCTTAAACAGCTGCTGACATTGAACAGGTTTAGGAATGAATTCTTCACATGTCATTGAGGTCTGTAATAGCAGTATCTCTTTTACGTGCTATTCATGTTAAAAATATATAATATTTTGAACACAAAACACAATTTTCACACCTGTGTCTGCCACTTTGGCTTGTACGGTTACCTTTTCCATACCTTACCAAGTGCTTTAGTCGGCCATTTTCATAGGCTTTTCTAAACTGTTACGGCACGAAAGAGGCCTTTTTTCCTATACAGATCCACAGAGAATCAGACTAAGATTCCACTTTTCACTTTGCTGTAAGTGTGGCAAGGTCATGAACTCTGAAAAGAAAGCGCATATAAAAAAAGGAAATGATGGAAGGATTTAGCACAACTTACAAACATGGCAGGAAATCTGTTAAAATTGAGCAACTGCTTGTTCTTCTTTCATATCTTTAACATTTCCTTCGGCGCGCAGCCCTTTTTATGAGGCTTTGCTGCGGAAATACGGCCGCCGCGCTTAGCAACTGCCGGTACAACCATCCCGCAACCTTCAACTGTACATTGCACCCTCGTGCGATTTCCTGAAGAGACAAAAGAAATATTTCTGCTTACGCTGTACAGCAGAAAAGTGAACGGCACCGACCACCTCCTAAGGTGACGTGCAAGTTAAACTGTAGACTTTTCTCTAGAAGGGGTCGTGAAATCTGCTTTTCTCACAATCTCAGTTACATGCCATGCTTGTAAGAATGAGGTGAACTAAAAAGAGGGAAACAAAAGCCCTGCAAGTGCTAGAGATTGAGAGCACAGTGCACAGACGTACAAGACAGAAAGGGAAGAGAGCGTAGCGCCTGCGGGCAGCTACCACCCAGCTGAAGGCGCTGCGCAGGGGGTGTCCTGCTGTTTCATGGACGGTCGAGTCCAGGCCTGCCTCCACTAGGACGGAGCAGAGAAGGGGGTCGCGCCTGGGCCGTGGTTCGTGGACTTGACGATGGTTATGACGCTGGTGGCGGCCACCTTGCCGGGGGAAAGGGGCCCGCGGGCGACCGTCCGAGCGAAGCACTGCAGGGCCTCGTACTTGGAGCGCAGCGCCTCGAGCTCAAGTCGCATGCCCGCGTTCTCGCGTGCCAGTTTGTCCACCTCCCGCTGCAGCTCTGCCTTCTGGCGCTCGAGCTCCTCCTTCTGCGTGACGCGCTTGATGCGGCAGCTGGCGGCATAGCCTCGGTTCTTGAGCGTGCGCCGCCGCTGCTTCAGCCGCACAACGTCCTCCTTGGTGAGACCACGCAGGTGCTGGTTGAGCTCCCGCACCGACATGGCAACCAGTTCATCGTCGCTGAAGGCCGGGGCATTCTCCTCCACCTCCCTTTTTACCTGGGGAAGACATAATATAAAATAATATGAAATGCTGAGCACAGGGAGATGACCCCACTTTTAACAGCATTTCAAAAACTTCCGATGAGAAATTCATGGCACTAAAATCTCCATTTTTAAAAAAAATATTAGCCAGGTGATTCCAGTGCAGTCTTACCTTTAAAGCCTTGTTTGCTTTAAAATTAGTCGTCATGCCCTGCATGCACTCAACTGTCCCGAATCCCTCAGAAACTAAACTGAAAAATAAACAAGAATAAAGAAAACCTTAAGTACAATTTTTGAAAAATAAAAAAATTGAAGCATCTTCTATAAATCTGTTACAGCACTCTATAAATAACCTATTAATTATTATTTATCTTTATTAAACAATCTCCCTGCTGTCACCTAGTTGCTCCGTAAGTATTTTATTATTATTATTATTATTATTATTATTATTATTATTATTATTTTTATTATTTTTTATTATTTTTATTTTTATTATTATTAATACCTTTTTCAATGCTTGGTTTGTTTGTTCCTGAAAGTTACTTACGTTCATCATACTATTTTTTAAAATAATTATTCTCATTTTGTCATTTTTCCTCAGCACTTTGAGCTGCAAAAATTTTAAGAAAACATGCACAAAAGTTAACTGTTAGCAAAGTCACACATTTTGTTTTCACATTTTTCCCTGCTAAATTTCACATGAAGCTCTGTAAGACGTGTGTGCGGTCACTAAAGTCTATTCCGAGAAAACAGGACAATGGCTGCTTTATCAATTGTGCTGTTCTATTTTCACGCGCTCGCCTTTCCTAGAAGCACACCTGGTAGCGCGAAAGCACACGCCCGCCCGCACATTATGATCATGGTCCGTGACGCCATCGCCAAGTGGCTAGTAAGCTGCCCAGGGTTGTACTTTCAGCCATTCACCGCCATCCACGAGGAATTCCACAGAGCTTTGTCTCACAAGTTACCGTGGAAACCCTCATCATTACTCCATCGCTCCCCCCTCCCTCCCCAGCAGTGGCAAATGGGAGCTGGAGAGCAGGTCACATGACCGACCAAACCGTAAACAAGTCTCATTCATAACACGGCCACACACGGTACGTATTAAAGAGTCAGACAATTAAAAGGGTTGAGGAGCTCAAAACGGAACATTACAAGCATCTGCTGGGAAAACATCGACAGCCCAAACCTGTGTGACCCAGTTGTGGCCAAGCTGTAGCTGTCAGAAAACTGGCCTCACATTTGCCTCAGGAATAGTTTGGTATAAAGAGGACTGCGGGTCAATAAATGGGTTCCCCAGCCCTGGGCTGCAAAAACCACCCTGTGATTTCCCAGCTATCTGTGCTGAATTTACATAAGTTGGTCCCCATGTCTGTGTGGGTTTCCCTTGCGTTTTACTCCCACAGTCCCAAGAGATGTGGTTTTAGGGAGACCTGCCCTCCGAAGCCAGTAGCAGTGTACCGTTGTTCTACCCTGGGGTAATTTCATAGCCTGCCACCCAGGGACCGCTGGACCGCTGCAAACCTGCTCAGGATTACAAAGTTAATGATAATGGGTGGATGGACCAAGGCTTGTAGATTCCTAGATGTAGTTCTTCAGTTTTCGTTATTTCTTGAGCACTGTGAATACAGTCCGACCTTGGGATTAATCCTTCCAGGACGCCGCTTCCTCGGAACAATGGCAACTGTCTCAAATGTTTCCATTTGTAAATAATCCTTCGGCTAGAATGATGGATTAAATTGTTTAGAAATTTCGCCTCCCAGATTGAGTAGCCAAGAGCTGTTTCTCCGAGTTCACCGCAAATGACTTTTCTCCACGGCACAATGTTAACGCACACCTGAACCATTCACCTTCATCCACGCAGGAATTCCACAGAGATTTGTCTCATGCTACTGCGGGAAACCCCACAACACCCATCAGCCTCCCCCAGCAGTGGCAAATGGGAGCTGGACAGCAGGTCACATGACCGCCAAACTCAGAACAAGTCTCTATCTCACAACACGGCCACACACATGGTACGTATTAAAGAGTCCGACAATTAAAAGGGTTGAGGGGCTCAAAACAGAACATCACAAGCATCTGCTGGGAAAACATCAACAGCCCAAACCACATAAGAGAAGGCAACCCCATTCATGCATGTTTACCCGTGCTGATGAAAGCGTCAACAATAACATAAATGTGCAATTTTTCATCCTGACATACAAGCCAGCGAGGTATTCTTCTAAGTCCGCTGATCCGCTTCAGACCAGACATTACCCTCTAGTTTCGATATGAATGTCGCAGGCTGGCGCCACCTTTGACGTTCGGTCCAAGTAAAATTAAGTCTACAGACAGGAAAGTTCTGAATGTTCAAAGAACACAGCGAGGCACTAGCGACGCAGCGATACATAAATAACTATGTTGTACACCTGGGAAAAGTACAATGGTGGATAAAAAAACATCGTACCATACAATTATATCATAGTACAGCAAAGGGGTTTCAGTTATTGTAGGTGCATATGAATGAAATGAATGAAGCTGTAAGCTTGTTCTCCCTGATGGCACATGGGTGTAATATGTGACAGTAGACTGCATATGTCCATGGTAAATACATTGTATGACTTAGATGTAAGATGGTACCGTGATAAAAAGAAAAGTGGAACCTCTTCAGTTTTATGGTATAATAAATCAGGGCATAACAAAAAAAAATCATCTGATCTGCACCAGGTCCTAAAATTAGGTAAATTTAACCCCAGATGAAACAAATTGCACTGCTATTGATTCACTGTTATTATTCAGCAAACCATAGGCCACCATGCAGAAGCCAGGCGTGAAACTTGGCAAAACCTCATGACTGGTGGCATGCACAACCACCTTTAGTGGTAATAATTTTAGCTATTGTCTTCTGTCTTCACATGGATCTGGAGGACTTTTGGCCCTCTCTTATTTACCACGTTGCTTCACTTCATCGACGTTTGAGGGCATTTGTTTAGGCACAGCTCCCTTAAGCTCCTGCCACGACATCTCAGTGGGGATGAGGTCTGGATTTTGATCTGACCGTCCTGACACCTTGGTAGCTGGTCTGGATTCAGCTGTTCAGCTGTAGATCAATCCATTATGCTTTTGAGATCATTGTTCAACCTGTGTGACCTGTGCTGTGGCTAAGCTAGAAGCTTGCTTGGCCTCACATTTGCCCCTCAGGAATAGCTTGGTGCAAAGAGACCTGTGGCTGGCTGAAATGTAAAGGTCTCCCAGCCCTGGGCTGCAAACCACCTCAAGTGCATTTCAGCTTAGTCTGTGCTGAATTTACATGTTGTCCCCATGTTCAGGTGGGTTTCCTTTGGGTGCTCTGGCTTTCCCCACAGTCCCAAGAGATGTGTTTAGGGAGACCGGTCTTCCGAGTTGCCAGTAGCAGTGTACCGTTGTTCCCACCCTGGGGTACTCTACAGAAGCCTGCCACCCGGGACCGCTGGACTGCATGGTAAAGCCTGCTCAGACGTGTTAATGATAATGGGTGGATGGACCAAGGCTTGTAGATTCTTAGATGTAGTTCTGGGTTCTTTTTGTTATTTTTGAGCACTGAGAATACACAGTCCGACCTTGGGATTAATCCTTGAAAAATGCCTGCCTCGGCCAAGTAACTGTCTCAATGTTCTCCATTTGTAACAACAATCCTTCTTCTCGCTGTAGAATGATGATTTCTAAATTGTTTAGAAAAGGCCTTTCTCGCCTCCCCCAGATTGAGAAGGCCAAGAGCTGTTTCTCTAAGTTCATTGCAAATGACTTTTCTCGTTGCCATGATGTTAACACACACCTGAATGCTCCACACTGCTGCCATCAAGTGGGTAATGGACAGTGAAGTAACTCATGAAACCGAGGGTGTGTTTATTTTTCCCCCACACGGTTTCTGCGTGTCAGCTTGCTTTCTTGTTAAATAAAAAATGACGTATCGAAACTGCTTATGTGTTGTCTGTTATCTGAGGTTAGATTTGTAAAATTATATACAGGTATGCTGGTAAGGACCACACAGTTATTTATGCCCTGATATACAAAACCACTGAAATGAATGAACTTTTTCCCACTTGACAGCGGTATACAACAGTACACGGATACGGAACATTACAGGTTAGCATATCACAAGAGACCGATTCTTCAATCAAGAGCTTACTGTCTTTAAGACAAAGCTCTAGAACGGGTTTCAGTTTGTACCCTGCAGCTCAGATCCTATTATTACACAGCAGGCTTTTCCTGACTGCTTTTAGGTTTCCTTTTATTTAACCTGGCAGACAGTAACCCAGGGCACCAACTGTTTCAGCGAAGCAAACACTCGGCGCGCTGCGCTCAGATGCACACTTCGCTGGCGTTGCTCTTGCGATCTGCAGGAGCGCATTACGCACGGTCACAGTAACGCCATGAGCGACGTGCTCGATCTTCAGTGCTGCTATGCCCCCTGACTTGACCGAGACACAGCTGCCAAGTCACAAGAGAGCGGTGTGTCCTCAGGTCCCGCCAGATGCACGGCCCTTCAATAATTTTGTAATATAACTCGCGTACACAAGCTATTTTTCGGATCTGTCTTCAGAAGACAACTGATTGATCTCTAATCTGGCCTCAGGCCAAGTCTGACTTTTAGCAGCAAAAGTTATTGGGAAAGACCTCGTGCAGATGCTATCTGTCAAAGTTTTGAGGTTGAAACACTGAGCGATTTTATGTACGAGATGCTTAACCTTTAAGCAAGTAATTTCTGTTTGCTTTTAGTATGTTTTTTCATTATGGAATAAGTGTGCTCACGCAGCTTAAGGGGGAAAAAACAAAAAACAAAAAGAGAGTGTTAGAATATTTGTGAATTTCTGCACGGTCAGCTACCAAATGTCACCGTTGTTTCATACAGAGAAAGCTGCAGAACAGATGAAAGTAGCCACGATCATGAGATGCAACTGTGAGGAGAACTCCCCATTTCCATTTCATTATAACAGCATCGACAAGAATACAGCTCTTTTTAATGTCTTTAACACACATTGATTTATTCAAGTTCCAGTATTGCTCTTTCTTGCCTCGACAAAAAGGAAATTAATCCCCACCTCTCGCCTGTTATCTTATGCATACAATAAGACGGTTCTTATACACAGCTTTTGACACAGAAAACCATCTGCACTGCCTTCCTGAAAATCTAGATAAGTATTTAGCAGCATGGCAGAAGGCTAACAGATGGATTATGATTCAGAAAAATAACAAAGGGATTCTTCCTTTTTCAATGGCAGTCATCACCAACAAGCACAACAAGCAGAAAAAAGAAACAGCAAAAAGCAGTTCTGGCCATCCTATACAGCAAATTTACCCAAGGGTCTAGATGAACCCAGTTTGTATCCAGTTGCCAAGTTGTTACAACGCTGGTCTTGCAAAACATTTACGCCAGAGCAAAATTCATAAGGTGTGATACACTGGCACCGAGAAGCAGCAAGAAACAAGCAGCAGTGTCAGCCAAGTGCCGGGCGGACTCACTGGAGACTCTATGATTAATTGTTCGGTCTTCGGGAGGACGGCTAATCTTTAGTTGAAGTTCATCCAAAGCTAAGTTATATCATCCTGTCGCGTTTCAGGGATTCCTCAACCTCGCCAAGCACCATGTCCTTCTCGAACAACCTCAAGAAACTATGCATTCATATAAAAAATTTATTTAGTTCTCAAGCACCAGTACATCCAAACTGTATGTAGTCATACTGGGATCCATATATCTACATATGCTGCATGGCGCATCCTCGATGCAACCAAGCAACTGGGGTGCTCAATAATGTCAAACATCCATTAAATCCAAATGTCCATTAAACTGTGTTCATATAAAATTAAAACTCTGTTAAATAATAAATTATATGTTTTAAAGTACATTTTGGACATATCAGCCACACAATTACAGGGAACCACAAACGTGTCAGCCTTAGAATTTTGTGCATCGCATCCAAAATCAGATCCGTGAGGTCTGTTACATCAAGGTTTTAAAATACTAAATGTAAAAATAAAAACAAGTATAGGCACAAACAGAGAGGGAATAACTGTTTTTAAGGCCCCATGCGTTCCTCAGAAAAAAGGTCCGGTGTCAGAGATTTGAATAGATCGCGGACAGAATGGAAAGGCTTAAGAAACATAAGCATTCCCAGTCCCAGTGGAACCTGGCATTCTTGTCTTCATGCTACAGCAGTTCTGTCATGCAGCAAAGCTGCATCGACGTCCGCTACATCATGCGGAAGAAGTTCAGAGACCGCTGGAGGAGGTAAAAGGCGAAGGCCTGCTTTTCCGTTAAAGCATGTCCCAGCTGAACCATGCGCTCTTCTAACGCTTTCTCCCAGGTTATTAGAACCCAGACCTGGGGGCAGCGTGGGTTACGGTTGAGGGAAGAAAGAACACACAAGCCTACATCACCGTAATAAATATTTACAGAGCAAAAGGCCTAATCGTCCAAGAAACCGCACGTTATTACGCAGCCCTTTTTATGAAAGTAATGTGCCTTACGCCTCGAAAAATGCAAGCGGCGCCCAAGAATCCACAGAGTGCCCCCGCCCACATGACCTAATCGAGGTCTGTGAAGTCCAACAATGTGACATAGCACTTCCAGTGAGTCAGCCGCCCTAACATTCACAAGGAAGCGCCAGAGGAACCCTGTCCGATCAAAAGGGCCTTTTACTTATTTAACAGCGCTTTTATATGTATCGGAAACACCTCTATTCCATCGCTTACGGCACCGGTGCAGCAATCTAGCCCTACGCCGCTTTCAGAGCAGCAAAATAATCACTCGCATCAAAATATCAGAACGGTGTGAAATTTGACGCAGTGCAAAATTTACAACTTGACTCTGGATCGAGCATCTAAATGTGGCGATGCACCATATAAGCATGTTGCCATATTTGCTCCCAAGAAGTTCACCCACTCACTTTCATCAGTAAAGCCAACTCTCTGCACTTACATCCTCATACGACGCCCACGGCCGAGATCAGAGTGCTCAGACTAATGCAAAACAGAGATCGCTCATTTATTTCTGCAGATCCCGAGCCACTGGAGTTGAACTCTGACTTCAGCGCATTACCAGAAACGGTCCCTCGCTTAAGCTCAGTGACATAACTGACAAGCTTTTCATAAAACAGGTAAAAGCTTCCGTTGCCAATATCCACTGAACTGTCAGCTTAATGCAGAAGTGGTGTCACCATCCATACATACCTAAGGCCACTTCGCAAACTCTTCAAAGTTCATCACCAAGCGCACTTCCCTCACCCTAAAAACTGGGTTTCATAACTAAATATATATATATATTTTCATTTCCAGCGCCTTGAAATGTTCCAGTTTCATTGCCCTCACGGAACTCAAGCAGGCAACCCAGGCAGCCGAGCAGTTAACTGACACAAACAGGTTGGGAAATGTAACTCACACAACCCAGCTTCTGCATTCCTCATGAGTGAATACTCTACCAACACCGCAACAAAAGGCTGTTTCAATCTATATTACGGACAAAGCCACCCTGTATAAAACATGACTGCACTATGTCTCAGCTGACATTAGGCACAAACTCAAAATTCCTGTGTATTTAGTCAGGAGTACATAACCCATAGAGCTTACTTTAAGAAAATGCATATGACAGAAAAAATAGTTGATTTACACAGTTTCTGTAGACTTACCATGCAGTAACAAATCAGAACTTGGTTTTGACAAACTTTTTTTTTTTTTAACCATTCCTTTTCAAAGTCAAACCAATAGCCAAGTTAGGACCTGTAGAGCCGCTGCAGAGCCGATTCCTTTGAACGCCTAAACTATTTTCAAATCACTGTGTGGCTTTCACATCCTCACAGGCCAGCGCAGAGCCCCTCCGTTCACAGCTGTCCTCGCAGTGCAGCGTCAGACATTTGCTGAAATATTATGTAAAGGGGGGAAAGCATAGCAGACATGAGTCATGCTGTTACTGCTCTGAGCTGACCAGAGACGAGGATCACACCCTTCCTGCTAACATGTCCGGGCAATCCGGTTAATCTACAGGACGGTGAAGGAAAGGTCCAGCAGCCTGTGGGAAGAGATGGCATGGGCACAAGACCTGGAAGGAAAGTCTCCTACACCAACGCTCAAACCCAGGGCAGCAGCGCCAAAGGAATCTCTGGGCAGCGTTACGATTGGAGCCACGTTTCCAAGGTTCAGTAAGACGCTAGTCGACAACCCTCCAGTAGGAAAAATAATAGACGTCAGCAGCATCGCTGACAGAATTTCTGGGGATTCCTATAATTTTAACCACGTGTCTTCAAAAATCACACTGACAAATCCTTCTGCTGTTATCTCAGACCACCGAGCGATCAAGCCAGAGGAAACACAAAAATTCTCTGCCAGAAAAGAAAGATCCATATGTATTATGGCCGTACTCACAATTATTATATCACTACCGAAAATCATTAGTCAACAAACGGCATATGACAGAGGCGTTGTTTGTCCTACTTTTCCATAACGCTGCCTAAAACAGATATTGTGCGTTGAATCATTTCCCGTGTGTCACTGTTTGTCCAATAATATGTTCCTGGGCCATAGACTACCCATGTACAGCGGAGAGTCACATCAACCATCTGTATAAAATGAAATGAACTGTTTGACAAAAACTGTCAGCCACATGGAAAGTTTTAATCTCTTCACCAGAACTGTAAGCCTTAATTCTTACCATTGTACACAGCAATATCGCGGTGTTTTAGTGCTCCTTTGTTTTTATCCTAAAAAATTTGCCTGAAAACTACCTTTTTTGTTTAGGTGAATTGACCATGCATATAACCATATTTATTTTCAATTTTATATTTATATCCAAACAGATTATTTTCTGTGCTTATTTTGATATTATTAAAGTATCCAGAGAACTATTTTGCTCTATTTTGTACATGCTTTTAAGCCCATTTGCACGGTATACTGTATGAATGGTAGTGTTGATTCATTAAGCTACCCGTTTCAAACGCAAATACACAAATAATCGAGGTTCAGTACTACCGTATGAGGCTGTCTCTTTTATATACAGGTTGTTGCACGTCCAAAAATATTACTGCAAAAGCTATGAGAAGTAAAGAACCACCTCCTCCAGCTTAGCGCTTTGGTTACTGTACCATCCGACCCACATGACTTGCAAAAACAGCCACACGCCTGCGATGTGGGAGGGAAACCACGCAGATGTTTCATAGATAGTGACAAAGGTTCCCCACAGAGGCCCGCTGAGGGACACTTAACTCAAGTGAAACAGAGAGCCATGTTACCAACTGATTCAGTAACATCCTTCATTATGAACTGCCATGATGAAGGATTTGTCACCAACCAGTCATAAGTCATCATTGCCACAGGATATTAATTCTTACCTAACATTAAAGGCAAACGTGTTCCTTTGGCTGAAAATAAATGTAACAGTTACTTATTTTACTTTAAAAACACTTACAGCCAGGTTGTCAATGTTTTATTTATGCTCTCAGTATAATAATTTACTGTTAAGCGAGTAAAAAAGTTGTTATTTCAGCCCACATTCCGGAGAAGCTCTGGAAAACACACACACACAATAATCACACACACACACACACACACACACAATATCAATACAGAGTATTGCTTCACACAACGTGTGGCTTGAAGTGATGCATGGCTCAGGCCCGAGCAGAATAACTTTCGTCTTGGACTCCTGCCAAAATGACTTGCATCCCCTCTTCCATAGTAAAGCTGCTAGTCAGTCTTTTCGATTGCGATAAAAATAATTTGCCCAAAATGTTGGTGTGAACTTCGAAACGCACGTCAAAAAACAATTTGACATTTTATTGTTCCCTTTGAATCTGTGCTCTTCAAAGCTTAATGGAGGTGACAATGCAGACAGCCTAATACTTTACACTGCAGAGGATTTTAGTAAGTTTGCATCGCGGTCATTTTATTCAATTATTGCTTTGTTATACACAGTCTCTTTAAACATTTAATAGAATAAGCAAAAGAACCTTAGGGCTCTACCAAAGTGGAAATGATTCATAATACTCCAGCTATGGACTCACCTTTCCTAAATAACAGGGTGGCCCTTCACTAAGAGAAAAAAAACAAATACCATCCACCCTGAATAACTATTCAGATTGTTGTATCCTAACTTAAGCTGACAATGAAAATTAGCAAAGGATATTTAAACTAATTGTGCCATATGTATTTAGTTCATATTCCATTCCAGCTTTTCTCAATGTATCCCCAATTCAAAAAGTGCTCAGTATATTCTCATATCACCAGAGTCAGTATCTTTTCCAAATTTAAGATTCAGCATGTTAAAATGAAAATAAATTTAAAACTGCGAAATAAAACTAAAACCTTGCTACAGCCCGTGGGATGTATATTTACTGTTTTAACAAACGCCTGCTGTTTGTGCTTTGACATTCAGAACTGCTTCATTCACTCCAGGGCTCCAAAGTACACATTTAATGAAACAGGAAAAAACCCCTAAGAAACCAGATTCAAAACTTCCACTCAAACCAAAGTAAATAATGTATTTTAAAAAATATGACCACAATGTAAAAACATGTTAACTTTTGCAGTGACTATAAAATGTGTTATCTATAACATAGGTATACTGTATATTTATCCACAGTATGTGAAAAGTTCTGTTTACATAAGTTTAAAAGTTAAACTGGACCACGTCGGATTAGAAAACGCCCTGCTTTTGCTGTATTTCACTGTACATCAGAAAATAAAAGAAGTCGCTCAATCATTTGAGCTATACATAATATCACAGCTACAGAATTCACTGTACAGCAACCTGCATAACTATATGGTTTCATTTCGCGTCTAAATGTTCGTTTAAAACCCGTTGCGACGTAAAACTTCGATACTAGTTACTTTACTAAAAACTGATATTTATCTGTTTACCAGCGATGCCAAAAGATTACGCAAAAAAAAAAAATAAATAATAATAATAATAATAATAATAATAATAATAATGAACCGGGTTTTCCCGGGAAAACGATACTGGGGGTTCGCGTTACGCCGAGCACGTGTTCGAGATTTTTCCACAATATTACTATAATAAAACACGGGTCGCTGAAGAGTAAACTCGCATTTATAACTGCATTCGTGGGCTCTACTAAAAGGTCGGGTGCTTCGACCGCGGGGTCGCAAAGGGAGCCGAGCGAACAACGCAAACGAACGTCAGTCACCGCGACGACGCGGGCGCTTTTGAAGAGGAATTTCTAAGTTTTTTTTTTTTTTTTTTTCTCTTTAGGAGGGATTGGGGGGGGGGCAAGAAAGTTTTACCTTGCGGTCGCTCGCTAGTCAGATGCAAGCTGCTGTGTCGCCTTTCTCCCTTCCGCGGGGCTGAGATGCTGCGGCGACGGGACTGCGATCGCTGCCCGGTTCGACGGCGACTACAAAAACAACAACAATGCGCCGACATTCCACTCGGCGCTTCCGCGAGCGCTGACGTCACCGGCTCCTCGTGACCGCCCCTTCCATTCATGAAAATAACTTCTCGCTGTCGTCATTCAGGCGGGAAAGTGGAGGCAGCCAGAAATAGCAGAGGACAAAAAAAAACGCGCCTTATTATTATTTAATTTTTTTTTCCTTTCGTAAACTCACCATCGTGTGTTTTTTTTCCTAAACTGGTATATTTTATCGCAAACATATCGGTGTTATTTCGTGCTGTTTGTGGCGATCATTTAGCAGAGCTGTTGATGTACTGCGAGCCAGCTGGCTATATTTAGCAGTTGTTTGGCATGTTTTAGTCATAGTAAGCCAATTTCCCAAGACCATGCTTGACCCTAAATAACTCATGCTGTGGAAACTGTATATTCATCCTTATGCAGCAGTACTTTGCATGTCATCTACATTATTTTAAATTATATGTATTGTCCAGAACATAAAACTACAGTATATTAATGTGTTTGACATCTATTCTTTGATCATGCGTATACACAATGGTATTTCACTCTAATTCTAATAGGGTTAACTAAAAATATACGGGAAACCCTGGTTAAACTTTAACATTAAGGGTTCTGGCACTATTTCGCAGATGGACATGGAAAGCACAACACTGTAGTTCATCATAGTTAATATTTACGAATTCATACATTTGAAGTGTTTTGTCCTCGCCATAGCTTGAGTATTATTTGTGTTTGTTTTTAGTTGATACCTTTGTGTTTTCTGTATCTTAACCATTCCATTTATCGATGGAAAAACCTTGATTTTTTACCTCGGGACTGAACAAATGAAAACAATAAACTTCGCTACCATTGTTATTGCAGAGAATAATATCACTCTCATTGTGTTTAATGTGCATGTTCTCCCTAAAGTAACTCTTACATAGTCTTAACATTTGACAAGCATGAATTGTTAAAAAAAAAAAAAAATTACTTTGTACAATTCAGTAGGCTGAAATTAAATGTAAATAAAATTCAAACAAAGAAATTGTACCCAACAAATAACTATGGGTTTGTTCAGCATGGTGCGCAGGCAAAAACAAGAGCAAAAAGCAGGAGACTTAAGGATAATCCACCTCAGATTGTTACCCACTTCTCATACATGAACCTCCACTGCCAAAACAAAGTTATGCATTTTTAATACTAATAATTTTTTTTCTGCCAATCTGCCAGACCCGCGGGTGCTTTTGTAGAAGCTGAAGACAACAGGTGCACAGATACTTAAGGCTGAAATATGTGGCAGTGTTTTGGTTTACTGACATTTCCCAACCTACTGAAAAAGCCACAGAAAGCCTCTACAGCTAGTAGCAGTGAAGCAAGTTTAAAAAATGGCTTTCTTTTAGGTGTGGAGGTTGAAATTCAGTAACACGTTGGGATTAGACACTTTTTAGAGAGTCTGGTCTAGAAGGCGTGATAGCATTGTGCAACTGAGTAAAGCACAGTGCATTTCACCAAGGAGTTTTAGTTGCAGACACTCACTTCTCAGAATGCAGTCTATTACTCGAGTTACAACTCTTACACAAGAAACTACAAACATATTTTTTTGGGGAATTCAGACAGATGACATTGTGCAAGTTTATGGAGCACAGAGGAGATCGAAATCAAGTGTGTCTGCAAGAGATGAGGTTTTTTGAGATCCTTTGTGAATGTTGGGAGGGTTTCAGCAGTTCTGAGTGAGAGAAGAAGTTCATTGCAACACACTGAAGCAAGAGTCAAAACCTTTTGGGGTTCCCCTTACATGTATGGCAAGTGCAGTGCAGGTGCAGTATCAGGAAACAGATCCACTGACTGTCTTGAAGGCTGTAACCAGAGTCTTAAATTAGATCTTGGTAGCCACAGGGAGCTAGGGAGAGCGACAGGTAGGAGAGATATATTAGAACACTCCGACAAGTCAAGTCAATTCATGCAGTATCATTCTGGATAAGCTGGAGAGGCATGATGGTAGAGGCTGGAAGATCAGACAGTAGAGAGTTGCAATAAATCCAGGCAGAATGTCACCATGGTCTGTCAAGAAGCCTGCACAGAGTGTTTCATGCCAGAAGCAGATGGATTATGCAGTGCCATCTAATCCCATTTTTTTTTACCCGGTACTTGTCATTTCCAGTGCTGTTTTAGGTTCAGTTCTACAGCAACGCCATGTGTACGACAAGAACATTGAGTGCAATGGGCTCCTGATTCATTTCACTGTCAGCGCTTCCTTCCCTTTGCACTGTACCTTGTGTTTCCATGCAGCACAACCCAATGCTTAGCGATGACATTACCATGACTAATACCCTTAATGAACTGGCCAGTTGTTCTATGATATCCCTGCTCCATATAAGAATCTCCCACTCATGAGCAGAAAATGACAGAGTACAGATTCAAACTGCGTTATGGGCTATAGGACTCTGCATAAAAGCAGACCACCTAGATTCAAAAGAGGTGAAATATTAATGTCATTGATGTTTATAATAGTAGGACCCAAGCTCTAGGAAAAAAGCATGAGTTCTCAACCTTCATTTAATTACAAAAATGTTCATAAATATTTGAACTAGAAATAGTTTTTGCTTGACATACTGTCAAACCACCCATTTGTATTACTTCATATCATCAACTGTCAAACAAGACCACAGTCTACCATGAAAAGGGATTGTAAAACGTACGGTAAAGTGTAGTAAACCAGTAAAAGTAACTAAAGTCCTTAAGCATGGAACCCCTGTAAACCCCTGAATAGCTGACTTTTCAGTGTACTTTGGTAGATGCTGTCTGCCATCCATAACCTCCTTCTGACCCTACATGTATACACGTCTGTACTCCTGTGTAAATAGCAGAGGTGTCCAGCCTTTTTTGGACAAGGGCCTCAGTCTTTATTGTGAACTGGTTTGAGAGCTGCTTGTGTAAAAACCACACTAAGTGATATAGTGAAGCGCAGATGTCTAAACTGAAAAAGAAATAATTTATTTAATTGTATTTTATGTAGCTGCAACATATGTTCAAGTGTGTATTTAAGTAAAGTTGCATTATACACTGCCTGGCCAAAAAAAGTTACACAATCTAATATTTGGTTGGACCGCCTTTAGCTTTGATTATGGCACGCATTCACTGTGGCATCGTGTCAGTAAGCTTACGCAATGTCACAACATTTATTTCCGTCCAGAATTGCATTCATTTTTCGCCAAGATCTTGTATCGATGACGGGAGAGTCGGAGCGCCGCGTAAAGTCTTCTCCGGCGCATCCCAAAGATTCTCAATTGGGTTAAGGTCTGGACTCTGTGGTGACCAATCCATGTGTCTCTCTCATGCTCCCTGAAGCACTCTTTCACAATTCGAGCCCCATGAATCCTGGCATTGTCATCTTGGAAGAAAAAAATCCATTGATGGAAAAACCTGCTCATTCAGTATATTCATGTAGGCAGTTCACTTCATTTTTTGGGCACATAACGTTGCTGAACCTAGACCTGACCAACTGAAGCAACCCCAGGTCACAACACTAAGTTAAATCCAGGCGGTGACTTTTTTTGGCAGGGCAGTGTAGTTAGATGGAATAGAATTCATATTGATGTCTACAGTGGCCTTCCCTTGCAGCCCAGAGTTTAAGAAAAAGAATAAAGTAAAATGTCGAGGAGATTATTTTTTTTAACCACCTGAAAACATTTAGCTCCATATGAGGTGTTTGAAAAACGCGGTGGACGGAGCCACATGGGCGCGTTTAGAAATTTCGCGTTTCGCAAATGAGAGGCTCCGTTTGTCCTTCTGGCGACCCGTCGTCGCCTCAGCTGTTAAGACGGCGGTCACGTGCTCGCGTTGTTGACGCTTCGCGCAACAAGCAGCGCCGAGGCATGAACCTTCATGCACATAACATTTCTGTACAAACTGTGCATTTAACAATGGGGGAAGTCAAATGACGACAAGTGGCAACAGACATCAGCTTCTCCCTTCATATCGCAGCGGTAAGCGCCCGACCAGGACATTATTTAACCGCCTCCATGCAGTGGTTTAGCCCTGAGCGATTAGTTTTGCTAAAGCTACGTGTGGACATGGACTAAATAGGGTTGTTGTGGTGAATGCGAATTGACGTGGTTATTTAAAATATGAAAGCCATCATTTCTGATGTTTCCTGCAAACAGGCGTAGTGGAATTCGGGCAGCTTCTTGGCCCGTAAAAAGAAATGGGTTTCGTCAACTTCAGTAAAATACATTCACAACTCATGTGCAGCTTGTACGTGTGTGTCGTACGGCTACATAAGGGGCTAAGAAGGAGAACTGGTAGATAAACAGGAAGCGAGATTTAGTTCTCCTGCATTTAAAGTGGTTTCATTTTTATAAACACATACTGTTTAGTTTTCGTCCGATGTCCTACTTCTTTAAATCGTAAAAGCGCGGTTTAACTGCGTTCTGTCTCCCGTCAGGTCCCAGGTTTGTCTGTCTGAATAGTAGAGAAATGTTTAAATTCTGCTTTGCCTCATATGCCTACCCTGTTCAATGTGACCTCATGAAACACTTATTTCCCTTTTGGAATGCTGTAGTGGGCCCATGCGTTTACTTTTGTGATGGAGAAGTGAGCTACAAGGTGTTTTAGTTGTACTTATAGGAAGAAAAGGTGTTTTACTACAAGCGCCTTCAAGGTGCTCACTCCCAGCCAGTCACGCTGAAGTGCTGGCTAGTTTTTCGACACTGTAGATCACCTGGCCTTGTGTTGTTCAACCCACCGTGCTAAGACTTTAAAGAGATTGCCTGGTCACCTTTCCTTGGAGAGGAGTGTCCTCTTGTTCACTCTTTTCCTTTCCTTACAAATAAAGGCTTTCTGAAACGTTAACACGGTAGCTCCAAAGTACTGTTCCTACTGTTCCTCAGCAGTGCTGTCAAGGTGTATTGATTTGTGTAGCATTTTGCATATTGTTCAAGTTTTTACACAGCTCTCTGTGATGTGTGTTTAGCAGTCTGGTGTTCTGAATAGCAAGATGGTGTCCTACAAACTGCTAACCCCAGAAGACGTGTACTTCTCTGGGGGCTCTGGCTCGGTGGAGGAACAGCTGGAGGAGCCCATGGAGGAGAAGCCAATTGACAGCCCCCTGTTGGAGAAGAAGACTGTTTGTTCCACCTCCACTGGTTTCATTACCCTGGGGACTTTCCTGCTGATGGTGTGTATCGTCTGGTTGATTGGCACTATTTTTTGGCTGCACAGTCCAAGCGGCCAGTTTCCACACAGACCTCCAACCCCTGCTTCAGCATCTGTCTCCTCTTGGAACTCAACTTCAACCCCAGCCCAGGACGGGCTAACCTGTAGCTCAGTCCCCGAGAACTGGCGCTTCGATTGCTACCCGGAGAAGGTGCTGGTGACACGGGAGCTGTGCGAGGCAAGGAACTGCTGTTTCATCCAGGTGTCTTCAAGGAAGAAGCCATTCAAGGATGGGGTGCCTTGGTGCTTCTACTCCCCTGACTTCCCTACATACTATGTAGACGTACTGAATGAGACTGACGTCGGATACACAGGGCGACTGAAGAAGTCAGAGAAGACATACTATCCCAAAGACATTGAAAAAGTCCAGTTAGATGTCATGTATGAAAGTGACTCCAGGCTGCATGTAAAAGTAAGAATTTACAAATTTGCCCAAATGCTGTCAAAGCTCCCAACTTGCTCATGCTAAACAAATCCTGTTTGTTACAGCACTATTGTCAGTGGTGTATGGGCATTTTCATTGTTTCCACTGAAGTTTTTCTTATGCATCAATTTTTCTTGCCCAAGATTATTGATCCGGCCTTTCCACGCTTTGAAGTTCCCATCTCTGTACCCAACGCCACACTGAAAGCATCCAATCCTCTTTACACTGTGGAATTCTCCAAGATGCCTTTTGGCTTGATAGTGAAAAGGACATCTACAGGAGTTGTCATGTATGGCTCGTTTATCTTCTTTTTATGCTCATTTTCAAAATTATGCCATGAAGAGGGCATGCACATTTAGTGTTGACTTAGTGTTATGTTTTTTGTTAGTCTTGCTTGATCTGTCAGTTACTTGCTGTGTCACACAGAATTAATACGACCGTGGCTCCGCTGTTCTACACGGACCAGTTCTTGCAGTTGTCCACCTCTCTGCCCTCGAGGTATGTGTACGGGCTGGGGGAGCATCGCTCCGCCTTTCTCCATGACGTGGAGTGGAACACCCTGACAATGTGGGCTCGAGATGCTGCACCTGCGGTGAGGATCCTTTGGTCTCTGTTTCTTGAAGACTTGATGAAACACTTGTTAATGAGACCTAAAAGTATACACTTGTACTTATAGCCTCAAAGAACCATATTTTTCTTCTGGTCACGGCACCACTACTGAGATCTTTGCTGACTCTTCACATTGTTCAGTTTTCACATTTGAAATTCATTGAACTACTAAAAATTAAATTACTACTGTTTTTCTTCTTTAAAGGAAAAAACTAACTTGTATGGTGTTCACCCGTTCTACCTGGGAATGGAGCCAGGCGGTTTAGCTCATGGGGTTTTTCTGTTGAACAGCAATGCCATGGGTGAGTCATCGCAGCAACCGACCTCCTAGGAACAGTATGAAAATTCTTCTGTAGTGCACAAGTGCTCAGTGATCGGGCCAGTAACATATGAAGGGCGAAATGTTTGCAAGATGGCTAGCAATCATTTATGCCACATTCTTGTACGAACCATATATTTCACGCTGGACATGTTCTTCTTGACATACTTTTCACATTGTGTTTGGAAATGTGGAGAATGTAATCCTGCCGGGGAACATAAAGTCATGGAAAAATATATCTTTTTGTCTAGGACTTATTGTTTCAAACCAGGTTTTAAGCAGTAATGTTTAACTGTTTCTTCCAGATATTGTCCTCCAGCCAGCCCCAGCCCTTACCTGGCGCACCATTGGGGGAATATTGGACATTTATGTGTTCTTGGGACCTGATCCCAATTCTGTAGTGCAGCAGTACCTGCAGGTTGTAGGTGAGCTTCAGAGGCAAAGAAAGCCAGAATTGTTTTCTTGCTCCAGAACCAGCCTGTTGAGTCTTCCTGCGTATGCTTTTATATTTAGGGTCCCCTGTCATGCCACCCTACTGGGCTTTAGGATATCATCTGTGTCGCTGGGGATATAATTCAAGTGATAACACCTGGGACATAGTGAAGAATATGAGAAAATATGGGATACCCCAGGTACTACCACTTTGTAATACCATTTGCCATCTATTGTCTTCTACTGCTTTTTGTCATGTATTCTCTATCAGCTTTTTCTTCTTGTATTAAGTATAAGTTTGTTTGTTTCAGGATGTACAGTGGAATGATATTGATTACATGGACAGGTCCATGGATTTTACTCTGGACCCTCAGAACTTTGCTACACTTCCAGAAATGGTGAAGGATCTGCACAATCATGGACAGAAATATGTCATGATTCTGGTATTTGTCCTTGTTTATTTGGTAGATAATTCATAGAGTGTTTTATCCAGCTGAATGCTTTGGCATTCTGTGTTAATTCTGCAACACATCTGTCCTAATTCTGTAAAACCAAGTACTGGGACAAGTTGTTTACTCCAGTATGCGGTTAAGGCTTTATTGACTTTATGAGCTTATAGCTTTTGCATTTATTCTCTTCAATAGACAGTTTGTAGATATTTTTTTTTATCCAACGTGACATTTACATTTGAGCTATACTTAGAATAATATGTTCAGTTGGGTAATTTAGCCTCCCTCCCTCAATAGTAAACTTCAAGTACAGCATGAGGTGGACTTAAAACCTGGCATAACTGAGTTCAAAGCAGCACCTGTAGACACTATGCTATCTACTTACTCACGTATAGAGCTGAAATCCTAGCGGTTAAGAAAGGTTAATCCCTCTTTCAACCACTTTGTCATAATTTGCCCATAGTGAACAATTTTTTAAAATATTTTAATTAATTAATTAATTAATTAATTAATTAATTAATTATTATTTTTTTGTGCTGCAGGACCCAGGGATCAGCAGCACTCAGCAACCAGGCACCTACTGGCCTTACGATGAAGGCTTGAAAAGGGGTGTCTTTATCAATGATTCCAGCGGGGAGACCTTGATTGGAAAGGTTACAACGGGAGCATTTTTATTCACATAAAAATATCCCCACAAAAAGTTCAAGATTTCAGTTCCCTTTGTTTTTGTAAGAGATATTTGATTAAAAGAAAAGCATGTGAGCCAAAATTGTGCTATTCAGAATGAAATCAGCGTCTTATGACTCGAGATCTTGTGATGTCAACCACACGCATCCAGCTTCTCCAAACTGTGGCTGTTTGTTGTGCAGTAATTTCTGTGTTTTGTAATGCCATATTAGAAATTGTCTGACATGGACTTCTTGCTTGGCAGATGTATTAGAGATGAGCAAATGCTGATGAAATAACTATTGAGATAATGAATGAATGAATGAATGAATGAATTATACTCCAAAGCTCCTCCGAACTGCAGTTAGTTTAGTCAGTTAGTTTAGTTTTTTAATGACCTCAGTGAGTACATGCAGTATTTCAGAGTTCTGCCTTCAATTTGTCAAACTTGCCGCCTCTTCCATATATCTCAGGTTTGGCCAGGATTGACTGCCTTTCCTGACTTCTCCAACCAGGAAGCTCAGGAGTGGTGGTATGAAAACTTGCAGAGGTTTCATACCAAAGTTCAGTTTGATGGATTGTGGATTGTAAGTGAATGTAGTTCTCTTTGCAGTACTTCTTTCTTAAATTTTGATTTCAAGTTGGCAAAACCACATTGTGGTTCATATAATGTTTTCTTCTGGTGCAGGATATGAACGAGCCTTCAAACTTCCTGGATGGGTCACTCAAAGGCTGCCCATCCAATGACCTAGAAAATCCTCCATACATACCTGGTTAGAATACCGGTTTTGTTGTGCAAAGCTAGTTTTCTCCAGCCCACCATTGAAGTATTCATGTGTAATTCATTATTTCTGTTCTTGCCTTGCAGGGGTTCTTGGTGGAACACTGAGATCCAAAACATTGTGTGCTTCTGCGGTCCAGAAGACATCTGTACACTACAACATGCACAGCTTGTATGGTCTCCTGGAGGCCAAAGCATCTTCCTAGTCAGTATTTCAAGCTGGACCTCTACTGCTCATTTTTCTCATTGAAATAAGTCATCTCATGCCCTGTCAATAAAGAGAAAAGCGTAGATGATTTTATACTTTGAACATAAATGTAATGCAATATAATTAATGTGTTTAATCCTGATCCATGTACATTAGCTCTTTATAGATTTTTTTTTTTCCCAAAAAAAATAAATGAAACAAATATGCAGTAACTTTTAGTAAGATTTTAGTTTAATATGGAATTGTTCACATGTATGTTGTCACCACAACATCAGTCCTGTTGTATTTGCAGTGCCATGAAGAAGATTCTGGGAAAGCGCCCATTTGTGATATCGCGCTCAACCTTCCCCAGTCAGGGACTTTACTCTGGGCACTGGCTGGGAGACAACCGGAGTCAATGGAAAGATTTGTACACCTCCATATGCGGTGAGCAAACACAGTGGTGCTCTTAAGTATCCAATAGTAGCAGGTGCAACAGTGTTTAAAATCATAGCCTTAGAAACTTGTGAGGGAAATGTGTAATGGTGGCTGGCCAAGTGTCCACCTCTTTGAATTTAGCCTTATAAGTAAGATTATATAATGAAATGCTGGAGTTTGATAAGGCACTTGATCCATTATGTACTGGTGGAGATGCAATTTTTCTTCACAAATTTTTCATTTTCTCTTTTTTTTTTTCCCCTTGCAGGCATGCTGACGTTCAACATGTTAGGCATTCCTCTCGTGGGAGCTGACATCTGTGGTTTTGGCGGCAGTACCACAGAGGAGATGTGTGTGCGCTGGACACAGTTGGGGGCTTTCTACCCTTTCACCCGCAACCACAACTCCATCAATGAGAAGGTGCCCTCATGTCCCCAACCACATAGTTTCTTCTCCGGTGTGATGTGTATGAGCTGACAGTTACATGCCCTGTCATAGGCCCAGGACCCAAGCGCCTTCAGCCCAACAGCCCGCACGGCCATGCAGGAGGCGCTGCTGCTGCGCTACTCGCTCTTCCCCCTCCTTTATACACTGTTCCATCATTCTCACCTGGAGGGCCACACCATAGCCCGGCCCCTGCTCTTTGAGTGAGTCTTCGTACTTTGCTGCAGGGCATTTACAGCAGCTCCATGAGTCAAAACGATTATCTTTTGTTAGAGTGTGTTGTATACTTTCGTTTAAAAACAGTACGTTGAAATTGAGCAGTGAGACATGAACATGGTTTAAAAAAAGAGCTTTTTGTAATTTTCCTGCAGTTTTACTTTTATAGAGTAACTAATCTCTTCATTAGTAACTGTGAGTGTGTTGTTTTAGCACACAAACTTAGAACTGGTTGCGCATGTTTTTGCATTTATTTTATTTATTTTTTTAAACTTATGGACTGAAGCAAGGATTTACATCATTGTTGCTGACATTGGCTTGAAAGCGGAGAGTTTAAGCCTTGGGTCATGTGATCACTGGTTTGCAAGTTTGGGCTTAGTGATTGCTCAGCGCTAGTAAACTTGTGTAATTTTTTTTTAAACTTTAAAATAGCTTACAGGACGTGAGGCAAACGACAGACTTTACTTGCATATCACTTGTAGAAAACATTCTGAAAAATCAACGCTGTTCAGAAAATTGTATTTTATCATTTAGGTTGCGCTTCTGGTATATTAAAGTGCATAAAGCATTTTATAGGTGCAATAAGAAGTTGCATCAGACTGCAATAAAAAAGTTTCTGTACTTCAGCCCATAAATATTTTAAAGCAGTACAGAAGACACAGCAATATTTGAATAACCTTGAAACAAACCGTACATGAGTACGTTAACTGATGTACCTGCATTTACCAGAGCGATGATACTTGCAGTTTACATTGGATCATAAGACCTTTTCATGTACACATTTTAATTGCAGATTCCCAAGCGATGAGAAAACGTACTCCATAGACCGACAGTTCCTCTGGGGGAAGAGCTTACTGGTGACCCCTGTGTTAGACCCAGGTGTCAGCTTTGTAGTCGGGTACTTCCCTAAAGGCCTGTGGTATGATTTTTTTACGGTAAGCAGCAGCGTAACATTTTATCTGTTTTACTTGGGGTGATTTATTGTACAGTGCTTTCTGAAGAACTTGACCTCTTTTTGAAGAACTTCCTCTTTTGCTGTGTGTGTGTGTGTGTGTGTGTGTGTGTGCGCGCGCGCGCAAATGATTATACAGAGTTGAATGTACCTTGCACTTTAACTCACCTTAGATAAAGGTGTCAACTAAATACTACACAGTAAGGAGTGAACATCAGTGTGGAGTTAAAAGTTGTGCACATGATTACATGTAGATATGGCCCCTGGAAAAGAATTAACGTAAGAAATGATCGCCCCCTTTTGTTTGTTAAGTGGAACTGCACAGAGAATCAGATTCTGTTGTCAGGCAAGAATATAAACCTTGTGCTTTTACTGCTTAGCAAGTATATGACTTAAACACAAAGCCATATATTTAAAACCACTAAACATACTTTTAGTAAGTATTTGTATTTTAAAATGGCAATAGAGGGAGATATACAAGCAGGCTTACCAAACACTTGCTTCTGTATCTAAAGCTGTTCAATTGGAATGTGATTTTGTTTGCTCCGAGTTGCACATAGCTTTGGAGAAAAGAATCTGCTAATGAATAAATGTAATGTGAGATAAGGGTACAAGGCAAATAGAAAGCAGTGTTCTCTGCATCCATGCTGTTGGTTCTGTAGGGGAACTCTTTGAAGAGCCAGGGAGAGGCAGTGAAGCTGCAAGCCCCACTGGACCAGATCAACGTCCACCTCCGTGAGGGAGCAGTTATCCCCACACAGGTGGGCACAGAACCACTCACAGTGAATTAGTGGGAACAATATGTGTATGTGCATCGATACATCAAACAGAGCACCACTTTATGACATTTCCATTTGCCAGAGGCCCAACATCACCTTGTGGGTCAGCAGCGGGCAGCCACTCCACCTCATTTGCAGCCTGACGGAAGAGGGCACGGCTGAAGGGGACCTCTTTTGGGACGATGGGGAGACTCTGGAAACCTACGAAACAGACCAGTATGCCTACATTGCGTTCCATGTGGCAAAGGTATGGTTCCCAAGGCCTTTGACAGACATAAGGTGTCACAATACAAAACTGAGATCCCCCCCCCCCACCACACAGGTCTTTTGCTTGTAAGTTTACAGATAGGTTAAAAAAAAATTTATTAATCACAAAGGAAACTGAGTGAGGCCACAGCAGCAAACATGCCACAAAGTAGTGACACTGGTTTAACTGACATGAACACAGGTGATCTTTAGATAAGTATAAAGGTTTGCACACAAACAGTAGTAAAAACAGTTTAGTACTACTTTGACACAGAGATTGTGATCCTGACAGCATTAGGAATAATTATGGAGCTTCATAGCTGTTGACCTGAATGTCCATCCATGGAGCCACCACAGTCAGACCAGTCTGTTGCTCTATGTGTTCTCTGTTTAGCTGGAGTGGTCTGCAGGAGGTCAGTGTCCATGATGGTAATTTTTAATAGTTCTGTTACTGTCCAAGGTGGTGTTTGTCTTGTTCACAGATGCTTGCTTTATGATCAGGGCAGTGCAATGGTGAGCATGACGTATCACACACTCACTGAAATAACAGCCTCAGGATTTGACTGTCAGTAAACTATACGTGACTATTTTTTTTTTACTTCACCCCTAAAACATGAGTTTTAAATCCCATAAAGAATGATGGTAGGGCAAAAAGACAGGAAACTACTCAGTTATGGTTAAAGTGTGGCATCTAAAATGAGTATTTTGCTATAAACATGTCAAGCATAAAAACAAGACACTGAAATGGTTATTATGGATGGTGTGGTGGTACTGAACCATAGAGCAGGATGCCAGCGGGAAATCTTTCTGTTTTGCTCTGTTAAGTATAACCCAGTTTTTCCTGAAATTTTAAGCAACAACTTTTCAGCTTTGTCTTCCCTAAACTCAGCTCTGGACAAGGAGGAAAACTGTAAAATTATCATATTCTTACTCAGTTCTACCTGAGAATCCAATGCTGAAGATGTAATTTAAATCAGCAATAGAAATAAACTGCTACACTGAATTGTTGTTTAGTGTCCAAGGAATAAAGCAGCCTGGATACCTAGTGTAACACATAAGTAGCATTTTACATGTTACTTTGTTTTACTCACTATAGTTTATTTAATCTGCAACATGAATTAACAGCCAGGTTGTTAACAGAAGGGTGAAATCTGAACACACAGGGAGCAGCAATTTATGCTTTTAATATAATGAAGAAACAGATTTTCGGTTACTGTTATGTTTGTAATTTTTGGCATGAAACTATTCCTTAGTATACTCCTTGTCTAGTTAATGCCATGAGCAGGCAGTGCCAGTTTTTGGGCCATATTCACTTACTCTTTGAACAAATCTGCATGACCTTATAATATTTGCCTTGACACATGTGGTGCAGCATGTACTATGTGTGCATTTTTCCACAAAGTGTTTTATTGAAAACAGTAGCTGAGTTGTGCAGTGTCACACGGTTCCGAAACTGAAATTGTAAACAGCGATAACACATTAAATATTTTCAAACTATATTATCTTTAAAGTGGTTGCATTTAGCACGTATGTATTCTTAGTGCTGTCAGAGAGGCAAACATCAGTGATCTACACACTGGTTGTAGTCAGTTGCAAAGGAAAAAATGACAAAATACACTGCAACAAACTTTATTACCTTTACCTTTTATTAATACTTTTATTAATTTTTACATTTTCACTTTGTGCAGGTTGTAAAAATTGTTCTTTTATTTGCGCAACATTACAGCAACTGGCTCAGCTTTTGGCATGACTATGTTTATGAGCTTGACTAGGGATCACTTAGGGTGAGAAGAGTTTGAGGTACAATACAGAATACAAGACACAGAACAGCGGTCCAAACATCAGTGAATTCTGTCCTTCATCAGTCCAATGGATACTGTGGTCAGTCCTCTGGCCAGTAGTTCAGGAGCCACAAAAATGTTGGGATTTTTAGCATAAATTTTAACATATCATATTATTTAAACAAATTTATACTGAAATAACTATATATTGCTGTTTTCTAACTGTTCAGCTAAAACAGTACTGGTCAAGGGACCTTGCAGGGTGAGGTGTGTCCCCTAGACATGGGGTCGATGGAAAAGGTGCAGTTGTTGGCACAGCTTGAGTCTACGGCCTGCCTCATCTGGGCAGTGACTGTGCTGAGTTTCACAATCGAGCAAAATGAAGCAAATGTCAGCACTAATAAGTTTAACAGTAATTTTTAGGGAGATTTTTGACATGTATGGAACAGATGGTATGTACATGCCTCATGTGCTGGTAAAGGACAGCAAACCTTCATGTGGACCTTCATAGCTACATATACACACAGTGTAAAATGGCACCCGCAGATACCGTGTTAAATCTGCCGAGAAAAGGAAAAACACGATTGCTTTTGTTGTACAAAGCATTCTAAATTTTTAGAGTTTTTCTGCAGTGTCATAAACAGGAGTCTTGTGTTTTTGTCAATTTTTAAATGTTCTTCAAAAGAAAGCTGAATGTGTTATTTCCATGCGTGTGGTTTGTAAATAAATACTTTGCTCAGAAAGTCTCTCTTTGGGCCTGAAGACTTCCCTGCAGCAACAAAAATATATTTTTGGCATTAATTAAAGATTTGAATAAATGAAATATCTGTATCCAAAAACAGGAAAAATAATTATATAACTAGTTTTAAAATTGGCAAAGGCACCACTGTTGCGGCCTTGACTTTTTATTGTTCACATTTTGGACGGGAAAACTTTTCTTTCTTTATTTTTTTATTTATTTATTTTTTTAAACTTTTAAGTCATGGAGCTGACAACTTTACAACCGAAAGTTTTTGACACCGATTGAAATAATTCTCAAAAATGTGCTTGACTCGTGACCGCCTGTGTAACATGTCATTACTTTCTCTCATCTTTGGTAGAACGTGATGACATCGGAAGTGCTCCAGAATAACGTGGAGGCAACGTTCATCACGGTGGAGACAGTGTCCTTCTATGGAGTGAAAGAGGAACCATCAAACGTAACCGTGAACTCCCAAGATATTCCTTTTACATACAAAGACAATCAGGTAAGTTTTTACACTGGGGTTCATGGTAAGGACATTGGGTAGCAAACCGCCCAAAAACACAGCGCTTGTACACCTGCAAGTCGTTCTTTTCAGTTCCTACTGTTTTATCCTTGAGCAGGTAGTTTAACTCAAATTGTTCCGGTAAAATATCCTGCTGTCTGTCTGAACAAATATTTGTATTTTTGATGAAAGTGACTGTGCAACAGTGTAATAATTATAGACAGCAGGTGACGTAGTGGTTGGAGCTGTGAACCCCCTTCACTCCTGCTGTGGCAAATGTACCCTTGAGCAGGGTACTTATTCTGAGTCGATATAATAAAAATTCCCCAGCTGTATAAATGTATAAATATAAATGATGAAAATAACTGTCTGTCATTGTGTTGCCAACGGATGCATTTCACTCTTTCTTTTTTTTTTTTTTTTTTTTTTTTTTTAGGTTTTGACTGTGACAGATCTCGGTCTGAACCTCAGTCAGAACTTCACCATCAGCTGGGCTTAGCTGAAAAACTTGTTAATTCTTCTGTTGCTGCTTTTACTGTTTGTTTGTAAACCCCCCCCCCCCCCCCCCGATTATGTGTAATGCTGACAAGCCTTTTGCACTATTAAAGACCACTAAAATGTATACTGTATCTGAGAAAGATGCACGATTAGAAAGAAAGGATCGTTTTGCACATCTGTGTTTATTTTTGTTCGCCTGCTGGAAGCCTCTGGCTTCTGTTAAAGATCTTGAGATGGTGGTGGGAGACCAAAGTCCCTGCCGTGTCGGTGTCCTACATGCAAGGTGTGCGTAACTCCACTGTGCCTTTGTACCTCTTTAGCTGTGATCCTGCTTCAGACTGGCTTTACTCTAAATGTCACGTCATAGTGACAAAGTGTGTCGCTTCTGGACGTGCTGTTCAGAGAGGGGAAAAAAAAAAAAAAGCTTCCCCCAAGACTAAACTTACTCCAGAAAACCTCATGAGCCTCACAGTTGTCGGTCGTTGTCATTTGATATCTGTGGGGTGTCGGAGAGGCGCTGTGATTTGTCCAAAGGTTACTGTACAAATATGCTTTAAATCCCTCACTGAAATATGTGTTGTGCGATGAGCCGCATTTTGCTTTCCTGTTACCGAAAGAAAAACAAACGACTATTTTCATGGCTGATGAACTTTTGTAATTTTTTTTTTTTTTTTTTATTACTTTCAATTAATGAACTTAGCTTTGAGAGGGATTAAAAAGATTGTTTTTTTGGGTATTACTTGAATGAATTCCCTGAGATTTCATTTTCATCCTTTGATTACCGAGGAAAATAATGTGCGTTTTACAATAGACGTTATGTCTCTGAGCCGATCCACGACATTTGATGGGAGCACGCGGGAAGAAAATTGGTGCGAATCCTCAGTCGCCGTCGTGTTTTACTTAACCTATTTCTTTTTTCCTCTGTGCTGCATGAGAATTGAAATGCATTTTTTCAGCAAAAGGGATGTTTAATGCTTCGGTGAGCCCGAATCTAACTGCTCAAAACTATTCTCACTTGTGTCTACATGTGTAATAAACATTTTAAGCTGGTCCATTTCATTTTCCACTGGGGTGATTTTGTTGCCTGAACACGATGCCTGTATCCTCATGCTTTTTCAAGGAAAGCCTTTGTCTGTAATTCATGTTCTGTCTCCAGAATCCAACAGAAAGAAACACACACATATATATATATATATATATATAAAAAATCTACAAAGTAGAAACATTATGAGCAGTGTCTTTTATTGCCTGCATCCTTTTTTGTACTTTGTAGGCTGTAATTCTGTTTTTTTTTTTTTTTTTTTTTTTTTTTACAGGAAAGTAATATTTGTTGTGCAGTGTTTGTGAAAATAGCCCGGTTTGGTTGTCCGCAACCAGAATAAAAAGGCAGCTTATTTTTTCTTCACTCAACACATAACTGGTTATGAATATTTAAATAATAGTTTTTCTTATCTAATTCCACAGCTCTTTTGTTGGCTGGTAAAAACTTTTTGAGAAAGTGATGCTGGCATCAAGAAGGTTTTCTATTAGTTGGGCCAGTAGGGGGCATACCAGTTACAGCTGCTGTCGCTGTACCTGGCAGCTACAGGTTCAGTTCCCACCTCCTGCTATAGTAGTCCTGAGCAAGGTTCTTACTCTGAATTGATGCAGTAAAAGTTACCGACCTGTACAAACAGGTAAATCACTGTGTTACCCCAACACTTTTAAGTTGCTTTGGAGAAAAACAGCCACAAAATAAGCAAACATAGGAACTTAAAATATATTACTTGGACATCATTTTAAATTCCGATACACGCACACCAACGATAGTAGCACCTGGGTTGCGAGTTTGAATCCCCCTCAGTCTGTGTGGAGTTTGCATGGTGTCCCCATGCTCACATAGGTTTCATCCCACAGTCCAAAGACATGTGTTTCCAGTGACCTGGTGCCTCTAAGCTCTCTGCGAATGTCAGCGAATGAGCGTACGACGTAGACTCTCGTAGACGTTGCCGCCGCACAGCTGCTCGCTGACGTGTTGCTGTTTGTTCTTCGGCTTCTGCAGTTCAGAACATGAAACGCACTAGAGAAGAAGGCCTTTTTCCCGATCCGCCTTACGAACGGAGCGGCTTACGACGACCGCGGGCCGAGCTGAGCGTCTCCGATTCTTCTCCCATTTATCGTGCCAAATCCCGGCAAAGATTGTAACAGCTACTCCATTCCGGATCAATTGGAGATGTGATTTGTGCTGAGCAGCTGCCACCGTCTGTTTAATTCGTGCTATGCCGGGCGAGATGCTGAGCGAATTGTCACAGCTGTCCTGTTCCGTACCTCACCGTCCTGCCTCATCTGCTGGAGCTGCGATACCAACATGGCACCTCGTGGGGGCATCCTTCCCTCACGCTGGATCAAGGACGGAGCTTCTCGTGAGCTTTGTGCAGGAACAACCAAGAGCCATTAGTGATGTTCACTTAATGCTCACATTTGCCTTTATTTACCCATCAAGACTACATTTTCACAAAGCTGCAAATTTTAATCATAAATATGTTGAAATCCTCCCAGTTTAAATAACCTCAATTCAGTCAGAAATGTAAAAAAAAAATTGTTATAATAGCAAAGCATGTTTTAATTGCATCGCTTAGGCAGTTTGTTCACATCTCGCATTGCCTATTTCTTTCTAAATGTATTTCATTATTGGCTTTGAGCTTCACTGACTCGCCGCTGCTTGAGGGAAAAGTGTTTGCTTTGACAAACTGTCCTCAACCCGAGGCCAAGTGCTGTGTGACAAAGGGCAAGGGCTGAGGATAGAAATCTTCATTTGGGTAGTTTCTGCTGTTTGTTTATTGTTTTCGCGACATGTTTTGTCCATGTGGGCCCGTGCACGCACACCCGGGATGTGGTTTTGGTCCCCAGTAACTTAGTGCTTAAATTTATATTTAGTCAGCTCATACTTTTCTTCAAAGTGAGTTACGCAGGTATGTGCCGTATAACAGCGTGCCGGTCAACCACAAACCGTATACAACGGTGGTCCCATAAGATTATATATGGTACATAATATCTGATAATAGTAATAATAATAAACAATTATATTACTGGTCTATGTATTTACTGTACTGTCATTTTAGTGTGTACTCTTTCTAGTTGTAAAAAGAAAAGTTTACCGTGGAATAGTTTGCCGTGCTATGCCGTACATCTTGTGTTTACCGTATCTACTGTAACATGCTGTACAGGTTTGTACCTTAGGAACAATATGCTATACCAATTGACAGTTAGGGACAGCCTGGGCTGTTTGGGTTTTTGTTCAAACTTAGCTTGGTCTGTGTCGAGTTTGCATGTTGTTTGTCTTGTTTTCCTCCAGTTGCTTCAGTTTCCTACCACAGTCCACAGATAGCTATTTCAGGTTAGCTGCTCACTACAAGAGGTCCGCAGTGCGTGTATGCGTGTGTGAGAGAGACTGTGGTCACCTTGCGATGGACCAGCCTCCCATCCTGGCTGTGGTTTTATAGTCTGGCACCCAGTGACTCCAGGATAGACTCTAGGCCGCCGTGGCCCTGACCAGGATAAAGCAGTTAATAATCAAAGGTATATTTCATATGAGCCAGCTGAAAAAGGCCACCACCCACGTTACATGGCGGTCTGTGTCAAACTTCCACACATCAGTTTAGCAAGACTTGTTTTGGATTTAAAAATCATTGCATCTTGTATTGCATCAAAGTCTAAAATGTTTCCGGGTGCATCCGATAGTTTCTTACAAAAACTGACACACAGCGTTTAAAGCGTGCGCTTAGAACTGCATTCTGGTCAGTTCCCTGATGATGTTTGATTCCCCGTATTGCAGGGCCAGGCCAGGCAGAAGCGACTACCGTACTGGTGAGTTCAGACATGGAGAAAGGAGTCACGAACACAGTGGCCCTGTTGCCATGGCAATCGGTCCTTAACTTCTGGACAGTGAAAAGCTTGCAATGAAATCCACCAATTATAGGGCGCTTAATTCCTTTTAATTGTTTTAAGGTTTTAAGCATTTAATGCGGTCATCGCTGTGCTGAATTAGAATATGAACTGTTTTTTTTTGTGGCTGGAAATGACTGGGAATTTTTTGCACAACTTGGAAATCTTCGGAACCAAAGAAAGCAGCCAGGGAACTGAATCATAATTTTGACTCATAATTATTTATCAATATAAGTACACATTTTTGCACTTTAAAGCTACCTTTTGGTAGTGATTTCTTTTGGGTTTGGTGCAGTAAGGTTGAATCCAAGTTAAAAGACTTGATTTTGTCTCCCACGCCTTCTGTTAAAGCCTTGAACAGGTGACGATGCATCACGTTTATATTCGTATAAATCCATTTATTCTTCCGTGTGGTTGATATTTGGATGCAAAGGTACCTGTGAGCAACAATAAACTGCAGGTTTATCGGTAGACAGAAGAGGATGGGAGAGGTATGTTAAAGAGATGTGCTTTGAGACTCTTTTTGAATGTTGAGAGAGATTCAGCAGGTCTGAAGGGCAGAGGGGGCTCATTCCACCACATCAGAGGGAAACCTGGTGATCCCTGGGCTTTTTTTAAAATTTATTTTGAACCCCTTATGCGTGGGAACAATATGTAACACTGGAGAATGAAGCAAGGCAGTGAGAATTTCAGCTTTTTCTGAATTTCTGCAATCCACTGGATAAAAGCGAGCACCGAATAGCTCATCCTCAAACTCCTTCGATGACAATGAGTCTTGAATTAGGCTTCAATCATTGAACAGTTTGAGGCCTCATGAAAGAAAACTGGCATAGCGTTCTTATTTGTGGACCAAAAGTGAGTTTTGCAGCAGGATATCTATGAAGTCAGGCTTTGGCACCAGTTCTTCTTCTCCCAGTCCTAGAACCCAGGTGATAACCTGCCCCTTCAAAACCAGGCAATCATGGCGGTTCATAAGGAGTAAGAGGCTTTACTTAAGTAAGCCCGCGCAAGGCCACTTAAAGCACGGCATGCCAGCGTAGTCATTTAAAGAGAACGTTGGTCTGTATCAGCAGCTAGCGAAGCGTCACTGTGCTAATGGGTCCCCGCTCTTTGGTTTTTGTGAAATTCTTAGCAGAAATGCTTTTCACAGCTTCAGGGCATCCTTAGAAATGGCAGAAAGTTTTTCCGCCAAAGATCACTTGCATTCAAACTGGCTCTTCTGTAGCTGCTACCAGCTCTCCGTTACAGATGAATGCAAATTTTTTTCCACAATTCGCAGTTCTTTAGTTTTACCTTTTCCTAACTTATTTATTTCTAAAACTTTTCTCCAATGTCTGCAATATGTTCTTTATTCTTCATTTTCACACCTTTACTTCAGGTGCGCAGCCTTGCCAGTGATCCTTAAAACAGGTGTATTTTTTTTTTTTTAGAAAATGTGTTTGCTTTCATGGGTCAGGGGTAGAAACCGGTTATTGTCGAATTAAGAGCCAACTGTGTTCTTGTTAGGGGATTTTTCATCTGTGAAAACTTTCCAGAGCTCATGGGTTTGAATACTTATGCAAGGGGCGTATTCCAGTTTTTAAGTTCTCTACAATATCTGCAAACAAATTACTTAATTTTAGCTCAGACAATTTAGTGTTACAGCATACACTGTATGGCCAAAAGTATGTGGACCCCCGCCCCCCTGAAGGCTGAGTTGAGCTGTTTCAGCTGCAACCCTTAAGCATACAAACACATTCTTGAAAATTGTGTGTTTCCAACTTTGTGGCCACAGTTTGGGGAAGCTCCTTTCCTGTTCTGGCATGACCGTGCCCCCCCCCTTGCACAAAGCGAGCTCCACGAACACATGGTTCGCCCAGGTTGGTGTAGAAGAACTTGAGTGGCTGCGTAGAGCCCTGACCTTAACCCCACCAAACAGCTTTGGGATAAGCTGGAACCCCAACCATATCGGCTGATATTGGTGCCCAACCTCACTGATGTGGCTGAATGGGCATAAATTCTCAAAATCTAGTGGAAAGCCTTCCCAGAAGACAGTCTCTTACAGCAGCAAAGAGGGGAACAACTCCATATCAATGCTCATGGGTTTGGAATGGGAGATTCAACAAGCGCATATGGATGTGATGCTCAGGTGTCCACATACTTTTGGCCACAAAGTGTATGAGTTAGCGAGAAAAATATTGTTTGTAGAACTCCAACCCTAACCCATAGCCCCACCCTTGCAAGTTACTTTTGCAAGGCACTGTAAAGGACATCAGATGAGACGTTTCCATCGGTTTTCAGACCTGTTGGGAAGCTCTACTTAAAAGGTACAAGAGAGGCCACCCCTGCAACCGTGAAAAATTATGGCTTTTTGATGTCAGGAAGCCTAGCAAGAGCACTCAGTGAGAGGTACATAATATTTTTCTCTGGGCCAGATCTCAGTAAAATTCCAGATATCAAGGTTACTATCAATGTAACTATGAATTTGTGCAAGAGGACAGCCTTCCAGGTGAATGATTTAATATGCAAGAAGCCAGATTTCATCATTGATACCGTAAGCGTGGGGCTCTTGGTGGAACAAACCAAGCCGTTTGACCCCAGACCAACTTCACTTGTCCAGACCTGCAGCTATGGTTTAGCTTATCATGGAACAAGGTGACCTCCAAGACCCCTTTCACCAGCAGGCTGTGTATTACAAGAACTCCATGACCGTAGGCGCAGCATGATGTCTTCTGACTGTGCTATCTGACAGCCTCAAGATGGCCTTCCAGAATACTGATAGGATTGATGACCTTGTGTCAAAGTCTATGTTAAAGTTCTTGCCACTGTGTCTGGGATCTTCTCAACTATCACAAGGAGTGCATCTGAACCACAGTGTTCAGCAACCTGCTGTCTGGGGTTTGAAGTGGAAAAAATATTAGCACATGGGTGTTTGTACTGGTCAGTATCAGCAAACTATTTAGCGTTACATTTTGCTAGAATATATTGCTGATGCTCGTGATTTATTTTTTCAATAAATTTTTGAATGAATGGTAGGAAAGCTGCTTGGGAGCAGAGTAACTTTGGACACCCTGGGTGATGAAACGTAGCTGCTGTGTGAGGGCTTTTATGAATAATGACTGTGCTACAGCAGTGTTTTACTAGGAGAGGAGCTCAACCAGAGAACCTGCTTGGCCAGTCTCAGAAGAAAGCACTGGGCGCTTAGGAGAAATATGGATACGGAAGAAAAAGTCCCGGTATTGCAAAGAGCAAAATGTAACGGGGCGAATACTGCATACTGTGATACTAACCATTTGCTGCCTATGCTTTTCTCTAAGTCTTGCAGAATTCTTGGTGTTTATGAAAAGTGTCTTATTTAAGTTTTTTCCAAGCACCTATGCACGCACACGAAAGGGGTTTACCTCCATGACACTGTTAAATAAAATAGTAAAATTATTATTTGAATTGAATTTACTTTGATTTATTGTCAGCCAGCCAGCCACCAGAATGAGTCGGGCAACCCTGGGCGGCTCTGTGTTCTTGCTGGCCATTTCGGTCGCAGCTCTGCGTGTTTGCGTTGTGATGGAGCAGCGAAACGGGTTTCTTCCAGATCTGCCCTTGGTGTTTTTTCAAAAAAGCTGGTTGAGGAGGTCTGTTTGGTCATATTTGCATCTAGGCATAGACCTGTTGAGCCAGCTAAACTTATTTGGACTGAGAGAAAAGATCTGCGTGAAGGAGGAAAGAATATGACTGCTAACCATAGCTGAGCAAGCAGCCTAAACAATCATTTTAAAGAAGGCGCAGTGCTCATGGTTTGTATTTCATTTGCCTGTTACAAAACCCATGTTTTTTTTGTTTTTTTTTTTTCTCCTTTTTATTTTTGCCCTGCTTTGCTCCTCTTTAAGTTCAAAACATAAAATTCCCTCGCGTTTGGTCGAGTGGTCTATCTGGGCGGACACGGACCAGTTCTACTTTGGCCCTTTTCACACCTGCCACAGTCAGACAAGAGACAACACTGCTTGGAGACCTACAGGTATGCTGTTTCACCTGTTTACTCCATTTTTTTAGTTCAAATTCAGGTGTAAAGCTTTCACCGTCCCCCGCATAACAAGGCCCCAAACCCACCATTGCCTCAGCGGCCTCAGCATAAAATCATCTCGCTCTTCTGTAGAGACCAAGAGAAGCGCTTACATTCAAAAGGGTTACAGAGTCTGGTTGATATTCAGAATGTTTTTTTTTTTTTTTCGTTTTTCTTTTTGAAAAATGGAAGAAATCAACGATTTGGCCCTTTATAAATATTCACCGGATGTTTCCAGACACGACGGCATTCGAACCGACTTGTCCAAGTGTTCGCGGAGGGTGGATAGGGCAGCCGCTGGGGCAGGGAGAGTACTTTACTTCAATTATGTCCGCCGGTATGAAATTAAAACTTGCCGAATTTCTCTATCTCCTCCGCGGCGGCTGTGATCTCATTAATAGCTCGGTGTCGCTTAATAAAGGCGGGAGGATTAAGGCGCAAGTTCTATACTGGGCCTCGCTGTGAATTGCTCCGACCGAATTAGCTGCCGGAGATAGACTTGAAGTGCTGCTCTTTGAGGAGGCGTAGCTCTCCCCATTAATCTGTCTTTGGTATTTAAACCGCAGTTTTATTGGGAAACTTTGGCCAAGGTCAAGCAACATTAGCACAGTCATTACAGTGCCGCGAGCATCGCTCAACCCCATTCCGAAACACCCGGCCCGAAAATGCAACCAGATTAAAACACCTTACAGAAAAGGAAAGGAGAAGAAAAAAACTTTGGCTCTGTTTGGAATGAATGCGTGTTTTCTCGCAGAAACCTTGTTTTTTTAAATATATTTATATATATGTGTGTGTGTGTGTTTGTGTGTGTGTATGTATATATATATATATATATATATATATATATATATATATATATATATATACACACACACAAACATACAGTTGACATTATATATATATATTCTTGTAAGGGTGGCTCTGGATTAGCTGTTTCCTGCACAGAGGGATGACAACCACCGAGAGTGGGACATGGGTGCGATACCAAGCCTGGCTCGTGCATCGGACTTCTCTCTGAGGGACGCTGTCGTGCCTGTATGGTGTTGCTGTTCTCAGGCAGCCGCCGCAGGCCGGAGGCCTCGACTAGAAATCGCGTTTATATTGCGGCTCGTACGAAGTGTCAAAACGTGCCTCCCAGCGGTCGCTCTGCGAGGATGTCGGAAGCGCCGGTGTGAATAAACAGAAGTGCAAAGCTGCTGGCTGCTTGTCACACGTGTCCCCCTCAAAGATATGGTTGTCATGGAAGTTTGGGTGCCCTGTCGCCTACCCTTTGCGTTCCATTCCCACGGTGTTCAAATATATGCTGACCGTTCTTTGTTCCCTGTCAACACGAATAACACTTGACATTGAATAGAATTATGTTCAATGTTCTGTACCCCATTATGTGTGAAATTCGCAACTACACCGGCTTAATATGCTCAGAGTTTCCTTTGTCTGTTCCAGCTAATTGAACTCATGTCAGCGAGACCTCCTTGTGTCACACGAACCCTCACGGTGACCACCAGAGGGAGACGTTGGACTCCCGTCCGTTCGGTCCCGGAGGTCTTTTCGCGGCGAAGGCCAACGTGCAGTCCGGTCATCCGTCGCAAGTGCTAGCACTTTCTACATGCAAACTGCGCAGGAGCACGTGCGTTGCACAGATTGCGTGCATTCCTAATGATTCACACTGGTGCAGCCCTCGTGCCCTTCTGGCGCGGACAAACGCAACCCATTGGTGCGGCAGGCCGGACGTGCGGACGTTCTTTCGGCCCCTTACTGACATTTGTTTCACAGTCGATTACAACCCAAATGACAGGAGCCTGAAAACTTCTGTGTTTCAGCACAACGAGAAGCCATCCAAGCGTTCCCTCTTGTTTTTTTTTTTTTTTAAATAAAGACCGTATTGTCATACACCAGGGAGATTTGTCGGGGCCACGGCGGTGAGATTAGCGGGGTTTGTAATGGAAGTCGAGGACGCGGCTCCAGAAAAAGTGTCATGCTGTCACCGGGACTCGGCTGAACCTTAATTAGCTGCAGCCTGTGTCACTGTCACTGCGGGAGAAATAACATCAGAGGAGGCAAGCAGCTCACGTCCTACCTGGGCCCACAGGCCTTGTTGCGTGCGGCTGTCTGCTGGGCGCCTGTCGCCTTGGCAAAATCAGCCCAGAACCCGTCCGGCACTCAGCTCGCTCAGTCGTTCACGAGGACTTGCAGCGTCCTACCCTTGTTCCTTGTTCCCAGGCTGAAGGTACACTTCCGAGACACAATTTGTGATGGCTTATTTCCAAATTCGAAACATTTAAACTCAACCTGTTCGGGCGTGGGTGTTTTTCTCGGGGTTTCTGCATTTTCGAATCATCGCGCCGATTCCATTTCCGCTTCGCTATATCTTACGTTGTCTTTGTTTATTCTTCTGCTCTGTAAATGGATCGTGTGCTTAGTTAAAGATCTGCTTTTTCGTGTGTGCCGTTATTTGTCTGGTTTACTGGATCTGCACAATAATAGCGGGTGATTTGCTGAGATTTCATTTTGCAGAGGAGACCATGCACATAAACCCTAAAAATACGGAGTCTGTGAAGTACTGCCCGCTTAATGTCAGTGAAACAGTACACAATATCGAAAATTTGTTGTTTTTAAATCCTGTTGAAGTATTTACGTTTAGCCTAGTGCTGACAGAGTCCACTAGTTGTTTGGGCTCTGGGAGCCAGGTCCTCTACACCTTGCGCTCACATGGGCCGATCACAATATGGCTACAGGTCTGTACGGAGCCGATCATTTGTCACTTAAAAGTAATGAGACCGGAGGCTCAGGAGCAGTGGAAAAGATTTCATGTATTTTTACTTGTCCATCCACCCCACGCTGGAAACAATACTAGGCCAGTTGCTGTCTGTCTTATCCTTCAAATCTTCTATCACCGTTGGCTTTTAACCGTCAGCTTTTGTGGTTTGTTGTGGCCGTGTGTTGGGCGTCCTGGATTCCGAGCAAACTGAGTTTGAAGTTCTGCCACCTGCTTTCTTAACTTCTGAGTTGTAACAGCAGTTTAAGAAACAAGATTCATTCCATATGATGATGATGCACTTTGCGAATGAGGGTGGCTTCTGTGCCCTCTGTGCCAGCCACAGCTCTGATATCAAGTTGACCAACTTTCTTGAAGGTTGTGTTTAACGCCATATCTAAGCTACTTGGACAGTTTGAGGGCTTCTCATCAGCATTTTACATGTTAAAATTTTTTTAAAAAAAGGTCATAGCTGTTTTCCATGGTACTGAATGCTGCATCCTGGATCCAGGTGCTCAACAGCATCAGTGGCAGAACACAAGAGACTGTCTTCCATCTTCCAGGTCCTGGCTGGCTCTGACACAGAAGACCTCCAAGTCAGAAATTCCACACTAGATCTCCAGCTTTCAGCATTTAAGCTCCTTCTGCTACGAAGAACTCACTGTCTGCAAAATCATCTGAGCCTCAGAGGTTCATAAGCACACAGTGCTGTATCTTCTTTCCTCGTAACATTTTATTATCACTCTTTGAATTAAATGTGGGCTCACACCTATAGTCACAAAGGCTGGCTGTGGGTTGACACTCCTGGGCAGAGGTGGCGAAGAATGACTGACGTTGTGCTGAGGTGCATCATTGTGGGCCGTGCTCTGTTGTGCGGTACCCCCTTGAGGTAAACTTGGGATTTTTGAGATGTACGGTTGTTGCACAATAACTCGAGTCAACTGGGCCTAGAAAAACTGAATGGATGACATTACTTCTCCTAATGTGGCTTAAACCTTAACAAAAATCCTTCCCACTTATTACAAAAATCGAGAATTGTTTACTGTCCAACACCCATATACAGCAGGTACACAAAGGAGCACGGAATGGAGTTCCTTGAGGCTAAGCTGCGCAAAATAAATATAAGCCAAAAATATATAGAAGGCAGATAAATACAAATGTATAGGTACTACAGTACCATTGCTTCCTAGTTTCTTCGAGGTAAATTTCTTCTGCCCCACTAACTAACGTTAGAGGCTAAAATACTAACCTGGGCTGAGGTCGGGCGGCCCCATTCAGTCTCATCTGCCAGCTTGACCCGTCTCACAGCCGAATCGGTGAGTTCAAGTCCTCACTGACAAACCCGCATAGCACCTGGTCAGGTCACAGTCACCCACTTATCACCTTGTTAACCAGTTATCCAGTCACTCTTCATTCCCACTCACTCCCAGCACTATTTAAACCTCACTCTTCCCCAGTTCCTTTGTGTAGGCTCACTGTTATATTTTCTCCTTTCTGAAGGTATAGTTTACCTTGGTCTTTTGCTAGTTAATCCTTTGCTTCTCTTGTGGTTTTTTGTGTTTTGCCTGCCTGATTTTTTTTTTCAGTCTGACCTGTTTCCCAGTTTGTTTTTCCACTTTCTTTTTTGAGCCGGTTTTGCTCCTGGATCCCCTTCCCGTTCTGTAACCATTACCTATGAACCGCCTCTGGCTAATGAATAATTTGGCATGGATTTGGATCCACTTTTTATGTGTTTCCTTCATGCACATGTGACACCTGGACTCTAAATTTAGGTTGTGCTGGAGTTCTGTGGCTGAACTTGAACAATGGGTCAACTGACCGAGTGGCTGTCCCATGTTTACTCTGTCACCTGACTATAAAATTGTGAGTCAGTAACTGAGATTATCATACCAGTTCAATATAAGGTGTATTGCTTTAGCTACTTACCTTTTCATTTACTTTTGTTCCCTTTAAACCATTCCCTCCAACCAAATTTGGGATTTTAAAACCATTGATAAAAAATATATATATATTTTTTTAAGCAGCAAGAATGTAATCCTTGATGTCTAGTTGTCCAAACATGATAAAACTGCTGACTTGTCAAGAATGTAGCCAACTGCAAACACCTGTTCGTTGCTTCCCGTGTTCATTTGGTTTTCAGGTCCAGGGGTACAGGTCTTTTACACCTCCTGCTTTCCGTCTGTGGCCCGATCAGAAGATTACCAGATGTATGTAAGGATGGATTTATTCTTTATTTTAAACAGTTAAAAGTAATGAAATCAGAGACTGAGGAACAACTAAACACATATAATATTTACTTTTAATGTCTAAAATAATTTACTTTGTACAAAAATGATTGAAACGTGCACAACATTAAAAAATAGAACTAAAGTCTGTGTATTCAGCTCTATCACCTGGGGCTTGGAAAAACAAAGAATTTTTTCACAGTTTATTTACTTTAATATAAATTTTAATTACCAATACAACACCACAATACAGTAGACATTTCCTGTTTGAACAAACAGAGCAAATTACATAATCGCTTCTCCAAAGCTTGTATGACACCTTACGGAATTTGTGCATCTGGCTCCTAATGCATCAGAGCACATAGATCAGCACAAAAAAAAGTTTGCATGTGATTTAAAAACTGAGCACCTATAGAAAAATGCACAAATACATTCCACACAATTCCATACAAACACGACCATAAAATACACACAATAACACAAAACCTTAGCCTTTCCCGTTACATCTATATGTCTACAATAAAACCCACAAGCGCACAAATACATGCAACAGTAACAACACATACCAGCGCTAATGTCACATAAATACTAAAAGGAGATTAAACAATCCAAGCTACAACTGTAAGACAAGAAGATGAAGAATAAATGAAAGAGAAGAAGCACAGTCTTCCCTCTGTCTATAGGGATGCCAACCTTGAATGTCAATTAAACCCTGACCTGGGCATGCAGCCATTCTTTATTAACTATATATTCTTTATATACATCTAATAGCTAAGTTCCTGGATATAAATATGTTTCATGCATTAGTTCACTTTTTAATGAGATAACCATCTATATTATTTTAGCAAGAATTAATGCAACTCATATTTTGTGCTTTTTTTTTCTCATCAGCATGGAGTTTGAATATTTTAATTCCCAGTTTAATATGCAACAACCTGAAACTGACATAGGTTCAGTGACTGGGCATATGTATGTGTGTTTGTGTCTGTGTTTACATAGACTCTTACGGGCAGTTAAAGATCCCTGACGTGACAGCAGTAGAGTCTCAGTCATTTGGTAAGATTGACTCTTCACCCATCAGTGACCACAGACTATACTGATGACAGACTCAAGGAAGCCATGCTGTTTGCAAAACCCACGACAGGGGAAAATGAAAGATGTCCAACTGTGTTAAAAATGGCCCCCCATACAGCTGTCTGTCTACAGATGTTCTTTGTGCAGAGGCCAAAATATCAACTACAGAAGGATTGCATCCATACCAGCTGCAGCCAGCAACAACCCTAATGTGTCTTAGTGATTGCACTTATAGCACTAAAAAGTGGTTATTGTAAAGAATTTTTTCTGAATATTCAAAGAAAACCCAACTACTTCAGTTTTTTTAAGGTGCTTTTTCTTTATAACATTATATTAAAAATGTTATTTTTCAGCATTCCTGTCTGCTGCGGAGCAAAAATAACCCGTGTTTCTGTGTCTGGCCATTAGTTGGCAGCAAAACGCACTCGGTTAAGAATTTAAATGGAGTAAAAGTGTGTGACTTGCTTCATTTCACAAGCATCCCACTGTCTTTGCAGCACGTGTCTGATGTTCTTGGGCATCAGCGATAAAAAACTAGATGAATTAGTCAGCAGTCAACACTGAACAGGGTTTTTAGGCAAGAAAATATTTGATATATCAGTCATTTTAGATTAGCATCAGTTCTAAAGGAGCTTCAAGATCACTGCAGTCACAGCTGGATCGATGGGTCTGTATATTTACTTATTCTGAACACCAAATTTTTACAGTGTTTTACCCATTTATAGAGTGCATTTTTACTGCATCAAATCAGGGTAAGTACCTTCTCAGGAAGTTCTGATCACAAAGTGACAGTGCTAACCACCTGCTGCCCACATGTACGAAGTAACTGCAGTTGCTAAGGTTTTGGGTCATCTTCAGGATGTTTCTAACTGCAGTTAAAGTAGTAATGGGGTGTCACAGCTGGGTGTTGTGTTGTAACCCCACCATCGTGCTGTCAATGCGGAACACGAATAGGGATGAAAAGCAGTTTGCGCTGAAACCATGATCTGCTTTTGCTTTCTCGCTAATCTGTGTCACAGTATCTCTGCACATGGTCAAAAGAGGAGGGAAAACAAAGTGCGAGCACACCGGCATGCTTACATTAGGCATATCGGTAATTGTTAAATGACATAAATAAATGTTCCCTCATGCGGGATGCAGGCTATATGTGTTTTTTTGGCCTTAGTACAGAAGCTGAATCTGCTGAGATCGGCTTTCATGGCCCGGTGCGCTGGGGGGATGGGGGTGGGGCTCCTGTTGTTTTAGACCAGAAGTAATGTTATGTGTGGGTAAAAAGCACCCACATAGAGGGCAGCGAAGGTGCTGCCATCAACTCTCGAGGAGCGGCGCGCATTAGCAGTGATGAAAGGCGTTTCCTTCGACGGGCCCCGCCGTCCCGCTAACCTGCTCGGCGCTTTTATTATAAGATGTCAATTACACCAGCAAGCCTCAGCTTAAGTGTTTTGGGTATTTTCCCAATGAATTTTTAAAAATGATCCATTTCCCCAAAATTTAGGCGTTGCCATTAAATTTGACATTTGCTGCTCATCCGTTCTGTTTTTAAACTCTCCTTGCGGGGTTTGTTTAGTGACGTGGAGATGTCGAGATGTGGAAGGTGCGGAAGAAACGAAACCGATGGACAACCTGATTTATTTGCACGCATTATATGATGACCGTGTGGATCTTCTGGTGTGAAGAGGGGAGAGATTTTGTGGGTCAGCTCTTTGGATGCATCCGCGCGTTCGTTCGATCATTTGCTTACACGCTGATGTCTTCGACTATGGTTACTGGCACCTTTGCAGTGTTTCACGACATGCTGCATTTTTAATTATTCTTTTTTTCCTCTTCTTTTTCAACAGCCTGCAACAGATACATCCTGTGTGTTCGCTCTGGGCGTCGAGCCAGCGAGCGTTTGGCTGCTTCGCAGCAGGGCGGAACCGAGCTTGGTGACGGCTTGTGAGGAGATCGCCGCCGATGGGGTGCGGTTATGGAGCAACCCGACGGGCCACTGACACGCTGACAGCCCCTGTCTCTTTTATCACCTTGTCGGTTTCACACCCCCAGCACCCAGAACACACCCCCCTTCACCCAAAACCTCAATTGGTCATGACATGCTGGTCCTCTCCCAGTGTCTCCATATGTACATGGTTTCCTGTTGCTACTAATGCACTGCCGTCAGCGCCAAGCAACAAATCTTAATGTCAGACCAACTTTCAAACCAACTTTGATTTTATGTGAATTGAACTCTCACGCGTGTTGACTGACAAACTACGTAATGGCTCCGTGTGTAGTTTATCATACAGTGAGCTGTAGCAGTCATTACAATTCATCATCTGTGTCACCATGATTGTGGTGTGTTGTCTGTACCCTGCTTGTACCCTGTCTACACCCCGTCTGTACCTCTATACCCTGTTCACAATGTACTAATAGAGGAAGCTACAGCCCTGTCCACATGGCCCAGGTGCAGTTCTACATGCAGTCCTTATCTCACACTACAGCCCAGTCCTTACCTCACACTAACTAATGTCTTCTGACCAGCTGAAGGCTTCCAGTTCAAATCCCCCTTTAGCTCCCAATCCCAGTCATTGTAAAGCGATGTATCTGACCTTGTTCCCTAACAGGGGGTAACTTTGTCATCATAAAGTAAATAATAGTAAAAATATGCAGCAAAGACCTCTATATTTTTTGACCTCTTAGTAGTTGGAAAGTTGGTGTCTAAAGATCTAAATATGCTTGCAAGGATCCCTTTTTTAATGTTTGTACTGGTGTACAAGGCAGTTTGGCATTAAACAATTATTGTCTTCCTCCTCAAAATCACTTTTTTGCCCTGTGGACCTAAGAATTGTGTTCCTCAGGGATTGACTGCTAAGGACAGTAGTATATAGCAGGAGCCCACTGTGGCAGCCATGTCCAGTGAGTTAAAATTAGCCAATTGGTCCTTTCAGAAGGTCACCACATGACAAAGCACTTTAAATGAAAGAACTTCTATAAACTCATACCAAGTGCACTTGATTTTTTTATATTCAAATGATGGGAAACCAATCGGCTGGTGCTCGGCAGTGCAAAGTGCTGGCAATTCACGTTTTGCTCTTTGAAGTGCTGCGACTTTTTCTCACTGTTTGCGAGCTCTCAGTGGTGTAGCGCAGCAGGTCTCCGAGCTACGTTTCATTACCCGAAGCGCACTAAGTTATGCTGCAAGCCGACTCAAATGCCGCTTTCCTTTGGTTTGTCTGAAATTTTTCTCCTTTTTAATGAAGCAACATCAGCAATGTCTCTTTGTATCTTTTCCAAATTCGGGTACTTGACAGTTTACTCGTATTGGCCGATACTCCTACTTTTTTTATTCCGTTTAAAGAACTGTAGGAAACAAAACGAAAGCACACGTAATAAGGGAACCTGATTTTTGCGGATGTTTGGTGCGTGAACATAAACTGAAGGGCACGCATCTTCCTGGTTTGCTGTTACTGCACTCCTTCCACAATGAGCTGAAAGACCTTTGTAAGAGCTACGTGGTACCGGGTCCTCGCTAAGTGGATGTTCTGTCCGCGCCCTTGGTTATTCATTTTTTTTTCCACATTTCTTTAAGCGGCTATCGATCGAGACTCATGTGCATCTTGAAAGGGATTATTTTTGTGTCCTGCCAAGACTGTGAGACTAGTGAAAGCCATTTTTGGTGTCGAGCTTTTATGGCACTCATTGTAGGTAATGTTATACTTTAAGACGGCAACATACTTTAGCGTCTGGGACCGTGTAAACAGGGCCGGTCGGGAAGCCTCAGCTGGGTCACTTGTGTTGGGATGCGCCGTGACCTGCCTTCCCACACCTGGCTGCCTCCGCCGCCTCCACTCAACGCCACCTTCTCGTCAGATCATCTCAGTTCCTCTCCGTCCACGCTTGAGCGGCACTCTGCTAGCGTGGAAAAATGTAAACCGCCTTTCTGCGTCCATTTTTTTTTTTTTTTTGAGACCTTTGAAGTCTAAAGTGTGATTGCTTTTGGACCGGTGCCGCTTTTCTCTTGAAGGTTTTGACATGAAAAGCAGCCTGTGCTCTCAGGTTTAGCTCATTGCCAGTGATCCAGGACTAAACCAATCAGCCTGCTGACTGCCAGATATAGTTACAAGAATGAAAGAAAGGTGGTGAAGGCACCGGGCGAGAAGGAGGGGGACCTGTGGACGGGTGTTGCTATCAGCGGTGAGCATTCCCTGTCTTTGTCATCCCTCCAAGGTGCGTCCAAGGTGTGTCCCAGCACTAATGTCTCAGGAGAAACGCAGCATGGACACGTTAAGGACCGTTCACGAACACCACGGAAATGCGTCTGTTTGTCCTTTGGCGCCATTTGTGTCCGAGGCACGGAGACAGACGCCCCTTGCCTAGGTCTGGCGTGTAGGAGACCCGGGCGAACCAGGCGGTCCATAAATGGTTCCCGAAAAAGAATTACAGCCAGTGTCAGCGCCACGGCCTGAGATGCTTAGGCCGACGTGGGAATCCGCAGCGTTGCAGTACATAAATCACTTCCCTCTACTGGGCAGGGTAGTTAACCCCCCTAAATTATGACACGGTGTCAGAAACGGGTGGAAACGGCGCATGTAGCCTCAGCTGCACTTCATGTCACAGGATGAAGAGGCCCGTTGTTTAAATGCACCGGAGCATCCAAGACGTTCGGCAGAGGCCCCGAGAAACGTAACGCCACCGGAGCGACATGCTGTTCGACGCAAGCTAATGTTGCGTGTACGGCTGAAATCCATATCCTGCAAACGTGCACGCCGAGCAGAGGGCCCGCAAATGGCACTGAGCTCACACTTTACTGTGCGTGGATCTAACACCGGCGAGGTAATTTATGGCTCAAAACCGTCACTTTATATTACTTCCTGCTAAGCCCTTGCTGGCTGGAAGGCTGCAGCCACTTTTCTGACAGTTGGTTCGGAGAAGATCTACGACGTTCTGTTCGGGCCATCAGAGGCAGCCTCAGCAACGGTTCTCGGGACCGTATCCTGTTAATAAATCCTTTCTTCCTCTCCTTTCCATTAACCGCTCGTCCAGTGCAGGGTCACGGTGGTTCAGAACCTATCCCAAAGGCATAAGGCCTGCGGCAGAGTAACCCTGAAGGGGGTGCCAGTCCGTCGCAGGGGGGATCAGTTCACGCCGAGGGCAATTTAGCATCACCACCCACACGAAACACGACTTTGGACTGCACTACGTTCCAACTCCACGCCAACTGAGCCAGATGCGCCCGTCGAGGGACCATCTCTACCCACCGCACCACCTGTTCTCTTCTTAAAACTTACCGTCCACTCCCTGCACCAGCTTCACTTTTTGGTTTCCCATTTGCGCTAAATTTCCTTTTTTTTTAACACAGGCTGATAATACAATGGGCACAAAAATGAAATTTTGGGTCTTCCACACCTTTTTTTTCCCCTTCTGAGATTAATATTTGCAAAGGGTCCACCGCGGTACACAGAACTAAAGGTACGAGGGACCGTAATCTAAACACGGACCACGCACCGTGTCCCGTTTATTTATTTAGCAGACTCTTCGCTCCAGATATCCGCACGGTCCTTTCCACCTGTGTCTACCGCCCATGCTTTAAAACCAGGTGCCGGGTATAAAAATTTGAAGCTCTGATTAAGGGAAGCTGATGGAATCTTCAACGCTTCTTTAACTTGTCTCAAAACCATCAGTCATCTCTATTTTTCAGACAGTTAAGCGTCCTGAAAGGTTCTCAGCATACGAGAGGAAAGGTGTTGAAACCGGTTCTGTGGTTCACCCAAGTATTTGCCTTGGCAAGTCAGGGGGCGACCATTTACGACTCACACGCCTCTTATTGAATTGTTGGAATAATTGCTTGTCTCTGGTGTTTGTTTTTGTACGATTAATAATTTATTAGAGGCTCTGTATTTTGCCTCGGTTTGATATTGTGGTTCCCATGGTACCACGATGTTCGGGGTCCGAGTTACGACACCGACGGACGTGCTCGCTCGGAGCTCTAACTTCACTTCTGGAGAAGTAAAGCAACTTTTCCACACTTGTTAAAGAATAGCGAACAAACTAATCGGAGAAGAACGGCCTAGGTAGTAAAATGCGGCCCGGTTTTGCCGCTGCTCACTTTCGGACGGCGTCAGCCGCTTAGTCGCCGGCCACCGTCGCTCGCTTTATTTCGTGCTTCTCATGACTTTGCAGATAAGTCAGGTTTAACTGTTATTTCTGAAGTCAGCACGCTGGTATCCTCATGCCCGGCGGCATTTTCTGTACTCAAGGTGCTGCTCTGTGTTTGGGCAGCTGTTGCTCAAAGTCCCATCGGGCAGCCGGGATGAGTGCGTGAGGCTCACGTGCCGAACGTGTTTGAATCAAAGCTCGGTCCAGCTGCCTTTTCCATGCGAGCTGATCAAAGCCGGACCGGTGCTCCGGTCCGCAGCGACGGCGGTGACAACAGCTTGCTCACCATGCTGTCTGATCCCATTAACCCCCGGCGTTTTTTTTAGGCCTTCCTGCGGTTTAATTGATGCACCGGTGGTGTTGCCATTCAAGCGCTGAACATCTGTGGGCTCTTGTTCTGGATCCGTCATCAATCGTACATGAGCCGAGCCCAGCGCCGCGCGTGCGTGCGTTTGTCGTGCGGAAATGAGAACACGTGTTTGTTTTTGCTGTGTTTTTACTGCGACGAAGTGCTGCTGTCCATCATTCCGAGTAAGACTCGTTCATAAATGCATCGCCGCGCCACGGCGAAACGTGCCCTGTTGCTTCCGTGACTTTCGCAAAATGTAAATCTCGCCATCACAAAAAAAAAAAGAAAAAAAAAGAAACACAAAGATTTTGGTTGCAGAACCAGTTTTTAAAGGGCAAAGGTCCAACAGCCGGGCAGCAGTTTCTTCCCGGAAAATTAAAAGGCCTCGGCGCAGCCGAATTCGGTTTGGTAAACGGCACCTGCGAGCGCAGTTATTTTTTATGAAAGCTGTTGTAAAAGCCTTTAGTGCATCGTAAAATAAAACTTTAATTTCCGAAATGAGATGTTTTCAAACTTTCAGTATGCAAAACGGCAAATCGTCGCTCATCCACAGTTTAATCAAATAAAAGCCAATTAAAATGTAATTGACAGTATTTTTCGCCCGGCAAAATTGAATTAAGTATGGAAATTTTAATAACGGTGGGAGATATATGCTGTTTTATTGCTATTATTCATCGCTGAGAGATGCATGCACACTTATTATATGTGCACTTTGTGGCTTTGCGAACCGGGGCGCGAGAAAAACCTGCTCCGACGCCCGAATAAGCCCCTAATTTAATTTTAAGTATGTTGGTTAATTGGTGTGATGTGTTTTTCCTGTAAACTGTCCTTGTTTGTTTTTTTGCATCATTAAAAAGATAAAAATCTGTTGTGTTTACCGCCTCTACTGGCTAGGATTGAAGTAGTATTTACACGGCGCACTCATTCTCCCGACGTGTTATCGTGGCCGCTCCGCCGCTATCGCTTTCCGATTTAGCCGGCGTGGCTTTCGCCCAAGTGGCTCCCTGTCATTAAGATACTAAATCTCTTTGGGCGATGGAGTCAAATTAGTTTGCGTTTCTAATTATCCTAATACTGCTTCCTATATGATTGTTTTCCACCACGGAGTTCTTCTGATCCGCACGCTGGAATAAACCTCAGATTGCTTCCAATAAGCTGTTATCGCTTGGCTCACAAATCATTTCGCGGTGGAAGTAAAACAAGTGGGGGGTTCGCGGTGTTGTCGCAAATAAATTTTCGGCTAACTCGGGTTCTCGCGCGCGGCATACGTACCGGGCAAACATTTACATACGAATAAAAACACACATGGATGCCCGTGGTCTGTAATTTACACGGCATTTCGAGATATCACCTTTGTCTGCATTGGTAATATTTACAGGCAGGCAGTGTCTGACTTCCCTGCAATACTCACTTTCCCCAAAAGTTAATAAAATACAATTGGATGTTTGATGCATAAAACGATCTATTTTTTTTTGTTTCACCTTAAACGTTTTTTCTTCTAAGTAACTGTTTCATCCCTTTTTACGTGAAATGCATGCGCTGCGTCATTTGGGTTCTTTTTGTCACGGCTACAGGATGTCTCATTTTAGCCATTTAAACATCTCATTTAATACCAAATGTCAAAAGTCTCATTTGGCTAACTGTGCCTTACAAAACCGTAAGCACCCGTTGCCTTGTCTATCCTCATAGGTGACCATACAAGATCATCAGCAAGATAAGTACATGAATTATTAATAAAATGGCATAAATAAATGGGTGGATAGATTTTTAAAAAGCATAAAATGTAACATCATATAAATTTTGTATAATGTTTCAAAGTTTCAAAGGATTTCATTGGCTTTGTACTTAGATGTATCTTCTACTTTCTATTTTTTCCTTGTTTTTTTTTTGCTAAAAATGCTCAAACTCCAGACTTGACCTAAATATACAACTAAACGCAGAAGTTCTTTTTCCTCATTTTGTGCTTGTTCTTTCGTGAAAGTGTGACTGAATTTCACCCCTCTGCACACCTTTTCTGTATTCTTGGAGGCACACATCCAGCTAAAGGCAAAGTGTTAATCGGGTCAGAGAGAATGATGAATTGTGGGGGATATTTACCCCGAAATTCTATCTCACTTCTCTGACAGCGGTGCTACCTCTGGCTTGGTTGAGGGCTTTCCTTTGAAGCCTTTTTCCTACCCTGCTGTCCTTGTTCTGCGCACGCACACACACACGCACACACACACACACACACACACACACACACACACACACACAAAACTTCTGGGTCATGTGATCACATGGGGCGGAGAGCTGCTACCTGGACGAGGGAGGAAGCAGGTAAGGATTGTCAGGCTTCACACCTAACTTTGCCTGTCACCAGAAGAAGGACCGTCATTTCTCAAAGGACTTCACGCGCATGACTTCACCGCTGTTTTCCTTTCATGGATTTACACATACATTTCTGCTCAAGAACTTTGTGTTCTAACCGTTTTTGTAGGGGAAACACCCCAGATTTGCATCAAACTTATTTTTGATTTTTTTTTTAATTGGTTTTGTGCAATAAGAGCCCTGGTCTTCAGGTGATACCAGCTTCATGGCTCTTTTCCCTTCCCTGCGCATGCCGCTTGATTTGATCCTGCTGCAGTATTGCGTTACACTGCTCTATATCGGTGTCTAATCTGCATTTACAGTTTGTGAGCAACGGCCGCATCTCATCTCTTTTATCATTTTTCTACCTGCGCGTGTCATCGACCCCTTTGCTCACCTGTAGCTTCTCCTCCTTCTCCTTCACGCCGGGGAACTGCCCCCCTCGCACTGCACCTTTTGGACCCCAAACCCGGGAAGAACTGCGATGTTCGGCCCAGGCCAGCTGGTGTCGGCCCTCGGCCCTGCGGTCTTTCACCCGGCATCGGCGCACTTCTATCCCGCCTTCCCCTCCAGGTTAGGATCTCCGCACATCTCCGGCCTGCTGGTGCCGGGACCCCTGGTCAGCTATGAGGTCCTGCAGAGCTACCTGCAACCTGAACCCTGCAAGCAGGCACTGATCCTGGCAACACAGGCGGCTGGCCTCGTGGGCATCTCTGACTACAAAGGTGAGTACTGGGGACTTGCGAGCAGCTGCTGGTTGTTTCATGCACCTTCAGCTGTCCACCCATCCATCCATCATTGCTAACTGCCTTATCTGTCAGGGTCACAGCAGTCTGGAGCCTATCCTGAAATCATTGGGTGCTCGGCTATGTGATGTGATACCAATGCAAGGATGACCTTAAACCACCTGACATAACAACAACAACAACAACAACAACAACAACAACAACAACAACAATAATAATAATAATGATAATAATAATAAGAAGAAGAAGAAGAAGAAGAAGAAGAAGAAGAAGAAGAAGAACTGTATTAACAGCTCAGTGTAGTTTGGAGAGTATTTTGAGAATATTTCCATATATTAGCTTTGTTCCCATATGCAATAGCACTTGGAATATTTCATTTAAATGCTTATAGCCTGTCATGGACAAACATCCCATGGGGGGGTTGTTTCATAACCTGGTGCCCTATGATTCCAGAATAGTCTCCAGACCTCCACAATCCTGACCAGGATTAATTGGATAACAATAATGGGTGGATAGGTAGATAAAAGTTTATAATTTAAAATGTTTATTTTCTAATATTTTATATGCAGTATATATGGGAAAATGAGTGTAACCAACACAGATATCCGAGCAATCGTTTTCTTCATTTGTCACACCTTAGTTGGGTCAGTCGTATCAGCGTGTGACGTGCATTCGAGAGCAAATAACTTAAGTGCGTTTTGTCAGTAAATAAGGATGGTAAATTATTTCCCGGTGTGTTTGCGCGACAAAAGGATTAGCGCTGCAATAATGGGGAGCGTGAGGGATGGGGAAGCATCTCCTACAGCGGATTTCCATTTCGGTCCTGCAGTGTCTGTTAATTGGGCCTAATGTACGTGTTGCTAAATTATCCAATGCGGGACAGTTAGAGTCTTGTCGCACACTGGCGTGGGCCTGATCGCTGGGGGTGCTCTGGTCACGCTCCGCTTTCCAGATGAGCTGCGTCCAGTGAAGCAGCGGCGCGCGCGGGCCAACTACAGCAGCTGGCAGCTGGAGGAGCTTGAGAAGGCCTTTGAGGCCACCCACTACCCGGACATCTTCATGAGGGAGGCCCTCGCCCTCCGGCTGGACCTCATCGAGGCCAGGGTGCAGGTACCGGAAACGTCTCGTTCTTACTGCTCGCCCGCATTTGCCAGCGAGGCTCGCCTCCTTTGCGAAGGGTTAAGAGGAGTGTGTGACCCAAGCAGTTTGTGTACGTGCGTGCGTGCGTGCGTGTATGGACAGATCTCTGACACCGAAGGTCATTACAAACAAAAGTTTCATGGATGCATTCATAATACGTTTTCAGTACTGCTTTGAAAGGCCAGAAGGTGGCGTAGTAGTTAGACGCCCCGCCTTTGGACCTGTAACGCCCAAGTTTGAGTCACACCTCTGGGTGTAGTACCTTTAACCAAGGTTCTTACCCTAAATTGCTCCAGTAAAAATCACCCAGCTGTATTGAAAAATACATTGTTATAAGTTTGTCTAGAGAAAAGCAACAGGTAAATGTAGAATGTGTTTAAGATGTGTTTTGTGTGTGTGTGTGTGTGTGTGTGTGTGTGTGTGTGTGTGTGTACTGCTCTAAGATCAGCTGTTTACTGCATTTACACTGTTTCTGGGTTGCAGCTTTACCACGCTATCAGGGTAAGGTTCCCAATCTATGGTATGGATAAAGTGTGGTAAAATAGCCTGAAAACTAAATGAAGCTTCAATAAGAAGCCCTGTTTTTTAAGACAGTAGTTATTTGTTACTTGGCAGATCTATTTTCTGATATTGAAAAGAACTGTCCTACACCTGAAGTGCACAGATTCGAACCTTCCTATCCAAATTGCTCCTGTTAAAATGATGTTCCCCTATAAAAGGGTATATCGGTGTAAGTACTTCACTGTAAGGGGCTTTGGAGAAAAGTGTGGGCTAAATGAATAAATGATTTTATGTTAAGGGGGTTACGTTAAATTATTTTTAAAAAGGGATTGTATACCTGACAGGATGACGGTGAATATCACAACAGAGTGAACCTTTAAGGTGTAACGTAGCCGTTTTATTGCTGTTTATTTGCTTTTGTGTTTATTTACTTTTGACGGAGCCACCTTGTCCAGGTTTGGTTCCAGAACCGCCGAGCCAAAATGCGGCGACAGATGAAAGTGCAGAAAAGAGAGGCGGACATGCTGGCGGACAAGGACAGCGAGGATGTGCCGAGTCGGTCCCGGTCCGACTGCGTGCCCGGGGACGCGCAGAGCTCTGATAGTGAGAACTGGGAGAATGGGAAACAGGAGAAGGGGAGCCACACCCAGGTTCAGGGCCAGATCCCACAACCCCTGGTTCATGCACTGGGGGCCCGGGGGTCAAGCTCTGAAGAGCTGCGCTCCTGCAGCATCGCCAAGCTGCGCGCCAAGGCCAGGGAACACGAGGCCGAGATCCACAGCACCGCCGCCAAGTCTGGACTGGAGTTACGGGTGTTGACAGAGGCGCCTCCTGCTGACGTGGAGAGTGGCTGACACCACCCTCTCTCACCAACTGCCATTTTACCACACCGTCGCTTCCAGGCCCTGTTGCCCACCACGGGCACAATGACACCGTGCACAGCATTCGGAGCCGCTACACTGAAAGACACTGAAAATTCCTAAAAAATACTTTCATCGTGTCTATTCATGTGTATTTTTTCATATCCATGTTAATGTGTGTCAACATACGTGTATCAGCATATCCCCTGCTCAGTGTAATATAACGTCCATCTGTCATTAATAAATAAAAGCCTTTTTAATCCCCTAGGTTTCCATTAATTTTTAATAATATTTTCCTTGCAACTAATACTATTTTTTTGTGCAGCTTCACTTGAACAAATCTCCAGCTGAACTGGACTGAGCATTCTGTATTATTTCCGCTCCTTTTCAAGCACTCTGTTTTATTAAATGAAGCATCATGGTTTCAGAAAAGTGTTTTTGGGAAAAGCTGTCTTTAAATTACAGTTGTCACCTGTATATGAAATTAATTTAGTTTTTTTGTTAAAAGAATTATCTTGTATTTAGAGCAAAAGTGTACTATAGTTCAAGTGTGTGTGTGTGTGTGTGTGTGTGAATGTAAAAATCGAGACAGTGAGCCCACATAGACAAACGCAACAACTTTAATTACCGACAGATGGTGCAAATTCTCATTTCCAAAAGCCAACGGTTACACTCCACATCCATCCGGTTTTGATGTCTGTCCAACTTTATAACCGACACGATGCCGTCCTTTTATTTTTATCACCACTGTATCTGCTTACGCAGTAGCCACGCGCTGGAAGGAGAGCGGTACACGACCCCTCGGTGATAAAGCAACCCTTATGCGCCCCATCCTGCTGTATGTATATATAACCCCACTGAGAGAGAGTTTTGGTCCACAGGAGGTGACAAGCTGTCACTCCTTTGTCTGTTTGCAGTCAGTGTAGTTCATTTCATCCATCCATTATCATTAACCGCTTTATCCTGATCAGGGTGGTCCAAACCCAGAGCCCATTTCCAAATGACTGGGCACCAGGCTATGAAACCACACTCTGGAGCGGATGCCAGAGTATCGCAGGGTGGCCTCACACACTATAGGCAGTTTGGACTGTGGGACAAAACCCACATAAACCTGGGAAGAACACGCAAACTCCGCACAGACTGAGGTGGATTTGAATCCACGCCCAATCTGTCCAGGTGATGCGAGACCATAGCGCTGCACACGGAGCGATGGGATAGACTCTGGGCTGCCGTGACCCTAGCCATACTGTCAGTCACAGTTTGTTGTCTACAGTCCATCGCCACAAAACAGGACTTTCTTATGAATTAATAATTGGGAAACCTCTTTGGTTAGCAGGTAATTCATTAGCTTTAGACAATCCACCTCTTCTTGGCTGACTAGCAAGCAGGTAAGAGTACTTGAGTTCCAGGGGACTCTTTCCTACCAACTACCGTTTGTTCAGCAACACTGATGACCTGGGAGCCCCACACCTACACTACAGCGCTTCCAATATATGTACAAAGAGAACATGGCGGCACTTAATGTTGTAGCTGAGTAGGTGCAGCTGTTGTATATCGTTGTCACGGCCCAGTGTAGGGTTGAGAGCCAACACAGGGATTGTGGAGAGAATTGAGCCAAAACCTGGTGAGACTTTCTTTTGTTGGATTTTGTTATTATTATTATTATTATTATTATTATTATTATTATTATTATTAGTGCAGCCCATCTTTCTCAAATCCCTCTCTATTTGGTGTTGACTAAACTGCCCTAACAAACAAAATGCTAAAAGGCACACTGTTCTAACTTGGCTGCCTAACCATAGTAAAAACCAGATAAAAACTGATCAAAGAAAACAGCATTCATCCTTTTCTGGCAGCTGCTTAATATTTACAGGTATTTTCATTATCAACATGTTTGAAAGACTTATTTGTATTATTCACACAGATCCAACACCACTTACTGTATATCAATGGTAACTGAACATGAGAACATCGAAGATACACAGCTGAGCACCTAAACATAACACACAACTGCTTCTGGCACAGCCCCCTCTCTCTCTTGCGCTCTCTCAATGCGTGTGTGTGTGTGTGTGTGTGTGTGTGTGTGTGTGTGTGTGTATCCCTCTCATTCGGGTTTCTTCACTGCATCCATGAGATTTTACTTCCAATTTATCACCTGGAAATGAGAGACAGAACACACACAGACAAATATTAAAGGCCTTCTGACTAAGGTCATAAGAATCGCTGAAACTCATAGTATTGGGCCGCACATCCTGTAGTCTGAAAGTTATCAGAAATCAGGAGGTCAGGGTTTGAATCCCACCTCCTGGTGCCCCATTGTGCTTCCAAAGGTGTGAAAATGACTTAGTTGTATAAAGGGGTAAATGCAAGTAGTTTGGTGCACAAATCCTACACTGTGCATAGAGAAAAGTGTCAACTGGAGGAATAGTAACTGTCATAGTAACTAATGTGCACACGACTTACCAACAGAAAAAGTGTACGGGAACAACATTTGCACTCAAGATCAGGGCACTGTTTGTTAGTGAAAAGTTATGAGTCTGGTCTTTGAGCTGCAGCATCAACAGAGGCTATAAAGAAAACAGCGTGGAGTTGTGGTAGCCTTCTTTAAAGCTGTTAAAATGTGCAGTGAATTATAGAAACCACCACAGATATTCAAATTGGCACTGTGACTTTTTAAGGATTTTGCCTTGCATGTGGAGCATTATGGCCAGGTTGAGCTGTTTAAGCTGCAAGCAAATTGGCCATACAAACGGCTTTTGTTAGCAGAAGACGTTTTCCAGATGTGGCATCCAGGAGGGTTTATATATCATCGGGGCCAGAAGTGCTAGGTCCCCCCACCCCCGCTCTCTGCCGCGCATGGTGGGAACAGCAGCTCAGCGTCCACAAGCATTCTATTCCGCTGAGTCAGGGCATTTCCTGAGAGGGCTACTGGAGGCCCTGTTTGTACTGCGGGGCGCCTGGTCAAAGCCCTCAGCTCGCTGCCCGCGGACATCCGAGGACAGGACAGAGCCTCGGGAACGCAGAGCGTCTCATCCCTCAGTTGGCAAAATCACTGCAACTCACTCGGGTGCACAAAGCAAAGCACCGATTTGAAATTATTCATTCGAGCTGAGAATGAAGCTAAGGACCTGAAAAGGTTGGCAAGAAATGCAAAGGAAAATTAATGAATTATTTGCTTTTGTCTTGTGATTTCTCTGTGGATCTCTGCCTAGAGTTTTGACATCTTAGATGCATGAGCGCCCCCCTCTGACAGCGATAAGAAAGCAACATTCCAAGGTCTACGAGGCCAGTTTTCTCCACAAAGCTCAGCGCTCATAAAAATTCTATATATAGGCATGATCTTGATAGCTGTTGCTTGATGCATTTTTGCTCTTTTGACCACATGTCAGAGTCTACTTCCCTAATAAATATCCTAAGGACAAGTGACATAACAGTTCCAAGTCTGGATTTTGTACTAAATGTCTTAAAGGAGATATGAGATTAATAAACAGTCGCTGCCCAGTCTTAGAGAACAGACTAAAGTCTCAGATGTGGGCAGAGTCTTAATATTTCCGTTTGCTGCATGTTATGGCAACACTTCCTTACTGCGTTCTTGCCGCGTAACAGTGTAAACCGGTTTTCTTTCAGTTGAGCTGGCAATGAATTTATTTCGGTGAACGCTTTGCTGACGAAACTAAACAATTCAAATGAAATTAAGCTGAAACTTACTTGCAGCACTGAAAAGTTTTTACATATTTTTTCCTTTCTTTTCCTCCACCGCATTTCCAAGCAAAAACGTTCAAGGAGAACTTATTCCATTTATCATGAATCAATTCCCCTTATCATTCTTAGCTATCATTGTTCGTCAGTAAAATTATGTAAATTCAAATTTATGCTGTTCATGGTTTACAAATGAGAGAAGAAATTTGTACGATATTTAACGTACAAACCGTGTACATCCCAAAAACTGTTTATACAGCAAGTAAAAAAAAACTGTTGAAAATATTTTGCCTGAACTCTGTGCCGTGGGCCTATTCACCTGGAAACTCTTTTTCAGATTTGTTTGTACAATAATTTCCTGCCGAGTCAATCGAAGCTTCCTTGAAAGGAACTTGTGATGCGGCTTTTGTTCACCGCTGCTGTTCCTGCTAACCCAGCACAAACCAGGTCAATTTTCCATGTGTTACTCTGAGTCTATAACTGTCTTGTGATTCTTGAATGGGTGTGTGTGATCTGGCAGAGGTCACAGAGGAGGTCAGCGGTGTGACAGACCTCCTTTCCTTTAGGAAGATGTCTTGCTCTTTAGCAACTTGATGAACTCGTACGCGTCGAAAACGCTGAGAAATGCAAACATCCGTCGTGCGCTCTATGTTCCAAGTACGAAAACGATAATGCAAGACTTTTTTTTTTTTTACACCTCTGCATTTGGGTGATGCTTTTCTCCAAAGCGACTCACAGTGCTGAGCTACGTATGATGATTTACCCATTTACACAGCTGGGTGATGTTAAGCAGACAAGCATGGATTCACAGTAGTTGACAGCTAAGATGATGTACTACTTTGTTTTACATTACAACTTTTCTTTCTTTCTTCCTGACAGTATATGTTGTCAAAGCTTCACCTTTCCTTTTCTAACTCGTCTACTAACTACATGTTACAGTACATGTTTTCTGCAACTGCAAGCGTTTATCCATTCAAGCGTTGTTTTTACAGATTTATTAATAAAACTATTATTTTTTTCATTGCGTTTATTGTCATCCACCATCGCAGGGCTATCGTACATGCACACATTCACATTCGGTCAGTTTAACAAATCAGAGCCTAATTCTACACAGGAACGTTTGACAATTTAACTTTGGGTTGAAAATAATATGGCGCACTATAAAAGTCAACATTCCTCACAACCCCCTCCATTTGACCTAAAGACAAACTGGTAAGGCTAACAGGCACACAATAAGGGGGGAAGGGGGTATTGGAAAGGGGTATTGTTCAGAATGGGGAGCTGCGGGGGGGAGGGGTGAGGCCTGAGTAATTTGCTTTGCGCAACATAGAGTTCTGTGCGCACGTTCATGTGCACAAATAAGCAGCAAATGACTTTTTTGTTCCGAGTGACACATTGGATATGACAGCATTTTCATACTCACGTAAGATAGTTTTCCAGTATGTCTACATCAAATCGACAGTTATAAAAACCTGAATTTAGGTCAGTCTCTTAATTTGCATGGATAAACCAATATGCTCATTAACATAGACAAAATGTGAGACGTTCCCAAAAAAAAAAAGCGTGGGCCGTGAGATACCACGCTCACGTGGTTACAGGAAGCGGTCCCAAGTTGGTGCAAATAACCTGTTTGGATTGTTTGTTCATATCCCATGATCAAAATGACAAACACACATACAAATCAGCATGGAAGCTTATAAGCGCATTCATCCTTAAACTCCTCATTAGCTTCTAAGCATTGCACTCAAGCATTAGCACAGCCCATTAAGCATTATGGGAACACAGGCGACGTTCTGTTTGTTAGAGGAGCCGTTCTACACTTTCGCACGCCTATCCAGCCATCTATCTACATATCTTAAAGTTTATTCATAGGATGCCTTTGTCCAAGGGGACTAACAATGTTAGGTTCAGTAACTTGAACTTATTTATTCATATACACAGCAGGGTATTGTTTCAGGGAAAGGGCCTCGTAGACAGATATGACAGCAAGAATTTATGATTAAAAACTAACAATGACTAACAGAGAGTTAACAGTACAGCCAAGGACAATGTTTGTCTGTCTGTCTGTCTGTCTATCTTTTTTCTCTTATCTAGTACTTGTCATTTGATCACGATCATTTCTGTTTTTTTTATAATATCTATTTTGATATAATACAGATGTTTTAAAACCTATCTATCTATCTATCTATCTATCTATCTACAAGGTTTGTAGAATACTGAAAAGAGTTGGGGTACTATTGAAAGATTTATTAATGTTGTCTGGTTTAACTTAAGAGTGTGTACGGTGGACTACTGGGGTTCGGGTGTTTGGGGAGGGTTAGGGTGGTGGTGGGGTTTTCTGGTGTTGGGGAAGGAAACTAGTTTGTTTTGTGATTCCACTGGGTTTTGTTTGCTTGTATGAGGTTTGTGTATTTTTGTGTTTCGAGTTGTTGTGATAATTTTTTTTTTCTCATCTATTACATGTTAACTGAATACAAACAATTCTGCTTTTTGTAATATCTTATCTACGTTGATATAATAAAGTTGTTTTAAAAAAGTAAAACTGTCTGCCTATCTATCTATCTATCTATCTATCTATTTCTTTGTTTATGTATGTCTAAAGGCAACGTGACAACATAAAATCATACAAAAAAGGGGAACAAAGTAGGATGACAGTAGGACAGACACAACAGAGTCATAAAGAGCCAAATTCAATTTCTTCCACACAGCAGTGTTTATTTCGTGAAAATCAGAATGTTAATCCTTAAGGGCGGAGATGGTACGACTCTGTCAGGCAGTCTCTCTCTCTTTCTTTCTCTCTCTCTCTCTTTCTCTCTCTCACACAGTGCGCTTAGTACGTGAGCCCAGCGCTGGTGCGGGACGGGACCGCACAACATGTCTGAAGTTGCGTGACACGTGTCCACGTCGCCTGACCCACGTCGCTTACCGGGCTCGGCCGTCCGCGGTCCCCGCGCGTTTCCATCGAACCTCAGCCTTTATTCGCTGCTGGGAAGCGGGCACAAAAAAAAAAAAAAAAAAAAAAAAAACCTAAAAGTGGAACTTGCGGAACCCGCAGCGCCGTGAGGGGGGGGGGGAGGAGCAGAGAGAAACGCCGCCCCCACCCGGTCGGCACGGTAACCCCGCCAGGTGCGCCACTTTCACTTGCGTGGCGCGGCTCCTCTTGCGTCGTCGCGTCTGCTCGACTTTTATTTTTATATTTTTAAAAAAAATTTGTTCCTCCTCTGCTTCGCTCGGCCCCCACTTGCGCTGCATGCGCGCTCAGCTCCCGCGGGGACGCCATGGCAGCCGTGAAGGCGCTCCAGCAGTGGTGCCGGTTGCAGTGCGACGGCTACCGGGACGTAGCCGTCACGAACATGACCACGTCGTTCCGGGACGGACTCGCCTTCTGCGCGCTCATCCACAGGCACAGACCGGACCTCATGTAAGCGCGGCCCGGAGCCGACCGACCGAGCGAGCGCCTCAGCGACGAGCCCGGACCGAACGCGCGAACTTTTGTTGGCCGAACTCCCTGAGCGACACACGACGCTGACTTGAATCTTCTCAGCTAGTGTGGTGCCATGGAGGTTTATAAGCGACAGCCTCACGCACGCTTACTAACAGCGTTAAATGTCTTAAACTCGTCTGTTTGGACCACAATAACACTAACAAATAGGTCTGTTCTTTTCAGTTCTGTCCTCCTGAGATGATATGATGACTTGTGAACTACAGTCTCGATGGGGGGTTTTGTCTCCCAGAATTCAACAGTCCTCCCCAATATTTACACACTGGTGTCTATAAGTCTAGCAGTTGCCAAATTTCGTGTGATTCCCAGCACAGGACAAGCTGTTGCCCCACTGGCGCAAACTATTTGCCCCTGGGGGTAAAAGAGGCCGAATTTCACTTTCATTTTTCAAACGGAGGTCTGTCTGGTCCGCCAGCTGGGAAGCATTACGTGCGGATGAACGGCCGGAGTTGGTTGCTGCTCATCCAGCCCTGTGATTTTGAAAGTTTTGTGACTTCCCGGCAATGTTTGCCTTAACGTTTGTGGGAGCGGGTCTCGGCGTTGAACTTTTAGACAACTTGCGTTAGAGCTCGGAAGTTGTCAGAACGTCAGGCTTGCGATCAATAAGATCGGGAAAGAACCATCTGTTTGTGGACGTTCGCGGAGACGCTGAACTTTCAGCCATTTCATCTTCACGAAGCTCCAATTTAAGAAAAGCATTAGTCTTGGAATTTTGATGCTTGAATACAATGTGTATACAGTAAAAAAAAAAACGCACTACACCTCCCCACAGTGGGATGAATTCAGGTTCAACACAACTGAAATTTTGCTTCTGTTCTCTGGCTCCTTTTGCAGCCACCAACATCTTCTAACAGCAACAAATGTACAGGATTTACCGAGAAGGAAGTAGTTTTGGGTAAAATTTTTAATATTATTAATAGCGGTGGCATTACTGGTTTATAAATAGTTGCATGTAGCTTATGGGAAGCTACATGGGGACTGTCGACCCCATCTGCGTTCAGTCTGTTCAAGAGCTTTGGGGCGGCCAAGTTGCTGTACTCTGTGAGTGCCAGTGTTTAAACGCACTGCAAAGAAACAGATGTGTTCCCACAGCCCAGTCTCCCGGTCAAAGCAGGTCATTGTAGCGTTATTCCATTATTATTTACCCAGAATTTTACTCGGCTGAATGACTGTTGACTCCACTAATCATGTTATGGCAGGGTTTTGCTGTGCAGATGTATTATTGCCAGGATATACAATATATTTTTGTATACATTTGTTATAATTCTTCCCAAGATTTATACAGGTTCGAGGGAAATATCATTTAGGTTTTATTTACTGGGACTTTGTGTCTTGCATGGATTTACAGACACAGCTCGGTGCTGACAGACTTTAGAACTTCATCGTAGGCCTGGTATTTCCGCTTTTCTATGTTTATTGTTAACCTCAGTTCTGTAGACACATTTGTTCAAAATTACTGATAATAGTAGAACTTTACAAGCATTTGCCAGTTTACACAGCTGGGTATTTTTATGGTTTCAGTTCAGGGCAAGTAACTCCTTCAAAGGTGTTAAGAGTAGAAATGAGGTCTGAACCCTTAATCTGGCGTTTTTTTTGGGAAACCAGTTCTGAAGCCTTTATGCAAGATGAATGCTTACATTTACAAGTTTTCTCTACACTGGTGTGTGAACGGCAAGGCTTCATCAATAACCACGTGCTGACATAAATGTTACTGAAGTTAGTTTGCAGTACAGTAAGAAGGAAACTCATCCAAGGCTACAGCAAGGTCCGAAGAGAGTGGTACCAAATAATGAGCCTAGGGTGTCAATAATTTTGTCACTGACATATTTTTTTCATTTTCTGATGTCATATTATGTATAATAAGCTATAAATGAAAAGTAAAGATTCTCAAATAGGAACAAGGATATAAAATGTGGACACCAAGCACTTTGATCAACTTATTTTAAAGAAAACTATGGGTCATTTGCAAAAAAAAAAAAAAAAGTGCAAAGATGTCAATATTTTTGGTCACAGCTTTACTTCCGAATCACTTACTTCTAATCAATCCCTGTTAACTGTGTTCTCATACATTGTATTTTTGTTTTTCCCCTTCTAGAGACTATGACTCCCTCCGGAAAGAAAACATTTATGAGAACAACAAACTGGTAATTTGTTTCCTATACTTTTTTGGACCAGAGATTGCGCCATTGTTGTGCGTGTCATCTGAAAAACATTGTCAAACAGCTTGAAAGCCTGTCACAATTTGTCTAAGTAACTGTTTTGCTGAGGAAATTGCTCATAAACATCAGTCAGTCTTTCCATCACATGAGATCCTGCAGTGGTGTCATCCGTCGGTTCAGCGCTGGGTTCCATGTCCCTAAAAACAAGCGCATCCTCTGGATTTAGTTCTGCTTCCAACCTAAGGAAATTTCATTAACCCAGAAATACAAGTAACTGCTTCACTATTAAAGAAATTCTATTTTAGTGTAGGGTTCTGTTTTCTGAAATATGGATTAAAACTCCAAACTTTGGAAATATGGATTAAAATGCATAAAAAAATAGGTGTCAACAAAATTTGCTATAAAGCATTATGTGTTGCCAGCCTGAAAACACAGACTGCAGATGTATATTGTGCTCTTAAAAATGTTCTAAATTAATATTAATCTTCTGGTTGGCTAGTGGGTGTATTTAACGCATTTTTAAACATTTTTCCTTAGGCATAATGAGGCATTTATTTGTAAATTGTCAAGGCTTCACGCCCTGTTAAAGAGGATTAAATAATTTCCACTATTTAAAAAATGCAACGCGAGACTCATGTATATATGAGAAAACACGCATGTATTTGTTTTTAAAGCGAATGTGTAGATGGAAATGTAGGAGGAAGACTTGATGGCAAACAGGTTGGTCAGAACAGCCATCTTTGCGCAAGTGAAAACGCTTTGTGCGTCTTCACACGAAATGAACGGCTTGTCCTAAAAACAATTATCCTTTTTTTGAAATGAAGATTTGGTTGCCAATGCAAACCGAAATGCAGCTTTAAGTCTCTTAAGGTTGTTTTATCAGAAGCCAGACAAAGGGTGGTGCGTCATTTTTTTTCCTTTTTTTTTTTTTGGTCCTTGTAAGCATTTCCAAAAGGTTTTTTTTTTTTTAAAGAATATATTACAAAACTGTCTTTTTTGGGGAAGTATGTGTATTTTTCCAATTCTATTAATAATTGTTCTCCTATTTCCTGTTTTAGTTGAGTCTCTTCTCCAGAACAAGTCACATTGCAGTGAATTTCAGTAAACGTAAAAGACAGTCATTGCTCTGATGTCATTTAAAAAAGCCTGATATTTCTCATGTTCAGTTTTGTATGGCGCAAATTCCGAGTGCGCACACGTCCGTTCCATGTCTTGTGCGATTTAGTAAGCAGAGAGTAAGGTCATCATTAAGGTGATGTGATTTTTATATTATATTATGTATATACAGTGTAAGCAAAAGAGATTTATTATTTGTTGATTTTACAGTCACTGATCTTAGCAGCTGATATCCCAAAGTTTGGCATTTCAGAGTTGCCTAGCTGGTTTTGTAAGTTGAACCTAAATATAAACAATAAATGAGTGAACTGTCTACGCACCAGTGTGCTGCAGTTGTACATTCGGTATGAATCTGTTTGGTTTTTCTGAGCTTCGTGGCTTCTTGTAACACAGGTACAGCATCGTTTTGCCCAGGTGTGTCTTAGAGAAGCAGGCCTGGGGTGGCTAGACTGTGGGATGGGAGTTTCAGGATGCTTCACTGCTGTTCACTCCCTGTGCCTGTGTGTTCCTTTTTGGTACTCTGTGTTGTTGACATTGTTGTACAAGATCTGCTTTGTCTTCAGAAATGCCTGCTTGGCTCTTTTACATGTGTGGAGGAGGTTTGGAATGAGCTCAACCTTTGTGTCTTATTGTGCAGCTGCTAAATATTTCACTGGAATTTCGAAATGGGACATAATTCATCGCCTTACTGGATCTGCCCACTGTGGGGTTTCGTTGTAAACCTATTTTTTTCCTTCCAGAGACATTAACATTTATTACTTTATTTGATGTTTTTCTTCAAAGCGAGTTACACTGGTACAATCATTTACCCGTTTATACAACACAGTAACATTTACTGGAGCAATTTAGTGAATCCTTTGCTCGAGGGTATTACAGCAGGAGGTTGGGATTCAAACCCAAGTCCTTCAACTTCAAACGCAGCAGCGCTTACCACTAAACTCTACTTGTTGCTCCAATGTGAAAATGTTAACACTTAAATACTATGTTTAAAAAAAGGAAAAATATAACCTGGTGTTCCCAATGGAGAAATTGGCTTCAGCTTTGTTGAACGACTACCAAACTGCTATTTACTCTCCAACAGAACATTGGAGCAACTTAGCAAACAGACATTTTAGCCACTTCCTAGGCAGACATGGGCCAGAAAGTGAGTAAGTATTGCCCCACACACTTGGCCTACAGCAAGTACAGTTTCTGGAAGTCTCCGGCTGTGGACTGGAGTTTGTGAATCATTTTATTAATGACCGATTGAGCATGTTTAGTCATCTGCTAATTTTACTCAACTGTAACAAGGCTTTTGTGCTGGTAATAAACATTAACTAAATTGTTTAGAGATATTTTATTGTTCATGGTAGCACACACTATCTCTCCTGGATGTATTAAATGGGAAGGGCTGTTGTACATTTTTTTGCACCCATTTATATTGATTGATTTTTTTTTTTTTTTTTTTTTAAATGAGACAACCTAAAAAATGTTATCATATTACAGAGATATCGCCACTGCATTGTAGTTGAAGGTTTTAATGGCTCTTTATCCCGATGTGAATTTTGTGGCCCAGATGGTGAAGGTTATCCGAAAGTGTCATGTTGCATCTGGGGCGAGTGACTCACGGCTTAGAAATTTCTATGTCACACTGAATTTTTGTCTCATCATGGCATCGCTGGTTGCGAAATACAGGAAGTCGCCGAACCTCAGCGGTTTGATAAAACGCTCTTTGTGTGGTTAAACCATGTGCTCCGTACAGCTGCCTCTTGATTCGGAAGATCCTTAAACGCTCTTTAAAAAATAAAATTGCGTGTTTACACAGCATTTTCCACTTGGAGTTCCTCTGAAGTACAACAGTTTTTTGTTTACCATGTTGAAAAGATTACCATGTTCCGCTGCTAAGAAATGATATAATCAGAATAATGCATACATATATTTTTCATTCTTGCAAACGTACGGATATGAAGTCGCAATGTGATGTAATTTCACGTATTCTCTGATTTGTTGAGTATGGGGAAGCAAAAAGATTTGTACAGCAATTGAAAAAATTCAAATATAGTTATAAGGTTGCGAGGAGGAAAAATATGAAATGTTCTTACCTGGAGTTGTTCGGTCTGCTAATGGGTTCAGGAGAGCGTTGCAGAAACAATTCATTCCAGAACATTCATTATGAATTAAGTGTACGGTCGGCCTAGGGCTACTTGTAAAACACGTCTAGTCGGTTCATTTGGAAAATTACTGTGGTATTTTTGTATAGGGAAGCATCTTCTTTTGTGTAATGGTACTCCGGTCATGAGAGGTCCATGGAGTTCAGAAGGACAATAAACTTAAGATCGTTGCAGTCTTGCAGTGTTTCTAAGAAACAAAGATTATTTATTTATTAAGAATCGCAGCCCCAGTAGGATTTTGTCCTCCTGATTTGATAGCGGAGCTCACCAAACAATGCTGGTGTCATTTATCCCGTTTAACTGGTAGCTGTCTTGCAGCCCTTTGGTGGTCTCCTTAACACTTGATGTTTGTAACTGAGAATAAGTTAGAATTTCCACACTGATCGTTTCCTTACACGATGCTTAACTCTTGTATTGATGTTGTGTGACAAGTGTGTGAATTTTTTTTAGGTTTGTTTAGTGTGCAAACATATTTTTTTGTTAGATATGTTTACGTGCAGTGCTGGGAAAAAGTGTTTCCTTCCTCGCTAAGGAAATGATGTGAAAGCAACATTGGTGTCGCATTTTATTTTCCATTTATATTCTGCTCGGACTGCCAAAAAGATCTGATCGAATTGGAAATAGTTTTTCACAACATTGTGACGGACACGTAGAGGACATTTTATTCCTTGAGAGTCCAGTAAGTTGTGAAGACCAACTAAGTGATGGATAGAATAATGTGGGGCTTCCCATGGCGGATCAAGCTGGGCTCTGTGTTGCAGGCGTTCAGCGTGGCAGAGGAGAAGCTTGGGATACCTGCACTGCTGGACGCAGAAGACATGGTGGCCCTGAAGGTGCCGGACCGCCTCAGCATCCTCACCTACGTGTCCCAGTACTACAACTACTTCCATGGCCGCTCTCCCAGTAAGAACATCTGTGATCATGTCGTATTGCCTGTCGTTCGTTCGTTCGTTCATTCATTCATTCACTCATTCATTCATGTAGCAGCCTCTTTTCTCCAAAGGTAATTGCAGTGTTAAACTGCAGTATCTATAAAAGCACTCACCCTTGTTGATGTTTTTCGTGCTTTGTTGTTTTACAGCATTAAATCACATGCCACTTGGCAGAACTTGAGCACTTCTGTAAAGGGTAAAAACCAAAAATGCTGCATTGAGACATCCAAAATTGACACAGATTGAATATAAACAGACTGTAATTGCTGCCAAAAGTACCACTGGTATGTCGTGGTTTGTAGAAGCGCACTGTTATTTAGTGTAATTTTAAAAACTCTTACGCACTATTATTTTGTATTTTATATTTGCAATCCATTCATACAAACTGATTCGTGAGCAGGAATGTTCGCTTTGACATAGTTTTTTTTAATTTTTTTTTTTTTATTATTATTATTATTTTTTATTTTTTTTAATCATTTTGATCGATGTTAACAAGCCTGCTTATCCAGTTGTAATTCAATGACGGAAAAGGAAAAACCATAAATGAGTCCAAGGGATGTGAATACCTTTTAACAGGTGCTATATTTACCCATATATACTGCTGGGAATTTTTATTCTATGAATTCCAGGTAAGTACTCTATTCTGGGGCACTACAGTAGGAGGTGGGTTTCAAACCTGGGGCTTTTACTTGCATGTTACATGTATTGCATTTACGTGTTTGCAAGTAGTGGAAAGGTTTCTTCGAAGCAACTTAAGAGAAATGTTCCTTTTTCTTAGGTGCTCACAGATATAAAGCAGTATGAATATGTATAAAAATGCTGAATCTAATGATGTTGCACGACTGGAGAAAAGTTTGAAGCAGTACACACGCTAAGCGCGACAGTGCAGCCAGCTTCAAAAGTGTCATTTATTTTGCATATGGACACAAAACACTTATTTTACTTCTGTGTGTCTGTCAATTTTTACTTTTCGAGTACTTAGTGACTAAACAGTAAATCCAGCACAGTTAGATGACTAATTGTGACCAATATTGGTTCCTTTAAGGCATGGACGTGCCTTATGCTCCTGTCCAAGTGTCGCATTGCTTCTCTGGGGTCATAGTTCCCTTCCCCACTCCTGGTGCTCCAGCGAAGGCACATATGCACATGGACACACTCGCTGACCCACACATTACAAAAAAAAAGACCTGCAAGACATTCAACTAGTTTTTTTTTGCGCTGTTTTGTTTAATTTAAGCAAATGTTTCTTTCAGAGATGAAGTTGCTCAACGTCTGCCTCACGTACGCACCTCCTGCTGCGCCCGGCGTTGCTATAAGCTCAGCAGTTTGTTTACAGCAGCATGCTTCTAGGTCACATTTTTTTACTGCTCTTTCCATGCCACAGCTTACAGATGTGATCAAAGGTCAATGAGAATAAAATACTGAAGCGGTGCAGTAGTATTCCAGGGCTGGATCGCGCCGCATTAACAAGCTGTGGTTGACACTCCTGACAGCGCCATCGCGGGCTGGGAGATTTTTCCCGAATGCCGTCGAGCTCTCAGCACAGCGCTACGCTTCTGAATGTTATCCGGCTGAGAAAAACCAAGACAGCCCAGAGAGCGAGGAGGATGCATTTTTAAACAAGGAGCTACATCCAAACTTATTTCTCCACAACTATGTGCACTTGACCTCAGAGAAAGCAGTACTTCTGCACCCTGCCTTACATTTGAGTCTCGACACACACAACACCCACACAGCAAAACCACAAATAAATTGGAAGATGAATGAATAGTTTAGTGCCAGTCAGTGGAAGCCCAAACATCAATAAGTACCTAATATGTGTCTGGCGTCTTATCTTTCCCTATTAGGCTTGTAGATCATGCTGTTTTATGCTTATTTTGCTCTGCTTCATCACAAAGCTAATATAGGTGTGTTGGTTAATCTTGTTTGGGGTGTAAATGAGCAATTTTTCAGCATGCCTCATCTCAAATAAAAATAAGAACATTAGTACATTAGTGGGGAAGGCCGTTCAGTCCATCTTGCTTTTTTGGATATTTTATCTACTCTTCAGTCTAATGAATATAAAGGCGATGCCTTCACTGCATTTATAAGAAGCTTATTTCAACCTCCCTTTGATAATTTATTTTCTTATTTCTGTTTTAACTCGGCCATCGGATCATTTCCGTGGCCTCATTTGCTTGAGCACTGACGGTCCCCCTGGGTCTTCTGTGCTTCGACAGCCTTTGTATACCCTCTTACTGTTGTTTCTCCTCCGCTCCCCGGTATGTTGTTGCTCTGCCTCTCCAGTTGGAGGGATAGCTGCTGTGAAGAGGCCAGCGGAGGACCGCAAAGACGAGCCACCAGGGAAGAAGTGTGAGCCTGTGATGGCTAAGCCATTCCCTGGCAAACCTGCTGCGGAGAACAAAACACCGCCCGTAGTCTCAGTTTCCACCCCCTCCAAAGTCACCCCCAAGCCTCGGGAAACTAAGCCAGCAAATCAGGTACGACTCCCTAGAAGAAAAGGGCTAGACTTGCAGTGTCAACAAAACCAACGTGTGTGTGTGAGTGTTTAGTCTTACACTCGAGACTCTACATACCTGCTGTTCCCTTTCCCAAAACCTCACCTTGTAACAATGTCAGTACGGCATATAATTTGTCACCTGGGCCTTCCCACATTATGGGCGTTTCGCCTTTTAAGCCAGCATCTTTATTTTTTATAACTACTTAACAATGCTCATTGATGCACTGTGATTCCAACCTCTGTACGCTAATATGCTTTATATGTCATGTATATGTCAAATATATATGTAATGTAAATAGAGCACAAAGCCATGTAAGATGTAGGACACATTCAATGTAATAACTAGAAAAATGGCATATAGCCACATAGTCTTATTTGAGATATTAATATTTTGTGGTATTTTCATGAGATATTAACCGCTTGTACTTTTCCTAGTTTACTTGCGTTACTTACAGTTTGGCCATTTCTAATAGGTGCGTGTATGTTTTATAGCTTAGTACTTGAATATCAGATAAGATAAAACTTTATTGATCTCTAGGGAAATTCTTATGCCAACAGCATGCTCAGTGACACGATACAAAAAGAAAGAAATGCCAATAAATAGTACTACAATTAAATGATATAAGTAAGTACAGGGGAAAAAAAAAAGTCAGGTGCCCTCCCTACAGAAAGGGGAGGAGTTATAAAGTCAAACATACATAGTAAGACTTACAATTTGTTTGTAACACTTAATGTTTTATGCAGGACAAACTTTAAAATTTCACCTGTCAGTTTTTCCAGCATTTTGGTTCTGGAGCCTGATTGATGCTTCAGCCATAGCTGCATTGCAGGAGTAATCCCTTTGGTAAACTGAAAGCGAGAAAGGCGTATTTATAGATATTAAATATATAAAATATTTAATTGCCCTTGAAATTGTTATTGAATTTTTACTGAATCCTTTTTATTGTTACTTTCAAATTAAAAAGAAAAACTTTTTAATTAGGCCATGCAGTTTTTCTTTTCTCCTTGGATGTTTAGATGGGGGGGGGGGGATGACTGACTTGACTTGAACACCCTCTAGTGTAGGAGACCTTACATGATGGGAATTTCAGAATATTTGTATAGTTGTTTTTAGTTTAGTTTTAGGTTTTAAATTCCACCCCCCCCCCCCCCCCATTGTGATATTTGTTAAACATATACATACTTTTATTTTGCCTGATACACCAATTATTTGAATTTCTCTCTTTCTGAATGAAAATTTCTTCCACGCAGGTTTTGACTGAGAGCACCAATAAGCCGGCAACTCTGAGCAGCACCTGTGCTGTTTGCAAGACCCATGTTCACCTGGTCCAGCGTCACCTGGTGGATGGGAAGCTGTACCACAGGAACTGTTTCAAGTATGACATCACAATTCTTTTTATCTTTTTAATTTGTTTGTTTATTTACTGCTCATCTTCTATACTGTGGGGACTTTTTTATTGGCGTTCTGGCATAATATTTAAGTCATAGTGAAATTATGTCTATAAATTAGAAGTATTTATATAAGGAAAAGTATATTTAAAATAAAGTCTAAATGGTTGTATGCAATAGGTGCAAAATATGCTCCAACATCCTGCTGTCTGGGACATACAAAGCTGGACCACAGCCAGGGACCTTCATCTGCACCACTCACCAGAATCCCCTTCAAGGGAAGGAAACTTTGACTGCTGCACCACAAAAAACAGGGCCGGTGACCAACAGAGTGGCGTCTGGATGGCCGTTGGTGAACAAGGATAAGAGTAGCCCCATCACCCCGCCGTCCACGGCAAACACGAAGCCTAGCAGCCCGACCCCGGAACCTGTCAACACCTGGACGCCATCGACCCAGAAGACCCAAACAGCCCGGCAGAAGTTCTTTGACTCCCCTGCTAACACGCCTGAAAACTCTAAACGGCAAGAACCCACTCCCGCTCCCGCTCCCACTCCCACTCCACGGGCGGTGCGTCCTACTGCAGAGAGCACAGTTACAAGCAAGGTGTCCCAGAATGTGGAGGACCAGAAGGAAAAGGCCAAGTTACTTATAACCAAGAAACTAACGGATGGAAATTCCAACAACAACAACACCTTGAATAGTTCAGGCCTGAAACCAGCTGATAACAGGTTAGTCTGCTCAACTTGTGTCAAGTTAAAACACGGGCAACCAAGAAAGCAGATTGCCGCCCGCCATATCTTAACAATCTGACACTCGCTTCTCAGCTCTCCATAACATCATGAGCATTTTCCTTCACCCCTCTGAACACAATAAGCCACTTTCTTTTGGGAAATGCAGTACGACATCAGCGCAGTAACATAAAGTGAGACGACGCCCGATTGGTTGAACTTTGGGTTTACTTGCATTTTATGTGGATTGTGCCAGGTACTGTGGCATGTTGGTGCTGGTCTTGCATATTTTCCCGGTGTAAATATTTGCAAAATGTCAAGCCCACGCAGAGCCTGATAGATTTCACAGCCACAGCACAAACTATAAAAGGACAAAGTGTCTGATGTGACTGCAGTGTATATTGTGTGCCCTGGTTAGATCAAGGTGGCAATAGCAAGACAGTAATTATAACCGTTAATAACTGCCTATAATACGAGGTGCCGGCTGGTAGACGTATGTGTGAGGATGAAAGGAGATGAAAGGCGTAGGAGACCTAGTGGCTGCTCTTGTAGCTCTGACGCGAATGTGGTGACTGAACTTCAGGGACCAGGGCTGATTCAAGCTGTAATCTGGTAAGCCCCCTTAATACCGGGCATCACAGACCAGATTTAGTAGGGATTTCCAACCCAATCTTAATTAGTAACGTTATTTGTGAATGAACAATCAGAAGTTACTCCAAACCTCATCGCCGGGTTTCTTATCTCTGTCTTCTAAAGTGCAAAGCAGCTAGCCGGTGAGGTTATTGCACCTCCTTCCAGCAGCTCAAGGAGTGCTGTTGCTCTCCAAGGTGGCTGTTTGTGATCAAGGTACCAGTCGGTGTAACCAAACCGTCTCCTTAGGTCTTCCATGCGCTCCGACACACCCAGCTGGAAGAAGGATCAGGACAGCCCAGGGGTCTCGGGGTTGAAAACGGTGGAATCTTTTCCAGCTGAGAGTGGCACGGCAAGCAAAGGGTCAACGTTGTTAAAGACAACCGACGTGAAGTCACCTGGACCTAGAAGTGCCATATCTGCGGATAGCAAAGGTTAGCACGAGAGCTTGACTTGATAATGAATGGTGCTGTAATGCTATCATCAGAAAGAAAGTGTATATTATTTTTTTGTTTGTTTTGTTGTCTCATGTGCTATCATATATTTTAGGCGCTAATGTGTTCTGTTTTTCTTATGAAACAGATGCCGACGTGTCAGAATCCCCTTCAGACTGGCGATCCAAGCTTAAGCCTGTGTCCAAAGGGCCAAAGTATGTTTTTCCCCATTGTGGTTCGGTCCTCGATGTACGTCGTTGTAAGGCAGTGTGGTCACGTATTGTATGTTTACACTGAAACTGAAGTAAAAATAACCCTATGTCAACCACAATGGGCCTTAGTTTGGAAAAACTGGCTGCTGGACATCTCAGCTGTTCTCCCAGTTTCTTAAATGCGTGAAAGCAAAGAGGTGGCCACACCCCTAATGACCTTCTCTTCATAGTTCCTCTTGAACCTCCTTTTTAAGAAGGAGAAGCTGCATTTTGTTTTGCGCATTGCTGTTCCCCAGGGCACAAGGTGGGAAAACACTCAAGACACTACCATGTCTCACTTGCCCATCTAGACCCAAGGACCCACAGGAGCCACCGTCAGCTGGCAAGACACGGGTCACTCTGCATCCGCCCAAGACACTGTTAAGTGATACTAGCACATCCACTATTACTCCTGCAAAGCCAGAAAGTGAAAAAGCGCCACCTGCCAAGCCGTCACGCAGCGAGTCTGAAAGATTGGGTAAAGCCTCATACCTCTTCCTCTTCATCCTTGCAACTGTTTATGGTGCTTTTTGGTTATTAGACCCTGTGCTGCTAAGGCTTTCATACAGCCACCTTCTTTCATGGAAGGCCGCTACAGCGGCGGCCTTAACGAAATCCAACAGGTTGTTGATGCGAGCGTCAATGCCGATGAGCGCCGGGTTTTGTTTAATGCTGCTGCCACCATCACGTGCAGAGGGAGGCCGAACTGAGAGCGGAGAGCCTTTTCAAAGCCAGCGGTGCCGCATCACATCAGGGCTTGTTCGGGCAATTGGTTCCAGTCAAATATTACGACCAGTCTGCGTTTCGCTGACATCCACATGCAAATGCGGCCTTTGTTTGGAATGACCTCGTAAAACATGAAAGGAGACGCCGACACACTTTCTCAGCCTCACGTTCTTTCCGTGTGACCTCGCACACGTGCTGCCTCACCTGCCCACCTGCACATACACCTGCCACAGTCGACAGTCCTCGGCGCTTATCGTCAACTGATGCCAACATTCGTATTTGCTGCATTTCCTCGCATGTCGTGCCGTGTCTGCCTGGCATTTTCACGTCTTTGTTATTTTTACTATCGTTTTTTGCAGAACTCGTCTGGTATTTGAAGCCGGTGAACAATGTCAGACATTTTAACAGTCTCTGTTTTCTATTACAGCACTGTGTTATTCAATTATCTTTTCAGGTTCTGAAAACGGGAAGGGTTCATCACCCACAAATACCTCCAAGCCTGAAATGAAGTCACCTAAGGTATGTTTTAACATATTAATTATACTACTGCATGCTCCGTGACTTCCTGATGTGTGTTTATGATGGAGGAGGAGAGGACTAGTATTTAGAGAAGTGCGGTAAAAGAGCCGAAGGATACAATTATCTTCAGATAAAATGCACAGGAGACAAAGCTTTGGAAGTATTAAGTTAATTGGCATCAACTACATATACAGCTCTCCTATAAGTATCTTTTTTTCCCCCCTGACTTCAAATCCTGCAGGCTTTTTTCTGCATTTCAACAGATAGTAAATCCTAAAACCAGTTGTAAAGGCCATAGGTTGACCCGATCCTGTCCATCTACATTTATTTGTTCTGCCGTGGGACCAAGGAAATTGTTAAAACAATATAATTATTGCTACGTTTCGTATGACCGTGCTTGTACAATAGCTGACTTGTAATAAATGCAAAGCGCCTGATAAAATTTGACCGTATGAATGTTTTTAGGCCAAACCGGACTACATCCCCAAGGAGAAGATCCTGAAGGAGCTGCAGGAGATTGAGGACAATCTAAATGATTTGGAGAAGGAAGGAGTGGAGCTGGAGAAACGCCTGCGCCTCTGTGAGGAAGGTGAGAGTTTGTGTGCGGCTGACATCCCCTCCCTCTCCATTCCTACAAACAGTTTCCTGATAGCTGACTGACTGGAGCTGACAACAAGACAAGGGTCGCCCTTCTTTGGGGGGGGGGGGGGAGGCAGCAGCAGCACTGGATTTACATTACAGGGGGATGTGTTTTGCCAAGGCACCTGTCACACTTTAATATCCACATATACACAGCATTCAGCTCGGGTGATTACTGTGTTATGCCTCAGATCTCCGGTAATACATAACTCCATGAGCTGAGATTTCTGGAAATGAGTCGAGTTACCTTGGAGGACTGTGGGGACATGAACAGGTTGACCCGATCGTGAGACAGGTGTCCTCCTGTGTTTCGAATTTGCGCGGCTGTCAGACGCTGGGGAGGCTCACCACTAGCGGTGTTTGAATAACCTTAAGGAAGAAAAACACAGAAGAACAAAATAAATAAAGATGGGAATCAAATGAGAGCACAGCTTTCATTTTTGATGGTTCAAAACCGTTCCGCCGCGCCCCCCCACCCCCCCAGCCCCTCCAAAATGGGTTTTCATTCAAGTGATACTATTCACTAAATTATCTTTTATAATTTGTGCCCGTTTGATTAATGTGTCCGTAAGCCCTATGCTGAGGACGTGGAGAGATGGCCTTTATAAAGGCGATCAAGATTAGATTTTCTTTATGGGAATTTGACAATTGGCAGAGAGCATTTAGGGAATGTGGCAGTAGTTTAGAGGACGGATGTAATTTGTAGGCCACACAATTCCCCCTGAGATAATTTATTTCCCAGTAACTTGGTGGCTGTAGCTGCTCTTTGGATTTAATGCACTCTTTTATTTCAGTCTTTCACCGAATGAAGCGAGTGGCCCCTGTTCACCAGTGTGTGGCCTGGGAGGTACTGTATGCCCCCTCCCCCCCGCCAAACTAGGGGAGCCTATGAGGGTGGCAATGCAAGGGGAGGCCTATGTGGACCTGAGATTTGGGTTCCACCGTTGCCAGAAGGGGTGTGACCCAAAAAAGGTTCAATTTCCAATTGCCCGAGCCAAATGAGTTGAATGCTGGGTGTGACGCGATGCATCGCTCTCCTGGCCTTCTTTGTAGCCTCTCCTCTCTGCGGGATTGAGGTGCGGGATGGAAATATTGCAGGGGAGCTGCTCCTGTCCCCGGACACAGGGAAGAAGGTGTGATTGCTCACGCCAGAATGACCTTGAAAAGGGGCATCAGCTTCACTACTGACATTGTTCCTGTGCCCAGACTTGGTGCTTCGGTCACCTGTCCACTTGAAAACAAGAGTGTGGATTTAATGAAGGCCTGGTGGTGCCCACAGCCCTTACTGTCAGACCCTGCATATATTATTCTTAATGACATTGACCAAAAAGCAGAAACCTGCAGAAATGTTCAATTAGAGTGATGATATTCTGAAATTGCTCATTGTTTCCATCTTCCACCCTGGCAGGACTCATGCAAGAGTTAAACTATAAAACTTTCTCAATTTTCTCCCCTATTTTGGGGGTCTCCTGTGGAACAAAACCTTGAACCATCTTCATATGTGGCCTTTTCCAAGCCTCGTCTCCATGGATGTAGCAGCGATTTAATATGTTGATGTGCGTTTTGTGTTCCAGAAGGGCAAGAGGACGTGGTGATGAATGATCTAATGGTGGACTGGTTCAGCCTCATCAGAAATAAACAAGTTTACATGAGACGGGAATCGGAATTGGTCTACATGTAAGATATCATTCTTGAAGAAGTAAATTAATGCAAGTCCAGTTAACGGACTTAAAGAGGAAATTCTGAGAAAGAGGAATGTAATAAAAACCATTTCAATTAGTTTTGCTAAAAGTACCTGCACATTACTATAATAATCTAATGTCCTGTATTGTGTGTATGTGTGTTTTTGTGATCAGAGCAAAGACTCAGGACTTGGAGGAGCAGCAGCCTGGTGTGGAGGAAGAACTCCGGCGGCTGTTGGAGAAGCCAGGTATGAACTCGCAGCACAACAGTCAAGGTTCACTGAGCAATTCACTGTCAGATCCTGCTGACCAGAAGTGGCAAGTGGGGCTCAGAGACTTGGACCTGTTGGCAGATTGTTATAGGATCAAGTCCCAAGAGAATGCATGTTACTGAAGCCTGTAGAAAGGTACTTGACAAGAAATTCTCATTTATTACCCATATTCCTTTTCCCGCACAAGGTTGTGGTGGTCTGGAATCAATCCAGAAGCACAGGACACTTAGTTAGGCAAGGCCTCCCACAGATGGGAAGCCCCACACCATCATGCACGCATTTCTACTGTGTTTAGCATCAGCGATGCACCGAAAACATGTCATGTCTCAGCCGCAAGAGCTTCAATGAGGTCGGGTGAGAAGGCCTTACTCACGGTCGGCGTTCGAGTTCATCACAAAGGTGTTCAGTGGGGTCGAGGTCAGGGGTCTGTGCAGATCAATCAAGTTCTTCCACACCGAGGAAGTTCACCAGCTAAGCTATGGAGCTTGTTTTGTGCCTGGCGACACAGACATGCTGGAGCAGGAAAGGAGCTCCTTCCCAAAGCTGCAGCCAGAAAGGTGGAAGCACACGATTGTCTAGAATGTGTTTGTATGCTGTATGGGTGTGGCTGGAAGTGCTCAACTCTGTCATTAGAAGGGGGTTCCTCATGCTTTCGGCCATATAGCATACAACCAGTTTTTTTTGTTTTTTTTTTTCCTTTTCCTCTGGTATATGAACCTCAACTATTGCCTTTACCCAACAGCAGGACATTTGGATTTGTCCAGAATCATCTGGATTGATGATGAATATTTAAGTTGTGTTCCTGCAGCAAGGATGTTCCACGTTCTCATTCTTTTGAGGTTTGATAATGTAATAGCTTTATATTGGAGAAGTGCCAAAGTTGAAAGTGTCTGTTTGCTGTAGAACACTTGAAGACTTTGGCAGACAAGAAACGGGAGGAACAACTCATGGAGAAGCTGGTGGAGATTGTGAATGACAGGAACGCCATCGTGGAGGGGCTCGATGAGGATCGCCTGAGGTGCGCTCATTCTCTTAGAGATTCAGGAGTTATATGCACAACCTGAAGGTTTCAGATCATCATCTCAGCCAAAGTCAGTTGAAGGACCTGGGTTCAAATCTCAGATTCTGCTTAGTCCCCTTGAGCATGGTAGATAACCTGAATTGATACAGTAAAAAATCGCACAGTAATAAAAACGGGTAAATGACTTTAAGAAGCCTTGGACAGTGCTGTCAGCTGAATAAATTAATGGCAGTCTTTATTTTAGGGGATGCTTTCTGCTTGGAAATGAGAGCTACTAAATATGAGTGAAACTTCTGAGCATGTTCAGGGTCTAATAAGAGTTTATATGAGAAACTGTGTAGGAGATGATTAGCTGTAGCACAGAGCCTGAATCATTTTCATCATCAAAATTAAAATGCAGTAGCCGTTGCCAATAGATATTGATAGATGTAATTTATGTAGAAGCACATCTGAGTGTTTCATGTTACATTTTGGTTCTGTTATTTGGTCCAGAGAGGAAGAAGAAGACCAGCAGCTGAATGAGATGATGAAGATCCTTGGTAAGTGTTTAAGAGGTCGATGAAGGTCGCCGAGCACATTGTCACCGCTGCCGGAACCGACAAGCTCGTATCATTTCCATTTTGGCAGCAAATACCAGCTATTAAACTTGAGCAGCATCCCACACCATTACTTACTACTTATTAAAATAGTTAATGCACATTTCGGTTATTCATTCCATTTGTACTAATGACCCATAATGACTCCAGTTCCATCTAAAGTCCGCTTCTGTAATAATTTACTTTTTAATTAAAATACATATTGGAAAAACATATGCTTGCTGTTATGTATAACTGGTTAACTTCTGATAACCTTTTTCTGTAATTTGGCCCAATGTCGCACTATTTGCAAGTCATGACTGAAAAGGGTGAGCTATGAGATGCAGAAACTTTTTTTTATTATTATTTTTATTAGTGTGAATTTGTCATTTTTGTTAGCGGGGCTCTATTTGAAGACCCTTGGTCATTGTACAAGTACGGCTGTTTTTGAAGCAGAAGCAAACTTGGATTTGCATATCATACATTTTAAATGGATTTTGGTTGTTTGTTCAGTAGTTATTCTCAGCCATTCCGCTGTTGATGTGCATTTGTAAATTATTAGTCTCAATATTCTGCATTGCGTTCCATCTGCAGTTCCTGACCCCATCCTTGCCGCTGCTTTTCATTTTTCAGTAAGGGCAGGTGGAGTGCTCTGCAATGAGTATAAATGCGGTGGCACTCGAGTGACCGGTTATAGAAATTGGGATTTCTTTTTTTTTTTCTTCACAAATGCTTTTGTATATTCACAACATGCTGGATTTTGTGCAAAATCTCACGTTTTAGTTCACTTTATGGTTTAGAGAAGTTGCTGTTGTACTTGATTTGTAAATACCATGGCACTGACCAGACCCTGCATTGTCCTAAAGCTTTAACATCCCAGAAACGTGTAGCTTTGAATGTTGAAATCTGTGAGGTCACAGACTTAACTCTTCTCTGGAAATATATGACTGACCAAGAGTTCGTCAACTACGGAGGTGACACCCATAACTGTCTTCTGCTGCGCATTGATTTTTAAGGTGTAGCAGCTCCATGTCTCCAACCCAGATTTTTGTAGAAAACTCACTTCCTGCTCCTGTTAACGCTGCTCACAGCTGCAATTCTGAACATATGCTGCAATGTCTCCTATAGCAATGATTAATGCTAGTACTTTCATTTTACCCCTTTTGAGCAATTTATTTAAAAATGTGCCATATTTGTAAAAATTTCCAAAAATATTTTGAAGCAAACTTTTATTATTTTATGCTATCCGTAAATAGGGGGTTTTCTGTCTATTTTCTAGTATTAAAGGTGTAACTGATTTCTTTTGCTGCGCAATTTTCAAGCATTATTTTTGAAATTTTCTGTATTAATGACCCATGGCGCTGTTTCATTAAGTTCTTAAAAATGCATCTGAAGCACTAATCGAGATATTGCTGTACATTTTTGTATATTTATGCTGCTTTGTTGCATTTGTGATCTTTTTTTTCCCTGTTTTTATAGCAACATTTTGTTTTCTCAAAACAGATGTGAAAAGGAGCAAAAACAAGAAGAAATCACCCATCGCCAAGCTGTTCAAGTGGAAGAACAAGGATTCCGTGGAAGACTGAACTTGCGAAGAGATGGGGTCTACAAGGTCTACCGTGGGCGCCACCATCCTCTGCTGCTCAAAGTCAAGAGTATGATCAGATGGCACCCAGGGTGTATTCATGCACACGAAATATAAAGCTGCTCCTAAGATTCATCTAATGGGGTCCGTGTTGGTGACATTGATTATCTGCGCTTTAGGGAGGCACATCAAGGCCCTTAACTCCTGGGTGTATATTTGGCATCCGACTCACATTGCAGTGAATTGCCAGTTAATTGCTCACAATGGCATAGCTGCGATGCGCGATTCCATATGATTTGGTCTTCTATGGTAATCTCCTCATTTTAACATTAAAAGGATTTCAGAATATCAAACAGGCACTGCTTCTAATTCCGTAGCTTTCAATGAGTTGTCACCAGCTTGTTTTACTCACCGTTCAAGGTGATTCATGCTCTCTTCAGTTCCCCATAGTAAAGATGTTTACAGCCTTAGCAAAATGGGAATATTGGCAGTGGGTCAAATGCCACTTTTTAATGCACCTAATCTTGTATTTTTGAACCCCCCCCCCCCTTCCCATTTATCCGTTTAATGCAGTCATTTGAATTTTATAATTGGTAGTTCATGCCAGGACCTAGTTTGGTGTGGTCTTAAATGAACTCTGGAAAGTAGTGTTTTGCTACTGCTCAAAAGTGTTTGCTTGCATCCCGGTTGACTGACACGGGGGAAGACGTGGTTGAAGACGGTCATCTTCTCCGGCAAACAGTAGCAATATTTAAGCGATATTCATAGCAGCAGGAGGCACGCTTGCGGTGGCAGGCTGTGTGGGGGGAACAAATGTATTTGTTTTGTTACAGAACAAATCAGGGTTGAAAAGCATGTGGAAAATAAATGATAGGATGCATTGACTTGATTCATATTGGATCTGATAAGCCCTTGGACCACCACCCCCCACCAAACTAATTTCAGTGTCGTGTTATTTAATGGCTATAAATTGTGGTTATGAATTATAAACGGTCATTTTGATGACTTTGTCAAACACATTACATTTTTCCCCCCTTCTTTTGTTGTAAAGAGTGCAGAGGAGAATCAAGTAAATTTTTCATTGGGGTAAAATGAAAGGGGACCTCGGCTGGAGGATTACTAGCACTTGTGAATCAGAAGGTGGCAGTGTGGGGTTAATTGTAGGGGAACCATGCAGGGCCATAAATTGGCCACTCGCTTGCTGTTTCGTTGGGTCACAAGTGTGTGTGTGTGTGTGTGTGTGTGTGGGACACGGATTCCAGTGCTGTTTCTGCAAGACAGTTTAGGAAAAGGTGTGTTACCATATCTTCCATGTATTAGCCCCTTTATTACATTCAACTTTTTTTTTTGAGCTTTCTAGTTTCAACCTAAATTCTGCTGCTTTCCTCTGTGCTGCACTGGGCCACATTACTGAGATTTATATCTTTTCCTGGTATTTTTTAAACTTTTACAGTGGTAGCTTTATCTACGGATTTACATATATTTTTATGTAAATATTTTTAAAACGGTCATTGTAAAAGATGGAAAAAGCGAAACATCATTTGTGTTTGTTTTGTTTTTTTTTTTTTTTTTGGCTGTAAAATGAAGCTACTATTAAATTTCAGCAACAGATTATGCACTTGCGTTTTTGTTTGTTTATTTTGCTTACAGTCACACCTGTGCGATTTATGGCACAGATTTGGTTCTCAGGGTCGGGGCTGGATTTATTAAGTAACGTGGAATGTTTTTTCCTTTAAGTCGCTGCCGTCCGTGCATTTCTCCCCGCCGTTGACGGTTTTCTTTCTTTAAGTGGCTTTCCGGCTGCTGCCGAACCGAGGGCTTCTGCATTACGGCGGTGGCCAGCTGAGGGCAGCAGCAGTTGCTGGTTGTCCCCAGCGCTCAAATGAAGCTTTAGGTTTTATATCCCCTCTTGCTGGGTCACGGATCAGACTTGATTACAGCTCTCGCAGGCATGTAACTGTCTGAGTCGCTCGCTGGTCTTCAGAATGTCTCTCCAGGTTAACTATTACCACGGCAATGTTGTAAATTAACATTATGCAAACTATTCATCGGATGGTTTTGGGTGGAATCGAATCATCTTCAGGTCGCAATTCATGCTCGTCGCACGTCTTGCGCGCACCTAGCCGTCTGAAAACGGAAAAAGAAGCGAATAAGGAAACAAAAGACGCGTTTTGATCAGAACAGCTACTGGAGAATGACCCCCCACCCCCACCCCCCACCCCCCAGTGGCTTTTATTGTTATCCTCTATATCATCTGTTTAAGTATTCCTCTGCATGTGTGATGCCTTGAGAAGTGTGGGGCTGTAGCAGAACACCTGGCTGTCAGGTAGGTACCGTGGGGGGTGGTTAGGGTGGGGTTGAAGGGTTGCGAAGGGGGCGGGGGGGTCCCCTGCTGCTTGTGATGCACAGTGCAAGTGACAGTCCAAGCGGCGGACGTGTGATATAAGAGTTAATTAAAGCTTTGCATCCCACCTTGCACAAATGCTCGCGCTCCTGCCGCAATTAGGAATCAAAGGCGAGGGGTTTAATGTCAGGGGGGTGTCTAATACACGGTTTTAACAGGGAGTAGGACCGGATCTGCGAAGCTCCTGATGACAAATAGCATTTACAACAGCCTCAACTTAGAGGGGCATTAATATTCATAAGTAAAAACAATTCCTCCTGTGAGTGCCTGATTTAAAGCCATTGTGATGAGTGGCTCTGTCTGGGCAGCACTCTTGTCTGCTCAAGATCATTACTGCGGACACCTTCGGGTTTTTATTATTATTTTTTAAAAAAAATGTTCCTTTTGTTTTCCGCGTCTGAGCAGGGAATTCTCTTAGACCTATATTTCGGGCACGCTTTAGTGTTGTTTTTTTTTTTTTTTTTGGCGTTTCAGCGGGATAACTGGCGATGAGGGTTCTCGGGCTTCGCCGAAAACCAAATGATTGCATTTGGAAGGGTAGAGGGAGGGTCGGTACTCTTTCGGCGACCCGGACTTCCGCGTTCTAAGCCTTGCAGATCTTTGTTCCTCTCCACCCGTGCAGGTTTCTGCGGTCAAGATGACTTGACGCAAACAGCGGAGACCCCACCAGCCCGGCACTACGGCAACGACGCCAGTTCAGCATCCCAACGTCCAAGCGTGGAAGCGAACGTGGTGCGGAGGCCGCTCGTCCGCCAAGAGGCCGACGGCTGGGCTGAAACGCGTGCGTCGCTGTCGGGAAGGGATGCTCGCGAGCCTCACTCTCCCGCTGCCAGTCTTCCCGTAGTCTCGGCAGCCAGTTACTATAATTGGGCTCCCAGAGGTAATTTCATCAGGATCATTAGCACTGTCGAGTAAACAAGAGGCTCGCTTTTAATTATTGGACATCCAGGCAGAACAGCTAACACTTTCGTCATTGCGATCATCATAATATTTGTACCAAAAGAGACGCGTTCTGTGCGGGTGGATCTGGGGACAGAGACACCAAGGGGAAGGGACGCCTGCGTCGCCGCTATTATGCTAAGCGGCCGTTACGCTTAACTCTTGCGTGCGGGTCGAAGTCGCCGAGCACCTTTTTGGGGCTTAGGGTGCGTTTCGCCGACCCGGTAGGTAAGGCTGGGAGTGCGAGAAGAGGTAATGCTGTAACCGGCGAGTCGTCGTAATGGAAGTTGTTAATGTCATATGTTTGCCTGCGGTTGTGTTTTATTGTGTAGTTTAGCTGTGGTTTCGGGCCCACGTTTCTGTGCGGTAACTCGAATCGGCCTCCGAATGCGACTTTGCTTTAACGGTGAATTCATTTATACTGAGCTAATCCATACTGTTAGTGAGGAATTGCGTGTCTGGTCCTGGAACCTTAGACGCGACCGATCCAGTCGCGCAGCAGTGGAAATTTATGCAAACTGCGCAAAAAAAAAAAAAAAAAGGCTAAAAGTTTAGGGCAGTTGACTAGGAGACGTGATTTATTCGGATCATATTTTTCTTTCATAAAAACGTTTAATGTAGCCGTGTGTTTAGTGCAGCTGTAGAATTCGACCAAAGTTTCTGCTCAGTGCCTCTTTAATTTAGTGCCGGTGCTAAAGTAGATTTGTGTGCCACGTGTGCTAAACTTGGAAACCGTTACCCTCGGTCCTTTTGCTGACTTCATGAGTCAGAGGAATGTCCCTGGAACACCGCTAATGGGGAGATCCTGTGCAAATCACAGTGCCAACAAATGTCGGTGCCATATTTTAACCACACTGAGGACCAGCTCGGTGAGATTCTGTATATTTATATTTGCATCGACACAAAACATTTAAAACAAAATACCCCTAACGAAACATTACGCACTAAGAAAGCTGTGCTGACCTAATATATGGTAACACATTTACTCTCTCAGTACAAAAATAAGTACACCCAGACCATCCTTGTCCTGCAATAATTTTAAAAAGATCTTCCAAGAAAACACTCAAGTTACAGCTTTTGCTTTAATTCTGAGTTTAATGTGTAATGATGGCTCACTTGTGTGGTTTGCTGTCCACATTTAATCTTTACAGAAGGTCAGCCACCTCATCTCCAGGTACCACAACAAGGGCCCCCCCAGGGACTCAAACCTGTGACCTTACAGCTGCCTCTTTAGGTCCTTAGCCGCTGCGCTGCCTACCAGCGGTGTCAACTGCTTACGGTTAAAACAAATTTGACTCTTGTTTAAAATTTAAATCCAAGACAGAATTTCAGCTGCAGCGGAGCAGTGTTTCTAAAGGCAGAGCCTTAATTCCCTAAGTAAATTACATTATGCTAAACAATTAATAAGCCGTCCTTGTTTACAGCACGCCTAAGGCCTTGTATATCTGATAATGCAAACAGTTATGCAGAAATGTACATTTTCAATATCATTGTTGGCTATTATCCACCTTTTTAGCACCTTGAAGCTGTGACAAGAATATTAACCTCATCAATTTCAGGTAGCTTTAATGCTTGAACATCTTCTTTAAAAATCCACATATTTGCAAGAGTCAAGGATTTGGCATTTACGTGACATTTTAAGCCTTTTAGCCGAATCCTGAAAGGGATTTGATACTTACTCAGAAGGAAAAATGATTCTGGCTTTCTTTTTGCAGGAATTAGAGCGCAGAAATCATAAGAAAAACAACAATAACCCCAACGATAATGAAGGCAACGATACAATAAAGTGTTGTTGGAGTGGTTTTAAAAGCAGTGTGTTTGCACGCTGCCATTTCATAAAGACACTGCACATTTTTACCCATTGTGTAGATCCAGCAGTGGTGTCCATATGCAGTGTACTTAGTTTTTATTTTATTTTATTTTTCATTATTTTTCTGGGCCGTGAAAGCTGGAGCAAGCCAGGTTCTACCTGGGTTTTTGGGCCCTCTATATATAGACCTTATACTTGGAATAAATGACTGTGACTGTGAAGCAGCCTACAAAGGACAGTAGAGGTTTAAACCCCTGAAACAACTTACTAGTGTAGCTACAGTTCACCAAGTCCATTCATTTTCCCAACCCTAGAGACCTTGAAACCAAATGCCTACTGTACATCTCCGCGTACTAATGTCAATATTGCCCGAGCAACTGAGCCTGGATTTTCCGGTCCTTTTCAAGTCTTTGTGTCATTTTAAGTGTTTGCGGAGTTCGTTTTGAAATGTGAGAGCGTTCCTTTGGGTTCCCTGCCTTGCAGATCAATTGAATTTCGAGACTGAGCTGTGTTTTAATGGGATGCTATTATGCGAGGGCCTCGGCCGCCAGTGGCTCTCGTCGCGCCTGTGTAATCGTCGCCGCACGACGGGCGACTCCATTCATTGCTTTCTGCGGGTCGGCCTGCTTTGATGCACCTTGTTGTCTTATCTCGGAGCTGTGTGAGGTTAATGAAGTGGTGGCACTTTCACAGCAAAAAAAAAAAAAAAAAAAAAATTTGTAAAATGAAATAAAAATAAAGACTAGGCTGATTGGCAGAGACAAGATGAGTCTCTAAGATGAAAAAAGAGGGGGGGGGAGGGAATTTGAGCGCCACTTAAGTAGCAATACTGGCAAATTAGATGGGTTATAAGCTTTACACATCTCCCTGGGTGGTACCCGCGCCAGTCCGATTGCATCTTTGGACCGGCTTCAATTCGGAGACGCGGCTCAAATCCTGCGTGGTTATGCCGATATGCCAGCCCTCACTTACACATGATCTGTGGTCTCTTCTCTTGCCCATAATTTAGTCGTACTCAGGCTTACCTTCCGCTACACGTGCTGTGGGCGAATGAGGCTGCCTAGACATGAAGCATGAGGCCAGGGATGATCTTCTAAGTTGTCTTGTGCATCTGTAGCACAAAGTCTTTCATGGTGCACTGTGTACTTGTTTACCAGCATGAAGGTCCCTGGATTCAGTGTCCCCTCCTGCTGTAGAACCTGTGATAGCCTTGTTGTACATAACACGAGTACTGCTGGGCAACCTGGACAATACCTGTATGGGAGGACCTGGACAGAAGAGCAAAAGCAAAGCAACCCACAAATAGGACCCAAAAGGGATGTCGCAAATTTTATAAACAGAATCTGTTTTATTATTGTTGTTGTTATTATTTATTGTGCAGACTAGTGGGTGTACTCAAACTTTTGACTGGTGCTATAAATGGGGGGGGGAATCGAGGTTTTGAAAAAAAAAAAAAGCTTTATAACTGTGTAACGGGCCTGGACTTCAGCTAAACAACTAATTTAAAAAGATGCTATTTCATGGTGGTAAAATTTTACTCTGGGTTGTGTGCGGATAGAAATCACCCTAAGCCCCATTTTGATTTGTGCATTATTCTGGTGCGCGTACATTTACAGGAGGTGGTGTAGAAAGTTCATTCATTCGAGAGATTAAAAGCAGAGCCGTAATGTACGCGCAAAACAAATGTTAGTTCGATGTCATTATTTATTATGCGCGTGTCACAGAGGGTTATCTAAGAGCTACTCAGCTTCACTTAAAACTACAGCGGCTCCGCGCAACTTAAATAAAAGCCAAATTCCACAATGCAATAATGCACAAATATGAATATAATATTAGGTATTGCTGTGCTAATGCTTCAATGCTTTATAGCCTAAAGCTTGTGGTTTTTGATATTACAATGTTCCTTTGCATTTATAACAATAAAAATGTTTAATAGGTAAACAGAAATCAGTGACATAAATCTGGAGAGTATACGTTCCTATGAATTAGCATATAAATGAGTTTATATGATACAGCTCGGTGTGGACTGCATATAACTCTCAGTGCAACTTATATGATTCTCAAGCAGAATAGCAGAGAATTAATTTGTTGTGACTATACATTATGGGATTATTTACTAGTCCACATTTAATCTTGATTTTATGGATTTATTTATGTATTGATGAAGGGATAGATGTGTCTATGTAAGTGGGCAGAAAAGGCTAACATTTTGAATACATCGGGATTTAAAAACAGCCCACGTATTGTACACAACAGTGACAGTGGTGGGCAGATTTATTTCGGTGCAGTCCGTGGCAAGAAACGACCCAGTTAAACTGGTCACCTATGATATATTTAATTTATTTTTGCAGTGGTGTGAGTGAGTATTGCGAGACTCAAAACCATTCCAAAATTTGGATGCGTGTGACCGGTGGTCCCGGACTCGCTCTTCTGTTTGGCCTGGCATCGAGAGCCGCTCTTTCACTCAAGAGCAGGCATTCGCATTTTGGACACGTCTCGGTCCTCTGCATCTCTCTTAAATTCTTTTGAACAGAACGGTTTATTTATCGTCCGCTGGTTTATTATCAAAGTTTGTGACGACTGAAATGCCTGCTTGCTCTGTCCTTCCGCCACACATGCTATTCTAGGCAGCTAGGGCTCTGTCAGTGTATTAGCCATGACATGCCAGCTCACAAATCTACAGGTTGCCCTCAACTTACAACAACGTTCGTTTGACCGTGTTGTGTGGTCTCAGCAGCTCCTTCGATGCCCATCGGTTTTTGGGTTTTGTTTACAAAAACATCTTATTTCCGTTTTATTGTGCTTGCGATTCCGTTCAAGTTATTTATTTTTTTTTATTTTTGATGGCTAGCAAATGAGTCAGTGAGTGTTCTGGTGGTGCTGAAAAGAAAAAAGCAAAAGAAAATAATTTAGAAATGGGATGAAATAATCGAGCAGCACAAAAATATGATTATGTACTTATTTGCATTATTTTTCTAAATTAGCATATTCTATATTGTTTTTGAGATTAATAATATGTCAAATTTATGAGAAAAATATAACAAAAGCCGATTACACAACAGAATAGCAGCTGCTCTCCAGACATGACACGGAGCACTAAAGTTTGCATTAATGTTCTCACTGCGTTGTCTCCCGAGTCCTGTCTGTAACACCACTGACAGCACTGTCTCACTACAATATCATCCATGCGTGCTAATTGTTTTTTTTTTTTTAATACATCTTTATGGTTTATATAATACATCATGAGGGGATTTACGACTTGGAGTGAACTTGCGATGAAGTAATCGGAAAAGACGACCGTCTTAAGTCGAGGACCGCCCGTACTTACGACGGTGGTGGCGTACAGCGGACGCCGGGGAGGCATAACAGGAGTTACCAGGACACGGCTGGCTCTGCAGCGCCCGGTTCTTGCCGTCATTCACGGTTTGAGCTCTCTGATCAATACGGTTGAGCTTGCTGAGCCTGTTTAATTCACTGGGCCTCAGCGGAGTCATTATAAGGCAAACAAAGAAGTGATCTCTGTCTTCCATCGCATAACCCGGGTCTATAATTTGCAGCCTTGTTACAAGTAACTTGTTGTCAGCATGCACCACCGTATTAAGCAATCTCTTTATGGCCTCAGATTGATTCTAATTGGATATGCTTGGTTGCTAAACATCACTTTTGAAGTTGCCTTCCATAAGAGAAATGCCAGAGTGGTGGTAGTTTACTTTTAAAAATACTGCTGAATTCATAATGAAAACTCAAAATCTTTCCAGACTATTTATTTATTTATTTATTTATTTATTTTTCTTCCAGCCCCACAAAGGCCATCGTACACGCGGTGTTAAAATATTGTCTTTGTATACATTTTTCTTTGAAAGTAGCGTGTGACACTTTGTGAAGATATATTGCGATCCGCATTGTGGAACTTACTTTTATACAACTGAAAATCTAATAGGATGTCAATTAGAGTAATAATAATTTTTGTTGCTGTTAGTAACAGTAGTAGCAGCAGCGGTCGCACCGGTAATATTAATATAACTACTACAGTTCTGGAGTGTGTTTTTCGTCATCCATTTATTAGAAACGCTATTAGTAGTCTGGTAGTGACATTTTCAGTGGAGGATTGATAAAATTTCGGTCTTCCGTTTTATTTACGTAACGCGACCCGTTTGCGGGTGTCCGCTGCGGCACTGCAGTTTCACTTTTCAAATTAGCAAATGTGTTTGTGCCCAGCCGTTTTGAAGTGGCAAATCTGGACAAATATTCCATTAAATCTGAATGCTGAAAACATTCATTTATCTATCGCAGCAATGCTCAGGGATTTGACCAAAAAAATAAATAAATAAATTCTAAAAAATAAATAAATAAATAAATATTTAAAAAAACACCAAAATGAGTGACAGAAGTGAAAACAGCAATTTTCATCTCTACATTTCATTAAAACCTATACGGCACTACAGAACCTGTTAATTATGAAAGAGCTTAACTCTTTATCTGGGAGGATTTGGCCTCCTTTGACGTCGCCTGCCTGTCCCAGCAGGACTGTGGCCCGCAGCTCATTTGAGAGGATGGCTTGGTTTGTGTTTACTATTATTTCAGCACCCGCTGGCCACTTTATTAGGGACACCTGTTTAGTACGATCCTCTTTTGACTCCTGTGAGCGTAAAACTTCTTGGATTCGGAGAGAAGGTTCTGGAGACCCCCCCCCCCCCATCTAGGATGGATCGTGAGCTTTGTTGCTTTTGCAGGTTCCTTGATGCTTTTGCAGATTTCTCGATGGCACTTTCATTCTGTTACCGTCAAATGCCACCGCCTTTCCATCCCAAAGATGCTATATTGGCTTGAGAGGTGGGACAGTACAGGTTGCTGTAGTAAATGACTGTCACGCTTGGGTTTCTGTAGAGTGTAAAAGGCCCACAAGGTCGGCCGTTTCCAAAATGCTGGAACCGGCTCGACTGGTACTGATGGTCAAGTTTCATTCAGTCACTTAGACCGGACATCTGCTCCATCGTAATCTTCTTCCATGCAGTATCTGGACCGCTGGGCCGTGTCTGTGAGTTTTGCACACTGCATCGCAACCATGTGCAGCTCCATTGTGCATTAAAAGGGATGCAGGAGAAAAAGAATAAGGTGGGGATCTGGTTGGTGGAACTGCAGGTTTCACAGCACAGTCAGGCCTCCTTCCCCATACATGGGATTGAGTTCAAAGGTGAGGGCTCTCCATCATTGTGCAAAGGCCCTCTGCTCTACAGAGGAGGACCCCTCTGCTATTTACAGCCCAAATGTTTTTTCACTCATCTATTACTGCTCCTATTAACGGCTATTATTCTTCACTTTGACATCTGCGCCTGTGTTTTTGCGCCGACTGTGATTCGCGCGCCGTGGCAATAACTCAAAACGTTGGCTCGACTCAGCCAAAGCCAACACGGCTTTATTATGTTTTCAGATCTGTTTATGCCCTTCATGTCGATGGCATGTGTTGCTTTGGAAAAAGAAAAGAAAAAAAAAAAACAACGATTTTTAATTGAGCGATGAAGCTGGAAATGGTGGGCACTTCACAGAGGGACGTGTTTAAAACCAGGAGACTGTGACCTAAGTTGGACCCGGGTGCAGGGTTTGTGTCGGTGTCTCATGCCACGGCGTAATATATCACCAGACTTTAATGTGACGTTTACTACATGCTGTAATAATCTCCTATTTAAATAGATATAGAAGGAATAGCCACATAGGCATGGCGATGTCCAAAGTGTGAGCCACATGCTCCGGTATCCAAAGTTGTGCAAAATATCCCTGATTTTTCCGTTTTTATTCTCTCATTTATCATTCGTTTCACATGAAGGGGAAAAAAAAAAAAAAACCTGACTCAGCCTTGAAGGTCCGGCTTAAAAGCACGGGCAGGACAATTCTCTACTATACGAAGCAAAAAGTGTAAGTGTTTTTACATCAGATAAAACTTCTATATTTTTCATTTGCCCAGAATCTCCTTCTTTGCTTTTTTTTTTTTTTTTTTAAATTTTTTTTTTATGTCATCTATGGCTTTCTGCTAAGAAATAAAAGGTAACCTGATTTCCTGGCTTTTGAAACAGTGATGAAGAAAAATAGACTGAGGGTGAGTAGATTAAACAGTTAATAAGGGTATATTACAGTGCTGTGTTGGCCTCGGAAAGAATTGACACCCTTTCAAAGTACATTAGGCCCTAATCATATTTCTCACTATTCTGTTGCAAATTGAATGATATAATATTCCTCATTTTGAAAATTAAAAACCCCAAACCTTTTAGTTTTGCCTTTCAAATGCCCATGTAAAACTTCATCAGGGGTCCTAATCGAATTATTTTTCAATATCATCCCTTTTCCCTACAATTATTTACAAGATCCGACTTCCTTGAAGGAAGGGTGATTCAATTTTCAGGAGGATACATCAAGCACTTAAGGATTTTGCACGGATTGATTGATTATGTTTTATCGTGTTATCTTGCCTGGAGTAGTTTGATAGGGCTGCTCTCTTTCCACCAGCCTCTATCTCTTATTTCACATAATTTTGTCCCTCTGAGCTTTTATGCCCGCTCGTTCTTCTTAATGTGTGTGTTAGACACAGATAGGGATGGATAGCCTTGTCCATGCACACAGACAAATTAAGGCGCAAGAATTCCAATTAAGAAATTCAGGCCTTTTCCACTCTTTCTGAATCATGATATCCTTAAGGGGTATATATCACTTCTAATATTCGAAGGTTTTTTTTTTTTTATTCCTTCCCATGGTCTTCCGTCTCCCTAATACTGTGTAATCAGAGAATAATCGCCGGTGCATCTTAAGAAGCGCGTGAGGGTATTCTATTGTATTCCAGCAATCCTTGAAACTCTAATGCAAACGCAGCCCCGTTGAATCCTTCAAACAATTGTTTGGGCGCCAGTCGCCGCTAACAAACCTCGAAGTTCAAGTGTCTGCACACTGCAGGACCCGCTAAGCCTGTCGTCTTCAAAAGCAGCTCGTAATTATTAACTTTCCTAAATTCTGCCTCCGGGTCCGACTGAAGGGGGTGGGGATCGTCGAAGAGCCGTGTGTCTGGACGTGTAGGAATCGATGTTGTTCTGCGCGTAAATGTAAGGGAGGAGTGATTTCACTCCGGTTCAGACTCGACAAAACCGCAGGTAAATCTCTGGCATGTACTCGAGTTTGCGTAGGGATTGCGAGGCCCATCGACTGACCGGTCGTAGTGTTCTGCCACGTCCGGGTCCTTAAAGGGTTAACAAGTGAGCAGCTGCGATGTCTTGATCCTGGGTAAATGTCATTTAGACATGAGACGCGCTCTGGTCAAAGTCCCCCCTCCAAATATAAATTTAATCACACTGCCCTATCCCCACAATATCCTCACCCTAATTAGCGCTTGGCCACCGCCGAAGTGTGATCTGGCCCTTCCAACACAGACGCCGCCCCAGTATGCCCCACACACACACACCGCACGCTCTTGCCCAACTGTCTGGCTATTTGAGAGCTCGGATAAAGCAACAGCGACGTGGGGGGGAGAAAGAAAAAAAAAAAAAAAAAAAACTATTGCCGCGGGCCATGAAACGAGGCGACGCGCGAGCGGCGCGGGGTCGATCTCGCCCGCTGAAATTAGTGGAAATGGGGGTCTCGGTACCATAGAACAATTGAAGCAGACAGACTTTTCATAAGGGAGAGAAAAGAGTAATAATGTGGCCAGCAGCAGTCTGTGGTTCCTGTGGTCAAGATGGCACATTTGAAAAGAAGGTTGGATGTGGAGCACTGGGCAGATGAATGAAGTATCAGCTGGCACTAGCACAGGGCCAGGAAAGTGAATATTCTTGAATTTACCTAAAAAACCGTGTAGTTAATATTTCAACTGCTTTGAGTTTGTTATGTGTATACCGATAATCTGCTGCAGGTTCAACAGACAAGATGGGCATGCAAAGCTCTGATGTTATCTTAGACCTCACTTGCAAAGTTCTTTAAGTATCCATCTGGTCTCCTGCTTGAAGACACATGCTTTACTGCTTCTCTCCGGAGCATCGGTTCTTAATCTTTTCTAGGCCCTAGACTCCTCGGAAGAGCCTCGCACCTTCGAGCAAAAAAGTCCATCAAGTGACAAAATATTTCACTCAACGTATTGCCCTGAAAACGGACTACTGTCACACGCGTTTACGTCGCTGATGGTGACGGTATACAGCGATGCCTCCGTTCGTGCTCGAAATGCGTTCTTGAGAAATGCACCTCAAGGAAACAGCGCTGTGAGGTCATCGATACTTTGCATAAATGGAGCATGAAAACCATTCACATGCAACAGAATACGAAATAGATTATTTTTAACTTTACCAAATAAATACAAAAAAAAAACTGTCTGATTGGATGAATAACAATTAAAACTCCAAATACAATTTTTTTTCCAATATTGAAAAGTACGACGTAACATTGGAGAAAGGGCTGAAAAAGAGCACCGTCATAAAACGGTGACAGGAAGTAGAGCAGTGTAAGGTAGTAGTACAGTAATATTACTGTGTTATGCTTTCTTTATTTTGTGTTTTATTGAACACTTATTTTCAGAGCAAGTCTGTGTCTCACCAACCTTCTGAACCCCATACACCAGCAGATTCCAGGCTCAGAAGCATTGGCCTAGCGCAAGTCCGCTACTAGGTTAAATGCATACAGGAGCGCAGATTTCTATTTGCCAGACAGGAAATGCTGATCACCTTCACGCAGCAGCAGTAACTGTGACTGACACCCTAACTCGTGTTACGTAGGAGGAAGGAAAGAGCGGCAAAGCAGGGTATACGACAGATCTGAGACAGAGGTTGTCCACTACTGCAGTGTGGACATAGATAGGCTTGATCATGGATACCAGTTGCACTGATTCAAGTATTTCCGAAACGGTCATGCTTTTGGGATTTTAGCACACTGCAAATACATAAACATGACAGTACTATACCTTACTTTACTACAGTACCCCCACCAGTAGCTCACCTTTCAAGCCACCGGAGGATCTTTGGGATTAAATGGTGGAGAAATTATGGAAGAACAACAAAGCTGACAAGTCAACTTGGATAAAGAATGTTGTGGAAAAAAGTTTAGGCCCCTGTTGCTGATTCCATGTTGCTACGGAGTCAAATAAGGATCTTGCTAAATGGGATGCCTAATAATGCCTAATAAAATGGCCAGTGAGTGCAGCGAACGGGTCCCCACCTGGAAATATCGGTCAGGGTTCGTGGAAATCAAAGTTGAGCCCATCCTTCAGCGACCTTTCTGCTCCTCCTGCACGCTGAACTTTTTACACCACAACACTTTATACCTCTGCTGGTAGAGGACTGTAAAGTCCTAGTGTTGTACACTGCTCTTACTGTGGTACACCTGTGCATGCAGACAATAATTTTGTGTACTTGGAACCTGTCAAATGGCCCACAGGAGCAATAATTCATAGACATTCAGAGACACTTGTATATGGCCTAGAAGGTGCAATAAATCATCATATTTGATATATAATTTTATACATATACAATATGTTCAATATACATACCAAATGAAATACGCTGCCTGGCCAAAAAAAGAAGTCACCACCTGGATTTAACTTAATGTTGTGATGTGGGGTTGCTTCAGTCGGTCAGGTCTAGGTTCAGCAATGTTATGTGCCCAAAAAATTAGCTCAGCTGACTACCTGAATATACTGAATGATCAGGTTTTTAAATCAATGGATTTTTTCTTCATATTCCAAGACGACAATGGCAGGATTCATGAGGCTCAAATTGTGAAAGAGCGCTTCAGGGAGCATGAGAGAGACATCATTTTCACACACGGATTGGCCACCACAGAGCCCAGACCTTAACCCCATTGAGAATCTTTGGGATGTGCCGGAGAAGACTTTACGTAGCAGTCTGACTCTCCCGTCATCGATACGAGACCTTGGCGAAAAATGAATGCAACTCTGGACGGAAATAAATGTTGTGACATCGCGTAAGCTTATCGAAATGGTGCCACAGCAAATGCGTACCGGAATCAAAGCTAAAGGCGGTCCAACCAAATATTAGAGTGTGTGGCTTTTTTTTTTTGGCCGGGCAGTGTATATGTACAATAACTACAATACACATACAATATACGCAATATATACAATAAATACGATGCATACAGAATATGTACACTATTTACAATAAATATAGGACTTGTACAATATATGTATACAATGTGTACTGTACAATATATACAAAAATATACTGTATATAATGCATATACAAAATGTAGAAAATGTACAATATATACAGTATGCAAATCTAAAGTAAAAAATATTTGCCTGTACACATGAAGAAATCCTCAACGCTAAGTTTTCCACTAAATATCCAACAATATAAAAGAATAACAGTGGGGCAATCACATCATTGTACTAACACATTTTACATCGATCCAGAATCGATTCGAATAGCAGCCACGCTGGTCTGAATAAACCTGCTTTCTTAGCATACAGACATAGCGGCCCAGGCCATCCACAAAGCAGATGAGACAGAACAGCCAGTGCTTCACTCAGCCCCTCGCTGGGTAATATGTGTAATAACGTTACAAATTATTGCTGCATATGATGTGAACGCAACAGTAATAATGATTTTAATATTCCCTGAGCTGCCAGTTTATTAGGTACACATATCTAGTAGCATGCTGAGCTCCCTTTGGCCTTTAGAGCAGCGTGACTTCATCTGGGTGCAGACTCTACAAGATGCTGGATGCATCGTGCAGGAACACCGCACAATTCAGAAATGCTTGGTTACGTAGTCGCTGCACAGTCTTGCTGCAAACAGCCTTTTCTATCTCATCCCAAAGATGTGCCATTGCTCCATAGGGTTGAGATTCAGGGGCTGTGCAGGACACCGAAGCAATGAAAACTCACTGTCATGCTTCTGGAACCATTCGGTGGCGCTATGAGTCCTGTGACACGGTGCCTTATCATGCTGGAAGTATCTATCAGTGTATGGATAATCTGTAGCCAGGAAGGGGTAACTTGGTCAGCAGTGATGTTCACATATGCCGTATCATTCAGATATACTTCAGTGGGTGACAGGGCACCAGGAAAACATCCCCACACCATCACACTGCCACCACCGGCCTGTACTGCTGACACCAGACAGGATGATTTATGGATTCTTGTCGCTTGAGCCAAATTCTGATCCTTCCATCAGAACGATGCAGAAGGAACCTGGACTCAGGCAACATCTTTCCATTCCTCAACAGTCGAGTTCTGATGTTCCTGTGCCCACTGAAGATGCACTTTCTCGTTCTTCAGTTATGGCATTGTCATCTAACGTGGTCTTTGGCTTCTTTAGCCCATTTAAGACAAAGCCCAGTAAGTGGTGAGTTCTGACATGACATTTTGCACACCAGTGTCGAATTCTGTTTTCTTGCACAATATTTGCCATTCTCCTTTGACCCTTCTCATCCAAAAACTGTTGTCATCTACAGGATCACCAATCACTGCTGCTTTTTGCTCTGGCGCCGTTCTTGGTGGTTGTGCAGGGAAAAAACCATGACAGTCGCTTCTGAGATTCTAGAAATGGCACACCTAGCACTAACTATCGCAGCACGTTCGAAGACACTAAGGCCACTCATTTTGCCCTTTTCAAGTCTCAGCTGAACGGGCACTGATGCTACAGTATGGGTCTGCCTGATTTGTAACACATCACAGTCATCTGACATTTGACCTGGAATGTACGGTTTGGTTGAAAATCTATCAATGTCAACACAACTATGCCCACCGTTACGCTGTAAATAAAAGCCATTTTAAGAAATTGGCATCAAAATTATATTTTATGCTTAGTTAAAAAAAATCACTCAAGGGACTGCAGTTACTTCATATGTTGTTCGAGCTAAACCCTCCACGAAGAATACTGTACATCTGTTTGATAGAGCAGCACAGCAGGTTGTGAGGTCCAGGAGGGAGGGGGCAAAAAACATTAGCAAGAGTACTCGGAGGAGTTAGACACATGCCGGAAGGGTGAAATTAAGGCCACTTGAACACTGGGCAGCAGGAGAGGCACTGTCTTGTTAGGCCAATGATGCGATCATTACTTATCCCAACATTTTCATTTACACAAAAAAATATAACTGGCTTTCTGTCACCTGTATTTTATTCATATCCCGGCTTCAGCAGATATTCACATTTCTTTGCGGGCGACACGTTGTCCAGTTCACCGTCTAATGTAACTGTTGTCTGACTGGCTCTGAAGAAAATCAATAATAATAAGAAGAGTAATAATAAACATGAAATGCATCTTTAGGAAAATGTATGATTTAGCAAGAAAGGAGTTGGGCCAAATTGACCGATAGTTTTTAGTGGAGTTATATACTTTTTTGGGAGAAGGTGGGGGGTATATATTATGGCTGCTGGATTGTGTCTGACAGGTGTCTCCAACCAATAGTGTCTCTGTCCAATAGTTTTTGGTGGAATCATATACTGTTTTTTGGGGGAGGGTGGGGGGTATATATTATGACTGCTGGTCTGTGCCTGACAGGTGTCTCCAACCAATAGTGTCTCCAACCAATAGTATTTAGCCGAGTCATGTACCTTTTTTTGGGAGGTGGGGGGTTTACATTACGGCTGCTGGTCTGTGCCTGACAGGTGTCTCCGACCAATAGTGTCTCTGTCCAATAGTTTTTGGTGGAATCATATACTGTTTTTTGTGGGAGGTGGGGGTTATACAGGTATATTATGGCTGCCGAACCGCGCCCGACAGGTGTCTCCGACCAATGGGGTCTCCGACCAATGGTGTTTAGCCGAGTCATGTACCTTTTTTTGGGAGGTGGGGGGTTTATACTGGGGTCCCCGGATGCGCGCTCCCGCGCAGCCGCCGCCGGCAGCTGCCGGGCCCCGAAAATAATGACAAAAACAATTAGCGCGCGGAGCGGCGGCCTCTCTCTCGCTCCTTAATGATCTCCTCCGAGCTTAATTAACCGCCTTAATTATCAGCGCTTAATGCGCGCATCAATTATGTCAAATTACGGCGCGAAAAATCGCAAAAGTGCGCAAAACGTCAGTGCGGCGCCGTTCACCTGGCGGGCGGAGAAGGAGGGGGGGGCGCCGATGACGGATGGGTTTATTACGGAGAGAGGGAGCGAGAGCGGCCAGGTGTGTGTGTGTGTGTGTGTGTGTGTGTGTGTTCGCCCCTCCTCCGTCTTCCATTTTTTTTTTTTCTAATTTTTTTGGCTCCTTCGCCGCGATGCCAAGGTGCGATGCTCCCCACACCAGATGGACTCAAACGCCGAATTATTAAATTATGAATATTAATACAAATCAGACACGAAAGAGGTAATGATTTTGCTGCCCTACAGAAATAATTAACATAATTTTGATAAATTACTTGATAGCAGATTCTCAAAATTGAGGTAGATTTATCTTAATTAATATCTGGGACGTGGCTGGAAGAAAGGTGCGCGGCTCCGCTGGGGCCGCGGCGGCGCTGCCTCGCCGTTTCCACGCTTTTTTGGCGCACGGCGGAGGCCCGGGCGAAAGTGCGCCGCGCTCTCCTGATGCGCAATTAACTCGTTTCGGGCACCGCGGGGGCGCGCACGCACACGTCCGGATAACCCCCCCCCCCGCCCCCATCCTCCCTCGATTTTCCGGACCTCTGTTTAACATCAATTGTACAGACCAAAGAGAAGAGAGAAATATGATAAATACTGGGGGGAAGTAAACAGTTTTACGCACGATGCGGGGACAAATATAAACGTTGAATTAATTTTTAACTTTATTTATTTATTTATTTATTTATTTATTTATTTATTTATTTTCCAGAAAATAATGAATGCATAAAATAGCGCCCCCTAGTCCGTCTGTAGCAGCGTGTGTGTGTTTCGGTTACAGCCCTGACTGTAATTTTGTTAGGCACGTAGCACTAGCATTACACATGACAGAATGTCATTTAAGTGTTGCTGTAGTTCAAGGTGCAGAATTGTACAGCATCGTAGTTTTAAAAAGTGTTTAAAGTATCCTTTGGGTTTTCCGGACTTTTGCCATATCCGGACACCCCCCCCCAATATAGTTGATGATGGACTGTGCACAAATACACACAAACACTCACCCATCCCAGCAGATCCTCAGTCGCCCACATACTAGGCTGACTAGGCTAACTGGCACCAGCACTGTACTTTACTGTAATTTACTCTGCTGTACCGCCCTGCTGGATGCGCAGGTACCCATTGATCGAAATGAAAATCAAAACAGTCGCCGTTCTCAGATCTTTTTATGAATCCGCGTACGGAGCCTCGGCTTGTCTAGACTTCGGTCTATTACTGAAAATTGTAATGACCCACTTCATAGTGTCGTGGTGGCACAGAGGAGCGTTTTTAGTAGTAGACTGATAAGCATAAAGTGCTCCGCTGAACGTCACAGAAAATCCTTCCTCCCCACTACCATCGAGCTTTATAACTCCACTTCCGGTCATTCATAAACACAGATGTGCAATAACTCGTTTCCTTACTTCCCATTAATACAACTTTGCAAGGTAGAACGTGTGACATTTCACTTATATGTGTAATACTGGAACGAAGACTTATTTTAGTTCATTTGATACCCATATTTATTTATCGCATATTCTATTTATTTAATATGTTCATCGCCACAGCTGCCCTTCCTATTATTTGTGTCCTGCTCAGTTTCTGCAGCCGTAACACAAGCAATCTCCTTTGGGATAGCAAAGTTTTCTTCCGCTTCCGATTCAATAAAAAAAAAAAAGAAAAAAAAAGCTGAAACGGCTCAACGACGCGACGTTCGGCGCTATGCCCCCCCCCCCTTTTAATTTATTTACTTGCTTAAATAGCGCTTCCCTCCTAGCAACCGATAAAATGCAAACTCGAACCGCCCCCCTCTAAAATGCGCCGGCGGTGGCGGTGGCGGCGGCGGCTGAAATTAATGCGCGCAGACAATACAGTCGAAATAAATTAATTTATTAGCTATTTAATGAATTCATTTGGAGTCGTGCTGTGTTGCACGATTATGCTCAAGTGTTTAATTACAAATATAGATGCGATGATGCTCTTTAATTACCCTGGCCTAATACCGTATCGCTAACTTTCCTCCCGTGGTTCCGGGTTCTATGCAGCAACAGGAGACGTATATTAGTCGATTCACTTTAAAAATATTACATTATGAGCTGCCAGCGTGCTGGCGTCTTTCCAGCCTACAGTGGATCCCCGCTACCCGGGAAGCCGCTCTCCGCAACTAGGAAACGGCATAAAATTTGCATATTAATTCGCGGCGGCTAATCTGGAGCGAGCTCGGATCGAGCGGCCCCCTCTTTACGCTTGGTGCCCGGAGTTGCGCTCCCTTCCTTCTTGCAGTCGCAGTCCTCGGCGTGCGGATTTTACGCTCGACCCGGCGGAGGAAACAATCCCGACCCCGTCCCCGCTGTGATCCGAATCCGCCAGGAAGCGACGCGCCGGCGAACGAGGCCGCTACGCGCATCCCGCGTTCGCCTCCTTCGCTCCATCTTCTCGCAGGCGATTAGATGTGTAATGGGTATAACTCACCTCCTATAACCCTGCACGGAGTGTAGCGGCTAGTGTGTATAGTGCAGATGTACGACGAAGGCCGACAGTATAGATTTACTGTGTTTCGGTGGGAAATATGTCCAAGAGTTATGGGCTCAGTACAAACTTTTTGTATATTCAAATGGATTGTCTTGTTTGTCTGTGTACATACGCCTACCCCTTATTCAGTTAAATATACTATTATACAGTGACGTTTTAGCACTGTTTTTCACCATGTCCGTATAGCCAGGTAATATAGTACGCGTGTGAATATAATAGCGTTTCTTGTGTCTTGTGTTTAAAAAGCACTTCTATATTCCGGTTGGGGTCCTGTTTCCATTTGTATGTTAGCAAAAGGCTGAACGGGGTATTTCGGGCAGCGTCGCCCATCCCTGTCTCTGTTTTGGTTCCTCCCGGTGCTCTGGTTTCCTCTCTCAGGCCAAAGACGTGTGTTTGAGGTCAGCCGGTCGCCGCAAGTCGCACGCAGTTAGTGAATATGCGTGTGTGGATGTGCGTTGCGCTGCTCTGTTGCAAAAATGGGTGAAATGATGCGTCCGGCGCTGCAAGTTGTCTTCCACGGAGGTGTCAGCGAAACTTTACGTGTCGGCCATTGCGCGTCGCTTTGAGGAAAAGTGTCTGCCGAGTAAATAAATGCACGTAAACGCAGAGTCGGCGTGCGAACACTAAGTCTGACTGATGTCCTTCCGGAAAAATATCACCGTGCCCACGTTTCTCCCACCTCGGTGACGGTTTAGCGTGCGATTTCTCCTCTTCCCTCGAGAGGAGACCTGTTGCTCTAAGGGTAGTGGAACTCTGTAGAACTTCCAGCCAGTGATGTTTGTGCTCCGATGCTGAGGGATATTTAAAAGTTGCGGCTCTGGCGGCTGATCCGGTGGCTGAGCTGTGGCTGCGAAAAAGCTGCAGAGAATCGGTGAAAGGAAGGCCAGCGAAAGCCGTCAAGGCCCAATTATATTTCTGTCTTATTTTTAACAGGATTAGAGGACAATGCAACTTCTGCGCAACTATTTGAAGGAGGGAGTTAGCAACGTGCGTAAAGAGGTGTAGCCCAGCTGAAATTCCTCTTGTCCCCTCGTTCTGCAAGACGACTTTTCTGCAAAGTGTGTCCGGACCGCCCGAACCAGGCAGGAAGGAAAGCTTATTAATTTCTCTGTTTCTTAGAAAGAAAAACAAAAACCGTTTTGGAAATCCTCGCTTTTGCGGGAACACAAGCCGATGCCATATGCTATTCTTTCTTTCAGCAGTACTCCTTTATTCCGCCATAACAGAATGTCTTTTTATAGGTACCAGAGGGAAAAGCACAAAGGTCTGCAGTTGAGGATTCTGTCTTTTGCTTTGCGGCCAAAAAGTAGGATAAAGTAATTAAGAAGCAATAAACAGCGAACTATTTAACAAGGGATTTGGTTGGCAAAACCAGCTTTTGTTACTTTATATTTAGGATATATTTATAATTTTTCCGAGATGAATGTGCATTGAATGTGATCGTTCTTCCTTTGCATTGTTTGGCAAAATTGTCTTTCGCAGAAGGCCCATTTGCAACAATTGCTTCATCTAAGCACCCTCTTTCCGCGATAGTTTAGGCTTTGCATGAATCTGCCTCGGCCCATTGTTTCGCGGGTACCTCGAAGAAGGGCTTCCTTTTGAAGGGCCTCTTTTTAGCCTCGCGCTAATGAGTGCGCCGCTTCCCGGAAATTTGGAGCCGAGGCGCACGTTCCGCGCGCCCCGCGTTTAGTTGTCAAACAAGGGCGTACAATGCGCCGTTTCGGCGTTGTGTTCTAGCTACATCCCGACAAAAAAATATTATCGCTCTCTTGAAAGCGGCATTGTTCCACGCGACGCTTTATTTTGAAAGACGTAAGCGCTTCACGCTTAGCGATCCCAGAGCTGTGCGTTTGTGAAAATCAACCCGCTTTTGAAACCCAACTTCCATTTCTTTCCGAAGTGCGAAAAGACACTTAATTATCTTAACTGGCATATTTCGTGCTTGTAAAGCCGATTTCGGCAATAGTGTCATTTTTTTTTTTTCCCTTTTCCTTCTTCTAAACTTGTTTTACATCTTCGACCAGAAGCAGAACATCCTCCACCAGCCCAGCGGGAATAAAACATTATAACCGGAACGCAGCTCGCTTGTTCAGCAGGTAATTCACCTTCGGGGGGAGGGGGGTTACGTCATTCTAAATATTATATTTGCAAAGCTACGTAGGTCTAACAGTCGGAGCGTTTTTCCCCCGGTTTGCGGCAATACGAACGCGTCACAGAGCGCAACGGGGGCCGATGTCTGTCCCGCGTCGCTTGCCGCGCCGCGTTCGCCGTTCGGGGCTTGGATGAACGTGGAGGCACCCGACACCGACAGGCAGAGTTGGTGGGAGAAGCAGCATTCTCTCCACAGAGGAGAGGTGCGTGCATTTGAAGGTGCGAACCGGGGCTCCTGTAAGGAAGGAAGGAGGGGGACCCTGGTTACTCAGTTAAATGTTCCTAGCAGGTAAGCCTGTTGCTGACAGATGGTGTTTGTGAGTGATGCTTGTTCCCAGCTGAGCTGTGCCCCGGGAAACACTAACGGATCCTGTCTCTGCAGAAAAGCCCGTCCAACTTGATGGCATATGCTCTGCTGTGGCCTACACCTGTCGGAAGGATCGAGTTTACAGGAGGATCCCCCAGCGCCACCTCTAACAGTGGTGTTAATCACAGCTCACTCACACACTTCTCTGACTGGTAAATAACCGAATGCAAAACAACAGGGGGGTGGGTGTTGGGGGGGGGGGCGCCCAGCCTTGGCGCTCAGCTCTGCCGTACGAATCCAGGATCGGGTAGTCACACCTGCGCTAAGGTGCCCTACATAACTGGACCCTGCACGGTTGCCTCGTATTTCCTCTCACGCCTGCCCTTTTTTTTTTTTTTTTATAAAACGCAACTCTCGGCCGCAAGCGATGGGGCTTAGCGCACCCGTCTCACGCCAGCGAAAATATGGGTCACCTGCCGCACGGGGGGTAGCGAACGAACTCCTCGTGTTTCCTCGTGTTCTCTCGGCGCTGCTTTCATGTTAACGCATATAAGATTCAGGACTTGTTTGTGGATTTTAAAGTTTATCAGTCGATAATAATATTTCTAGCAATATTTATTATAGTAAATGGCCAAAGAAAGATCTATCTATCTATCTATCTATCTATCTATCTATCTATCTATCTATCTATCTATCTATCTATCTGCCTGCCTGCCTCCCTGTCTGTCCCTCAGTTAGTTGGCCAGCATGTATCAATAATGTAAGATATTTATAATCTATACAGACATGCATACTGTGTGTGTGTGTGTGTGTGTGTGTGTGTGCGCGCGCGCACGTGTGTGTCTGACTGTGTGTGTGTATGTATAATTAGAAGTGTTGGTTTCATGCCTGGCTTTGGCTAAAAGGGAAAAGCAATAACCGTGAGCACCTCCTGTGAACAGACTATGCCAATGCCCACTTCTGACCGAGTGCCAAGCCTGCAGTTGGGACAAAGGATCTGCCAGCCTCCCCAGCAGCGGCAGAAGGCGGCGGGCCTCTCCGGCGCCACAGACGGGGGGCGCGCGGCGGCAGCCTGTGATCAAGATCCGGGAGCAGAGTGTGGGCCACGGCCGCCCGGGCTCGAGCAGCGGACTGCAGAGCTACACGCGAGCGCTCTGCCTCTCCTGCCCGCCGAAGGCCGAACGCGCCCTCGGGAGCATCGGGCTGCTCTTCTCGCCGGGAGCTCCGAAGAGAGCGGCACGTTGTCAGGTGACTCGTGCCGCCTCGCGGAGCCTCGTGCATTTACTTAATGGAAGAATAAATAACCGTTTATGCTGGGCTCTTGTGTGTATAATGGCAGCTTAATTGCAATGTGCAAAAAAGAGGGGAGGAAAATAATGGAAGTGTGAATTGCATTCTGGGCGGCGCACGAGAAAAAGAGCTCAGAAGCGGCAGCGCGGTTTGCCACGTTTTTTGACGTGGCGCCTTCGTGCGGCACAGGGCCGCTCTGCTGGAACGCGGCCCTTTTGTTCTCGTGAGCTACGTGCCCTCTTAGCCATTTCCCCCATTGTTTCCGTGCCTTCGCTTTCCCCGGACACCGTGCTTAGGTTCTTCGGCACTTTGTCATTTTAATGCGTTTTGGATGGTATTATTTTTTTAAGGCCTGCCTGTACGACATCATTGGCTTGGCTTCTGCCTTGTGGTGGAGGAAGGAGCTGCGTGAGCTCTCTTCTCTTCTCTTCTCTTCTCTTCTCTTCTCTTCTCTTCTCTTGCAGAGATCGTGGAGCTCTTCCCTGCTGCCAGGGGATGTGCTGGTCGTGAAGGTGGAGCCTGGCAGGATGGATGTCTGTGCCACAATGGCCAATTGTTCTGTGAGTGCTTACCTGGGAGTCGGCCGCACGGCTGGGAGTCGGGATTAATTAGAGTCTTTTAGAGCAGAGAATTACGGAGTTGCGCCGCCATCCCCAGCGCAGGCGCACCGTTTTATTCCCCCACAGTATGGCAAGTTGGCAGACCCGACAACATTAACATATCACTGTTTCCCTTTTTATTTTGAATTATTATGTATAGTCGTTTTCTGGTTAACGTAACTGAAGGAACCGTGCCGTTTCTGGACCGTGTTCGCTAACGCTCATATCGGCAACCGTGGTCGTCGGCTAATATTCATCAACATTGACCTCTCCGACTGAACCTGCCATGCTGCTAAAATAATATTTAATAGGCATAAAGTGAATATGTGTGTATTATTTATGTATGTAAGTATGTCCCCGCTTTAGAATGCCCACTAGGGGTGGCAGCCACTGGTACTTGGACCTCCACAGGTTTATTGTTCTCCCTCTCTTTGCATTTGGGAGTATTTTTTTTGTTTGTTTTGTTTTCCTTTCCTCAGCCACCACTTGGTTCACTTTGCAGTTAACTGTACCCTGTTGCTTTTCTCACCCCCTGCAACATTGCACAGCACTCGATGTCACTGTGGTGGCAAAGTGTGTTCTATAAAAATGAACAGAATAGAATTACATCCTTTTATTTTAATGAATCATGTGTTATTCCAGGTAATTTATGCCCAAATAAATATATATGATGGTCCAACTGTTTAACTGAAATGGCACCAGTTGTAGAGTCTCGCAGGAAGGGACATGTCCCTCAAACATGCTGCGAGCAGGCAAGCGCGCTTAACAGCGACATTTTGGTCCTCGACCCTGCCATTACCCAGTCTGGGTCTGTATGTTGTCACACATCTGCCTATATTATTTCAAGATGTTCTCGTTCACCCCTTTTGTATTTATACCGAACAGTTTTGCAACGGCCTGTAAACAACAGCATCTCAAGCCTCGCAAGTCATATGTTGGGCCGGACCCTGTCAGCAGCCTTCAGCACTTTCCCGGGAACGCGCAGAGGGAAAAGTCCAACTGCCCAGAACTGTCTGGGAGAACTGGAAACAAACAAGGAGAAAGGTGACGACACAAATGCGGTGCTTGCCGCTCGGCCGTCCAACTAGCTGGCAAATCAATTAGCTACGAAACCCAGAGTAAAACAGTTGGGTTCTGGCTGTGGTGAAAATACTCCGAGCAGCCTCCAGCTGGAGGGATATAAAAATAAATAAATAAATAAATAAATAAAAAAGTTAAAAAAAAACCGGAGCTTCCAGCTCCCCCTTTCTTGGCAGATCTTGGTCCTCGTGGTCCCCGCGGGCCGACAGGTGCGTCTTCTTCTCCCGCGACAAAGAGCAAGGACTACCTTCGCGCTGCAGGAGCGTCGCCCGACGGCGCGCGCTTTTCCGAGCGGAGCGCGCCCGTAATGACGCACTTAATTGCAATGTAGTTCTGGATTAGCTTTGGGGGATGGGAACGCTCGCGCGGGCCGAGATGTTGTGTACACTTCAGAATCATTTACCGAAATTGAAGCTAATTTCGCTGTCTGTGCCCATTACGGCATTAATTTAATTTGGGTTGCTTTTAGCTCATTAACACATATAATTAATTCGTTGACATCACTATTAAGACGTCTCCTAGAAACTGGCGTCTCGCCGTAATCGGGATGGAAGAGGCTGACAGATCAAGCGAGAAGCCGACTGGAGAAATGGAAACTCGGCTAATGAATTTCTCCGTCGGCGGCGGAGGAGCGGTCTAGCGGCTCGGAGGGGCCGGGATATTTACTGGCCCGATCTTGCCGTTGGCCGCAGGTTAGGTGTTGGGGTTTAGGGCCCGGCTGGGGGACGGTGGAAATTAAAAATATATCTGCGCCGGTGAGTTCGATGAGCCCGGCAGCCGTGGAACAGGTGCCGCGCACAGCTGAAGACCTCGCCCCCGCTCGCCCGCCGCCCGCATTTACCACGTTGCTGAGCACAGCGGAGCGGCTGCGGGGACATGCGGCCCGCGCGTAGGGCCGACCCGCTCGGCCTCCGTCGGCGTCCCCCTCTTCCCCCCCCCCCGGCGACTTTCCTTGGCTCCCACTGCCCGTTCTCCCGCTTTCGGCCCGTTTTCAAAGGACGCGTTTTATCGGTCGATCCGCACGTCGAGCGCCGCCCGTCTTTCCTCTTAAAAGGCGGCACCTCGCTTTCTCCGCTTCGAGGCGTAACGCGAAGTCGGGCCGGCGACTCGACAAAATATCTGAACGGTTATGACAAAAAGCCGAGCGAGGCGCAAATTATAAGCTTAGCAACCGCGCTAATACAATCAGACAAAAATTGTTGGGAAGAAACACGATCGCGCAACCTGCCCGTGTATTCAAGTGGTATCGTGTCCGCGGCAAAGTTTTTCTCTTCTCTGTTTGAGGCTCGCATGGAAGAATTTTAAAGATAATTCTTCGGGCCGATGCTGCGACCAGACAACAAAACCTCCTGGCGGTGATTGCGGCCCTTTACTAGACAATTGACAAACGTTGGTGTGGGTAAGAGAATTACAAAGGAACGCGGTCAAGCAGCCATACGGAACCTCTTAAGAGGACCATAAATAGGACGAGAGGGGGCGGAACGGTCCTTTTTGCTGTAATGGATTACGTAATTAAGATGGCCGGACCGGCGGTATCAAAAGCTTAAGTGGTCACCCCCTCTCCCCCAATATACACAAAGCAATTACATTCAGCCGATATGGGAGGGAAAAGTGTCACGCGCACATACAAAACAGACCTAAGAAATGAAAGAGCAGCCCTCTACGTCTCCTTTGAGCGACGATAGCCGTGCGTTTCGCTGTTTCGTTCCCGTACCTATCGTTGCCGTGGTACCGAGGGAAGCTAAAATCACCAGCGGTTTTGAAACCGAATAGGCGCACAGACACGAGGGCGGGTCAGTATTAAAATGAAAATTTCATTTGACAAAAACCGCTGAAATGATTTTGCAGTTATCCTTTAAACTGTCGTGCTTTAAGCCGGAGCCATTTGGATTGACCACGAGTCAAATTTTTTTGCCAGGTCGCGTGGTTTTCCAGTTGCTCTGCTACTGCTGCTCATTAAGAAGCAGCGTGTTTGCTATTGCACCCACGATATTTCTCAGTGACCGGAAGAAGCGTCCGACATTTCGCGCTTCGAAATGCTCCCAGATAGTCGTCTTATACCGCGAAACGTTTGAAATGAAAAAATCCAGCGCCACCCAGCGCGCCGAAATGCATGTTGCTTGTTGGACGGACGGTCCGACGCTATAACTTGCATCGCTTTTGGTTACGAGCGTGCTTGTTTAGGCATTCTTTTAGTACGGAAGGCAAAAGAGGCTTCTGTTTATCACTTCATTAAACACTTACTTTAATAACAGCCACCGGGGAGATCTGTTCCCTGCATCGTGTGTAAAGCTATCAACAGCTGCATCATTTAACCCCTTTCTCTCCAGGGAACCATTAGTAGGTAGAACACCCTTTAAAATTGCATATGGCCGCAATTAGACTTGAAATAGTGAGGAACCGATACGTCGGGTTATTTGCGTTTCTTTCTTATGGATTTTGGATCATTCCGTCTTGCCGCCGGTGCAAATGCAGCACCGAGACAAAGACAAACCTTCCAGCGCCCTTAACTATGTTCCCTTCCTTTAAATGTGCCGAGAAGCACAAACCGAAGGTTGTTTTTTTTTTTTTTTTACCCCCTTCGCTCACGGCCTTGGGAGTGTCCGGAGAGGTTAGTGAACAAAGAATGGAAATGCAAACAGAACAAAAAAAAAAAAAAAAAAACGTTATTTACCGAGTTGCCATGTGTGCGTGTAGACAGGTCAGTGTGGATAGGATGAAGCATGGAGTCATCGAGGGCCTGGAATTGTTCTGTTGGCTTCCGTCTTTGAGGCAATTGCTGTAATCGCAGTTGCACGGACCTCTCCAGACTGCTCTGCAAAACCTCCGCAAGATTGTAGTCTGATAACTGGGAGAACCATGGCAGATGGGCAACTCATGCTCCCCAGACCTTCTGTTTACAGCATTTGCCCTGTTGATTGGAGCATTGCCGTCCTGGAAGATAACTCCCTCTTGGCAGGGAAGAGATGCTGCATCATGGGATTTAGGACTGTAAAGCATCACTCCACCATAAGCTTTGGGTGGAGTGAGAGAACCCGAGGCCGTGCCACAAAATTGCATCTTATGGAACTACTCAGAACCTCGAGCTTTCACTCGCTCTGCATTTTCTTCTTCAGGCTGTTGGTTTGAGGGCACGCGCACAGTTCAGAAGCACGGTGTCGTGTCCTGAGGACTCTGTCACAGATTGTCCACCCCGACTACTTTACCTCACGGTCCTCGCGATCTTACGCTATGGCTATTTTGGAGCATGCACGCATGCCTGTTGTCTGTCACAAAATGTGAGGATTTTCCTTGCTTCCCAAAACCTGGCTATCCTACTAATGCGGCAGTGTTAGCCATTCCTGCCCCACCAACAATTTAATTTCAAAGTCGATAAGATTTTCCCTTGCTGCAATTTTAGTTAAAAACGGTTAATATTGGTTGGTTAATAAGACCGGACCTGAGACGGAGTGGCATGCTTTCATTTAAATCACAGGCCACAATACAGTATGAGCTGCATAAACAGGAACTTGTATCTGTTGAAGCTCCACACGTGGATCTCTGTCCTTAGAGGCTCTTATTCATATATTTTATATATAATACGTGTTCTGTGCCACCTTCCTTTTTTGTGCTAATAATCATTTCCACAAGTTCAGAAAGACAGTCTTGTTTATTTTTACTTCTTTCACAGTAATTGTAAGAAGGCCAGTAGAGGCTATTGTGGTATTACAGATGTCCTTTCGAGTCAAGTGTTAAAACAAGCCGCGGAGGTTGAATGAGGTGAAGACTGCGTTCGTAGGGCAGCACTTGACCCCCCGCTCAGCCGGACACCAAGAGTTGTGTTTTTGTTATGGACCCACGCCGCACTTGAATGTTTCCACCCGAACGTTATCGATGCGCTGCTTGTCGGCCTCCCCGCTACAGGAGCCGCGTCGGGCTTCTTCAAGGGAGCTGTCCCCACCGCGGCGCTTTCACCGTCCATCAAGGAACCGGTTGGCACAGAATTCAGAAGGACACAGAACTCTCCTTTTGGTTCAGTTCGACCCAAGCTCAGTAGGCGGCGTGCCGGACCCTAACAGGCACTGCTGTACGTTGTGAGGAAGCCTTCCAAATCCCAGCCTTTTACCCTGCAGGATGTGAAACCCAGCAAACAAAAGCGTAGGATTTCCCTCTTTGCTAAGTTGATTCTGAAGGAGTCCAGTCAAAGAGTCCTTAAAAGAAGCAGGAATTTTTGGGGCCAGGCGTACAATAGAGGCAAAGTAAACTTCAGACAGTATGCAGAACAGTGTAACTGTCAGGGAAGCATGGCCGTGCACACACACACACACACACACACACACACACACACACAGAGAGAGAGTCCCTGTTTGAATTTAGTGTCAAAATTCCAAATAGTCAATTGCAGATTGTAAGAATTTATTCTTGCAGCATCTCATGATGTAATTTTTGTCCGAGTTTTTTTTTTTAAATTTTATATATTTCACATGGGACCAAAAAGAAATTTTGCAAACCGTGTAGCTTTTATTGACACAATCACATAATTTGAAAGGCTTGTGCCATCAAAAAATACACATAACAGGTCACCTGCACACAATACGCAGCAAACCTCGGGAGTGGTATTAATAGCGATAATAAAGATACGACCGCATGGAGAAACTAAGCCATAAGCACATTTCTTTTTCTTTTGCGGTTTTCCATTTCTTTTTGTGAATTCAGCATTTAAAAGCAGTTGGGCTCATTTGTTTTCCAGCTTCAAATATTACATTGCAATGTAAAAATAGGCGATACCACTCTCAAGTGTGTCTTTGTTAATGCTAATTGTCTAAAAATGTGACTTTGTGAATTTTGGCTTTAGCTATTATTCTTGTTTTTACCACTTTACTTTGTTTGTACATATCAATATGCTGGAGCTGGCTGTACATTTACACCAGCCTGCTGCTGAAAAATTGTAAAACTGAAAGTAGCTGAGAAAAAGTCAAATTTCGGGCATCGGACCAAACTTAAAAGCAAATCTTGTCTGCTTTACGACCAAGAATTGTAGCTTAATATTTTAACATCATCCACCTACGTACTCGGCACGTTCCGCAAACCGCGAGCGCGTTGTTAGAAACTCTTTTTCTGACGCAGGTGCCTCGCGCGTCAGCCTGAATCGTTTCGTCGGATTTATGCATCCGTCGCGCGACGCATCTTTTGTTTTTATTTATTTATTTTATTTTTCATACTTTAAACGCTAAGTTTCGGAAAACGAATGAACCCGGGTAATGAGCAAACTGCAGACTCCAGAATTTATAACAGCGAAGCAGATCCTACAGTACGGTGACGCATTAAACAAGTCCCAGCGAGCAGATCAAGAGTAATAAAATCACTTTGATTAATGAGCATGAGTGGTTATGTTTGGGTACTTAAAATTACAACAGAATTAATGATGGCGACCGCTAGTGATCGGCTGATGCAAGCGTTTTAATAATTCACAAGTCTTTGTCTCGGGCCCCCAGCGGTTAGGTTACTACCCCGCACCCAGGTTTAAGGCTTAATCACATCATTATTAAAAGGCCAAAACATATATTTAAGGACTTTGCCCGCCTCCTAGCCCAAACTTTGCGTGAGATGTAGGGGAGAAGATGGGCGTTCGCGCCTTTTTCTATTTCTTCGTTTCTCTTCCCGTTGGCGTGTTGCTCTCCGTGCTTCCTCTGTTTGCTTATTAGAGTTAATCCAATTAGGTGAGGATGGGCGCTTGGAGTTGCTCGAGAACGGTGGGACTTTTGGCGGCGGCGGTGGGGGTTCTGCTGTATGTGCGGTATGGAGGGTTTGTTCATGTCGTCCTTATTTTGGAGATGCCCTCTCGAGCAGCTCGTTTGGAACGGCTGTAAAGCGAATCCCCGCGTTTATGTTTTCGGTTGTGTCTGCAAACGAGAACCGCGGGGCGGCCTGTTTTCCAGCACGGATTCGGCTCGAATCCACCGGGGGAGTCCCGGGCGTCTGCGTCCTTTCAGGTGGGACTTCCTCTGCTCTCTGTTGCCCTGACACCGGCACTCGTGTGTGTGTGTGTGAGAGCGAGAGACTAGGAGTGGTTGGGAGGTACAAACAGGAGGATAAAAACAAGCCCGCTTCCGCAGATACACCTTTTTCTTAAAAAAAAAAAAAAACAAAAAAAAAAGCAACATTCGGTCTATGAGCAGTCGGCCCAGTTCTCCTTATTAGGTTCTCTGTCTAATTGAATGAAGGGAGGCGGTGATCTGTAAAAAGGAAAGACGTCCTACATAATGACCATGTTGTCGTGACCCTTTGTCCTCCTGACCTCCAGGGATCTGCCCCGACCTCTATGCCGAGGGACCCGAACTTTAACCTCAAATGCTCAGCTGCTCGGTCTACTTTATTCCATCATTTCAACCTTCAGTTGTAGTCTAGTTTCTTTTTTTCTTAAAAATTTTTTTTAACTTGGCACCCGGTTTTATTTTGCGGTCACTGTTATTAAAAGTGTCATCAACAGTCAAGGCTAACGTGCGAAAACAGCGGTCTTCGGCGGGCTGTACCGCGCTTAGCAAACGGCAGCGCGTACGCGCGCTTTGACTTTTGCGCGAAAGGGCCAAGGTGTTGATTTAAAAGCCCGGAAGCGCGCGAGCTTCTTCCCGTCTTCCTTTCGGAGCGAAAAACCGCTGAGCCAAAAGAGATTTTGTACGACGGCCCTTGGCGAAGCGTTATGTCACAATGCGCGGCGCCAGTTTTCGAGCCGGTTACCCGCGAACGCCATGTATGTTTTTACCCCGTACGTTGACTGGCAGCGAATGATAGGATGGCAGAAAGAATGAAAATGCAGACGGAGCATTCGGGCCGTGGTGCTGAGACTGTTTATTTTCCACTTGGCTCGCCATCCCACTTAAAACAAGGCCCGGAACTGCTGCCAATTGTGAGCGGTGGTGAGACCATAACATACCTCCATCTCATCCCCTCTCTGCCCCAAATCATCTGTCACAGATTTTATCCACCCCGTGGAGTATTGGCTCAACAGAGCAGCGCAGCATATGTGCATTTAGGTTGTTTGTCTACCTCTAATTAGTTGCAGATCAATAAAGCAATTGATTTTGCAATACATGCCAAGTTTAGCGTCGCAGTCATATTTCACATGTCATAAAGAGGGCTGTTTCATTTACTCCTTAGGAACCGTCCAACCCGGTCTTGCCGGGGTTTTCGCTTTCCTCCCCTCTTTTGCACGGCTAAGCAGCCATTGCTAATTAAAAGATTTCGGGTCCGTAAAGCGTTTTGTTTTTCGTTTTTTTAAAAAAAATTTTTTATTCTTATTTTTTTTTATTTATTTATTTTCGTCCCTTTTCAAACCGACGCCCGCATTCGTAAGACTTTCATGACTCATTATTTCCCGCTCGATGTAAAAATCTGTTGATGCAGCGGGGGGAAAAAAGAGCAGCTATGGGACGCTACCAAAGACTCGAACAAGATGTCCAGTCGTCTCGGGCTGTCGTTTCCGAACGGCTGATTTTTTTTTTTTTTTTTTTTTTAAATTTTTTCCCCCCCCCCCCCCCCCCCAAGTTTCCTCTTTTTCGTACCGGTTTCGCACGCGACTCGCAGGCCCGGACTCGGATTTTGGCTCGGTCGTGGCTACGGAGCGAAAGGAAATGAGCCGCAGCGTGGCCTTCCGGCTTCTTCCGTCCCGGCGAAATGGATTCTCGGGTCAAGCGTAGGAAGACGGAAGGGACGGTTGTATTTTCGGGGGGGGGGGCACCTTGCGACACATTTCTTTTTCGTCTGTGGTTGCACTCGAGCAGAGTTTTATCATTAATTATTACTCGGTCTCTTTCCTCAGCGGAGCTCAGCTGATGACAGCTCATTAAATAGCGGCCGATGTCAAGGATCCCGAAAGAAGCCTTCCTTTGTGCGTGAATGAGCCTCCTCCTCCAACGCGGCTACACATTTTGTCGCTACCGCTATTATCACGACCGACTCCGGAAGGATCCGCGTTTAAGCGCGTCGCGTACAGACGGACCTTTCCGGGCCCGCCGCGAAAAGCACGCCGTTTTACATGGAGACGCGCACGTGTTTATTCCTCTTTCTATCCCGCGCGTCCGAACCGGATTCAACCGAAAGCCAGCGTGCCGCATTAAATTGCTGCAAATTAAGAATACGCCGGGGCTTCGGCGGCCGGAGAAGCCGCAAAGTCGGAACCGGTTTAGGCCTGTTGCCTGCGTCCTGTGAAATTTCAAAGAGGGCAAAATAAACGGCGCGGAACGCCGACGCGCGTTCTCGGAGAAGAGACGTGCGCGTTTTGCGTCCGCGTCGAGTTTTTTTTTAAAAAAAAAAAAATAATAAAAATAAAAAAAAATAAAAAAAATTAAAAAAAGGCAATGATTTTATTTTTTGAGAAAGCCTAAATTGACTACGGCTAGCGCTTTATCGGTGTGTCGGCGCGAGTGTTCGTACGTTCTAATTACTTTTTCTAACAAGCCGGAGAATTATTTTTGAGAATACGGAAGCTTTTGTGTGTGCCGGAGCCACTCCAGTTAAGTAACACCTATTAAAATGTCATTTGCACCTTGAGGCAACTCATTAATATAGTGGATAGTGAAATCACACCAATAGAACTTCCCTTGACCTCAGGGCGCTTGCAGAATCTGTGGCTCACTTCACCATTAAATTCACTAATGTGCCTCGCTCACAAATCATTTTCGGCCAAAATAACATACCGCGCGTGCGTTATTACTGTAATACTCTTCTTGGTTTTGAAACAAGAATAGATTTGTTTCTGTACTTGCATTGTTGTAGAAAAAAAAGATGTTTGCGCTGAGAGGAAAGATAGGGATGAGTAATTAACACGTTTTACCATGCAGAGGAGGGGTGCAAGATATGTTAAACCTCCTTCTTAATGGGATTTTAACAGCGGTACATTTACTCTGGTACCAGGATGTTTCACTGCGGAGAAAGAAAATAAAAACTCGGACCGTTTGCACACCGTCCGCGCAACTAAACTGCCTCCTTAGGATTTTGTCTTATATGTCTCTGCTCTATGTTTATGTGCTATTTGTCAGATTAAACGGCCACGTGCAGTATAACGGTCCAGGCGTTCGGAGGAATATTTATTTATTTTTTTTATTTGGATGTTTATTTGAATGCTAGAACGCTCCCGCGAGTATGCGTTGTGACTGAATTCTACACGCAACCTGCACGCAGGAGGGAAAGTGCGGGTATTTAAACCGCTCTTGAAATATTGTGAATATCGGTAATGAATTAAATGGTGCGTGCAGAATGGAAAATTATTTTTTCACTATAAACTATTTATTATATTTTTTTAAAGGGCCGTCCAGCGAAAGCACTTGTAAGCCAGCTGCAGCCGGGAAAAAAAAATCTTAATTAAAACCCTCGCATGGGACAGTAAATGGGATTACGGAGGCAGCCAGTCCGGTAATTCGGCGAGAAACTCGGGAGCTGAGTAAACAAAAGAAGCGGCCCGGCTTCCCGGGGACGGCCGTTCCCCCGGCCGCGTTGAACTTCCCCTCCCCTCCAGGAGATGGCAGGTTTTTCCCTCCCTGCCCTCGCCCGGTCAGTCCGGCGGAGCTCCCCCGCGCACTTCCTTTCCCCTTTTCATCGCTCTCTGATGTCCAGCTGCTCCTGTCAACACCTTCTTATAGCGTGTAATTCATCGCCACACATTGGCAGCTGAGGCCCCTCTGATGGACTTAAAACTGCCGTCTGCGGTGGGGGCCGCACCCCGAGCGAGAGCGTGCCTAATCAAAGGAAACGCCCCTTTTATGCCGGGGAGGGGACGCAGACAGATTGGGTCCAAGTTCCCCAATAATTATCCCCCAGCAGCCCCCAAGTTGCAAGCTGGCACCTCCAAATGCAGGGGGCTGGGGAGGGAGGGAGGGAGGGGAGCAATACGCTTAAAAAAAGCTGTTTTGCCCATCATTTCCGGCCCGCTCCTTCACAATTACCGCAGGACTCGCGCGACGAGGCGCCGTTTGTTTAAAGGGGCTCGAGGACGGCGCATTTTCCATGCCTGCTATGATAACGTCCCATAAACGTCCCGCGCTATGGGTTTTGATTATTTTCAAGGTGGTGGAAAACATCTCCTAGAGGTAGCCCCCCGGAGATCCCGGGATTTTATTAAAGGCTCGCCGTGGCTGATTATTTAGCGGAGTGAGGTGCATGGCTGGCCTGCTCGGTGTGGAGCTCTCGCACGGTCATGTTTAACATGTCCAGAGGCAATCAATTCACCTTAACCCCTTGCAGTACTTCAGCACCTCTTTGCCTAAGCTGGCCCTAATAACCAGGCAATGGTGAATTACTGATAAGGCTTTAGGGTTCGTGACCTTTACATCCTCTTCTCTGGATAATGGAAAAAATCCCCACCAGAGAGGCCGTGTCTTTTAAAATGCAGATACGGTGCTTAATGAAATAATCTGAGATGTTTTTAAGGTGATGCTCTATTTCTATTAAATGCCGAGCAAAACTGGCACCTTTGCGTCTGGTACAGGGCCAGCATCTCAAATTAAATCACTGTAATATTCTTTTTTTGGAGATGACGCTTTTTGTTAAGCGTGTGTTCGGTCTCGCGTTTTCCCAGGACAAAAGAAAAATGTGTTCTGTTAAGAACTAAAAAGCAAAAGAGAGGAAAAATTACTTTTTTTTTTTTTTTTTTTAAGTTAAACACATTAAAAAGGAACGTTCTAGGACACGACAGAAACAACCCGAAACTCATATTTGTGATTGGGCGTCGACCGTCGTTTCCCTTTCAAAAAGTTAGATCGAGAAAATTTGCGTCTCAAACATATAATCGGACTTAATTCGGTCGTACGGAATTTTTTTCAAGATGGGTGACTGACGGCGTCGTTTTGCTTCACCGCGGTTGGGGCAAATGACTTCCGCCGAGAAAAGCCCGCATATACGTTTTTTTTTTTTTCCCCAAAGCCCAGAGCCGAAGCACGGTTCGGTGTGATTGTGGGCGACTTCCAGTTCCGCGGCTTTCCAGGCCGAGGCCGAGAGATGAAAGGCCACCATCATACCCAATTACAGCCTGAGAGGGAACGCTAACACAGGAGTGAAGGATGCCATTTTGCTGAAGAAAGCTGAGCTCAATTGGGGTCAGGTGCTAAAGTGTAAAAGCTTCCAGGCACTTTGTAGGTAATTGAAAATCTATTTTTCAAATTGAGGGGACTCGACTATAATGTGGGTAGGATTGAGAGGGCATAGAAAGTTTTATTTTGTTCTCAAATGCAAGAGTCGTAACATGCAATTCGGCGAAATGCCTCACAAACAGCTTGGGAAGAAAAAAAAAAGTTTGACCCGCTTCCGACCAAATGAGACGTAGTCGTGCTGTGATTTCCTGAACGTGCGGTAGTTTTGAAAGAAAGGCTAAGATGTACGGTTTGCGGTCTTACTAAGGTAACAATATGCCGTCAGCGTGCTGGCCTCTTCGGTTCCTTATCCGTCAGTGCGAATGCATTCGGTTGAAGGCATCGACTAATGATTATCGGTAATAAAAATCAGGTGAGAATGGCTGGATCACAATGCCACAGGTGTATGGAGATCGTATCGATTGGACTGTCTGGTTGTTACGCAAAGTCAACTTCGTAAGAAGTTCGGTGAGCGGATACACCAGTGGCCTTCGGTTGAAGCTATCAATAAACATGTTCTAAATTATGTTAAATTTTACACTATATTGTTAGTTTACTAGGTACACCCCCTACCTTCACGCAAATTCTACATTCCAACAAATTGTCTGTCATGTGACTGTGGGGTGCGCTATAAAGATACCGATTGAAAATACTATATATTTCCAGGCGATGCTGGTGACTTTCAAGGTGTTTGAGGACTTTTGCAATGAGCTTCTAATTAGGCAGACCAGCGTTTCTTTTGGTTGGTACTCGGCTTAGAACTGGAATGAGTAAAGACTTTAGTGGTTTTGAATGTGGCGCGCTAGTTCGTGTCAGGCATTCCAGCTCCAGTGCTTCACAAACAACTGTCATCCTGGGCTTCTCGTGCGCGCCATTTCAAGGGTTTGCTGAGAACAGAGTAAAAAGCTAAAAAGTGTGGACAAAAACAGCTTGTTGATTGGAGAGGTCTAAGGAGAATGGAAAGCATCGTGCAAGCAAATAGATATGACAAAAAAAGGCCAATCTAAGATCAAAATTGGGGTAGAGAATTTTTTTCTCAGAATGCACCGTTTATTAAGCTTTGTCTCACATGTGCTGCAACAGCCAAGAACCATGCGGGGTGCTGATGTTGGGAGTTAAGAACGAGAAAGTGCATCTTCAGTGGGCACAGAAACATCAAAACTGGACTGCTGAGGAATGGAAAGACGTCGCCTGAATCCAGGTTCCTTCTGTATCGTGCTGATGGAAGGATCAGAATTTGGCTCAAGCGACAGGAGTCCATGAAACCATCCTGCCTGGTGTCAGCAGTACAGGCCGGTGGTGGCAGTGTGATGGTGTGGGGATGTTTTCCCGGTGCCCTGTCACCCACTGAAGTATGCCTGAATGATACGGCATATCTGAACATTGCTGCTGACCAAGTTACCCCTTCCTGGATTATCCACACACCGATGGGCACTTACAGCATGATAGTCCGCCGTGTCACAAGGCACATAGCGCCACCCGAATGGTTCCAGAAGCATGACAGTGAGCTTTCATTGCTTCGGTGTCCTGCACAGCTCCTGAATCTCAACCCTATGGAGCAATGGCGCATCTTCGGGATGATGTAGAAAAGGCTGCTGTTTGCAGCAAGACTGTGCAGCGACCAAGTAACCAAGCATTTCTGCATTGCGCGGTGTTCCTGTACGACGCATCCGGCATCTTGTAGAGTCTGCACCCAGATGAGGTCACGCTGTCCTGAAGGCCAGAGGGCCAACATGCTACTAGATATGCATACCTAATAAACTGGCAACTCTGTGTATGTTATGTGTTAAATGTTTTTCACTGTGCATCAAGATATACAGTTTTGTCATTGTTAGCATGATTTTTTCTTAATGTTAAAAAGGTATTTGACTCGCAAATGTTATCAGTCAAGCTTTGACATGTTTTCGCAAAACATGCAGTCGATTTTTCTTTGTCTCCCGCTAACCTGCCAGAAATGTTTGAACCCAGGTCTTTTCTTTGCTACTTTTTCCAAAATGAAATGCAAACAAGAATTCAGACAAAGGCTCGGTAAAACATCAGCAGAACCGAATGCAAACACCCAGAAGACCTACTTATGGCGCTTGCACCACAACATAAGGATAACTCTGTCTTACGCCATCAAATAGCTCTTAAAATATGCACAGGTATTCATTTCAGCGCACGGACCTGTCAGCCACATTGTTGTAGTTAAAGAATTAAGTTTCTGTTTGGAGTCTGGTTCTGTCTTTATCACTTTTCCGTCAACCGCGTTTCATAAAATGCATAATAGTCCCACACGGTGCCGGCTGCGTACAATGGATCACGGAAACTACGCTTTCAATGACAAAATTGTATTCCTTCTACTTCTTCCACGTCATCCTACCAGCTGGCGTCGATTTATTTTGCTCGTGAAATTTCCATTTGCCTCTGTTATCCATAAGATAAGGAATGTATGAATATGCACCGGTGTTAATGTACATCAGAGCAACACGGTGCATTTGTCGCAGAATTTTTGCTCTTTACTTGAAACGCGCAGAATTAGTGACCCCTCCGCCGCTGGGCCGCCAGACGAATTTTTCGCCACAACTTCAGGCGCTTTGCCGCGCTCGAAGCCGACGAAGTTGTCGGTTGCTCCTAAATTGTTGCGCAAAGGCGAGCCGTTAAAAGAACAGGAGGAGACTTTCACCGGGGAGAGGAATGTGGGGAATCGAATTAGATCCTGGTTATGTCTGTCCTTTCAGGTGACAAGATAGCGTTCCTTAATTTATAATAAAGAAGCAATTTCACGAGAGATGTTGAGTATGTAGGTCAGACAGACACCTCGGCTACTTCATTGTTTCAGCAAGGGGGACCTCATTTATTACAGGCAATGTGGTACTTTTACAACATCATGCAACCTTTAGTCTTAAGCTCCTTTCGCGGAAATAATAAAATAGGGCGAGACATTTTATTTTAATGATCGCACAACCTATGCACCTCTCCTCGTGTATGATTGACTGCAGTGTGTTCTTCTCGGCCTCGCGAGCGGAAAAATGACAAAAAAGTGGGATGTTTGGTTCACGACCTCTGCTTCATTAAATGCTCTATTGAGTAAATACAGGTAATGCCAAAACAGAGAGTTTCGGCGACCGATCTGTTGCACCGCCCCGTAAAACGGAACAAACGTTCGTAAATCGCACGTTGCTATTATTACAGTATTTTCCCGCACGGTTTATCCTTTTCTTCTTTTAAATCCAAAGTGACTTCGCACTTTGATTCCTCTTGATACATTTCCACGTATCTCATTGCTGCTGGGGAGGCTCAGGTTAAGTGCGTTGACCGACGGTATTAAAGCGGGGCCTTGAACCAACAGCCACTGGGGTTTCTGCACCAGGAACGGCCCTTTGTCTCTAGGGGTAACAAACTACTGTTAAATGTTTAAAAAAAAAAAAAAAAAAAAAAAAAAAAATCAAAGTTCTCATGTACTAGCAAACGACCAGTAGCCAAAAGTATAAACTGTACGAATTATGTAAAGTATAATAGAGGAAGTACGCTATTGTTTTGTTATTTTTATTACAGATTTCTCCAAAAAACTGTTTTTTATATGAACTCACTCTCTCGGTCATAGCCGCTTGCCGTGGCAGGTTACAGTGGTCCGGACCTTATCCCGAAGTATGGGATGCCAGGCTGCTCAGGGAGCACCCTGGGGTGGGGGTAGGGGGTGCTGGCCTCTCTGTATGAGTTCCGCATTATTTAATTTTAAGTCCACTTTGTCTAAAGTATACTTTACGGCTCTGTGGTTAAGGCATAAAGCAGTCGTGATGCGAGTGGCTGTTCAGTGCGCCGATTCTGTTAAAGAACATTCCGGCAAATGACACGGTGGTGCAGCGCCGGTGTCTCACCACGCCCGGGCTATGCTGGTGGATGTAGGTTCGATCCCTGCTTGGGCTGTGCGGAGTTTGCGTGCGTTCTCTGTGTTTGCTTAAGCTCTCTCCGACAGTCCACAGATGTGTGTTTCAGGTGAATCGGCGGCACCGAACTGCCCGCGTGTGCTAATGTGCGTTTGGCGCAGAGAATTGTGGGAGGTTTATCGTGGCGTATCTAGCAGGGGAAGTCACCTTTGACAGCAGCGTGAGCTAAACACTACACAGCAATCGCTGCACGTCACTTTGGATAGCAGTCTCTGCTAAATGAAAGCATTTCGGTGTCTCCTCTGCTTTTATCTACTCGGGAGTCCTCACCATCTGCAGCTTTTGCCTTTCTCTTTCAGTCCTTCAAAGAAACCTCGGCTGACAACAGGATAGAAACTATACATATAAATAGTAATAGGGAATACATGACAAACTCGTACAAAATACAGAGTACCGTAACTTATGATTAAATAAATATTTGCTGTATATATTGCGTCCCAATTTGTGCGATTCCATCCGCGGTGACAACACAGCGGCCTGGATTTGCTCAGATTAGTCAGAAGTAGGCAATGCGGTTGCTGTGCGAACTCTGCTGTATTTTTCAGCCTTTGCTTGGAGTCAAAACCCTGGCAGAACTCCGCTGTTATATAAAACACCGCTATTATTTGTCGTTCAGCCGATGCATTTCATCCACAGAAATGTACAATTATTTACCCATTTACACAGCAGGGTATTCTTACCGGAGCAGTTATTCGGGTTAAGTATTTTGCTCAAGGGTGCTGCAGTAGGAGTGGGATTCCAGGCCGCAGCATTCGGACTGCCGCGCGTCATCTTCAGCTGCTGCCTTACCTGCTGCCCACAATGGTGGAATCGTTTTAAAGGCCGCTTTATCGGACGCCGCCGGGACACAAGTTTACCTATTAGCTCGGCTATGAGGGACTCGGTCCCCGACTCTTCTGATCCAAAATCAGATACCGCATCCATTAGGCTGCACAGCTATTGAACTAGTACCCTGTTAAATTGTGCTAAGAGTTCACACGTACCAGTAAATCACGGAGAAGAAAAGCCATTACATCAACTGGAAAACGTAGCAGCGGAAGCACCGCATTCTTTTGTCGCTTTATTTATTTGACTGATATGTTAGGGCCGGTGCCAGGAACCGACTCCCGGCGGCCTCTTTCGCGGTTCCCCTTCGTCCTCTTCCGCGCGTCTTTGGGCCGGCGGCGAACGCACGGAGAACAAACTCCGCGTTCCAACCCGGATCCGAAGCCGCGGCCCTTCGGAAACGACTCCGCGTCCGCGCGCATCCGCTTTAGTCCCGCGTGACCCGACTCCGCCCGGCAGCAAGGGAAAGCGGACGATGCGGGCGTCCGAAACGAGCCGGCCGACCGCGGCTCCGGCGAAATTTCGACGACGGGGCCCAGCAGGTGAACTCGCGCCCGCGCGGGTCGTACCCGGAACCCCCCCTTCCGAAAGGGCAACCGACGGAAGGCGGAGCCCCGCTTGAGCCGTAGTCGGGCCTACCGCCCTGGCGGCTCCCCCTCCGCTCTCGCCGTCCTCTCCGACAGGCCTCGCCATTTTGAATTTGTAATTTATTTGTCTTGCCCTGTTAATAATAGATGAGAAAGTGGAGTTGGTGTCCTTTCAATAAACTCCCTCCTCACTTTAATTAGTGAAAAACAGCCTGCTGAGGACGCCAGCTCCGGCTCAATGTTGGTAATTAAAACTGAAACCACTGAAAGAAGAAGGGGGGGCGGGAGGGGTGGGGGGGAGCTCTATTTTTATCGGCATGGCTGTTTGGCGCCGAGTGCCCATGGTAGGTTCTGCAATAAAGAGTGATAATGAAGGTGTGAAACCTCTGGGGGACGGCTGGGCGGCTGCTACAATGGTTGCTCTCACACCAGACTGAAATTGGGGGAGCAATTAGAGGGAGCCGCTCGCAGACTGGCCATCGGAGATTAGTTAACACCTCCGGAGCGCTGCTTTGGGATGAGCACATGTTTTCTTCGGTCCTCTTCGGGAAAGAAGAAGAAGAAGAAAAAAAAAAAAAAAAAAAAAAGTGTGGCGAATGAACGCAGGACGAAGGGAGGGAGACGGCGGCGCGTTTTATCTCTAATTTGCGTCCTTTCGTTCTACCGTTTTATTATTTCCTTTGTTTCCCGGGAAGCGTCTGCTAGGCGCTTTTTGTGAGCGTGGAAGTGCGGAACGAGAAGCGGAAGCGCGGAACAAAGTCCTCTTTGTCTCGCCGGCGGAGACGGACGGAAATTTTGCGAGGGCGACCTCGTGCGCGTGGATCGGTTGCTAACCGATGCCCGGCACTAAAATGTGGCGTACAAATGGAGGTAGACCCCACCCTGCCCTTCGCCGCCACCGCCGCCGCCGCCGCCACCTCCCAACACTTCTACTTGCAAAAATATCTCATTTTGCATTTACGGCGCTGCGAAAAGGATTAATGACCCCTAGAAAGTGTCCACAATTACTTCTGTATCAGCATAACTTTGGCTCTCTGTGTTTAATATGTGAGAAATGAGAGGAAGGGCTGCTGAAAGCGTCACATTTTTGGGAAAGCACTTTTGACTTCTTCTTAAAGTTTTTCCTTCTAAAACGTGGCCGTTTCCTTGAGCCGACGAGGAGGGCCGCAGCGGCCGTGTCACAGATGCGCGTTTACGCCGTCAAAGTCTTCAAAGCTCGCTCTCGGGTCGGCCGCGGAGCGAGCAGATCTTTGCGCGTTCTTAGGTCGGCCTTGCCGAGCTTTTCTCAAAATGGCTTTTCAACACGGCCGTCAAACTAAGCGGAAACTTCCGAGCTGCGCGAGTACTGCCTTTAATGCCGTTCGCTTTGGGTCCCGATGGGCGCCGCTGTGAAGCGCCGCGCAGCTCCCGCTCCCCGTCAGCCACATCGCGTGAGGTAGCAGCAAACAGTACCCTGCCAAGGAAAAAGTAAAGCTGCTTTGTCAAAATATTTACACGAACCTACTCCTACTGTACATTTTCAACGTAAATGCTCCACAAATCGAGCCATTTCTCACTTAAGACAGAACGAAACCATTTTTTTACCTCTTTTTGTTGCCACCGCATAGAATGTCCTTAATTTAAAAAAGTTATTTAGGCGCAGCTCGGTATCTACGGCTATGTTTAAACACAGTGGATAAAAAGCCTAAATGTATGCTTACAACTATATTAAACATATTTAATGCTTTATATAGATTTGTGTGTATACGAGACGTGTTCTGCTGCCTTCCTGTTCCAACGCAATACTGCGGTTTCCGCATCAGCCTAGATGCAGTTATTAGGAGAATTCGGTCGACTCATATCGTATGCAGACTATAAATTCATACATTCCTCCGCTCCCCACTATCAGAAAGAATTATTTCTTTGTATCGGTGTATATTTTGGCGGTTGGTTCGTTTTGCCTTACACGGGGTGGAAAATAGCGAATGATCTTGATATATGGAAATATTCTCATGTGAACTCAAAAGGAAGGATCTCCCTTTATATGCCCTGGGCATCTTAATTTCATCAGAAGAGAGAAATTTAGCAAAAGAATTTGCTATGAGGAAAATAATAATAATAAAACTCAATATTGGATCTGCCAAATTGAAGCATTTTAAAATTTAATGCAAGTCTGGGGCAGCAATTGTTAGATACAATACTTACAGTGAGAATTTAAACCTTTCAGCACCTTTAAACATTTAAGTGATGCATCTGTATGAAATAAATTGCCTTCAAAGAGTTCATTCTATCTCTGGGTGTTTCCCAATCTAAAATTTCATTTTTCAGATGTGATTATGAAGAAGGCATTTCTGGAAAGGTAACATCTCCCAGTGCAGGTTCAATGCAAATAGGGATGTTAAAGTCTTTTCAAGTCAAACTGTCAAAACAAGCGTTAGGCTTTCCAGGAAGCGGGGAATGTAGGCCTCGGATATAAAAACGTGCAGAAAAATTTCTTACAACGGACACATTATATGGAAATACAGTACATTTTTAAAATCCGTTTGATGATTTTCGTTTACAATCGTCGGCGCAGTTCAAAATGTCACCCGAAAGGGAAGGAACCGTCTTTAAAATTTACGTAGAAACGTTAAAGCCACAACTTGCCGGCTCCCCTTTTTGTTCGAGTTACACCTGACACTGGGGCGAACGAAAGCTGGTGCCGTAAGCCGATTGGGAAATGGCGCAGATTTACGTCTTTCACGGGCCCGTTTCCTTCAGAGAATCTTTACTGTTATTTACGCAGCAGAGGTGCGCGCAGTGCTTGGCTCGAGCGTTTTTGTGAAGTCGCGGTCGAGGCAGAGACTGCAGCACACTTGGTGTTATTTCACACCGGCTTACTATGGGGAACGCTTCTTTTTCAGACATGTCATCGGCGGAGAAGGAGGCTTCACATGAACTGACTGAGATCACACGTAAGCCCGTGTGGGTTAAATTAATTTTGACCCGAAGGGTGAATATGAATAGCAGGCGTGATCTTATTATGCTCGATAATCTATCCAAATAAAACCGATATTACTGCAAGATTTCCAAGTATCGGTTTTAGCGGAGAAACGTTATCGCTCGCGCTTTTAGGGAACCTCTGGACTAACCTCGTCCGGTGATGCTCGGTATTTTTCTTTGGGGTCCCCCAATCTTTCATTTTTGCTTAAAGTTAGCATTGTCTGACAGGAAACTTTGTTGTTCTGTCAAACAAAGATGCGTAAAAACCTTGGCACACGTTTGAAATAATAATTTATTTGGTTTTCCAAGCGAATCCCCTCAAGGACAACAGATGAAATGTTTGAGAAAAACTAAATCCATCAGTAGAAAATCTGCTTACAGTACTTCTGCATTTAATGTTTGAGCTGTGAATTAATACTGCATATCATAGAAACCCAAAGTGAAGTATTTTTGATACTGTGAATGCTAAAATGGATTAGTGAGATTTACTGCAAAGACAGTTGTGTGTCGACTGCTTTGAGCTAGACACTCATATTTTGAACTCCTTTGAACATTTGTACACTTTATTTTAGACTGGTGACATGCCATGCCAATCTATGGATGTGAAATTATACACATTTAACCTTATCTCCTTGGAATTAGGGTATGTTGAGTAGAGAGTGGAAGAAAAACACATTTAGTTCTCATCACCATCAGCCTAGAATTTGCTATATTTATTAAGCATCATAAACAAACGTGTAAAAGTAAAGCTTTCAGACGCGTGGTTGTCCTGTCTCTTCGATTTAAGGAGTGATGACCAACTGATGTTTATTTGCCGCACCTTGGGGTGTTCCAAATACGCACGGTGCTGTGGGCTTGCGGTAATTTTTTTTAAATTTTTTTTTATTTATTTATTTTTTTTCCGGAAAACTCACAGAAGCACTTTCATAAACGTATACTTGGGAAAAAAAAGCTGTCTGCGGGAACGCTGACTTATGTCAATAGCTTGTGGTCAGCGCCCAAGATCCGCGGCTCCATGGTCTTCTGCCTAAATTTGGCAGGCTGGGAAAGGAGGCAGCCGACTTGTTTGCACAAATGGGTTTGATGGCAGCTTGAGCACATTTACAACCAATTGTGGAGTCCTAACCTCTGGCTTCAGGGAGCGGGATGGGAAAAACACATTGCTCCCGCCAGAGTTTCCGTGTCGGGATGCAGGCGTGGAAGTTAGCAGACGTTTCTTCCCGCGTACCTGTGTGGCACACTCAGGTACAAAGTTTCCCACAAATATTTTAAGGCTGTGTCTCCTGCTCGTGTCGTCGTTCTCTGACGCCCTCGACCTGCCGGACTCAAACCAAGGAGACCTTTTAACGTAAATTTTGTCAGCACGGGTTTGTTCATTTAACGTCATTTTCCCTCATTAGAAAAAAAACTGCTGGAAAAAAAAAATAAACAGAAAAAGAAGAACAGCTCACTCGGTATTAAATGCGTCTGCTCCGAAACCAAAATGGAAGCGTATATTGGAACCAACCTTTTTTCTATTACATTACCTGGAGGCATTTTCACTATAAAGCTGAAAATATCAGAAATTATGCATTCTGTGCCAGGAAGAACATTTCACGCAACATAAATAAAACCACTGTGACTCAGAGCTACAGTACGACCAAAAAGCTGAAGAAATACAGCGTAATTCTATTGAACTTGCGTAGTCTTCTCCAGATTCCGAGCTGTGTTCTTGCGTGGCTTTATTAGCAGCGTAATTAACAAGGTGTCGGTCTAATATAACCTGTTACCAAATAAATGCTGTATCTGTTTTACATTAGCGTTTAATTAAAATCAATCTTTCAGCTGTTTGGCCGTGATAATCCGAGCGAGTGTTACTGATTGCAATTTGGAATTTCACATTTTAGCTACGTAAATAATTACCGCAAATAAAGTAATGCGGCGCTCGAAGCCGCCCGGCATAATTGTTTGTTAATAGCTCATCCGTTTAAGTGCCTTCCATTATTGTTTGCTTTCTGATGCGGTTGCAAGCGAGTAAATAAAAACGGAATCGTTCGGGACCGGAACGAACCGGCGCGCTGATATCCGTGAAAATGCGGCAAACCACATCCCGAGTTTCGACGATCGTTCTCCGGGATAATTCGAGCAAACGTCTATTTTATTTAGACTTTTTTTTTTTTTTTTTTTCCTTCATTTGCGCAAACAAATTTTAACTCGGTTTTTTTTTTTTTTAGGGTAACGCGGAAACACGAAGCGTTTGAATTTGTTGCGTATTTTTCGGTAGGTTGGTGCCGCCGGAACGGATCGTCTGATGCTTCTTGCCGCTCTTTGACCTCCTTTCAAACTGGGCCTTTGACTTTGCGCGCGACTATGAAAAAGCTACAGTAGGTGGACTTATTCCAGCGCTGATGTTGCTGCCGTTTATATGACCGTTGGGAGAAATCTCATCAAGAGCAATTTACTTACGACTGGCACAGCTTATTCTGGCTAAACATGTGGTTTTATAGTACAGTAAGGAGGACACACGCTATCTTGGGTGGCGGAGGTGTATGTTTCAGCGAATTTGCCAGCTGAACGCCAGCTGAGAGAAAGATAACATCCCACACATAATGGGTTGTTGTCGCCATTGCAACTGTCAGGAGAGGGGCAAACTGTTAGAAAAACCTATAAAAAAGGGCAGCTGAACATTGGGGTGAACAGGAAAGCAGGGTGATTGATTATTCCGAGCTGTCAGAATGTCAGCAGAGTGGAAAAAAATCTCCGGACAGGAGCACGTACTAATCCATGAAAAATCACTTCTTCCTCTTCCTGTTCCTGGCAAGGCGGTGAAGTCAGATCAAAGGCCGGTGTCAGCGTTGCCCCACGCAGCCGATTTACGACCTGGCAGGGTGCTAACCCATTAACAACAACAAAGGAAAAAAATGATTCCAAGTTATGGGTAAAAAAAAAAAAAAAAGAAAACACGGCGTGTTAAATCATTCACTGTAAAACACACCCCTAGTGCTTTTTAAACAGCAGTTATACATTGACTTGTTTGTGCCAAGACAAAGACACATGTTCACCAGGAGGAGATTTCATTACCGTACGCAGTGAAGGTCTTTACTCTTCTAAATGGTGCTGTTACAAATGTCCCATCCTGGCACGTGGGTAACAAAAATGACCTTTTAAGGCCAGACATTGTGTCTTATCTTTCTGCGTAGGTACGGTTTCCCCGACTTTCAAACCGCTTTTCACCACAGACTTTTAAATTCTAATCGAATTTGCCGTTTTTTTTTTTTTTTTCCTTTTTTTCCCCATGACAACCACGGGTCAGGAAAATACGCCATTAACAAGAACAGAACCATTTTCTGGACGTCATTTGCCTGCTGTGTTTTATGCATTTGGGAGAATGCATTCCATTAGTGTATTTTTTATTATTATTTTTTTTTTTTACAAAATGTTAAAAGCATTTGCTTAAAAGTTTCGGAAAACATTTTGAAAGTTTGGCAAACAACTATCCCAAAAGTACATATGACACAAAAGGAGCTCTGCCCATTCTTCATTGGTCCGTCTTGCATTATCATTCGACTCATTCGAATATTCCCCAACCATTTGAATATTTTATATATACTTTTAATGTACAAAAATTACTGCTTATGTGCAAAGAATTTCAAGGGATTTGCATGCAACGTGAGCTGTAAAATGTATGTAAAACGTCCTAATCTATATCTGCAAATGTTTCTTTGGTGCGTCTGAATTTGGGAACTTTTTAGCCTGAATGTTATATTCTGACTTCTGCCTTACAGTCACTCTTCTCCAGTGTCGTAAATGCTGGAATTTGCTGGGATCAGGCAACATGGTTCACTCCTCTCTTCGCATCTTGTTGGATGAGGTGCCACATGTACCACTTTTGTCGGGAAAGGGTATTGTTATGCAAATTCCCGGGCAACTTATCAATTTTTAACTTGCAAACCTGTACAAATTAACACCTACAGTCGTGGCAAAAATTTCATGTCAAACGCAGCGTTCCCACCGAGGAGATGGTTTTGTTTTATGCTCAAGCTAAACGCGAGGCACTTTTGAAACACAAGCACAGTTCAATTAAAACATTTCAGAAATGAAGGGCTCGGCACTGGAAAGACAGCAAAAAGCCATTTTCATTTGTATTCTGTGCGTTCCCCCTTTTTTTTTTCCGAATGGATTTCTACTGGACAAAGTGGCTAAATAAGTAACCTACACCAGTCATTATCACATTGTCATTTTAATTACCTATCTATGGACATACCTTTACACAAAACAGAGTTAATATTCCACAGGCACCCCGGAAAGCCATTACGGTAAAAACACATTGAAATGCAGCGTTTCTTAACATGTATAATTTTAATGGCGTAAAGACTTTAGGGTCACCTAAGCTTTACGCTACCGCCAGATAGCATTTAGTCGAGCAAGTGCACCTAATAAAAACAATTTTTATAAAAGTACGCCTCGCATCGAGAGTTGTAACCGTTTTTTTTTTTTGCTTTTTTTTTTTTTTTTGTTGCTTTTTTAACTACCCAGCAGAAGCGACATAGCTAAAACATGCAGTTGGGCCCAGCTTACGGTTACACCTCGCCCGCTTTATCGAGTGGGGCCTTTCAATGAACTTTAGCCAAAACCGGGGTATGCGGTTTAAATCCCGTTTAGAGGACGACGGCGAAATTCCCAGTCGCTCCTTCTAAGGGGAAAACCCGAGAGGTAAAAGGAGAGCCGAGAAAACCGTTTTACCGCTTCGTTGGCGAGAACCGTGCAAACAACCGTCGCAGTCCTTCTGATGACTTTGCATGCTGTAAAAAGGCAATGTAGGAAAAAAAGAAAGCGGTCCCAGTAACATCATCGCCGATAATAACGTTATTGAGCTCCAAGAAGCCAGAGTCATATAGAAGCACTTATTTTGGACCCTGCTGTGTGTGGAAGTGAACAGCTCCTGGTTCCCTCGGCTGGCTGGGCAGTAAAGCAGGCCGCGGTGTTTGTTTATCGTGGGGATGTTTTGATAAGTTGGTTCCTCCTTTGCGAAGATGTGTAGGAGAGGCTCTCTCCTGCTGGGAGGGCAGAACATCGGGATGTTTGTCTTTCCGTTTCACCCGTTTTTTTTTCTTTGTTTAACAGACCGTCAGACCCCCAGACGGAAACCAAATATCCGCCGCCCTGAAAATTTATTGGGCTCTGCTCACTCTGCTCCGCTCGCCGCTCTCTGTTTTTCCGGGAACTGGCTCAGGTTGCCTCTTCCAAAAACAATTAGCACAGCAAATGGGGCACGAACACACACACACACACACACACACACACACACACACACACACACAGGCCTTGTGAGGGTAGCCGGATGTGAGGATATGAGGACACTGCCCCACTACATTCCTGCTTGGGATGAGTAGAAAGACAGGGGCCCTGAACTTGGTGCCCTCACCTGACCTTGGTGAGACAGCTGGAGAGAGGGCAGCGGGAATGTCCGGCTGTAGGGGTGACCTGGAGCTCGGATACTGGAGGCCACAGATAGGATATATAAAGAAAACAGAACTGTACTGGACGTAGCCCAGACCTCTAGCCCAAAGGTCAGACCACGATCAGCCTCTAGCAAGCATACAAGCCTGACATTATTCTCTCACCGGCACTATATGGGATCGAGTCTTTTCCAACTCTGACTTCCTCTCAAGACTGTAACATGGTTACATTCCTTTTTCCCTCAGAGCTGCTGGACCCCTTCCAGTGGTCAAGAAGGATCTCAAAACAAATATTCATACCCAACACTTCTCCTGCAACTACTGCGTCACCAGCCACAACCATCACTGGCAAAAACGGTGATATCGACAATCCCACATCATCAGGTGCGAAACGGATTTTTAAAAGTGTTCAATAAATGAATAAATGCAAATTTGTTTGCAAATTCCTATAAACTTATGGTCCTGTATTGAGTGCTTTCATCTGAAAGTCTTGTGATGAGCACTGCTGGAAACACTACTCTAGCATTTTTTTGGAGGTCACCACTTCTGTCACGATAAAAAAATTTTCACTTTAGCAAAAATAATGTTGGTGAAATAAAACAAGCTTCACCCGTGTGAAGCTTGACAAAATCCGAGTTAACGTTCCTCAAAATGAAGCCGTGTCTTGGTGCACGGCTGCTGCGGTAAAGTCTCAGCTGAAGGCACCTCACTTGGTCATTGACTGTGAAGCCAACACTTTGCCCTGAACTTGAGTTTTCTGTCTTAACCATCAATTACCGAAGGCTAATATCCTCCGAATTAGAGCGAGAAGGTCTTGGCAGACATATAGTGAGACCTGGGACTCCATGGACAAAGCTGAACAGAGCAGAGCTGCTCATCCCTGTCTGTCTGCAAACCTCAACAAGATGGGATGGTGGCCAGCAGAATTTATCAGTGCTTTTCAAGATAAGAATGAATAAATGGTAATCCTTTTAATTGTTTATGATATATTCCCTTCCCCTGAGAGAAAGCAGTTGGAGCTGCAGATAGGATCTGAAGGGCTATTAGTAGGTGATGAATAGTGTTTAAAAACAAGTGCAGGAGTTCTTCACATCTCCTTTTTCTCTATAAACAGCCTCAAAGTCTAGAAGCAAGACACAGGTCTATGGCTGCTTGTAGCTAATCCACTCTTGCCCAAAGAGCTGCACTTAAGGAACGTCTTTTTCCTAGTGCTTAAGTGAGTTAACAATGCTTCTGAGGAATGCCTTAAGCACGTGAAGGAGACACAACCACACCGTTTGCTCCCCGGGAACAAAAGGAGTTGAGAAATGATATCGTGTCCGGCGAAGGAATAAGCCCGGTGTATGAGGGAACAGTCTCAGGCCTCATTCGGAGCTGCGCCCGAGTTTCACTCTCACGCTGTCTCACCTGCTGCCTTCCGTCTGGCAAAGCTGGCATGATGCGCATCAGTGTCTTCTATTTGAGGCCGAGAATCGAAAAGATGCAGTTCGGTGCCTCCAACGCGCCCATGAAGTCTGAGCCCGATACAAAATGCTGCCGAACACGAGAATACCACGATTTACGCCAAACTTCGCCGCTATCACTTTGGATACCGCGGTAAACGGAGGATGGGGGAATTTGTTGACTCTCCAAAACAGCCTAATATCATTCTGCACCAGCACACGAGCACAGACAACCGCATCAATTAAATTAATAGCATAAATCGTCCTAAATATGCTTTCCCACTGAAATCGTGAGGGAAGTGCAAGAATTTTCAATTAGAAAATGTGTTCATAATGATGGCTTCCCAAGAAATATACCTTTTTAATTATCCGTCTCCCTAACTTGAAGAGAAATACAGTTTTAATTTACTTTCCATGTGTGACAAGCTGACAAGCGCTGAATTTATTATTATATGAGATCTTTTAAAATTGTGCACTTTTAATTATTGTTGACATATGCTCATTGGAGCAGTGTTTCATTTGAATTGCACATTGGTTGCAACCGCTATTTACGTATAACAGTTAATTTCAAACTCTTATCTACATTCTTAGACTCTTGGAATAATAAGATGATATAAGATGAAATGAGGACATCAGAAATGATTATTATGCCTTGAGCGGGGCCTGCGGGGCCTTCCATACAGGCGTGGTAAACGTCTGCAGGGGGAATAAATTTGGGAGTCGATCCCGGCGCGGGAGGTTAACGTATGACCGAAAGCATGACGGTCATACGTGCGTATAATGAAAAGCACAGCACATGTGGAAGAGTTTTGCACTGATAATGTACAGGCACACGTATGGGGTTGTTTCATATCAAAAGTCGCTTTGGTTTTGGTGACATCTTTAGCGAAACGCGCACTGACAGCTGCCTCGAAACCGATTGACTTACGAATGTCTTAAAGCTGTGGCTTGGCCGTACAGACGAAGGCAGCGTGCAGATGTTCGGGTCTTTGTAGTGTTTAGTAAATCTCAGCACTTCAAAGAGAAACCTCGCGAATTCCAGCAAAAATTAGGGATTCTGTCTGAGTCTGGCCTACATACAATTACTGTAAACCCTTTAATACCAGCATATAGACTTTGCCGTCGTGTAGATTTGCAGCGTGTGGCGGAACATAAGCATCTCCCTTGTTTTACATTTTTCCCGCTGTTTGCCAAGGCGCAGCACGATAATGCGGCGAGAGCTGAGTTGACATTTCAGATATCTGTTTGGAATGAAAACAAGTCGTATAGTTTCCCGTCAGGATTAATACAGTCCTGTTTCCTCTCTTCATTTCTTTTTTTCGTCACGCGGGTTTCTGCTTCGTCCTTCTGCGGCGTCACCCATCTCGATGATGTACGCAGTGAGAACAATTGATTATCCTCTCCACGTCTCTGCCGGCAGCTGTTTTCTCTTTCCCGTCCTCCCCAGCCCGACTTCCCTCGCTGTCCACCACCATTAATCTCATTAACAGCGTATGTGGTCCACGGTCCGAGTCAGAGTTCAAACAAATAGTTGTGTTCGGAGCTTTGAAGTGACTTTGCGGGGGAGGCCCCCGGGGGCTGCTTGTCGGTGGGAAAGTTTGACAGGGAGTGTGAGAGAGACAGAAAGAGGAGCGACTCAACACCTGGGCCACGGTGGCCTCACCTGCGTCCACGGCTTCCTCCATTTGCCTCTATTCTGCTCCTGCAGGCCCGTCTTACTGCGGCGTTAGCTGACATAGCGCCGTGTTCTTGTCCCAAAGTGCAAAGGAGCCTTTTCCCGAACCGAACTTAAGAAAAAGAACGCATCAAATATTTTATTAATTTAGTAACTTAACCATAAGGGTCTGCTAAAAATACAAAAAACTCATGTCGTGCAGTTGCAAGGTGCTCTGTTTTAATGTATGTGAAATGTATGACTTTTTGCCAGTTGTTTCATAAAAACTTACTATAGTTTTTAAGAAATCGATAAAATAACAGCACCCCCCCCGTTCCGAGCAGTGTTAAAATCCTCTGAACGGTATTGAAGTTATTTGGGACTTTTTAACTGATGCTTTAGAACAGTCGACCATCTGCGAGAGGAGTGCTGTAACCTTGTACCGCAAAACAGACTTTCAAACAGAAGACTCGGGCTCTGGAAACGCTCTCCAGCAAAGCGATACCCACAGAACTAATGAAATTCCTAAAACATTCTTGTTTACATTTTAAATCTATATTATCATAAAGGGGGATATGCTGGGGAAGGTTGCATTTACATTCCTTTTCTGCAGGAAAGTGAGTGCTCAGCAGTACTAAATCTGGTACATAAATAAGGTTCCACCACAACGGCATGAAGCCACCTAAACGTCCCTGAATAGATTTAGAATTTTAAACCTAGATCAAATGAAATGTTCACAAAAGAACTAGTAAGTGAAATTGAAAGTCTGATACAAGAGGGGTGAGGATAAAAACAGGATTAGTCGCCATAGGCCTGGTTTCCAAAGATTGCGTGAAAGGAGAATAGACAAATACATAGGAACTGTGAGTTGGCAGATGCTCACTCACATTTGTTCCCAGTTTCCATCGTGTTTTCCACATTTCCGCCGAGCTCAGATTGAAACCCATTTACATGTAATAATACTGACTTTAATACATGTTTAAATCTGTTCAGCCATGTAACAGACATTTGCATGTTTTGCCGACTGGAAGAGCGATTTCAAGTCATGCACAGCTGCTAAAACGCTCAGAGGTAACGCGCAGGTTGAGCTTCTGTTGTGGTCGGTAAACACACGGCCGAGAAAATGGCATACGGTTGTAAATGTAAAAAAAAAAAAAAAAAATACACGATTTTTTTTTTTCCTGTTTGATGTGTATATGGATGCAGACGCAGGCATTGCAGTGTGTGTGTGTGTGTGTGTGTGTGTGTGGAGAGGTTCCTGGTGCACAGGGCAGTTTTGCAGATTAAACATTTCAAGCTGTTAAGGGGATAGACTGGGATGTGCTCATATCCAATCTAAGGCAAATTGACTGGGCGCTTTTGAGCGAAGTTTGTGGACTTCTTTTCCTCGTTGAATTTGTTCCATACTATTAGAAGCAAAGTCAATTACATAGTTTCCCTGTGATTCTCCGAGAAATGCGTTTAGGATCAGGAAGTGTGGAAATGTTCATCCCGCTATGCAACTGGTACTTAGTCAATATTTAATGTACATATTCCAAGGTGGAGCAGGATTTGATGAATGTGCTTAAAAACTCAGATAACTGCGGCCTGTGTGCAGACGCCGTCTCTTCGGCGGCGGCGACGCGGGAGTTTTCTAAGGCTGAAATTTACGTACGGGTGCGGAAAGAAGATCCAAAATAATTTTTTTTTTTTTTTTTTTTTTTTAAAACATCCAACGAGAACCAACCCAGACTGTCAATATCGAAGAGGATAAAGCTAGGAATGCCCTGAAAAATCAAACGTGATAAAAGCTTATGGCGAAATATTAACTGGCAATTATGTGCAGTGCGTTGGAGCTAAAATCATTTTTTTTTATACTATTCAGATTTTGGAAGGGTTTTTGTTGTTATTTCGGTTTTTGGGATTTGTGCATGACAACTCCCGTTCTCTCCCTCAAATAGAAGACACTGATGCGCATCATGCCAGCTTTGCCAAGACAGTTTGCTAAAAACTACAGGATATAAGAAATCGAATCACCAAGACTCCCCCCCCCCCAAGAATGGGACCTGGGATTTAACATTAAGACAGGATCCCTGAAAGCAAATATAAACATACTGCTTTAATAAGAACCTTGTAGCCTTTCCTCTCTTTAGAAGCGGCTGCATAATTTACCAAGGTACATCTGCGCAGGTGTCAAGTGAGCAAACAACAAAGTGCACGAAACCGTTGCGGTCTTGGAAGTTTGCAGGCCAGATTTAATCCTTCTTTAACTGCCTGTTATCAACTATTTAATGGGCAATTCTGTGCCATTTCACTTTTCACCGTTTTAAATGCGGTAATAAACACATTGTTTGGCCGTATCAGCGCCTGTATTCATGCGAGCGTCTGTGTACAGAAAGGCGATGTAAACAGGAGAGAAAACATCGCTTAGCATAAGAATGAAAACATTTTTAAATGGTTTTTTTTTTCTTTAAATGTGTCTATTGTTTATTAGTTTTATCTCAAACTGACTGGTGCATATGGTTCGGGAGACAGCTGAGGTTCTTGGAAGAGATGCCTTCTGAGAAATGCAAATGTCATCCTAAAATATAGGGCTCACGCTCTTATGACGTACTAAACATTGAATTAGCAACTCCAGGTTTGCAAAATAAAAGGAGGGTTCGATTCATTTACAGAGCTAATCCGCGATTATACAACCATATTCAGAGCAATGTGAAAAAGGAGCTTTTCGACGGAGCCAAGATGAAGGTATGACACTTAAGTACTGGGAGATGGCAGTGTACAGAGAATAATTCCCGCCATAAATGAAATGACAGATACATTTTAAATATCACATGGGGAAAAAAGATTCTTTTCATACTTTATTTTTAAAAAGATTTTTTCTTTTTTCTTTTTTTTTTTTTTCCAAATGTAACCAGTAAGACATAATGCTTCAAGAACTGAGGTGGAAAGAAATGTACTGGTGTATAACTTCTGGCACCGGCAGGAAGCGCCAACGTGAAACCCTTTCACACACCGTGTTCTTTTGAGGTTGTACAAAGGATTTAATTTACCTGAACGCCTGACACGTGTGTTAAGATGATAAATGTTGAACGCAAAACAAAAGCACCGTCTGAAAAGAATAATATTGCAACAGACAATTGTGTAGCTGCATCCCCAGAAATAGCACATAGTGGTCTGTTGTACAGCTGTGAAAAATAATAATATAAAACTTCCATTGTTATTAACTGCTTAGCTGTGGTGGTCAGGAAACTTTCCCAAAATCAGGGTGGCAGGCTACAAAACTACGTCTTGGATGTAACACCAGCCCCCTCATAGGGTAGCCACACACACTATGGGCAATTTAGAGTGACCGGTTAACATGAAGCACACGTCTTTGGACTGTGGGAGGAAAGCCACACAGACACTGCTGGAACACGCAGACTGCACCAGATCTGAAACTAGGTGACGCGAGGTAGCAATGCTACTCACTGCCCCACAGTGCACTTCAGTGATAGGAAATATATTTATTTTTCCCTGCTGTAAAGTCACTCTGTAATGGACTGGCATGCCATCCAGGAACTGTTTCATAGCCTACAGTGCCCAGGGATCTCAGGTTAGGCTCTGACTACCCTGACCAGGGTAAAGCGCTTACTGATAGTGGATGGGTGGATCGATGAGATAAAAGTTTAACCTGTAAAGTAGTCATAAAAATATTCCTAAAAGTCTACCACGTAACAAACATTTTCTCACCGTGTTGAGTAGCTGGATGTAGAGCAGTAATGGTTTGTGTATGTTTACATCACTTTTTCTCATGGGACGGTTGTTGTCTCATCCTAGGGTTCGCCTTGGCGTGAGATGGCTCATTGAAACTGACATGCGTATTAACATTACCGGACTTCCCACCACGATGTGCACTGGACCCAGTTCCTTTCTATTCTAAACACACGGGCCTGGAGTCTGGAAACATCTGACATTACAGCAAGTCGTGTACAAGCAGCTTTAGTGGGAGGCTTAAAACCCAAAGCGACAAGATGATATAAAGACAATCGCAGTTCACAGCCTGGTTAATTTCTTCACCTTCTGCCTTCCGCTTTATTATTTATCACCAGTATGTCCTCTTACCCTCGCTCGGTAACCCGGTAACATTCTGTCAAAACTGCATTCAAACTATATTATTTATAAAATGCACGTTTGGGTTTTTTCAGAATGCACGGGCAATACGAACGCTGACAAATGTTCAGATGTTTGAGACCCGTGAGCATACTTTTAAATGGACAAAAAAAAAAAAATCGTAATTTCTAAGCTACAGAATAAAATATAGGCGTGAGCTCCATAATGCTAAGCACAGGCCCGAAAAAGCAATGCGTTTTGTTTAACGTGCATTAAATTCCTTGGCAATTTCAACGCATTCTCAAAGAAGGTTTGGCATTTAGAGGAAATAAGATTTATTAATATCTGCCCGGTGCTGGTTTCTCAGGAAGGATGCAAGGATAAGTCTGGGAGAAAAAAAAAAAAGGTGAATCTTACTTTCCCCCCACGCTTACATAATATCAAATTTCCAATAAAATGGCTCCTCATGTATATTATGTTGTGTACAAGTTACTGTAAATGATGGATGACTGCGGTGGCTCCGTTTAGTATTGTTCCCTCCGTGTTATTTGATTATGAAACAACAATAGTTATTATGGTGCTGTTGTCCCCCACTGGGACTCCGGGCATCCAGAGACTCCGTTCCGCCTCCCTCCACTCATCATCCGAACGGAAACACCATTCCAGACCTCATTGAAAATCCACAGCTGCAGCCCTAAGTCGTGAGCAAATTACCTGAAGCAGCAAAACTGAATTTATGTTCATAATCCATTATCACATTCACAGATAATTTAGACCAGCCCAGGTATTTGCGACTTATCATCGACTGTAAGCAAACTAAACATACATTTAAATGCCATTGGCCGTATCAGCAGTCACACCGAACACCTCTTCTTTGCATATTGGAAAGTAGTGCTTCTAATGGGCAGCGGATCAGACTCATCCTTTCTCTCTCTGGCTAAAGGAATAAAGGTGAATACAGGCGACACCTGGTGCGTTCCTCTGACACTCGGCGATTCCGCGTCCCTCCGCAAGTTCGGAAAAAACGTGCTGTTCTGTACAGTTACGCCATAGCTAAACGGGATAAAAATGAACACATCTAAGGGTACTGGAGCATCGATAAATTATTAACCATTACATTATAGTGGAAGTTGGACTCTATAATTTACTGTTTCATTAAAAATTTGTGACTTTTGGGAAACCGCAGCAATTACCTCGCTCGGCAAATATTCGATTCAACTGTTTACCCGTTCGTTCTAATTTTTATCGATTGTACTTATTCTGTTGCGCTGAAAAAAACAGCTACACGTTGCGCCGTAGTCCGAAGGTATTAATAATGTGCAAAATAACTCATAGAGTCCAGCGCAACAAAGATTACTTAACTTCGTTCTAAATTATGTCTTGTGATTTAGTAGAAGTTCCTTTAAGGAACACTGAAGCAAGGAGAATAATCTGCTGAATAATTGAAGACGGCTAAAAGAATTTTGATTAAAAGAGATATTCGCGCTGTTCTCCGTAGCTATGCCTCAGTGTTTTAAATTAAAGCTAAAAGCCGGATGCAGAAATCCTCTCCGAGCAATTTCGCCCGACACTTGGTCGAACCCAAGACAATTCTATGAATATTCCTATTTCCAGTTCAAAAAGGTCTTCTTGAGCACATGATTCGATGGTCAAAGGTGATGCTCGGCGCGAAGCGCGCCGGCAGGAGAGGAAGGGTCGAGCCGGGGGGGATGGGAAGCAAAGTGGATCTCATTTCTCCGCGCCGCACGGTCCTACGACGGGGCGAATTCAATTGGTTTCCCGGAAGCTGCACGGGAGAATTAATTGAATGAATTTCATTCTGCCAATTGTTTGTTATTTTTTGCTGACCCAAACTCGTGGATTAATATTTAATAAGCCTGGAGGAAAGGGGGACGGCACTTATTAACCTTATCTGTCAATCTGTCAGGACAGGGCTGTGCACCGGACGGTATGAATGGGGGCGACGTGAGGAAGGGGTCCTGTCCACATTTTTTTCACGTCCCGCCGTCTTCGACACGGTTCGTCCTTTCAAACGTTCGTGTTTTAAAGCGCACGGCCCGAGCGGTTTTTGCTGCGACTGCTTCCACGTGTCCTCCTGTCTTCTGCGATGCGGCGAGCGTGGTAAACTGGCAGTGTGTCCCAGGGTACGAGGAGATGACCACGTGTTAATTGGACGGGTGCGGTGTTGTGCTGTCCAGGTGTGTGTTGGTGTGGACATCTGAGATGTTCCAGCCAATCTGGCATTATATGACTATTTACTGTATATTATTATAAGGATGAGGGAAGGCTATTTTACACACACAGACATACACGCTCACTCACATACACACACACACACACACACACACACACACTTCCTCACTCCATGTATGTTCATATTTGTGTACATTCAATATTTGGAACTTATACATTCAATGAAAGATATTTTATTCTGCTGGAAGAGATGCTTATCACCAGATGTTGTGGAATAAAAACTTTATCTCACGTTTTCTTTTTTCCCCATATCTGCTTCATCAGATCAGACAAAGGTTTTCACAATGACACCTTTACACACATATAGAGCCAGGAAGTGACATTATCCACTGACTGTCAATCACTGCACCGACATTGCAGTTTCATCGTAAACTTGTCTCGGTAGTCAGACGAAAAACTGACAGCCAGGATTTGCCTGCAGCCCTTCGGTAGCCGGCGGTTCTTATAGCCGCTCTTTTTTTGAAGCTCGAGCTTAAATGTTGAAAGAGAATGAGCTTAAATGTTTGAGAAATAAACTTTGTAAGTGGATTTGAATGTGTACTTTTATTGGAATGTATTCAACGTGAGCTTTTCCAGTACATGCATTGCTCCAGGCAAGAAAGTACTTAATAATTATTATTTCTTTATCTTATTTGCTGTTCAAGTCGATTGTAAAATTAAGTTTTGATGCCAGACTTTACTCAACCAGTTTAAAATTTAGTAAATCACAGCAATGTTTATACTGTAATCTAAAAATGTGCCCATTTAAACCACACATCATACACTTGTATATACAACACATTGCGTTCAAGTTGGTATTAAGATGACAATAACACTTCCGCAGAACCATTTTTCCTGTGTTTCTCTGTAATTGTTTTAGTTTCCTTATCCAGCAAATGATTTTCTATTATATTTAAGGTATTTGGTGCACTACTCTGTGACTTTTTAATCCAACTTCCTTGGGAAAGTTAGAAATCTTTGGACAAATAAGCATGTAGAGACAGGAAGATGGGGACAAGTTAAACTTTTCAACGTTTCTGTGGCTGAAATTAGATGAAGTAAGAATGTCTGCCTGATGATGGGCAAAATGTTAAGTAAAATGAGAAAAACAGCTCTGGCTTCACACCTGAGCACCCCATTTCTGTGGCCATCTTTGTTTACTTCCATGGATGCCTTTCTAGAGAAGTGGTTAACATACATTTTTTAGCCTTAAAACTGCTTATTTCAAATCTGGGCTCTTTGGACAAAACAAATGACAATGTGAAAAAAGAAAGGATCCTCATGTCACGCGATGAAAGAAACTCTAGCCGGTTAGCAAGCCCAGTGCAGATGTTATGACTCCATGCGTTGTGTATTTTGCACGGCTGCTGTCAGAACTTGAGGCATCCTAGTAAAAGTCCTTCACTGCTACCTGCTGTCAGGGACTACAAAGCTTTTTCTTCTAGTCACGGGATATTTTTGACTGCATCTTTAAAACACGCATGTTTGGCTGCACATACCCAAAGTTTAGGCTAGGCACAAAGTGACGGGAGAATATTTTGGGGAAAAAAACTGAAAAAAACCTTTTCCGCTACTTAAGAGTATTCCCACTATTCTACAAATTGCCGCTGAAATGAAAATATAGCCATTTAAGAAATGCCATCCTTGGACGATTGAAACATCATTTGGAAATGGGAAATGGAATTGTACTGATGGGCCTCTGGATTAAAATGTGCTGCGCGAGATTCTCCTATCTCAGCAGCTTCTCTCGCTCTATTCAGGCCGTCTTCCTCCGCGCGAGGGGAATCCAGACCTGCACGCAGTGGGACGGTTATTTCAGTGTCCAAGCGCACTTTTCAGAAACAGTAGTTAAAGTGAACGCTCTCAAGTGCATTCCCTGATATTTCACAGGCTCTGTTTTTGTTGGATTCCACGGGTAAAGATTTAAAAGTAATTAAAGATCATTTGTGATGAATTGGACTTTGGAGACTCGGAAAGGTGGACTTTGTTTTAACAGGAGTAATCCCGTTTAATTGCTTTCAGACATTTCTCGGAAAAAAGAGAAAACCTTCTTTGTGGCTTGACGGCTGCGTTCCTGTTGCTTCGACGGCGACGTTCCGGTGGAACTCGGACCGTCTTATTTGCGCAGTTCTGCACGCAATCCCTCTATAGAAAAAAGAAAAGGAAACAGGCAACACGTGAAGACAATCCAGCCTATAGGATGGCAGCAGAACAATTTGATGGTTCCCAATCTCCCCGTGGGTAAAAAAAAGCTGTCTTTGTCAAGCTTATTTAAAAAAAAAAAAAAAAACATAACTAAAACTAAATACAAACAACAGAAGAAGTTGAAAAAAACTTATCTGATCCGACATCTCGGCATCGCCTGAGATTTTAGATACCTGAAAGCGAGAAGAAAGTCTTTTGTGCAATGACTCACGCTCAATGACGACTGAGCCCAGAAGAGAAATGATCGTCTATTTTGAGGAGCGTGCGGTGGGATCGTGCCTCGCGAAGAGGCTAAAGTGTGAGGTACCGTCCCAGCAGAGGCGAGCCATACGGGCGATCGCCGCGGAGGGGGTGCAGCGATCGCACCTGATTTGTGGCTCCTGCGCGGAAGGATGGGCTCCGAGAGGCCCCCGCAGTTTGCGTTCTCAGGGTGGCTTTCGGTTCCTGCTGGGTCTGACCGAGGCCTCATTCCGGCTCTCCTCAGGTGTGACGGCCAAGGAAGAGGGGAGCCTCCGCGCGGCGACTCCCGGCCGCGTTCGCCGCGAGGCGCCGGGGCCTCTGCTAATGAGATATACAGAGAGGCAGGGGGCCGGCCGGCCCGCCGGAGCGCACAATATTCACATTGATGTACAATTAATGGCCAAAACAGAACCATTCCCAATACGTGTCACACGGACGAAATCGGGGACGGGGGTCAAGAGTCCGTCGATGGCCAAGCCCAATTATGCATGCACAAAGGAGCAAGGGGCTCTGAGGAAACCTGCAAGGATCGACAAATGTCAAAGGCCAGGAGACAATTATCAATGTGGACACACTATCAATACCCCTGCTCATTTAAGGCAATTTCTCCAACACCTACTTATAAAGCCGTAACCTTTCGCCACCACCGAGTCAGGTATCTGCCCTCGGTTATCAGCCACACGCCCAAGACTACACCCGCGAAATTAACCTTTGGTTGCCACAAGCTTTTAGGAGCAGCAATAACCTAACTCGTCTGCCTTCACTCCTCCGTGGCACGGAAGCACGGAAGTGTCTGGTGTGTTCGTTCACCGAGCGAACAAAGAAAAACGGAGCAGAGTTCAGCCGAAACGTTACGGATGTAGACCCGTTGCGGCAAGCACCTTGCATTATTTCAAATTGGTGTGCGTCGGCGCGGTGTAACGCACGCACGCACCCACTATAGGCGGCTCGATTAAAGATTATCGGGAAACACATATCTTGGGACTGCGGGAGGAGACCTTTGGCAAACGCGGGAGAACATACAAACTCCGTAAAGACCGAGCAGGAGTCCAACCCACGTTAACCCGACCGTCCGGCCGCCATGCCACCCAATGCGCCGTTTCGAATACGAACGAGCAGGGTCGCTTTGTTGGCTGCGCTTTGCGATGAGGGAATAAACACGATCGCGCAGTTCTTCGGGCGCGGTTGCTTAACACTGAGCTAAGAAAAAGGAAGACTTCAATTAATGTAGCACGGATGAACGCGCACTATTTGCCAGCTCGGTTTTTTAACACCAATTTATTGCAATGAATCAGTTGCCACGCTGCGAGCCTCATTTTAAGCGTGAATTACTTTTATGAATGCCATTCATTATTAACTTACCTCACCTGAACAGTGCGCTTTCTTTTCGAATTTTAGCAGCGAGAAGATCACTGTGTCCGTATCTACCTTTGTATTGCGAAGATTCGCGAACTTCTGAGCCCGGCGATGGTGTGCGTTATGGCTGCCAACATGCAGCAGATTTCGCGATGCAGAAGGAGATCGTTCGGGCAGACCGTCTGCTGCGCTGTTATTGAATGTTGGTAAGGTGCGTCTCTCGGTGCTGCGTTCTGCCACCGCTTCCCCTGCCATCAGATCTGGCCCTAGTTTGCCTTGTTGGGCCCTAGGCGAAGCTTTGTTTCGAGGCCTTCTTCTCTAATGGGTTTCCCCAAAACGGGTGCATTATGTCTCACCGTGAGGTCTCGGCAATGGCGGAAGCCAGAGGCCCACCTCGGGCTCTTCGGAGCTGCTTATAGCTCAGGCTGCTCCGTGTTCGTTAAATATTTAGCGTGCACTCCTCATTCTGTACCTGACCCTAACGCGTATGAGGTGTTTTTTCTGTCCCGAGCGCCCCCACAGCTACTTATCCATTACGGCTTCGCTAAACAAGCTGCTTTAGGTCTGCAGGATGAAACCGGCCAAACTCGCCCTGTCAGCTTGAGCCCGCCCAACCCGCTGACAAGCAAATTTTACAACCGCCCGTACAAAGCGTTCGTTCGCATCGCATGTTAAATAGGCGCGGTTGACGTTTTGCCGGGTTTTTCGAAATTTATTACGAACGACGTGATCATCTCTCCAAAAGCGTAGTAAGGCTTTCCTTTTTTATTAGATCGCTCCTCTCCTCCGCCCGAGTGGATTTTAGTTAGGAGAAGGCGAGGAAAGAAAGCGAGGAGGCGCCGAACAGCAGTTTAGGCCCAAACTCCAGGGCGCTACTGTCCAGCAGCATTGATGCCGATTCCTTCATGTGATAGAAGACCGCCCGGGCGAGATTGATCGCTCCTTCAGCTCAGTTGTCTACCAATTACTCAGACAATTAGTCAACTAATTAAATACTTGCCCTGCGCTTTAAGAAGAAAGAGCGAAAACGCCTGACCAAAGCTCCCTTGATGCACGAGCCCTCGAGGCTCCGCAAAGTCTTCGGAAACGCAACGCTCAATAAATAAATTCATAAATAAATAAATAAATAAATAAATAAATATTGCTGTTTTTATTAGTACTAGTCGCCGTCGTGGTGGTATTAATGGTGAGTGAATCTTTATTTATTATTATTATTATTATTATTATTATTATTATTATTATTATTATTGATTGATTGGTGGTGGTTGATTGATTGGTAGTAACAGTAGTAACAGTGGTAGTAACAGTAGCAGTAGTATTGCCATTATTATCATTATTGATATCGAATATTATTATTGTATTATTATTATTATTATTATTATTATTAGTTGATTGGTGGTTAGTTGGTATTAGTAACAGTAGTAACAGTGGTAGTAACAGTAACAGTGAATTATTGCCATTAATTGTCATTAGTATTATCAGTAGTAGTAGTAGTAGTGGTAGTAGTAGTAGTAGTAGTAGTAGTAGTAGTATTGTCATTATTATTATTATTATTATTATTATTATTATTATTATTATTATTATTATTATTATTATTATTATTATTGGTGAATTTGGTGGTGGTGGTAATAGCAATTAGTAACAGTGGTAGTAACAGTAGCAATGAATATTACCATTATTGTCGTAATATCAGCAGCAACTTGTGATAGTAGTAATCAATAGTAGTAGTAATGGTAGTATTGTTGTTGTTGTTGTTGTTGTTGTTGTTGTTGTTGTTTATTGTGTGTATTATTATTATTATTATTATTATTATTATTATTATTATTATTATTATTATTATTGTGAAGTGGTGTTAAAAACCAAGCTGGCAAATAGTCTTGTAGCGGTCTATCTCCGTGCTACATTAATTGAAGTCTTCCTTTTTCTTAGCTCAGTGTTAAGCAACCGCGCCCGAAGAACTGCGCGATCGTGTTTATTCCCTCATCGCAAAGCGCAGCCAACAAAGCGACCCTGCTCGTTCGTATTCGAAACGGCGCATTGGGTGGCATGGCGGCCGGACGGTCGGCTTAATGTGGGTTGGACTCCTGCTCGGTGGTAATAATAATAATAATAATAATAATAATAATAATAATAATAATAATAATATTGGGGTGCAGAAATGCAACGTCGCACAAGTGGGAAATGTTATTTATTTACGTTTTTAGCTGACAGGCTGTCGTGCAGGTGTTTAAGGAGCCGGCCGGGAATCGGCGTTTTTATTAAATCAGGCCAGTGGACTGCGGACGGATGAAAAGGTTAAGTGTGAGTAATTATCAATTGACACCAGCGAATAATCCTAAAATGGATCCTGCGATTACACTGCCATGCTGTTCCTCACATGCGTGCAGCATATGTCATTATTAACCCAGGACACTGCAAGGCAGATGTAAAAAAAAAAAAAAAAAAAAAAAAAAGAGCAGGGACGGCGCATTGTTCCCACCGGTTGTTGATGGCTTGTTTCTGTTGATAGCATTGACAGTGTTTCCACTGACTTATTGCCGGGCGGGCCGACCCATTATTCTCCTCCCATTGTCATGTTAATGGGGTGTTATCAGGGGAAAGGGGGATACGGAGGGGGGGAAAAAAACCATAGTTAAATAAAGAGGTAGGGCACAATGGTGCAGGAAAATACTTTCATATCTATTATGGATGCCAAGATGGTTGCTTGATGATGTCGACAATTACAGGCATAACAATCACCTTCAATACGCTCGGTGTGACCGCCGTGGTTTCGTACAGAGAGAAACACCATTACTGCTGCCGGGTTCGCCCTCTTCCATTAGAGCCGTCGGATGTTGTGCTTTTATTGCAAAAGTGTCACTTGTAAACGCGCAAATGTGTATGTGCAAAAATAGCATTTTGGGCGAATCGAATTATTTCCCAGCGTTTCGCGGCGAAGACGCGTACAGTCGGTCGCCGCGTCCAGATTGAAGTTTAATGAGGTGGGGTGCACATAAATCACGGAAGTCTGCACGCATTTTCAAGTCGGACGCTGTAATCCTCCGTGTGCTCAAGCCTTCAGCTCGCATGCAAACTCAGCGCCGAAAATGCTCTTACTGGCTAATAATTGTTAAGAGGTCATTTGGCCGGACTGTCGCCCTGGGCGAGACCCAACGACCCAGCAAAGGCAGATATAGAATCGCCACGGCGCTGAAGGTTTCCTTAAGGTTCACAGTGCACCTTAAGGTTTTATTTTGTTTTGTTTTATTTATTTTATTTACTGTTTTATTTATTTATCTATCTATTTATTTATTTACTTACTTATCTATTTGCTGTGTGTTCTTGTTTTCTTGGGTTTGGTTGTTTGTTTGTCTTACTCGTCTTAAATTTTTTAAATGTAACCACGCACAGTCTCCTGTCGAATCAAAGCGCATTTTACTACATGGTATACTCAGTAACCATGTAAGTGACGAATAAACTCTTTTGACTCTTTGACTCCTACTTTTCGCTCATGAACGAATTCTTAAAATCTGCTCCAACGTATTTACAGTGCGGTACTACTCCGCATGCATAGTGAACACGGGGCGCGCGCCGTGCGACTGGAAGCGTTTATATAGGAACGCCATTCCTTATCTACGTCCATATACTGACCAACAGTATTTCCGCAAACAACTTCGGCCCGATTAAACGATATCGGAGCCTATTTTTAACAATGAATTTCCCAAGTTCACCGCACACGTATGAATCGCTTCCCCTGCCGATACCCAAATTGAAAGGATAATTGAACCTTAAAAATTGTAATTAACATAGTAACTTGTTGAGGGTCTTGAGAAACTCTTAATATATGCAAAATTTAATTAAGACGTCTTTTCGAGCTCCAAATGGGACTCAAAATCATGGCCTCATTTTTGCTTTATTTATTTATTTCCCGGCCCGTTCCTTTCTGCTAAATACCGCGCAACGGCGACAGACATCGGCCCCTCCGAAGCGTCTCCGTCACCTCTTATGTCACACATTAACGTCTGACTAAAATCCTGATGGATGTCTGTCTGGATTTCCGCCCTGGCTGCACAATCCCATGAGTGAGAGACGTCACGAGCCGGCGCTGAGCTCTCGCCGCTCTTGAGTCGTACGAGTGAGGAATGAACGGAATAAAACGGTGAGCCGCCGCCGCCGCTGTTTTCTCTGGCTCCGGCCGCCTCCCTGAGCCTAGTTGTCTCTCTCCTTGGTCCTTCTTCATCATGCAGAGTGGAACGGTTACAGTTTCATTTCCCCGAAATGGAAAAGATGCTATTTGTGGCAGGGCGATGCCAAGGAAATGTAGAGAATGACGTCCTCTGAGGTGTGGAAAAATACACCAGTCGTGACCAAAGAACCATCTGTCACACAAAGTCTCTAAAGTCCCTATTTGCAGATGAGCTTAAAAATGTTTTTGAATACGCAACTCGGCTCGTATTCTGCCGGGTTTCTGCTTATTAAATGATTTTAAGTTATCTGTGACCCTGATTATGTCCAAGTGTTTCAGGTTCCTAGTTTCTTGGGGCCTTTTGTCTCAGGCTTCCCATTCGCACCAAGGATCAACAGAAGGATTCAAAGAAGTCACCCAAATGCAGATCTTGCCACAGTTAATTCGAAAGATAGCAAGTACCGGTGCAGCAAAAATGTGTGGTGATGCAGACGCATCTTCTCATTTCGCTTCCAAAAATCCAAAATTTTCAGCGTCGACGCGTTTTCCCAGTTTGGACCGTTTTGGATTTCTCAACAAGCTTACGGCCAGCTTTAGCGCTGACCGTCATCTTACGGTCCCAGGATGTAAGTATCCGCTTCAACTGGTGTCGTAAAAAACAAATTTAGGATGTTGAACCTTTTAAAAAAAACAAAAAAAACAATACACCAATGATTACTTTGGATTGTGTTGTTTTTGAAGATTTCTAAGCAGAGGGGGTCTGGAGGATACGGTAGGAAGTCTGGAAGATCGTTCTCTTTTTCACAGAGAGGCTCTTGTTTTTATTTTGCGCCGGAAGGTTCCGTCGGCAGGCCTAGCGGCACGGAGGTGTGACGGGCAGACAGTCGGCCTCTCGCGCCGCATCCGGAGTGTACAGACCCTTCCCGGCGATCCGTGCCATTTAATGGCCATTCCTGCTGTTTAGGGGAGCCGGGAGCAGTTCCAGGTGACTGGCGGGACCGGCTCAGCGGCGGAATGAGCCGTCCGGCGAGGGGGGAGGAAGGGACGCGGGAGAGAAACTTTGTGTTGCCGTTGTCAGCGCCGTGATTAATGACAGAGTGTGTCGGGCTCCCACTGTGCTGGAACCCCAAAATCTTCGCCAGGCGCTTTTGTCTCTCCGAGGAATTCATCGGAGAGGTCTGGATTGATGGAGTGCCGCTATTATGCGTTCATTAAAAACCAAATGAAAAACAATATTCACATGGTCTTGCCTATAATTACTTTAAGACACCCCCCCCCCCCCCCGTAAGTTTCCTGTGTACCCGGTGTAACCTGAGCAGCGGCCAACTTTCGACCCAATATTTAACCGTTATTAAATCCTAGAGACAATTGCCATTAATCAGAGCGTTCCCGGACATGGGTGGATGAAATACGCCAGGCCGGCGAGGGCTCGTATCGATGGCGTTCTTTAATTTGATTCCGAGCTAAAAATCCGTTCCGGACCGATTTTCGTGCAAAACAAAGAGAAGGAGCCACCTCGCCTGAAGTTTGCGTCAAATGCGTGCCGCTGTTTAATATTCCTACCAAGCAGGGAACCTTATGACAATGCGAGTACCCTCGGCACAATTATTGGCAAATGCTAAAGGCGTGTTTTACAAATACAGGACAGCTGCTACGGTGGTGCTTTGGCGCCGTTTCAGTTACGTTTTTTTTTTTCCTAAACGCGTACGTGGAACGGTTCGCTTGCGACATTTTACGTCCGTGCGCTTCTGCTGCACTTCGCGCTCCGCCAAAAGGTCCCAGAAACACCTCCAGGTTGACACCCTCGAAAAGGACCCCGCTGACAGTTCTCTTTATCGCGATAAAAGGTAATAAATACAATAAGCTATTACACTTCCTCGATTCATTTTTTTGCTCACATACTCATTGTAATTTGCCCAGAAGGCAATGCTGCGCGAGCGCCTGCTTTTTAGTTGCATGGAATATTGCCTCCATATATTTGTGACCGGGCCAGAGCGCGGGTTCGCCGTATCAGCGTTTTGGGACCCATCTGGGACTGACCTCCCTGACCAGCAGACCCTACATCACTATTTGTTACGGATGCAATTCATTAAAAACAAGATCATTCGCAGCTGACACGCCAAGCGGTGGCATTGATGTTTGCTTTATTTCGCAGCGGGAAAAAAAGATGGCGGAAGGTGTGTCGGGTCAAAAGTACCTGCAGCTGAACAGGAATCCGGTGACAAGCAAAAGCTTTGTTTGCTAATTAAATTTAACCTGTCTGCCGCAACACAGCGGCAGTTATTGTGCCTTTGAGGGGCAAGTTAATGTGAGTCTCGGTATTTATTATAGCTGTGGTAGGTTATGAAAACAGACATTTTTCCTTTCAGCACTCCATAATGTCAGATTAAGTTTTTTCATCTCCTGTTCTGAATGATTTTTCAGCAGTTGTTTGACGATTTATCAGTGTGGGGCAGGGGCTGCTATGTGACAGTGAAGTAGCGGGGCCGTGATTTATAAAGCTCGGCAAACATTTCCCATCCCCCTTTTTTCTTTACTGCCTTTTCCTGGATGACACCTGTTACCACACTTTTTATAGATGATCGGGGCCCGGTCCTTGGGCTTAGCGGGTCTAATAGGCCTCGGTCCTCGGAAGAATGTCACAAAAGCCTCCTCCGCTTTTATAAATAAGCTATCGTAATAAATACACTTTCCGGTACCTACGGGTAGCTAAATTTTAATCCATGACACAGCGCTGTCGAAGCTATAAAAATGGAAGGCCACGTTCTTGTTTGCGGCAGACGCTGAACCCAGGACGGTAAAGTACGTCTTCCTTGCACCTTCCACGTCAGAAGCCTTTGACCTGCCCGCATCGTGGTCCAAGCGCATTTAAGGTCTAAAAAATATATAAGCGGAGAATTCCTTCGGACCCAGAAACAGTTCCGTCGGTGTGAAGTTCAGCTGCACTACAGAGGAATCCGTGTGTCATAATGCCAGGGTGTGTCTGAACTATCAATATTCTGAAATATAACCTATATTATATTACTAGTTTTCCTTCGCTGTTGTCTCAGTGCTGTCAAAGTAATTTGCTTTGGGTGTCAATATAAATTCGAGGTCTGAAACAAACCCTCCCCCAGAGACTCACATCATACCTCTGTGGCCCAGATAGTCGGTTTCCAGAGTTTTCTGCATCCTGTCATGTGACCGGGTGGGCAGCTCGGATACGCGTCTCCGGTCCAGAAAGGGGTCTCGAGAGGAAAGCCCTCAGCAGCGGTGCGAAGACCTATTTTAGAACTGCTGAGCGCAGTGACGCAGTGCTTTACATTTGATTTTCTTCCTCTCCTTGCGAGATGGTACACTTAATAAAGTTTTCCCAGGAGTGGGAAAAAGACAAACCAATATATGTGCATGTCATAGGGTCACCGGTGTGACTTAAGAACTCTTCTGTAGTCGTTGAGGTGCTTGCGTTTGAAGACAGATTGTTGTTTACGCTACACTGTAATGAAGGCGGGCTGCGGCCCAATCTTGACATCCGTCATATTATTCTTGCCGCTCTTCTCTGTCTCTCTCCGTAAAACACAAACAAAAATGAACATTTTTCACCTGGCTTCAAAATACCCACCAAAAAAACGCCCGGCTGCATTTCGTCATCCGAACCAAGGCAGGGTTCGACGGCCGAAAACACAGCTTTAGAAACATTTTGCTGAAATCTAAGCGACGAGAAGGTTATGGAAAAAAAAAAAAAAAAAAAAACCCGTCTTTTACGGGTCTCTGCTATGAGTTTTATTTGTGTTTCGCCGTCTGCCGCAGCGGGATCGAGCGGCGTGCCTCTTCGGAAGGGCCCGGAGATTTCCCCGTGCCCTCACAATCGGAAGCGTATTTTGAATGCAGGCGGTGGAGGACTCATAAATCACCTTTTGAAATTTGGTAATTTTATGCCTCATGGGTTCACTAGTTATATGAGTAATAGATAGGAGGCAAAGGATGGGGAAGACTGCTGACAGGTTCTCACCGAATTGGCAAAACAAACCGCGGCCTCTCCCGCTTCAGACGCGGTCCGCGATGAAACACCGCGAATTGATCATCTTTACCGTTGATATTTATGGAGTGTCGAAACATCGGCCTTGTCACATTTAACAGCTCCCTAGCTAGGCGGGGGAGTCACGCTTCCTCTGTAATTGCTTATGCGTTCCAAATATATCTATTGACGCTATCTGCTCATATCTTTTGATTTTACGTCTCTTAATCCTTATCAATTTGCGCTTTTACGCACAAGTGCGGTTCCAGTCGCATCTAAGACATCGAGCTGAAAATTGTTTTGCCATGCTTTCTCTTCTTTGAAACAGCTCTTTTAGGCTGGTGACTGGTCCCCCCCCACCACCTCTTTTTTCTTATCACTGACCCAGTATTTATGCTGTAGGCATTAAACAAACCAAAGTAACTGTTTGCGTTTGACATCTCCGCGCTATGATTCACATTAATGTTTGGTTTAGATTGGGATTTTCACGTCGCCGCGCTGAATCCTAGCAGCAGGTTGTGGCAGGCCCGCTACTGCTTTTGAAATGGCACTCATTACACCACGGACTCATTATAGCAACTTACGTATTTGTATGCAACCACGCTGCCGTAAAGTGCGAATAGCGTAAATGTGTTGCGCGAGCCTAAAACAAATAAACTGTAAGTGCGCGTCCGCGTTTTGGTTTCCTTTTTTTATTTCATTTTTTGATGCCATCTTTAATGGCTGAATTTATAATGCCGCGTCAGACGTCTCTGGGACGTGTCGAAGGCACACCGACAGAGGCGAGGAGGTGAAGCGTCGAAGTCTGGGCCTTCGCGGCATTCGGAAAAGTTCCCTCTGGGATGACCTTACGCAGCACAGTGACACACACATACACACACACACACACACACACACACACATCTTTCAGGCGTACCTTGAATATTAAAGTTACACCCTTTTCTTACCTCCTTATGCATTTAAGATAATGCTAAATGTCATCGTAGCGCGGTGATACGTTGCATTTACATTTATTCCCCGGCACGCCTCGCCGCGCTTTTTTCCCAAAGTGACGTACAGCTCAGGGTAAACAAAAGAGCGTTCCACAATCGGCGGGGAGCTTTACACGCAGACACGCTTTTATCGAGCCATAGCTGGTTTGTCTGACACCATCATTTTTTGCCATTGAGCATTACACAAGCAGCTGCCTATAGAATTGAGATTGAGAGCCAGACAGGAAATAGGAAGGTGATCGTGACAAATGGTGTGATGCAAATTCATAGAGCTGCTGGGATTTTCAGAGAGAAGCGGGTCCAAAAGACGACAACAACAGAAGTCCTGCGGTAGCAAACCCGCCTTGTTATTAACATCCATGAAGTGCACGGCTTTATGGGCTTCGGTCTAAAGAATCGCGGGATTCCTATCTATTTATTTGTCCCCAGTCAGATGAGGTGTAACAAATGCCACGCAGTTTGTTCAGCGGAGACATCGCAACCGCTCCCCTTTAGTCTGTCTGGCTGGTGTTTAGGCTTTGCCAGCTCACGTTACCTTGACGTGGCTCACAGGGTTTTCCCTCCTCGCCCCAGATCGGTGTTTGCTCCGCACGTAAGCCTCCCAATAAGTCTTTCGCTCGCTTTCCCTTCTCGACTGACAGTCGCCACCCCCGCCCTGGCAACCCAAAAAAAAAAAAAAGAAACCGGCCCGCTGAGCGGAAATGATCGGTTTATTCAAGAAGAGTTTATTTGTCAAGTACATAGCAACCGAGTATACCATGCATCGAAATGCGCCCTGATTCGTAACCGTTATCCATCGGACGGGCAGGCGAGGCTCCAGACGCGCAAAGAAAAATCTGCTTCTCCTCGTAGCGAAGCTCAGACAACAAGACCCTAACAAGTTGGGTAAATTAAACGGAGGAGCCCGTTGCCTAATGGGAAGCTGTCAGGAGAAGATAGATGGTTCTAATCACTGTAGGGGCAACATCTCCCTTAAACAGTTTCTTGTCGGATACCGGGAGACTGAATAGGGTCGTGATGCTCCCCTGTTCCCTTCCTTTCTTCTAGCTGACAGCGACACTGGAGGACACTGTCAGCTCAGCTGGCATCTGTACAGCAAAATCAACACATCTTCATTTCCCCGCCAAGCCGGCCGACCGTTTCTACGACGCGACAACGCGCATCGCAGGCCGTTTTCGCTGGCTTATCGATAAATCGGAAACCTATTACGAGACGCCAGTGGTTCAGCCCGTTTTGTCAGCTGGCGCGAGGTCAGATAATTGTTTTAGGCTTTGACGGTTCTAAGCAAACATGCATAAAAATGTGTGCGGCGCCTTGTTTGTTGCTTTCGGAGGCTTCGCTCGCGCTGCGTGCACGCGGGCGGTCTTTGCTGCCGAGCGCGTGTCTGTGTTTTGAACATCTGTTTTTCGAAATAAATGAGATCGACAGTCGCGTCCATCGGGCGCGTAAACATCTTGGTTTGTAACCTTTGCCTCGCTCGGTGTAAAGCGCTGATTTTAGACGTTCTCGTATTTTACCGGACTGTCTTTCGTGAAAACGTCGACCGATTTTTTTTTTTTTTGCGGTGAAATGTCAGTAGACACGACTGTTGTAAAGCGGGTTAATCCCACTGTCGTAGTTTGACAGCCTTCAGAGCAAATGTTTGCACAGAACTTAACACACGTTTTCATCTGAGCGGTTAATGTCTGAAGATGTTTACAGCGTAAACAAATCCGCCCCGATGCAACAGTGTTCGGACGCCCCTGATGAAAAATACATTAGCCATGAAAACGGCGACGGGCTGCTGTGCGGCGTGTTTTTTTTTTGTTTTTTTTTCGGAAGGGGATGGGGCCCGTTTCTTCTCTCCAAATGCGGCCGGCATTGGGCTAAATCGATGATAACACGAGCACGCTTATAAGCGGAGGCGGCAGCTGGCACACATCTCGGGAAGTTGTCGTGAACCCGCTAACCCTGCTCGGCCAAGTTTTTTTGCTTCTTTCTTGCTTGTTTTCCCATTGATTGTGAATTCAGGTGAAAGTTTTCTTTAATCGAGTTGTGTACAGACGCTCAGCGGTGTCCCCAGTAAACGTCCCCGGGGGTGGGCAACAGAAACAAGGCGGCGTTTTCACCAGGAGCCCACCTGCTTCTGGTTAAGGGCAATAAGCAAGGAATCAGTGGAAGGTAGCAGACTGGCAAGAAATCAATTAGTTACAGAAATAAAGACTTCCAAGCCCTTTGCGGGAGAAGGGAGGAACGGTGGGAAAGTCGGCCGAAGCTGCAGGTCTGTTTATACGGACGCTTTCTCACAGTGCTCAGTACCGCCTCGAATTATTGGCCTTTAAGAGATGATAAATAGTCCATTTTCATCTTCCCGGGACAGCTCGCCCGACTTATCTTTTGAAGGCGTCCTCCATCCAGTCAGCGGAAGTGCCAGCTCTAATTAAAAATAATGGAAACTTCCAGATAGCAAACCTTTCAGTCTCTCTTCTCATTGTAAAGGGGCATTTCAAAGAAAATCAAAGGTTTGCATTCGCACCAATGTTCCACACTCTGGCCGTCATAAATCCACTCCATTGACTTCTCCGTACGATAATATTACCTCTATTATAGTTCAAAACACATTTGTATTTTTTTTTTTATTATTATTATTATTTATTTTATTTTATTTTATTTTATTTATTTATTTTGTCAGCGCACGGCCCAAACGCGATTACTCGAAAATGTAATTAATTGATAACCCAGTTATCTTTAATAGACAAAGTTTTGAAAGAGCAGTTGCGGGGAAAAGTGAAAATACAATGGTTTCGACGGTAATTACGGGCCCGAAAACAAAAACAGCCGCACGAAACCGAGTCAGAACTCATTTAACGGATATTGCGATTATTTATAGCAGCAACGTTAATAATAAAATACCCCGCATCTGGGTTTTGTCACCGGCAATGGATTTCTCGAGGATGTAAACTCAAACAAGGGAAGAGAGAGGACACGAGTTCCGTAATTAACATCGATGACCGTTTCACTTCGCCGCACGTGTAAATACTAATAGAAAGTCTTTTTCAGTCGTAAAATAAGACGATTACAAGTTTATTTAAGCGGTTTCGGGTTTGTCGCATCAGTCGCTGGCGCGTTGCGTAGCCGGGGGAAGCCACTGAGCGCAGTGCAGGACATGCGAAATCCGGCGACTGTTTGGGACAATGAGTGCGTAAATGCGCCCGTCCTTGTTCCGCGGATACCGTCCGGGGTCGGTGTTTTATCTGAGGCTCCGGTCCACCAGCCAGATGGCCACTTCAGAAAGAAACTGACACGCCGTTTCAAACCAATTTTATGCAAACTCTCGGGAGAGAGGGACAGACCATCGGCTCTGCTGGGAACCGGGATTACAAAATAGCCAATTAAAAGGGAAAGGGTTGAAATCTCAGCCCGATAAGGCTCAGATTAAATTGGTTATAGTTTATTAGGCTCGATGAGTTATTACAGTCCTCACCTCAGCAAAACAGATTTCCCATTACTTGATTTTAACCTTTATCGCTCTTCTTCGAACAGATACTACTTTAATTCTTGCACTACCAAACAATATAAATCACAATAGCACCTTTATCTCGGTGCGCAAAATTGAATCAATTGCTCGGCGTTCAAAAGTGGCCTCGCGACATAAATAAATAGGTGGATGGATAGATAGAGGAGTAAAAACGTAGGGGAAAAGGCACTTTGCGTGAAAGAAGGAGCGGCGTTAATGCCCAGGAAGCGCGGTCGCGCTTAATTCCTTTCATGTTCGACGTACCTTTTGAGAGTTCAAAAAAAGTGTGAATCTGCTTCTTTCTTTCTTTTTTTTTAAAAAAAAAAAAAAGTGTTCCATCCCTCAAGTCATTCACACACTTTTAAAATCTAATTATTCGTTTAGCACCGGTAAAAACTGTTTCTCATCCCATTTTCCCCCTAGACTATTTACAACACCGCTGCTTCTACAAACAGCATCGTGTGGCGCTGCTGCATAGCAGCTTCTTCTGCAGAACAATGAAACAGATGTGAGAGCTCGGCGAGAGGCAGCATGGGGGTGGTGCTGGGGTGGGGGAGGTTGCCAGCTTGAGGTTCTTTGGGGAGCCCCTGTGCACAGGGCCGTGCTTTGCCTGTTCTCTGGATGGGCATCTGTTTTGCACCTGCGAACGGTGCCCGGGACTTCCTGCATCATCCCCCCCCCCCCCCCACACACACACACACAAACGTCAGCTGTCACCCCACACCGTCATGCCGGCTCCGCTGAGCCCACCCGTCCACCGGTGGCAGGGCCCGGGTCAGACAGGTTCATGGGAAAGCCCTCTCAACACCCTTCTCACCTTCTTCTTCTTTAAAAGCGTGTAGCGGCTTCAGCTGGTCCAGAGACGTTTCGCGGCCTGATGTGTTCCTTGAACTCTGCGGAACCCCTGATGGCTGCTCTGCCAAACCCTGACTGCAGTCCTGGGTGAAACCCTATCCTCGGAACCACGGGCCAATAACTAATGTTGTCGGCTATTCATTACACCGCTCTCTTCAAAAGTGATGGAGTTACTGTGGTCACTATTACGCTGGGAGTTCTCCCCTGCATTTTCTTTTAACGTTTATCCTTTCAGCGGACACTTTTCTCCGACTTATGCAACTCAGAATGAGCACCGTGCGGAGTTTAACTCACAAGTTTTCCTTTTATTGCAACGATGCACTGCAGTACAGCGTTCTGCCTCCCGTCATTCCCTTATGTATGCATTATAGTAAAGCACAATGGACAGTTTAGTGTGACCCATTCACCTGAAAAATGTCTTTGGTATGTGGGAGAAAACCTGCGCAAACATATGGAAGACATTCATACTGTACACGCACCGGCCAGGAGCTATAGGACAACCATCTCACAATATGGTTAGCTTTCATACTTCGTATTTGATGGTAAATCCTGGTAAAAATAAAGTTAAAAGTAAACAATCTCATATGTCTTGTGGTATAGCTGTGAAATCAATTGGCCGTAGTTCTACCTTTCTCATGTAAATATGCAATATTTTCACTTTTACTGCCCCCCCCCTCCCCGCTTACCAGCTGTTAGGCGCAGTCATTTGCACGAATAAGGAAGTGGCTCAATTGTGTTTCGAGTCAAAAAGTTAGGAACTAAGGTGAACTCTGTCTACAAGTCATTAAGTACCCAGACCTTCGCGCTCTCTTATTATTCGAACCGTGTGCCCCCCGAATGGCTAAACTGAAAATATACTTAACACACAGCTGCTCACGCTGGAGAAGATTCAGAAGGTGTTCTGAAACGATGCTATTCAATCTCGAAAGGCTGGCGACTCCTATTCGCTAAACCGGCAACAAACTTGAATCTTTGAATCAGAATAGGCGGCGCGTTTTTGTATACACGTGGACCCTTCGGTTTCTTTAGATTTTAGAGCGAAACCACAACGATATAGGAACACACACCAAAAGTACATCTATAGTGCTATTTTTTGTTTACTTTTATACAGCGAACTTGTCTCAATTTTTTTGCATTTTTTTGTTAAATCTTCACTGCTTTAAAAAAATATACTGAACAATGGACTGGCGTCCTGTCCAGGGGAAGTTTCATGGTTAGGTACCTACTGGTTTCAGGATAGGCGCTGGACTGCTGGGATCCTAACCAGGAACGAGCGATTAAACATAATAGATGGATGGACAGATGGATGGATGAGTGCAATGAGTGGTGTTTGTGATCATTTTAACACCTCTACGCTTCCCCTACATCTTTTGGCCACTTGATGGAGAATGGTTTTGAGCTAACAGTCCTGCACAGGCAGACGGGCTGAGCATCACCGCTCCCTGAGAGGTGGCCGTGCTGCGGTGAAGCTTGCTGCCCATTGTGGGCCCGGCGATAAGAGTCCGTGCTGCGGCGGGTCTCCATGCTGCGCCGCCAGCCACGCGGAGCGATAGCGCGTCGCTGTGACCGGCGCGCCAGGATCACAGGGGCGTTTGATGTGAGGAGACGGGCCTGGCTCGGCGGCGTCAGCGGAGACGGCTCTCCCCGGAGAATCGGAGGAGACCCCACCGCAAGAGGGGCTGCCAAAAACACGAGCCTCGCAATTCAATTATGGGGAGGACTTGCCAATGTTGCATTTAGCACAGAAAATGCGGCATACATAATCGTGTCTTGCTTTCAGCGGCTTCCTGTGTCAAGGGCCTCAAGGAATGCTGGGTCACACGGCACGACAGCGAATCCTCTGACTAGACTCAGTGCTTTTCCGCTTTATTCTCTACTGATTTTGGCACGGGAAATTTTTTGGGTCACTCGTCACAACAGCTGGGCACACGTGCCGGATGCGAAATTTGTGCCTGTCCTCACAAAAAACATGCCTCCTATAAGCAGACGCTGCACACTTGGGTGCGAAGAGGTTAAACGTGTAACTCGAGCCGATTTAAATCGAAATAGCGGCACTCGGGTTGGACTTCCGCGGAGCAGCAGCCACTTCAGACCAAAGCGGTAGGATAGGTCAAGCTGCAAAACCGCAAAGTCGCGCTCGGGAACTGTCCAACAGTTGCACCGGATTGGTTCTGAATGCAAGTCTTCCGGTCGAGTTGGGCGCCGTCGGCGTGGCGATGCCACATCGCTTTTGAGGGTGGATGTGATTGACTACCGAATGAGGAGGAACGATAAAAACGCACCATCCGACAACTCCCATTAGACAAAAAAAAAAGGGGGGGGGGGGCGACCGAACGCAGGCCTTTGCAGATATGTCATAAACCGAGTCAAGGGCTTTGTTTTTGTGCTCATCTCCTCCCCAGTTTGAAGCACTTAGCATAAATTGCACGCTCATGTGACAGACAGCAGTAGCACCAAACAGCAGTTCCTCATCCAGGCAGAATGAATTTATGCTATTCATAGCGACTGCTAATCAGGTTCCGATCCGGACACAAATCCTGCGGGGATCTGAGGAACTTTACGAGTGACTTATAACTCAATAGACTGAGATCTTCTTGACGGGAGTCGGTGTGTTACACTTTCTGATGGAGTAATTTAAAGCACCGGTGCTCGGTGTTTCCTTTTTATAACAAGAACGGGGGGGGGAGAAAAAAAAAATTCCCCGGATGGTACATTTATTTCATTCACTGTGCGTTCGCATCCTGCGTGGATTCAGACCAGAAAGAAACGATTATTGTTGCCCGTCTCTTGTAAATGGACACCCTGGATATAGAAACTAGACACTTTAAAGCACGGCATATAACACTGAGGGAAACGGCCTCACTGGGATGCCGTGTGTATTTATGGGTGTTAATGTAGCGGCCCTACTTTAAATAAGACGCTGCAGAACATTCGGGCATCGTGCGGCAGAACCGTTTCCTGGTGACAGTTGTGGTGAACGAGTGGCCGGCGTGCTATAGTGAGATCCAGCACGTTTATATTTTAGCCGGAGAACAGGAACTGTGAAATCGTTCCCAGGCCTGAACGGAGCCAGTGACAAATGACCGGTTCCCAAAGGCCAGGGTGATACTCTGATTTTTGCCCCCCAGGAAAGAGGACCTTCTTGCTTTCGTGTGCTTTAAAGTGGACAGATACAAATTCACCTAACAGAGCGAGCGTTATTTTTGGGCATCACTTTCAGATTTTATTTGCTGTGCGTGAATTTTTATTACCCGGTGAACACAGCGTTGAGGGGGCTGTGCTGGCAGGGACCTTTCGCCCGTTTTGGAATTCAGGTATTACGGCGTAGATCCGTGACAGAAAGACGTGCGCGCGAATGACGCCGCGGCCGCGTATAGATGAGATTCGCGCGGTTCGGCCTTTAGATGGGGGCTGTGCGGGAAGGCCTGCGTGTGACGCTATTTAAAGTCTCCCTCGCTGTGGATCCTCGAGATCGGACGAACGGTTTAGGGATCTCTGTGTCCTCGTTTCGGGCGACCCATCTGCAGACACAGCAACACCTTCGATCAACACTCTAGACGCGTTCTGGAGAAACGGAACGCCTAACAAAACGCTGCTATGAGAGGTTATTAATGCAGGATCTTGCATCAGTAGAGCTTGAAAACTGTGCATAATACAAAGGAGATTAGTTATACCTTCGGTAATAGCAAATAAACAAATAACATTTGAAATGGTTTGTTTTTCTTTCTAAATGTTAAATTATTTCCGTGTAAAATAAAGGGGTTTTGCCACGAGACAGCACCGCGGGGGGAAGCGCCGATCGAGGTCGCACATTCAAAAGAATTACTAAGGAGTCGGACTTGCGGGGGTCATCCTGAAGCATCCGGCGCAGGACCCAGCCGAAACCAAGAAATCACCAAGCGGTTCTTGACTTTCGGAAAACATATTTCACTCCGCGTGTTAAGTGGGCTTCGGCACTCCGTGACTTGCGCCGGCATCACCGGGCCCCTTGAGGGGAGACAGGAAGACGCACGCCTTCCCACCGCATCAGGCAAGGCGTCGACACCCGTGCGTTCCATCAGCCGCCTTCTACCGGCGAGTACGTATACTCGGGAAAATAATAATAAAGAATCAATAAGCGGCCCGCTTTTTCCGCCCAAGGGTGTAGGAATTGCTGAAAGTTCTCTGACCAGATGGAGCAGGACGGCTCCTCGCACTAACAGCACACATTCTGCACTCATTAAAGTCATGATGAAAACAAGGGTACTCCCGAACACAGTCCTCGGTAGTGTTTCCTCCACCCATACCCGCTGCCCACCCCCACCACCTCTCACACACACACACACACACACACACACGATTTGTTTCCAGTTGGCGTCCTGGCCCCGACTGCCGGCGAAGCCCTCCCGTTTGCCCCTCCGACTGACAATCACACTTTATCGAGAATGGAATAGTGACGGCTAATTGATTTTACAGCGATACCAAAGGACAGACAATGAAAGTACCATCAATTTAATCCGCTATTTAATGGTTCCAATTTAGCCTCCGTAAACGCCCGCTAAACTAATTTCTTTGGGTTCAGCAATCTGAAAAGCTATCATATCTCTAATCTCCTCCAATATATTCATTGGGAAAAGGAAATTTAGCCAATTCCGATGTGCGGAGATGATCTGTTAGCGCAGTGTAAATGTTTATAACACGGCAATCTAGTTCGTTTATAAGGATATGAAAAGTTTTATTGGAGAGGTCAGTGGAGTGGAACTGTTGGATAATAGGCAGTTACCCCGGCAGTCTTTGAACGCTATGAAGCATAGAGATGTAGGGAATAAAATACCAGGACTTTACCTTAATCGGAAACTAAACTGAAATTCTGAAACTGCATGGCGGTTAGATTCCCACTGATAGCAGCTTCTGTGGCCCACGCAATTTCTATTCTATTTCATTTTTTTCAGTGTGTGTATGAGCCTTGCGCGCGTGTGTGAGAGAGAGGGAGTGCGCGTCGGCACCTCAATTTTGGCCCCGAAACGAGAAAGCGGCGAGTCACAGACACCAAGGTCACCCCGACGTGAGGTGATGTGGGTAATGGAGATGCAAAAACGCTTTTTGTTTTCCCATCTGAGGGCGTCATGAATCCTGTAATGGCGGCTTTGTGGCTCCGGTTTTGAGCTTTAAACAACTTCAAAATCGCAATATCCCCCTCCGTCGCCGGTGGAAAAAAAAGCGGGCGGGGGGGGGGGGGGCGCCAGTTTAGCTACCACCGAGCATCTCGGTCCACATCTACCGAAGAAGTTTGGTTGGAGCAAATGAAGATAGTGTTTTAGCTCAAGCCTTCGCCACTGTGCTCCGCTCCTTCTTCTAAGGGGGTTAAAGATGAAACACTTGGCGAAGAGGATAGGGCTCTCATCTGATGATAAAGAGCTCCGGAATTTAATCCGCACTGATCCCCAAATCATAGAGCATGCAAAAGTTAGTTTAGAAGAGCACATGTTTGCTGTAATGAATATAAACTTACGCAGCGCCTATCATTTCGTAGCAAAGTAGATGCACAGGCGGCGGTGACTGATATTTGTTTGAAGTCCAGGTAGCACGCCGGAGCATTTCCAAGCCACGCCGCCCTCCGAGTCGCCTGAAGAGCAGGCCGGCGCCTGGGGAGCGCGACGCTTTTCACAGTGTTGCTATGGCACTTTCGTCGTTGTTCTGCGCCTCTCCACGCCCGTGCGAGCTACTTCGTCGAGTGCTTTTCATTCATCAGACAGTTTAAAAGCAGGGTTCAGACAACAGCCAGTTTAGTCTGAACTATCAATTGCGAGGGGGCCACCGACACTTGGTTTCTTAACAATCTGCAGCTGTGAAAATTGTTTTTGCATTATCGCCGCTTTGCGTCGAGAAATATCGCAACCTGGACAGGTTCCAGCTGGGACATAATATTCCCTGATCCCTTTTAGCTGCCGTGGAGAGGTCCCTGCAGCAATGGCTGTGAAGTGGGGCTGCGGGAAGGCCCGGCCCATCCGGTCCTCTGTTTGTTTTCGGAGGGCTCTGTAGTGCCGCACGCCTCTCCGCTCAAATGGTGCGTTTGCAGGGTAAAGCAAATGCGACGGATCCGAGCAGCTTCTTGGGCAACACGCACAACGGTCGCACGCGGTACTCCGTTGTGAGGAATCTGCACCGCAGCATCCCGACACGGGGCCCAAATTTTACATTTCACATCGCCCCACACAAAAATTACCCAGGTTTACACATACACATTCGGTGGAGCTCAAGGGTGGCAGCGATCTACCGTTCCACTAAACGCCTGCGAGGCCATCGTTTTTGGCAAGCGAACGTTTAAATGCACAATAAAAAAAGATGCAGGACGTATCCCAGCAGAGAGAGTTCCCTTGTTGTGCTCAGTCCCAGGAGAGGAGAATGTAAATATACAGTCTAAATGTGTCATTACAAATTGTTACCATAGAAACTGTTCTCTACAGGCTGATCCTTATTGAGCTTCCAACACCTTAATAATCTATCTTACCACCATGGGCAATGCGCATGGAAAATATCACTCTAGCCAACAACCATGGTAACTGAGTCAAACATCTAACCCTTGTTCGCTAAATTGCTTATTTCTGAACTGGATCCATATTTAGTGGCCTAGACAGGCAGTTTTCACTCTTGTTGACTAAATGAATCCCCTTCCCGTTTGCTTCGACTCTTGTTATCATATAATTTCTTATTTTTTGCCGCGCTGATTCCGGTTCGAGTGAGTCATTTGAAATATCCCTTAAACCAGGATTTTCGGAGTGCTCGAGAAATGATCCAAATGAAATGTGGGAAAAGCATTTGCCGTGGATTTAAGCCACCGCTATGAAACTCTCATAAATCACTGCGAGTCAGGAAACCGTCCATGTAACACACGTTTAAGTGCTGTAGTCAAATTCAAGCACTTGGATAAACAAATAAAGCAAAATACCTGCTTTTTTTCTGCCTTCTTTATTCCTAGGTTCCTGCGCTGTTCTTATACTCAGAACGTGTGTAAAAAAAAAAAAAAATTGCTTTTTTTTTGCAAGAAACTGCTTTGTCCCTAGAACAAAATAAGACCAAGTGCAAGGTTCGCACCTACTTGCTTCCACTTACGGCCGAGATAATTTTGCTACTAAACAGGCTTTGTTCCATCTGGAAGAGAACCTGAAGAATAGTCACGCGTTTTACTTTTAGTCGCAGGCGATCTGAATATTTCTTAACGCGGTATTTTTAAGGCTGTTCGCTTTTGCATGCCGCATCGCTTTATTTGAAATGCCTGATAAAGCTGCAAAACCCCTGGCTGCGCTTTAGTAAAATAATAATTACAGCGATGATGGCCTAAAGGTTTATTGCTCGAAAGCCTTTTTTTCCCCCACTGCTACGTTTGCTAACAGGACGACAACACACCGTCACGATCCACTCTTTCCAGCCTATTATAAAATGGGCAGCGTTTTTAAAGTGACGTCAAATCTTCCCTTCTCCTCTCCATATGAGACAAGAGTTTTCCACAGCCAAACACCTCAGCTTGCACCAACTGAACTGTGTTAATGTGCTTTGGCTAATGGTCTCATTTGACCGGGAGGAGACGGTTAAGGCCGAACCGTGTTGCTGATGTAAGGTGCGCGGTGCGGCGGTGGGGGACACCCGCGATTCTTCTCGAACAAGCAGCCGTGGCCTGGAAGCGGTCTTATATTTAGAAGCATGTGAGCGCAGAACAGGGGTTGAAACACATAACCTGGGCAGCCAGGGGACTCCAGTTTAGCACAGATAAGAGCGATCATGCTGAAAATGACTCACAGGTAAGACCTCTATCTCTGGCGGACCTGCTAGAACAAGGCTTATCCACCAGCACCTATTTACACCACTGATCTGGATCTTGAAGACCACACAGGCTGGTGAATTTCCCCCCTTCGGTGTGATAAAAAAACAAGAGGACGCCACATTATTACCTCACAAACTGTGGGTGTTCTCACATCCCAGTACAAGTCAGTAAAAAAAGGTGGCAGATGGAACTGCTTCCATTGAGAAAATTAATACTGCTGTACTTTCTGTTGGTGGAATTGGTGATTTCTCAGCTGAATCATGTGAGTGTATAGGAATTTAGAATATGGAAGAGTAAAACTGTATAAGGAAATAAAAGAAATACGGGTCCCATTGTGACCGTCAGTAAAAGGAACATGCGCTGTATGGCCAAAAGTATGTGGATACCTGAGCATCAAACCCATATGCGCTTGTTGAACCTCCCATTTCGAACCCCATGGCGATTCATATGGAGCGGTTCCCCCTTTGCTGCTACGACAGCCTCCTCATTCTGGGAAGGCTTTCCACCAAATTTTGGAGAGCGGCTGTGACCTGGCTTGCTGTCGGCGTTCCAGCTCATCCTAAAACAGGAAGCATACAATTGTCTAGAATGTGTTCGTATGCTGTATGTGCGCAGCTCAAACAGCTCAGCTCAGTCACTGGAAGGAGTGTCCACATACTTTTGGCCATACAGTTATAATAATTTCGGTATTCTCTTTTATTAAATATTGAAGTACGTATGCACTGTGATATAAATACACTAGGTCTTCAGTTTACAAACACTTTTGGAAGTCTATTCACAAGTCTTTTTCTTTGTAGCTTAAAATCATTTCTTCCACTAATTCACAGTCAGTGAAGGTTGAAAGATAAATGTTTCACTTAAGGTTCTGCAAAAAGCTTCAAAAAGCAGGTAATAAAAAATAAAACCTGTAACGCCTCCATTCATCGAAAATTTTATCGAAAACCGCTTGTTCTGTGCAGTGTCGTGGCGTCCGATGCTAGTGGGTGTCACGCAACCTATAAACACAGCATTCATCGCCTTGTTAGTGATCGCTGACAGCCAGGCGCACTGAACACGTGATGCAAACACTGTGGAAGCGAGCTGAATGAAGGCGGTCTCGCACTCCTGTTTCCGGGTTCCTATTTTTGCTCTGCAGGTCACTTTTTGCTTCCCAAAAGACAGGAGTTTTCCAAGTACCATTAAAAATAAATAAACAGAAATCTGTTCATATCTCTGTCAACTGAAATGCTTCAAGGAACAAATGTGTTTCTATGTATTTATGAGGGAGTTTAATTACTGTAATTTCTACTATTTATGATCATAGTTGTCTATTGTTATTCATTATATTATTTACTATTATTTTTGATTTATCAAAGCAATGAAGATATTTGTTCCTGGAGGAGATGTCAGTTTTTTAAATACCAAAATATTCCAATGCATGACAATGAAAGCACCAACATATTTTATAATATTTATAAAAATTATTCACGGTTTGTCTTTTAACGCTATACTTTCATTGATTCATCCTTTATCTACAACCACTTGTCTACTACAGGTTCTTGGCGGTCAGGGGACTGTTCTGGAAGCACAGGAAATAAAGCAGGATCAACCATGCTTGGAGACACTTCGGACAGTATTTGCGCAGAAATTTTGAAAAAAAATGTTAAAAAATTACCCCTCTGCATGAAAAATAAATTAGAGGAAGAAGCTCAACCTTGTGAGTCACTAGATTATTATTATTATTATTATTATTATTGCTGTTGCTGTTGTTGTCGCTATTACTGCTGTTGCTGCTATTCTTGAAGGCTGTGACTGGGTGTTAGCATGATATGTGGGTTCTGTATTTATGTGTGTGTGTGTGTGTGTGGGTGTACGCATGTATGCGTGCGTGCATACATGCAAAGAGTTTAAGCGAGACGCCGATACAGAGGTCCCGGCGAGCGCGCTGGAAACGGGCAGAACCAGGTGCAGCATTTCGAATTGCTGTTTTGCTGACCGCAGGTCCGCAGGCGCAGACTAAATGCAGATCGGTTACAAGGTGGAGAAGCCAGTGTCAAATGTGATTCACAATGTCAATTTCATGCTTTTAGGAACCGTTTAAAGGAGCGCCACGTTAGTTTGCATGCGGCGGCCAATCGGAAGACAGGTTATTTGTGAGAGACAATTTAGCCGTGTGACAGTTTACCAGAGACTGTCATGTCGAAGGGTCCCCGCAGAAACCCGGGCCGGTGACAGGCTTGTATTTACTTATTTGCGACGCCTTTCCGCGCGACATAAATGAAACGTCGCATCTTGTTTGCGGCCTCGTAGTGAGATGCAAAGGATCTTTTTAAATTATACCTCGGGAATCGGAGAAGTCTGATTAAAGCCATCCTGAAGGCTGTTAGCTCAACGGGAGCGGACTGAGACCTCAGCACATACATCAGGAGCGCCGGTACGTGGGAACGTCATCCCGTCCCAGATTCTGTTACGGTGGGGGGCAGAGCAGCGTTACGCGAGAGCCAAAAAAGATGGGTCACCCCAGTCAAATACGGGCTACCTTAATGTCCGAAAAATGCATATATAATTTAATAGATTCATTCATCAACTCCAGCCTCAGAGCCCAACTTTGAAGTAGGAGGAAAAAAATGCGGCGCTCCTGTCTCCTATTACTGACAGCTGAATCGAAATAGCAAGTCGTGCCCTTTGAGTTTGTGTTAACATTGTCCATTGCCATTGTTCCATGTTTCGTCCCAGGCGCGGTAAAATCACGGCCTCGCCGTGTCCGGACCGGCGTTGTTCCTGCCGCGCGAGTCTCCGTCTGCCCCGGCGCTCAAGGTTGAATTTGGGTGACTTGACGACGTGGCTTTTTTTTATTCGGTGTCACTCTTTAAAAGGCTTCCGCGCCGCTCTCCCTCCCGTCGGCAGAGGCGAGACAAAGGAATCCGCTGAACGGCATGTAGGGGATGAGCGGACACAAGGGCCATCTCGAGAACGGGGCGCGGCGCTCTCGCCGCTTCCTTTTCAGGCCTTGTGTGCGCCTGAAAATAAACATGTCGCCCGCTCGCCGCGCCGCTGAAGGCCCTGAAAGACGTGGCCTACTAATCTGAGCGATTGTGAATGATGAGCCCAAGAGCCCCAGTGACAAACCGTTATCACCGCACGGCATAGAGTGTCCACCCTATTCAGTCCCCTCTCGTGAGCCATTGCAAAGATTATGTCACCGTAATCCCCCCGGCAGTAATATTGTCGCCAGGATGGGCAGGTAATTCTGTGTGTAAGTAAAACAGCAATAAGGGCTTGGCGGGATTGATCGCTGCACCTTGTACCTTTGGCACAGGAAGATTCGAGTCATCTGAGGGCCGGCGTTTTAAATGCAGAGGCATCGCTCTATGCTGGGGGTAAATATCAGGCTTGGGAGTCAAAATAAATTCTGTTTCCCTTCAAACATCGTTCGAAGGAAAAGGATAAAGGTTTCCCGTTCAGCCCGTTGCGCTGAGATTTTTTATTATTCATAATATATGCCTCCTGTTTCGTCTTCTTCCACAGGGTTTTCCCCATCGCTGTTCTTACAGACTATTTAAACAGATAAAGATAACGGAACGGAATAATGTTTGCCCGTTTTATTTTTTTTTTTGGAACAGTAACTCTGAGGGAATAATGAAATGTCTGCGAAAGGGTTACGTATCGATTTCTTAAGAGCCTTTTCTCACACCTTCGTATTTATGTCTGGATGCTCCCTCCTCTCAAGGTGGAGCCTGAGCGGTGCCTGCCGACGTCGTTCTTTTGCTTACGGGGGGCGCCGAGACGTCCGAAGGCCTTTCGGTTACGAAGGATCGTCGCCGAACCCCCCCCCGCGCACGCACGCACGCACCCCCCTCCGCCCCACGCCTTTGTTTGTCTTCGGTTGAGTTGCGTTTAATTTGAAAGTTGAAGCAGCTTCGGTCAAGGTCATCAGGGGAGCTGCGATCCGGTGCAAAATTATTGATGTTCTTTAATATTATGAAGGTTTAGGAAATGATCGGCAAATATTCAAGGACATCGAGCCAAGATGTCCACAAATTAGACCTGATCCATCGATAAGCGTAATTGCTTTCCAAGGATAAAAACATCTTAGTATTAATTATGCTGTCATTGTGGTGTGTGTGTGTGTGTGTGTGCGCGCGCGCCCGCCCGCGCGCCCGCGTGTGTGTTTTTCTTCTCCTCCGCGCTCAGAGGATATGAAGAGCAACAGTAATTACAGTAGATGTCGAAGCTGACAATTGTACTCGCTGTTTTGAAATTAACCCCTCGGATGAAAGCGGCGCCACGTACGCGCGCGAAGACATTAAAATTTGTGCTTTTCATCCGTTATATAGACAGAGCAAATCCTTTCAAAAGAAGTCGCACAAAGTTAAACAAATTCAGACATTAGGAAAGGGGAGGGGGGGATATTAATAAATCGGGGTGTTTTAAGTGCCATTCGCGTAGTCACATCAAATGATAGGGACGATAAGAAAGAAAAACCTCCGGTCCTGGATGAAATGTTTTTTTTTTTTTTTTTTTTTTTTTTGGGAAGGAGCTGAAGGGCTAGTCTGGAGATGGCACAACATCTAGAAATGTTTTGGAGGTGTCACAGTAATTATTTTACAAAAGAGACCCATCACACATTGCTGCTGGACAGGTTGGAGGCCCTGCCAGTCAACCGGGCGAATTTAATGTTTTTTCCAGCCGGGATTTTGGATGTTCCCCAAGGGTCTTTTGTGTGCTTTTTTTTTTTTTTTTCTCTCGGCGACACAACACTTGTTTTTAACTTGTTTCACGGCCGTTTGAGGGAATGCCCGGACCTCGTGACGTTCCGCTTCGGACGGCCTCGGAACGCGGATACCATCCGGCGGCCGTCCCTTAAAACGATAAAGAGAGGCGGCGGGGGAAAGGAGGGGAGCGGCGGAGCGCCGGGCGCCCGGGCTCCCGCGCCGGATGAGCCGCGTCTCGCCAGTCATGAACCATTTAACCAGAGGGAACGGGCGAGGCTGCTCCTTTAAACTTGGATTTCTGGAGTTCTCCCTCTGTGCGCTGACCCATCTGTGCGGTGTATTAGAATTGTAGAGTAATAAATGAACAGTGGAGAGGTTTGTAATGATGATTAGAGTCTGAAATTGGTTCAGATTTACAGTGTCACTCAGAGATGGAGGGAGAGGGGAAAAAGCAGCCTAAGCGTCCTAATGGATCCATCAACTCGTTTCGGCTGCTCAGTGGGCCGAGTAGGGTCACCAGCCTTCCGCTGGCAGCACAAAAGCACTTCAATTTTGTTAGGAAATGTATCAATTTAACTGACTTGAGCAGCACACTGAAAACCTAATGAATCTGGACTCAATTTTCCGCCACGCTGCCTCCGTGAACTGTCGGAAACAATGTCGGCGGCGGAGGGATGAAAGCGGAGGGCGCCGTGATAGGCCGGCGCCGGCTTTGGCAGCCCGCGCGCGGCCAGTGGGGGACGCCGGGCCGGCCTTCTGTTATCCAGTGACAGGCCCGACACCAACCACCGCCGCCAGTCTAACAATGATGTCATTAAAGGTAAATTGGCCTCTATTTCAGTGGGATGATACTGCTAATTGAGTGGCAAAATATAATATAGGGGGCTGTTGTCTGCAGTTAAGGGGAGGAGGGGGACAGATTAAATGGCCGTACAATAGTGAGTGTCAGGCATGGCAGATGTTGCTTTATGCTGATAACTGCATTGACATATCTCCTGCTTGTCAGGCTGGGGCTTTAGCAGAGACTTACAGCAAATGGGACCAGATGGTTTCATGCCGAATCTGAATAAAGCGGTTAAACGGCCGCCGGTTTAAAAACTCAGCCACTAAAAAGCGGTTAGTTTGTAAATAAAAGGAGCCGGAGTGCCTTATCGATCCTGCTGCCACCGTCCGGCACAAACTGCAAGCTAATGAATGGCCCCCGATCAGCAGGCGTCGGGTTTATTTAGGGGGCCGGGCTCCGATCGTTCCGACTAACCCCCCCCCCCGCCGCCCCGCCCCCGGCGCGCGGGCCCGCGCGCGCGGGAGCTGTTGGCTGCTCAGCGTGAGTGGGAAAGGAAGCGGGGAAATGGACGGTGATGCTGGGAGTCCCTCGGCCCCAAATTGAACTGAACACACGCACGTGCCGCCGTGCTGTCCAATGGATGCCGTTCTCCTCGCAGCGCGCCGTCAGCCTGTTAGTCAATATCTATTAAGCGGAAACATACGCTTGCATTGGAAGAAAAAAGAAATAAGATGCAAAGCAGTCAAGAAGAGCATACAATGTTCAAAAATATCCTTGAATTATGAACTGAATTATGGAATAAAACTGCATGTCGCCAAACCAACAAAAGGATCAGATAAGCGAAAGAGAACGGGGCTTTCACACACTTTGAATGTACACTTTATTTGCTTTTCCGGTGCCTGTAGACGTGCGCTCGCGAGAACAAGCGATGCCAGCAGCCCATACGTCATTGGAAACGTGTGTCTGCGGCAGGTACGGCGATGGGGTTCCTAAGCAGCGATGCGTTTTAACCTTGACTGCTATTATTAAGGAAAACATCGGACAAAAATAAGAACGCTGATATTCTAAAAATCTGCATTTACAAAATGTTGTATACCTCTGTGCAGCGTGTACAGGGAAAGAATACAGTATGAATGTGGAAAGCGCAAGGAGATGTTCAAAGTTGAGGTCCTGCCCATAATGGCGACGGCCGGAAGAAAAATATTTGTCGCGAGTGCCGCAGGAGGAGAGCGATGTTCCAGAGTCCTCGTAGGATCCCTCCGGGCTCTCGAGATGCTTCACAGGTGGCAGGACGATGAACCCGGCGCGGGTCTTCTGCCTTTAGCGCAAACGGCCTGTCGAAAGACCACTTTAGAAATGTGAGATTGTCTTTCCTATGAACGCCATTACATAACAACATTACACGCACCATTTAATAGTATTTCTCCGACTGCTCACAAAGGCAAGATGTTTGCGAACAGGCTGCGAGGCTCTTGCACCGGGTCTTTCGTACATGCGGACTTAAACGGGCCACTTTTAAAATGCACATTTGAAATCGCAGAAAACAACATTCAAAACGGCACCGAACTATATTATTTGTTCGTTTTAAACATGAGACTTCTGCTTACCTGAGTACAAAGTCTTGCTTTCATGTAACCGCAGAAAGAAAAATGAACATATTTTCTGTTTATTCTTGTTGAGGAAATTGGGTAAGAGTTAAGCACAAGTTTAAAAAAAAACAAATCAATGATAATGATGATAGCAATAACAATAATTCCGATAAAAGTTGTCTTCGGTGTCGTGAGCGATGCTCTCATACATAGACAAAGCGGCGGATTTGCATAAACATCCAATAGCGCCGCAAAATAACCTCAGCGGCTGTCAGTCTCACACAGGGACATTCACAGATATTCTCATAAAGGGAATCTATGTTGTACTTTCTTTAGCGCCGTCTATTTAATCGGAACTGACCGACAGTTCACATTCCCAGCAGCTGATAAGGAGCCACAGGCAAATAAAACAAGTGATTCTAGTGTTATTTATTCCCCGGAATCTGCCACGTGAGCCTTCCTTAAAGAAAATCGCCTCCGATTCAGACACCGCCATGCTTTTATAATTAAGAAAAGCGTAACAAAACTTAAAAATCGGCAAAATCGTTCTCGGAGGAAGACGGGCGCGATCCTTGAATGCACGTTGTTGCCGCTGACAGATTTGTCCCTGCCCCTCCCCTCCGTGCCCCACCTGATCCCAGGCCCCATCAGACATCCCAGATCCCAGCAGGACACTATCTGCCTGCCCCGCACCTGCTGTTTACACACACGCGCGCGCAGACGCCATTATTCATTTTGAACTTTTGACAGAAGGTTCATTCGGAGCGGCAGTACTTATGCCACCATCCCGTACGCGCCGCAACACTCCAATATCCACACTGTGCCCTGCCGCACAGAATGAACATTGCGGCTGTCGGTCAGCGATCGTGCCTCCATATGCCTGGCGGGGACCGCGGGGACCGCGGCGCTGACGGTCTGTCCGCGCTCCGAGGACCCGGAGAGGCGGGATCCGTTCTGAACAGCGACACGGAACTGGGTCAGCGTGCACAAGGTCGTGATGTGACGCCAATAAGCGTCGGGAAGAGGAACGTCGCGCCCGCTCATCTGCCTTGCTGGCCGTCCGTGGATCGGGCCTCATGCCTACGCTGGATATTAAAATCAAAATCTTTGGTTAAGCACAAGGCACGGTTCAGAGTGCAGTGGGTGCCGGCTGTTTCACACTGCGAGAGCAAATGAAACATTCGCAAAGCCATTCCGAGGAAGAGCTTTTATTGGCTAAGGTTACGCAAGCGTGACAGTCAATCTCACTGTCTAAGCGACTAATGTAAGGGATGTTGGCTCGCTTGTAATGGAACTTAGTTGCAAACAGCTAGTCGCAACACTTTGCGGACACAAACACCGCGCACCGGGTAACGCCGGCTAGCGTCTCCGGCTGGAAGAGAGGCGCGACGGTGCCGCTTTTCATTTCTACTTGACCCCATCATTAGTGCGGGGAATGATCTCATTTAGAAAGGCAGGCGCCAGCAGTATCTCCAAGTGTCTGACACATTTTTGCAGAAAATCCTCTTCAGTTCAGAGCTAATTGGGCAATAGAACGAAGCAGAATTTTCATAGGATATCAGGAGGCATCAAAACCGGAGTGCGGTGCTGAGGTTCTTCCCTTATCCTTCGGTACAATAAAGCAGACTCCTAGCCTGCTGAATAATCTATGGTAATTGTCCCATGGGGCAAAGGAAATCTATTCATGTTTATTGTAGCATGGTGTGCCCTACTAGGGCAAGAGACAATGGGACTGAGCGGGTTCCAAGCCCACATGCTACAATTCCCAAGATGCAACATGGCACTTTTGATGAGAGACCGAGTACATGTTTGTCTATTAAGATATGTAAATTTTTAATCCCTCATTCCCCTTTTACACCATCCATTTCTCACAAAAAAAAGGATGTTAACAAAGCTATTATAGTTGTAGTAAAATATTTCGCTGGTATATCTGTCTGCTATTCTTAATAATAATTAGTGTCGGAGGGGAGGAACAATCGGCATTCGGGTACGAAGAAAGAAAACAGATTGCGATGCTTTCATGAGTAAACAAAAACAAAACAAGCGCCGTGCGATCGTGTAGCCCTAATGAAAGTAATACTGGGCCGACTTCATTTGTCTCGAAAGCCCTCTGATCCCCCCTCTGTGTACATATCTTATTTAATTCTCTGTCTCCATATTTTAAAGTGTTAAGTCAACAAGGAGCTGGGCACTGTATTGAAAGATAGCTGCTTGACTTGGCACAACATCAATGGCACGGAAATGGCTTCATTTGCAGACGCTGACTTTATCTCCGCTTTAAAACCCCAATCCTCACACAAAGAGATCGGTATAGCGTCTTTCTCTCTGCGCAAAGTCGCGTTTTTCCTGCCTCGCCCGCCGGAAGTCGCAGCATTCCGAGTAAGGCGCGCGCCCCAGACACGTTCGCGTGCCTTTGTTTCGTCCGAATCGAAACTGGCCGAGCAAACCGGCCGAAACGGCGTTCCGGGGGCAAAAGAAAATATGTTTCTTCGGTCGGGTTTCCGCGCATTTTACGTGTTACTCTCGCTTCGTGTCCACTCCGTGTTTGTGCGAGCTTTTGCAGCCTCCCGGAGATTTTAAGTACCCGTACATAAGTTTATTTATAACTGGCGGGCCTGAATTAGGAATCATATCGGGAGATATTAAAATGAGACGGAAAAAAGGAGACAAAAGTGTTTCATGGGCGGCGGGATCCTTGCGTCCTTGTCATCTAACTACGGATTAACAAAGCAAACTTTTTCAAATAAAATTGTCCAACATAACACATAGATTTGGTGGTTATAAAACACACTGAAGCCTATCGGCTTAAATCAGCTTTACTGCGGCAAGAAGACGGCTTTGGAGGTGCCTACTTTGGCGAGAGAGTCAGTGTAATGGTAAGGCGTTCTGTAGACGTGCAGGTTCAAATGTTCTCTGTTCTGGTGCTTCCCCGGGCCTCATGCTGGCAAACTCGGAAACGGGAAGCGAGTTTTGGTGACGTTCCTGAGAAAACACAGCTAAGCGAGCAAGATCTAAGCTTTTTCCACAGCTCCCGCAGACAGCAGTCTCGGTGTCCAGCAAAATCCTCCATTTTCATACAGTCTCACCCCAAGCTGAGTAAATAGCGAATGTTTGCTACGCAAGGCTTATTTTGTCAAAGTTAAGCAAAATCCAAGAATTTTTACACAAATGCTGGAGTGCCCACAAAGCCTGTTAAAGATATAGGATTCGAGTCTGCGAGGGGTTTTGTGCGTACGCATCGCCATCGCGCGCTTTCCATCTTCAGTCATACGTCAAGGTCACAGCCCTGTCTTTTGTGAGATGCGAATGCCATGCGTATGTGATTACTGGACAGTTTTGTTTTTTTTTTTCTTTAAATTACAACTTTATTTTGAAAACAAAGATGTTTTATACAGATTTATTGGATTGTCAGTCTATGCTGTTCCTTCTTCTGCATACACTGTCAGCTTTGATTCAGACGACTGAAAGCAAAGGGGGTAAGTCGTGTTTATAAAGCTCACTGGTGACTGGTCTCACATCTTGGTGCGCGAGTCAAAGGATATTGCCAAAGTGATTTCTAAAGCCAAATGACATGCCATATATTTCCCCTGGGGACCCCCGATCTGGGAATGTTCTGGGAAAAGCCAACCTAGAAGTCTCCCTAAATATTGTTAACCCATAAACTTGTATTAATTACAAAATAACTTCATTCTGCCAAGTGATTTAAATTCCCAACCGTTACACAAAATTTCCAAGAACTATAACATTTGATATTGATAGGGCTCTAAAAAGCTAATAAATGTATGCCGTGACAGTTGGCTAGTTAAAGGATATGCGATTACATTGTGGGGCGGTCAAGGGATACGAGTACGGGGTGTCTCACAAATATGCGTTTGTCATTTTAACGTACAAAAATGTTCATTTCATAATTTATAGGGGATTGGAATTTGATGTACAAACAGAAATAGGTTTGCAACAAATGTTAATGTGTTTAAAATGTTCACTGCTAACAGTTACGTTTGTTATACCACTTCATGTTGCCTCAGTCAGATCTTTTTAGTTCTAGGCTCTACCCACACAAACCTAATGTATTAGACTAAAATGTCCAGTAGTGTTGGGCAACAACTAGTACTTGTTCACCCCGAAAAAGTTAATTTTTTCTCTTTCTTTCTGTCGGCATGTATTTTGTTTTCCTCTCCTCAGCAACTGTTCCTTCCGTCATCTCTGCTCCATCTTTATTCTTATTTGCTGTGCTCAGTTTCTCACCATTCGGTATCATTTTGTTGACAGCAGCACTCTTTAAAAATAAACTGAACTCAGCTGAATGGGACTGAAAGAAACATCTAATTACTTCCTATGCAGGCAGACAAGTGAGTGCCAAACATCGAACGCGTATACATTTTTGAGACACCTTCTGTTCCTCTTGTCTTCTTTGCCTGTATATTGACATGCAAAACAAAAGGAGAAATGTAATGAAAATCTATTAACTTTTTCGTACTCATGTAACAAACAAACAAATAAATAATCATTTCTATTTGAAACTTTGAAATGTTGAAACCCACTCTAAAATTCACGTTTTTATGTCAGATGTTTCAATTGTCAGGCAAGCCAAAAACTGTGCAGGTCTGAACATTTTCTAATTTTGGCATCCTGGAAATTCTGACTGTTCAATGAGGTAGCAAGAACTACATACATCACAGTAACTGGCACATCATCACAACAAGTACCAAGTATCTCAGATAACATTAGTTAATATGGTATAACGCTAACATAAAATTCCAGAATGCAACCACAATGTATGGCCTCACATGATCGACAAGCCAAAGGCAACTTGACTTTCAAGTATTACATTTCTTCAGCACTGAATAATCTTTCCTCCAGTCAGTCTTGAATGGAACCTAAACTTAAACCAGGTGGCTGCTTTGGGGTTGGGTTGGGTACCATCTTGTCGTTCACTGCATGGTCAACTGAAATAGGAAACCCAGTCTGAATGCGCAACCCATCGGCACCACAAAATTCCTGCAATCTTCTGCCATCGCTTCACGCTGTTAGAAGATCTCCCCCAAAATTTAGTATGCCAGTCAATGCAACATGCTTCACGTCTCCCTCTTCAAGATTTTGTTTCGTTCATGCTCCATCAAGGTGTCTGCTGAGTTAGAATTTCTTGTCTGGAATATCTTATCCTTGCTGTATTTCCTCATCACTAAACACAAATCAAATTGCCTTTCCTTCTAAAATGAGTTACCAGGTGTTTGACTGCATCTTCCAGCTATTTTTACAACATCCTTCAGTGACTGGGTCAGTCTTGTTAGATTATTGCAGTCTTAGGTATCACTTTACTCTGTGTGTGTGTGTGTGTGTGTGTGTGTGTGTGTGTGTGTGTGTGTGCGTGTGTGCATCCGTGTGCGCGTGTACATCTCTCTATTTCCATTTTTATGTGCCATTGTTTGTATTCATATTTTACAGTTTCTCTATGGCAGTGCTTAAAATTCAGTTCATTCTTTTCAAGAAATACTGAAAGGCACAACTTTTAAAGGTTAATTTACACAAGAGGTGAAGACCGCAACCCCCTCGCATTACATGTTGGCACCTTGTAAACCTACAGTAAGCGCAAAGCTTTGGTTCAATAGGACTAATGCACTTAAGAATTACTTTTTCCAGTCAGCAGACCAACACGTTAAACAAACCAGCGAGGCCAAAGGGTCAAAACAACACAAAATGACCGAAACGCATATTAAGAATAAGTTTAGCTTGTAAACGCATGTCGGTCCACAGCCGACTTTTCAGTCCTTTTCTCTCGTGAGACGAGAGACGGCGCTAGAAAAGTGAGGAGGATTGTCTCTTTGAAAAGTCTTAATGCGGCTTTAAAAACATCGCTGTCTTCATTGTAAGTGGGTATAGCTTTCCATTTAACTGTTATTATAAAATGGCGTGAAAATTAATTACAAATATGTCATTTGAAATCCGCTATCATTAAGATGCCATAAATAGTATAACCGAAAACAATGGTTTAAACGTTAAGGACACAAATAGAAGATGAAAATGTCAATTAACTGCATTGACAAACTATTTAATGCCGTAGGACCATGCATTTGCCAGCAGGCTGCGTAACGGGAAAAAAACAGCCAACAATACAGAAGTTTCATTACTTCCATCATTCTTTGCTACACCGTCTATAGTAGTTTGCCCTATTGATCTGGCCTCGTATTTTCTCCAATAAAGATTTATCCTGGAACATATAACCTGATCCCTGTGTTGCTGATAGAAATGAACGCGCACCCCCGCCCCCAGATCCCGTCCTCTTTCGGCCGTTGCCGATCGCAGCGATCCGAACCCTCCGGAACGTTCCCTGAACCGCAAGTCCGGTTGGCGTTTAGCGGAGCGTGCGTGTTTTTCATTTAGATAATACGTACGAAAAAGCGTGCGAGCGCGTCGGCAAAAAAGTGCGTTGCCGTGAAAATGCACGCGTGCAAAAGGAAGGTTTCTGCCATTTTTACAGCGCACGTCGACACATTACTACGCTCGCCTCGTGTTTGTTTTTAAGCACTTTGCTGGAGTTTGCGAGCACGTTTTCGTTCGGCTAAGTTGGGTCTTCCGGCTAATGTTTGTGACATTAATCATTTTGATATTCATTATGGATCTGAATTCACCGCTTTAAGGTTCAAGCAGCTGAATAATGAACGCTTTATAGATATGAGTATAAAGGACTGTTGCCGAAGTATGGGACGTTCTCTTTTAAATACTTTGAAGTGGAAAGAGTAGTAAATGACACAGTATAAATACAAATAACTGGACTAGGAATTCTTTTTCTATTCAGTGTCTTTGTTCTCTGATTAAGAACAACATCCACTTATAAAACACACTTTCATGAATTTTCATGGTTCTCCTCAGCAGCGCCGAGGCTGACATTATGGAATATATTATAACACTTTGTTATTGTTATACCTTGAATGATAGTCGGGCCAAGTGCACCAGTACCGCATTTTCAGCAGAGAACAGGTCGACATATTTTGTGTGAGGGAAAAATCCCAAATGCCACCACTGACACATGTACATATTATATCTTTATGAAAAAATAATAAACCAAATTCAGTTCCCAGTTACTATTATTTGTTGGGCTATTAAAAAGATGGGCTTGCTTTTAATATATTTTTATGCTCTCATGTAATGTATTATTTTAATTCAAAAATGATGATATATGCCATTTTCCTTAATTCCCTTTATTCCTTCATTCTTGCACAGGAAAGGACCCCCCTGTCTTCCTTTGTGTTTATATTGAAAAAGACCTCTAAAAGCTGTTGTAAAAGTGTTTAGGGTGAGGTGAGACGAGACAGCTAGACTGCATCGGCGGTGATTCGCGTGCCAAGAAAAGGGTAAATACAAAGCATTCGCAGAGCTGATAGGCTGTCAGAAATAAATAAAACAAATAAAGCTGTTTGTTTCCATCCCATTTCCCTCTTTCTCCGTCTCCTTTTTTCCTTTTCCCTTCAATCCTCTTGTTCCCTGAGCTTTGTTATTTAAACGTGGAGGAAAAAAAAGGAAAGGAAAAAAAAAAGAAACAAAACAAGCAGGCAGGTTGCGTTGAAAGACTTAAAGCCTGAGGACAGGAAAAGTTAGAGATATTTATTTGACAGGGTCAAGGTTGCTGCTTTCTTTCTCTTTCCCTTGGTCCCCTAGGTGTTAGACTGTGAGACATTTAATCGAGGGAGTAGCGGTTTCATATCTATAACAAAAATCAAATAATGCAAGATGATTTACTCCCCCTAGCAACCGGGGAGCATACCCTTAGCAACCAGTCTAGCCTCGGGCCTCGGTGTAATCAGCTTGAAAATATTTCAATTATTGTGTTGATTTTAGTGGATTTGAGAAGCGGTCGGCGAGCGCCTCGGCATATTTGGCCCGCGACCCAGAGAGGAAGATATTGATTTAAACAGGTGTCAGAAAGGAAAACTGGAGTAAATTTAAATGGAATGGGATGGCCGAGTCATCGAGCGCAGTTCAGTGCAGCTGTGACATTTTACCCGCTGCCGCTGAATGCGTGTGACTCGGCCGAGCCAGAAATTTCACCTTGAAAAATGTGCACGGCGACAAGCATCAGGAGGAGCACTCGGCGCCCCCACGCCGCCTTCCTTCCGCTTTGCTCGGGGTCCGGGCGAGACGAGCAGGACACCTCGCCGTCTTATTGCTTCTGGCCTGTTCCAGAGCGCCGCGAGGGAGAACGTCGAGAAACCGATAAGGAGGCCGCAAAAGCGGAAGGAAACTCGAGGTTCTCCTGTTTCCGAACGGTGGTTTACACCAGGCCCAGAGTGCCGAAACACTCCGAGTACCGTGCCACAAGCGAAACTGCAGTCGCGGCAGCTACGACCCTTCGCTTCAAAATTCCCCGCACCGCGGTAGCAAACATTTCTTACGCTAGCAACTCCGAGCTCAGCCCCCCGAGGTTTCACGGCCGGAAACGCGCGATGGATCCATCGAGGCGCAAGGCGTCCGCGTGAAGGGGAACGCCGTGCGCTTGTCAGTCATTGTTTAACAGTCATCGCAAGCGGTCCGAGTTATGGTTTCGGGGGACCGCGTGAAAGTAAAAAGGTCAGTTTTTCTCAGCGAATGCCAAAATGTAAGAAGACAGTTCGGAAATAGCCGCGCATTTTTCAAAATCGCTGTGGACCGGCGTACGTTTGAGTGGCATAATTTAATTTGAGTCAGAAACTGTAATTATGCTGATCCCTTTCTTTGAATTATTGGCATGATATTCAGCAAGCAAATCTATTTATCTTGCGAGCGCACATCATTAAATAAAAGCTCATTTAGCAACAACCACTCTTGGCACGTCGCGCCCCAACATTTTTTTTTTTTTTTTTTTTTTTGCGTCTCGTGCGATTCCTGCGCAATGACCAAGCTGCAAGGTACGGCGGGCTCCGTTTTTGTCCGAGCGTCTTCCATCGGGTCCGGCGCTTATGAGAACGACCGTCGGTTTATTAACCGGGTGCAGGAAGGGTATCGCTCCCGCTCATAATTCATCTCACCGGTAGAAAGGACTGCAAGTTGCGAGGCCAGCAGAGCCAGCGTCTAAGTGGTCCGGGATTACAGGACTGGGTCTGGGCGAAGAAATATATTTGCGTTTTCCTCGCCGTGTTCGGGCGGGTTTCCTTCCTTGTTCCATGCGACCCGGCGCCGCTGTACTACCCTCGGCCCTGAAATGGACCGATGCTCTCTCCAGGTTGGACCCCCACCCCGTGTCCTCTGTTTCTCGCAGCTGGCACTTGGGCCGTCGGAAAGCCGTCCGAATAGGCGGTTTGCGGAAATGAATGGGCCTCGCGCGCCATAAATTATTCACGGCGGCTGCGGGACTCCTGCGGGTCGAAATGACACCGCGGGTTCCGAACGCATGTCCGCGGCATTGATTCCGGCCACCTTGTTATCACCCTGGCATTTCGCTTGCTCCGATGAGGAGCAGAGTCGCGTGCGAAGGGGGGGTGTTACGTGACCGCCGCGAGACGGTGACAAAAGTGCCAAATGTGTATTTATTTGCAGCGCGGCGCAAAAGCAATTAAACACGTTCCCGAGCTCGACAGTCAGACTGTTTATGCTTTGAGTCGCGTCTCTGTTGATATTCGAATGTCTTCGGTGTCACGCGGAGTGCAGGGGAAGCTATGTTAAGTGGAGGTGGTGTCGTGCGTGCAGTGTGCGTGGGTGTCCACAAATGTTTGTAAAACATATTCGAAAGACATTTATTCTTGAATCCAGTCAGCTAAAGAAATGGGAATCGCTGAGGTATAAACATTAGAGTAACACTTTTAAATAAATGAGAAGTTACACCTGGTTAATCCTACATGAAATAATTATACAGGCAAGCGGACTGAAATTATTGTATGTCTTACAGTGTGTAAAAGCCTGTGACGCAGCAAGTAAATATGTGCAGCATTAAGACAAAAATAAAATAATTTTAAACAAAAATAATAAATTTTTTTTTTTTTTTTTTTTTTTTTAAATTACCTTTTTGCTATTCGGGAAGGACAAAAAAAATTATATTCAAAGTACACGTCGGAAATGGCGAAAGTGGTAAAGGCCGCGATGGAAATCGCAGAGTCCATCTGTTTCGTGAATCGCAGGAAGCGTTTATCGTGAAACTGGGGCATTCTTCCGGGTGAAATGAGCATGAAGCTGGTATCAAGCTAAGACGGGCCCTTAAGAAGGCAACAAGATTGCCATGGTTCTATCAGATGCACCAGAGTATTTTGCCCACAATCCATCGTGGAAGAAGTAATGGCAGCAGCCGACACCTGTGCTTCGGGGCCCAATAGTATACGTCTTCCACTTATGCATGGTCCGTGAAGGCGAGGCGGAAGGAGTGTTATCTTGCCTGTCCGTAATCTTGGATTATAGGACAGCAAAGTGGTGTCCCTCTCAGGAAGGTCCCATTACGGACTTTGAAATGAGCCCCAGTACTGTTTCGTTGCTATGAGGCCCAGAGCGCCCTTGAGTCCTCGGCACCCCCCCGCATGCAGGATTTTGGCTCATCCTCTTCAGTTACACTGCAAAATTTTATACGGAACTCCACATTCTTTAATTTCGGTCTAATATCCTGAACAGTCTGACCAAAATATCTGAGAACTGCTGGGGAACGCAATGACTAAAATGCTGTCATAATGTGATTGGCATAGCAACGCCTCTGAATTCCCTCTAATTGTTGGCACAAAAATGGAAAAATATGACAGCGATGCTAAAGACCTGCACCCACATGCAGTAAAATTCTGTTAGGGTTCTCTGATGAGCCCACTGCTGAATCATATTCGAAAGAGAAAATACTGCGCTATGTTCTTTTCTAAACCGTATTTACAGGTTGTTGCAAAATTCATACAAGAAAAAAGCATAAAAATTCACTTTTAAAAAACATCAGTACAGACACATTCTTGCATATGAAGCCAGTCTTTAAAGATAAACGCATTGTCTGTATTGGTTGTACGTCCTCTGCCGTATGTGATTTGTACTTGTTTTATTTGCACAGTTCCTCCCAAATTTCGATGAAACGGAAACTGACGTTGGATGATATTCGCTGCCTCTTTGCATTCGAGCCACGAGATTTTACTCCTCCATCCTCCCACCCATTATCTTTAACAGCTTGTCCTGGTTAGGGTGGTGGTGGTCCTGAGCCCATAACCAAATCACCGGGCACTGGGTCAGACTTTACCCTGGGTGGGACGCCAACACACTACAGGGTTTACTGTGTTTCATATTTTTTATGAATTAATTACCTTCACATCTATTCATTTAGCAGACGCTTCATACGACTCGGCGCACAAAGTTCATTCAGTAGCAGCTTCGGATAGACACCTTATTGTTAGACCATCATTTGCTCGGCACTATTTTGCCGGTCTGCTTTACTCAAGTGTGTAAAGAAGTATGAAATTCAAGTCTATATTCATTATTCTAGGAGAATGCGAGGAGCAAATTTTACGTAGCTGTCATGAGGAGGTGAAGCAGCAAAGAGTCCGAACGAGTCGGGTTTTTGAGACTCTCCTTGAGCGCTGGGAGGGATTCAGCAGCTCTGAGGGAATTTATTCCAGTGCACGAGGTCCTAAACATAGAACCTAAAGGCTTTTGATTCTGGATCCTTTGTGAGTTGAACCAGTGAACAGCGATGAAGGAGCGCAGCCCTTTTTGCTGGGGTGCAGCAACTGACCAGGTCCTGCAGGCATACAGGATTTATTTAATTTACCGCTAAGCGTGCTAGAATGCAGCGTTGCACCATTTTTATTTTTCTCCGATTCACCTTCCCAGGTTACATTCGTATCAAACAGAGAGTGCGCGGTCCTCCGCTTCTTCCAAAACCGATTGCTTCCCGGATTTATTACAGGTCACGTGACGCACGAAGGGGCACTGGCGCCAACTGCAGGAACAGCGTACTGTACCTCGGTACTGTACGCCACCAGACAGATATGCGGAAGAGCCTGCGGCAGCCAGCCAAGATGACTTGGCCAACATAAACCTCCTCATTTTGGATGAATGATGGTAATTAGGTTCCGCCACTGCACAACTTCAGGTCACGACTATAGGCTCAGGATAAAAATAATGCTAAATATTTTCGATTATTATTATGAAAACACGCTGCCTTAACATAATAATAAGTCAGCTTTGATCAAGCAGAGTTAATCCATTATTCTCAGGAACAACCACAGCAGCAGCTACCATTATAGCTGCCGCCACTGCACTTTCCCATGTGTCAAAATAACACAGAAACATTGCGTTTTCATTGACATATGTTTGATTATATTTCCCCGCACCAAAATATTGCCCTACATCCGTTGCCTGCCAGGGTTTTTCTCGCCAGACGCGATAACTGAAAATGAGTAAAGAACGAACCACTTTATGATACTGATACCCAATCTGCCTTTCCTTGTAGAACCACCTGAAGTGGCTGACAGCAAATGTTTGTCCCTCTTCACTCTGTCAGCCGGGATGTGAGAACGCAGACAGCCAGAAACAAAGCTCGGAAACGGCTCCAGTAAGAGGTGGCCCCTCTCTGTCGGCAGAAGCTCGTGCAGGCAATGTTTACGTTCGACCAAAACAGTCGAGAAATATTACGCAAACAATACGTTGGGACAAACGGTTACTGATAGCAGGCGCGAGCGCGTTTGCTGTAACCGAACTGGCAGCAAAGGTGCGTGGTTAATATTAATGTTAACACCGGTGTTAAGATATGACATCGACACACGGCGCACGGCAGCATTTTGGTTCATTTGCGCTGTCGACGTTTCAAATTGTTGGGGTCGATCTGATGGCAGCTACGCAAAGTTGTTCCTATTTTCGCACCTATTTCTTTATTAGGGCCGTAACACCTACCTTAAATTATTAAGTAGTGATGCGCTTGACAAACCGATACTTTTAGGACGGTAGCGTGACTGAAGGCCTCTCGATACCGTTTTCGTAAACGTGCTAACTTACGTTAACGCATCCCTCTCATTTAATATCGTACGCATTTTTGCGGAATCCAGTTCTTTGATTTTTTAAACCGGAGCGAAGGTTTCGGGTTTGGGTGTCATAATTTATTTATTTATTTTAACTTAGTTGCTCTCCCATTAATGCACGCGTTGTCGTTTTTCGTCTTTCGGAGAAAAACGTACTTTTTTAACCAGGAAAGTTACATAGGCCGTTTCTGAGAAAAATTGTTGGCGTTTGCCATTCACGCAACCCCCCCCCCCGCCCCCAGTTAGTCAGAGGGGATATAAAAGAAAATATTATTCTAATTAAATCTGAGAAATTGTATAGCACTTGAACGTAGGAATAAGGTTAAAATTAATACATATGAGGTCTTGAGGAAATGGAGATAGGAGCGAAAATAAAATGCTGGAATGTATTCAGATACCACAAATGGAGGTCCCAGCAGGGCTCTAACCCAGAAAATTCTGGCAATTTAGCCAAAAAGCAAGATGAATGCGGTCTCGCAACATGCCAGCTGACTTGAAATCTATCCGATTGTATGTTTGAAGCATCGTGAAATAAGTCACGAGCCAAAGCCACAATAAAACTGTTTTAGCTGCTAAATAGAGTTCTAAATCCACTCTGTGCCCTTCCTAATAAGATGAGGATGAATCTTCAAATAATTACCAGAAATAAGCAACATATTATAATAGCCATATCCATATGTCATCTGTCAATATGAGATATACTATGATCCGCTGAAAGAGGCAGTTTGCTTCTGCGGGAGCCGAATTATCCAGCTCTGTTTGTTGAATAAACTTTTCTTTTTTTCCTTCCTCCTCGCCATCGCGCCGAGGTCTAGAATAGATGTTATTACAGTCTGAATTTCCTGATTGGAAGCCATGGCACTGTCAGCGCTCTCGATCAGTGGTTTCAAGGATTAACACATGACTTCTGTACAGAGGGCGTCCCAAAGCTGGTAAACAGATGGGATTAGCGTGTCAAGCTGCAGGGTTGCTGAACGAAAATCACTAATGAGGAGGCATCTGATTATGACACAATATTGTGCAAAATGGTGGCGGGCACGGACCCCCCCCCCCGCCTCTACCCTTCTGTTTGTACGTCCATAGATACAGCCATTGCGACCGGCCTGGATTCGGAGTTGTTTGTCGTCCACCTCTGAGCCACCCTGCGCACAGCAATGATGCAAATGTAGTTAAACTCCAAACGGCGGGACACGAGCACCTCGAATTATACCGAGCTGTAGTGCTTTCCGTCTGCAGGTTAGCACCGCCGTAGGGTGTATCTACTCGGAACCGGAAAAAAAAACAAATTTAAATTTCGGCAGTGTTCCGCCGCAACTTCTTTTGAGCCCATTTATATCGGAGCGGTACCTACCTACGGGGTATTCATTTTTCCCCCGCCGCGTGATCCGTGCCCTTTTTCCTACCCGTATGTCTTTAAATGAATTGTCGAGCGCAGGGTTAATTATTTCCCTTCGTCTCTCACTCCAAAATGCAAGGCCATTACATTACAGGGCAGAAGCAAGCGTAATTTCTTACAGCGGTCCTCCCTCAGCTTTTCTCCGAGCTGTCAATAATGTGTTTGGGGAAAGCAATTGGTCGCCTTCCAGATGCTGACAATAAATACGGTCACACTTCGGAGGGGTAAATAGTATCGACCGAGTCCCACTATCACCTCTAATTTTCCTTCAGACGATCTGCAATGGGATCCTTTGTGACCAATCGCAGCTACCAGCAGGCGAAGAACAGCAAACTCCTCGCTTCAACGTATGGTTCCCGGATCATTAAGGTGTTTGTTTTTCCCGTTTTCCCTTTGTTTAAGCGACTGATTGACTGCATCCTAACCCTCGCCGCGCGCTTTTCCGCTACCGCGCTGTAATGGGGTGCATTACCGGATTGACCCCTATTTTAAGGCCCTATTTTAAAAGGCTGGACACAAGCAAAATTGAGTTCCAGGTCAGTTTTTCCATCATCCGTTCTGAAATAATGAAAGCCCACCCACGCGCCCACACAGGCGTAGTTTAAAGCAGTCAACAGATTATATTCTTAGCGACGTGCCTTAATAGTTTTCACCTAATGCTACAATTTTATTCCTCCAGCTTCCCTGTATGAAAGGAGATTTTTCAGAGCCAGCGTGATGAAGGAGGGAGATGGTGGCGAGCTGGCGACTTGCATACTTAGAGGGAACGTCGGGAGCTCCATGCCAACCATTTTAATTGCAAACAGAAGCTGCCTATTAGCTTGCAGTAGAGCAAATGAAAGCTAGACTAAGGTTTGTGAAATGAAACATTGGCCACTATTTAATTTAGGTTATGAGCAATGCCAGCTCAAACCCATTATATCTTATGGACCTGTGCCAGGGTGACTCTGCCTTTTCAAAAGAGTTTTGTTTAAATAAACAGCCAGATTAATATTTGCCCAGATAATGCAATTTCTGAGAAGGCGTCGAGCTTTTATTTCAAAGACGTATAAAAAAAAAAAAAAAAGACAGCAAAACGGGTTAAAGGTTTTAGTAAACACATCTGCCCTTCAGTTTTACAGTTGGAGCCCAGCCCTTGCCTGAAGACGTGGAAATCAAAGGTACTTTGGCGACGGCAATTTCCCTCCGAAGGAATACGGCACATTCTTAGCACGGCGACACATAAAACGTACTTACGCGGAGAGGCAAAAAAATAAAATATGGAAATGTTGTCGCAAATGACCACGCTTTTAAATGCCAATAGGAGAAAACACTAAAAACACTGGGATTTCAGTGCTAGTTAAATGAATCTATTGAAGCAGCACTCCTATTGAAATATTGAATAATATCGATCACTGCGAAACCTAGGACGCAAAATGAATTTGCATACTTCAAGCACACGAATCAATCCTTGCTGACTCTTGAGTATGCGATCATTTTAAAATAATAACACTAGCTAGCAATAAAAAGCCACGCATTGCTTCTAAGCCTCTCTTTGCAATACAGGCCTTTAGTGCTTAACAAACATTTCACTTCGTTTTCACTTGAAAGCGGCGTTGAAAGTTTAGCACGAGGCCGCGCGATTGCCAGACATAACACTTTGCGGTCAGTAATGCGGACCGTCGAATGGAGGGAATAATCTCGCACCGTTGGATCTTCGCTTCGCGACGTTCGTGCCGATGAAACAAATGAAGCAGCGCGAAAAGGCGGCCGGCATAATCTGAAGGCGAGATGCAGAAAAAGCCGTGAAGAAATATGACCAAAGTAGTTTGGCGTCGAGGCAACCACTATTGGCTCGAACGAGAATGGCTGCCCCTCAACAAAGACTACGGTTCGCTCACTGAATTGGTTTTACATGACGGTTCAAAACCGCATTCACAGGCAGCACTTTCATTTCAGCAGGTGCTCTGGGAAATCCTTCAGATGGCATCTTAAGCAAACGGCATACGTTTTCCATGTGTTTGCTGATGAGCAGACACGAAAACATTTCAGGGCTAAAGTAAATAAAAATGGCGATGTACAGTTTCCAACTGTTATAGAAAAATAGACTTGAAAGGTCAATTTGCGAGATACAAACAGATGAAACTTGCGCTCGGTACAGTAGGTACCTGCATTATCAGCAGCGCTGGCTGAAGTGTATGTTACCGTGCTGTGATGCATACTTCTATTTGTTTGTTTTAGACTGACAAACAATTATTGGATAAGGTAAATTGGGCAGGTGTTATATTTTCTGTTGGAAAGATTTATTGATGCTGGTCTGTAGCATTGAGTCGTCCCTCACCGTGCTTCCAACAACTCAGCAAAGCGCCTGTGTCTCCACTCAATAGTCCGTGATAAATTACTCGGGGAAAAAAAGTCAAACAAGCCACCGAAAAACTGCACTCGCGCGCCGAAAAATTCGTATTTAGTTACTGCTCTTTGACTTACGGTGTTTTGTCTGTTCATCTGTTTGCTCATCTGTGTTTATGGCAACATGAAGAGTGAAATCCCTCCGGCTATGTGAAGCTCGCGTTCAAATCAAAGACTACAGTCTTGTGCTGCGTTTAAAAGCCCTCTGAATGGCTGAGTACCGTGTTGGCTCAAAATGTTCCGCACCAAAACGTTCCTTAAACACGGCAAAGAAAAAAAAAAAAAAAAAAAAAAAAAAAACTTACTTATGAGCTTATGTGTTTACCTGGCTTATTTTCACGTTCTGTCTTTTATTAGAACGCCGGTGCTCAGCATTTTGCGCTGTGTGAGAATGTGGCTGGCACTTCTGTTTACATGCCAAATAAGGGGAGAGCTATGTTTCGCCCCATATGGCAGGTTTCTGCTTTAAGAAGATGAAGACCTGAATAAACAGAGCCCTCCCAGACCTTTCAGAGCCTTTTTGTGAGGTACATTACCGCCGTTCACGTGGCCAAATCCACATCTTCCGTGAGAGGCGGTCACAGGAAACACCTCAAAGAAAAGTGCAACATTCATTTTCCAGCATGTTTCTGCACTACCAGAACATTGCGATGGCAACTTCTTCTTCCCCAAATGTGCTTATATGTTTGCAGATTACGGCAGACGTGCAGAAATGCCAATCGCTAGGTAACTGGCACGTGCTGATATGAGTTATGAAGCTCAGCCATGTGATTCCAGAATAAATAATTAGAGAACTGGCTGGAGGAGGGAGTGTGAAGAGAGACGTTATTATTTACGCCAGATTAGGGGTGCCGAGCAACAACACGGTTGCCTGTCCCGCTGGGACCAAGTGTAAATTTTATTATTGTTACTTTTACTTTAATAACCTTTAATGAATCACTATTGAACTGTGCAGTCATTGAAAAATTAAATATAATTAATTATCTGCAATGTGATTTTTGGCTGCACCGCCATCGTGGCGTCTAGCTTTACGGCCGCACGAAATATAAAAGCTGCCACAATCGTGGAAATGCGTCAAAAATATAACTGAAGTGACAGCGCTTCCTTTTTACCGAGGCACGAACGGCGACGGCCCGACGCTTGCGGAAGCGTGGTTGCACATTCGGAACTGCAAAGCTTTTGGTTTGTCTCGTAAGGTCGGGAAAACAAAGCGAATGATGGCGAGATTGCCGAAACAAAATAGTGGGCCTGCGCTGCATAGGTGCGTGCAGTCGGCGGGGGGTGGGCAGGTTAAAAATTTCAGTCGAAGATACCGGCGGCTATAAGTCATTAGTAACAGTAACTAACCAAATAAAATTTAAGAAGATAGCATAATGCAGACTTAATGTTTCAATCTGATTTGCGATACAGTATTAATTTAGAATAACATCACTGTTTGGAATTATTATTATTATTATTTTTTTTTTTTTATTATAGATCACAATAACACAGTGTGCATCTGCATGTTACATTTATACATATATGTTTGTCACAAACATATTCACTGTTGGACAGGCTTGAGTCTTGGCCCAAGTTCCCGATTGCCTTATAGCAAGGATAAACTCCCAGGGAGTACATACATGCTGTATAATATTATATTATATATATATAATATTTACATTCTGTATAATATTGTCACTCTCCATCTGTCTCTGAATGGTTCAGTTATTCATGCTCTTCTTACTACTCATCCCGCCTGCGCAAACAAAGTGTTCAGAAACTGTAAATATCACCCTCCTTCGCTGGGCAACTCTGAAAGATGCAAAACTTGACGGTACATTCTGATTCACGACAAAGGTTAAAAAAAATTAAAATAAAATAGCCTTGCAGAAAGACAGAAAAAGAGTGGGAGAAAATAATTCAATATCTGCTGAAGGGCTATATTTACTGCTCGCACTAAACAGTCAGACACTTGCTGGAAGAAAGGGCCTTCTGTCAATATGACTGAACAAGCCGGTGTGGGGATGAGGAGAAATTCCTGTATAAAATGTAAAGGTTAATGTAGATTGAAATTTGAAATAATAACTAATTATCTTGAGGTTAACTACACCCCTTGGCCATTTCTCTAATGTTCAGCTGTGTTCAGCTTGACCCAAATCAATGAAATCATTCCCTCTATTAAATCTCCTAACAAAGCAGCACCTCAGACTGCCCCTACCCATGACCACAGCAGAACCCCCGAAATGCATTAATACTGGGACATTCCACTGGAAATAATACCCCCACTGGTATTCTGAATATCTTTTTATTAGATTAACAAGCGGTGTTAATAATGTGCCTCGAAGAATTATAAATTAACAGTAGCGGTGTCTGCCTCGAGTAGGTAGAAGCAGCCGCTTTAAGATTCCTGTGCGCTTCTCTTGGCATTTCGGGAATGATTTCTTTTCTAATAACTATGGGCAAAAGCACAACAAGTTATTTTACAGAATCGCAGAATCTCAGACAACCAGAACGCCTGGTACATAAAGACGAGGGCTGTTATGGCGTGACATTAACATTTATTTTGTGCTCGTGCGTATTGATTTATGGCACACGGATTGTTGAAATTAATACAAAATTAATTAGACTTAATATTCTTTCACTACATAGTTCCAGAAAGTCTAGCCTTAACCAATAATTATGCTGCGCCCCTACAAGCAATGGCATTTAGTGATATTTGCATTAATGACATCCATAAGTCTGTTACATAGCGACGAGATTTTCTTTCTGAAGCCATTATTTGAAATATTTTTTCTCACCCGGGTGAGCGTTTAGGCAGCCTTTAAAATTGCCTCTCAGATTACACAACTTTTGCTGGAACCAGTTGTGAAAAATACTGTAAATAGATAAATACAGCAGTCATAAGCTCATGTAATGATCAAAGGGAGGGGCCTCTTCGTCTTTAAAACATCAGGAGTAAAAACCATTTAAGAGGCTGACAGGCTCGGATAGATTTAGACAGCGGAGCCCAGCATCTGGAAACACTATTTAACTCATCCCATCTTAGGAAGTTTTCACACTTCACGATTCATTAACCTGCGGGGGCCCGAATCCTTGGGAAACAAAGACAGAAAAGGCTCTGTTTGCTCACTATTGCTAAATTATTACTGAGCAGTTGAGCAGTTAGCAGCCACTATGACTAAAAAAAAAAAAAACAAAACAAAACAAAAAAAAAAAAGTGCAAAATTTAAAAGTAGTAGAAGGTGAAAAATCTCTTTTCACCTTCAGAGGAATACGGCTGTTTTTAACAGGAAAACTCAGATGGACTCTGTCATTCAACCACCATTTTTTTTCCAGTTTTTAGGAAATGTTTGAAAGTCTTTTTTAAAAGAGGTGCTGGGGGTTAAACTTATCAAATGTAGCTATTATGGCCCCTTAAAGTAAAGATTTTGCTGCCTGGGAAAGATTCTGTTCTGAGGCTGCATTTCACTGCAGTCGAAATCTCGCAAGTGTTCTTAAGTGGTGAGAAGAGGAGAGCCGGGCAGTGGAAGCCCAGAGTGAAGTGTTTCTTAGAAAGAGAACATTTCTGGCGTTCATCTTATTCATTGCAGTTTGGTCAGTGAGTTTGGTACAGATTTAATCCAAATCTCTTCCCAAATCCTGGCCCTGCGAATGAACAGTTTATTTCGCGCCCCTAAATAACTGCAAATGTTTGATCACTTGTGATCCTGCTTTTATGGATAAATTAATTTATTCATTCGAGTCGGTGTCCGGTCCCCAACTGAGAAAAGTTTCAAGCACCGAACGATAAACCCCTGAAAATCACATCGAGGTCTCCTTGGTACTCACTTGGTTCACCTGTGCACCCAGGTAACCCTAACCAGTACATTCAGCGAGTGCTGCGTATCGTCGGCCGTTGGCCGCTTATTGCTGAGACCATCCTAAAAAATAACGCGCAAAATAAATACCCGCAAATCACAGTCACGACACTTTGGAATTATTGCAAATATCATAGGAGGAGCAACCTTATGAATCACTGAGTATTGACCACGGCAGTATTGCGGATAACTCTGTTAAGCTAGTGATATGACGCCGTTGACTGTGCTATGGAACACGGCGGGCGGATTTCTTGTAACGGGAATAAAAAAATATGTGCGTTTATTTGTTTATTTAGCGTGGCCCGGGGTGCGGGGTCGGCTTATTGTCAGTAACGATCCAAAAGGTAGGAGCCTTTAATGAAACACTTTTCATGAGGTGAAAATGAAAGGGGACCATAGCGTGGCTGCTGTTATATATTTAAGAGTCGCCAGGAATTACCGCGCATCCTTGGGGCGTCGCGAACGGGAGAACGCGCACAATTCGGGAAGGGACGGCCCGGTTTCCGCAAACCCAACCCTGGGAATCTCTGGTTCTGTGTTTGGATGGCACAGCCTGCAATGACTTGGGTATTATATTAACGTAATCCAACACGCGTGATATAAAACAGCTACTTGACTTGAAACTGGAGGGGGAAGAAAACTGTCGGATGCAAATTATATTAAGGCCAGTTCTTCCCATTCATTTCCTCTTCATTTGAATAGTTTGCAAACACGGACGCTGAATAATGGGTCCGTGCGCTGCCGCTTTCACGCGAAATCTTCGTGGAATGGGGGTGAAGTGGGTGTGGAGGGGGGGGGTGTCTGTTGGTAGCGGCGCGGATACACGTCGGGGGTGTCCATACAGGAGCCTGTGACCTCAGTATTATTTCATTAAACCTCTCGTCGCGACAGCACATTCGCAGCATCATTGGCCTAAACAGATGGGTCTGTAGCGCAAGAACATTTCAATTACAGCTTTTATTAAATGTTTAGCATCACTTCTGCACACACCTGCTAGGTGCGGGTCGACGACGTGGATGCGATTCTCGCTACTTTGTGGCGCAGGCGCACAGCAAACGTCGTAAATGTATATATATATATTTTTTTTTTTTCCCCTTTTGTTTTGTTTTGTTTTTACCCCCAACGGGAATCTGGAGTCAAAAACAAGCGCGGATCTGGCCGAAAGGGTTTCCTGTTATGCAATATCGTAGCTGCCGGCTGACCTTTAGGAAAGCGTCTGAGGATTTTATGCAAAACAACAACAAGCCAAAAAAA